>JAITYX010000025.1:3652500-4252500 GCA_021018815.1 Talinum fruticosum | reverse complement strand
TTGATTTTTAGGTTATTTAAACAAGGCTAATCTAGTTTTTGAATTAAAAAAACAATCGGCTTCTAGCCGTTAAACACCAAGCAAACAAGTTTTAGCTACTTCGGATATGGCGCGAGACAACGTGTTAGGGTTGTTTGTTTGCAAAACTTGAAAACTCCAACTCTAGGCCTAATGGTTGTTTCCACCTCAATTTTCAGTCACCACCAGTTGATTGGACCATCTTTTGGAGTCAAGAGCCTTGACACAACATTCATATCCAAACGAAACTTTTACGAGTGGCTTAGAATAGCCGTTACAACGGCTAGTGTAGAAACAAGTCTCAACAGATCTTTTGTTAATTTTTGAGTAAGTCCCTTACATGAGCTATAAGGGTTGACTCAGCTTAGTTGTCCCCGATTGTAAAGGTTACCTCGGTCAAGAAGTACTACATTAGGTAAGGGAACTTCGAGTTTAGGAAAACTTTGTAAAGAATTGTTTAAGGGAGCAATTCTAGTTGAGTCGAGTCCTTTGTATTTTGTGGATTCAAAATAATGGATTTGTCTTGGTGCTTGGATTAGCACTGTCCATGGTTTCTCGCCCCAGGAGGGTTTCCACATATATTTGTGTATTTGCCTTTCGAGTCCATTATAGACTCGGAATCTACTCTATCTAAGTGTTTGTGAAAAAAGTGTTTAATTTTCTTCATTACCCTATTCGCGCCCCTTCTAGGCTAACTTAGACTCTCCAAGAGCAAACTTGCACATCACCTTTGGGTCGTTGAAGGTGGATCTTGGCCTATGATACCCAGGCTAGGAATAAAGGGTAATTCCTTGAACCCCGCAAACGGCAAGGAAAATACCGATATAGCCACCGCTACAATTTTGTAAAACAAGTGAGACTTTTATGATGACTCGGACTTTGCAGGTGTATCATTCTAAGTACCATCAATGAATCTGGTACAAACTTCATCTCTTGTAAGTTTTGATTACAGGTCATTACGAGTAGTTTAGAAACTTTTCGAGTGATCTAGAATCTTTTCTAAGTATTACAGAGACCATTGCATATGGTCTCACCTAACTCGATTGACTCGGAAAGCATACTCTTACTTATCGGTTCACACACGGTTTTGAGTCACTCGGATAACACTCGGACTTATTGCATGTTCAAACATTTGCGTTAACGTACTTAAACTCAATTCGACTTGGTGTTCCAAGCCTAATTGAATTATAGTGTTAATTCCTCTCTTTAAGTTAGCTTGCTTTGTTTGAACCATGCCTGTCTAAGTTTAAGTATCACTACTCCGATATTCCTCATCTAACTTGACTTACTTCTAGACCGACTCATATTGAATTTGAGCATAATGGATATTAGACTAAGAAAAATCCACTTCTACGGGACTCGGATGATTAGGCACTTAATTATCTTAATTACAATTATTACATGTGTCTAATCTTGGATCAAAGTATTTTATACTTTGAGAACAAAAATTGATTTACTTTTGTAGGTTATCTAACCGGCTTCAAGATGTCAAATCACCTGCAAACAAGGCTTTTTCTACTTCGACCAAGGCCCGGACACTCGTGTCAAGGTTGCGTGTTTCCAAAGCTGGAAATCCGCATCGCCTAGCTCAATGGTCGTTTCCACCCTAATTTTTAGACACCACCAGTGGATTAGGACATCCAACGGAGTCAAGAGCCATTGCCCAACGTTCACAGCTCAACGGATATGTTCCGAGTCACTCGGAAAAGCCATTGCAATGATCACAAAGAACTTCTAATCGGAAGATAGACACAACGACTAATCTGCCTAGTTATCTATAAATAGAAGCCACTTTAGAAGACAAGGAGATTGCTGAACCTATTGTTGAAATTATCTCTCTCCGTATAATGCTAATTCAATATTATACTTACAACTCGAACTCGTATTTAACGTCTTTCCGAGTTGTAAGGTCTTGTAATCGATCACAAACACTTATTCTTAATTTCGAGTAAGGTCCCTTGAGCTGAGATGTAAGGTTTAACTCAGCTCGGTTGTCCCTAGCTGTAAAGGTTATTCAATTAGGGAGTACTAGATTAGATAAGGGAACTTCTAAGTCTAGGAAAATCTTGTAAGGAATTATCTAAGGGAACAATTCCGGTTGAGTCTTTCTACTCGTATTTTGTGGATTCAAAATAGTGGATTTAACTTGGTGCTTGGATTAGCATCGACCGTGGTTTTCTTCCCCATTAGGGTTTCCATGTATTTTCCGAGTTAACACTTTCCGAGTCCAATCTAGACTCGGACTGTCTCCAAGTCGGTGTTCATTTTAATCGTCCATTCTTTATCAAATTTTCTCATGACATATTCACCAAGCTCCGGGGTGACTAACTCTCTCTAAGAGCAAACCTTCAATATGTATCGAGCCTAGCCTTTCGGAAAGGATCTAACCATCCAAAGGTTAAAAGATCAAGTAGCTCGGAATAATGGAGAGTTCGATGAAGGAAGATCTTCCAACGGACCACCAAAGTTCAAAGGATCTAACTTCGTGTACTAGAAGAAGCTCATGGAATGTTTCTGTTGGATCACGATGAAGATATCTAGAACATCATACAAGTAGGGAACTACATTTCAATGAAGATAGAAGAAATAAGACTCATGCCCAAAACAAAGTCCAAATACATCACTAAAGAAGCGGAGAAGTTCGAAAGAACTTCAAGGCGATGAACATTCCGATGTGCACCATCGAGTCGGAAGAATACAACCGAGTGTCGGCTTGTGACATAGCCAAAGAAGTGTGGGACACGCTTGTCAACATTTATGAAGGCATAAGCTAAGTTAGACAAGCGAAGATAAGCCAATATCTTCACAAGTACGAGTCTGTTCAAGATGGAGCCGAAGAAAACTTCACTCGGATGTTCATCCGCTTCACTGAGATTACTAACAATCTCAAATCTCCGGGTAGAAATATTTCCCACCAGGAAATATGCAGAAACATACTCAAAAGTCTACCTAAGAGAAGATAGGGTCCTAAGGTGACAGCCATCGAAGAGGCTCGGAACATGTCCTTACCGAAGCCGGACGAACTCATTGGGAAGCTACCCACCCATAAGATCCACCTGGAAGAGGAGGATGCGGACGTCGGCACTAAAAAGAACGTTGCACCGGAGGAAAACAGAGGAGCAAATCCGAGCTCCTCCGACTCGGAAGAGGATCCCATGACACTTATCGCGAGATGCTTCAAAAGAATGATGAAGCACAAAAGATGGGATAAGAAGCCAAGAGAAGAGTTCTATAAGAAAGACAAGAGGGATAGAAAAGGTAAACACTCTTCTCCTTCAAAGTTATCTTTGACTAAGAACTCCGACCTTTTTGAATGTGGTAGGAAGGAACACATAGTCAAAGACTGTCCCGGGAGAAAAAGGGATAGAAAGAAGAAAAAGGCTATGATGGCCACATGGAATGATAAAGATTCATCGGAAGATGATTAGGACTCGAGATGATTCAAAGCTGTCGATGGCACACTCAGATTTAGAAGCCGAATCGGAGTCGGACTCAAATCACTCGGACGAGTAAGGAAACAAATCCTCGGGAGGTAATTAAATACTTCCTCAAGTTCTCCAAAGTTGATTTAGCTAAATACATTTATACTTTAGAAGAAAGGTCTAATTCGACTCTTCTCGGTTTTAAGAACAACTTGAGTCCGTTACTTACGCAAGCATCTCTTTCAAAAATGAATTGGAAAAGCTGAGACTTACTCCGAGAGAACTCAAGATTAGTGCTCAACCCAATAAGACTGAGTCCGAGTCACTAAGAAGAGAAAATGAGCATCCGAAGCAAGAGCTTAATGAGTCTCAAAAGCTTGTTTTAAAATTAACTCAAGGCCAGAAAAACCTTGACATGCTCTTAAGATCACAATGTGTCTCCTTCGGAAAAGAAGGACTTAGTTTTAACAAAGAGGAGGAATCCAATTCCTACTCATAACTTTTCATAAAGGATTCCGGAACTGTGAAGTTTAGGAAGGTTGAGCACGGGCCCATTCTTGAGAATGAAAGGAGGGCCGAGCCCGGACTCGTTTACGAGGAGAAATTCTTCTCCACCAGTTTATAAAAGAAAAGCTTTTCAAAAGAAAGAGTCACAAACTCGGTTCTCTAAAAGAAAGACTCGGACTAAGACCAACCCCGAATTATTCAAATCTGGGTTCCCAAGAGTTTACTTCGTAAGAAAAGGACCATAGTAAAGGGAGTTACTTGGGTTCGTTAGAGGAACCGAGAAAGGTTAGTTTGTTTATGACTTACGGGTAGCTCGGAAGAGAACAAAAGGGCATTGGTACCTGGACGGTGGATGTTCACGTCACATGCCGGGAAATCCAAGACTCTTTTCCGAGTTGGAAGAATACAAGGCGGGCAAAGTCATATTTGGAGATGACGAGTAAGGGCAAGATAATTGGAATAGGAAAGATTAGAAAAGGAAACGATGTGGTCGGCCTAGTATACCTTGTCAAGGGATTAAAGTACAATCTACTCAGGCATCTCTCAATCTGTGTGACAAAAGTCAAGAGATAAGATTTACTCGGACCAAGTGTTATATCTTTGATGATACTACCAAGGGGACCAAGCTCTCGGGTAAGAGATCGGGTAACACCTACACTATTCCTCTTTGTGACCCAAGTCGGTATTTATCTTGCTTAAAACCATCTTTATATGATGATTCATGGACATGGCATCTTAGATTAGGTCATATTAGCATGCATACCATTAAGAAGCTTGCTTCTCATGGTTTAGTTAGAGGATTGCCTAACTGTGCATTTAAGAAAGATAAAATTTGTGAAGCTTGCACAAAGGGAAACAGGTCAAATCATCTTTCAAACCTCCGAAATCTGTTTCGACCACCAAAGTGCTTGACTTGTTGCATATGGATTTATGTGGTGAAATCCTTGTCAAGAGTCTCGGAGGTAAATCATATGTGCTTGTGATTATTAATGATTACTCAGGATTTACCTTGGTTTGTTTTCTCAAACACAAAAATGAACCATTTAAAGAATTCAGCAAGCTCTGCAGGAAAATCAAAGTTAAGTCTCGGACTCGGACCTAGAGAATTCGAGCCGATCATGGAAGGGAGTTCAACTACTCGGAATTTGCAGAGTTTTGTGATAAGAATGGCATCTCCCACAACTTATCAGCACCAGGAACTCCTCAACAAAATGGAGTAGTGGAGAGAAAGAACTGGACTCTTGAAGAAATAGTAAGGACAATGATGATTGAACATAATTTACCTTACTATTTATGGGCTGAGGCGATCCAACACAGACAAACTACACACTGAACGGATGCCTCATCGGACCCATCCTAAAGAAAACTCCATACAAGCTCTACAAAGGGAAGAAACCTAACATTTCATACTTCAAATCCTTTGGATGTAAGTGCTTCGTTCACAACAATGGTAAGGATCACTCGACCAAATTTAATGCTAGGTTAGATGAAGGTATTTTTCTTGGTTATTCATCTCATAGCAAAGCATATCGTATTTTCAATAAAAGAACTAACAAAGTGGAAGAAAGCATCCACGTTGTGTTTGATGAGATTGAACAGGAAAAACCAAGTGAGTCAAAATTCTCAAACCCGAAGCTCAGCAGAGATGATGATCTTGGTGAAAATGAACTCATCAAGAATCAAATCAAAGTAAATCGGAACGAAGTGACTTATAACAACATGACTCACAATGAGACAACTCAAGAGCCAACTCGGAATGTTGAAGCTCAATCAGATGAACAAGCTCACTCGGAACAGATTTATGAAGATTAACCAATACAACCTATAGATCCAGGTGAACCGGAGAACAGGTAGAGCATTCAAGTATGCTTGAGCCACCCACTAGAAAATATCTTGCTCGATATCAATAGTGGGGTAAGAACGCGTTCCTCTCTAAAAATATATGTCCATTCACTGCATTCATTTCATTAACTGAACCCAGAAATGCACTAGAAGCCCTTAATGAACCTGAATGGGTAGAGGCCATGCAAGAGGACTCAATCAATTCGAAAGAAACTAAGTCCGGACTCGACCAAATGACCTTCTAACCATCCGAGTCATAGGAACTAAATGGGTTTTCAAAAACAAACTTGATGAAGGTGGGTTGGTACTCGAAATAAGGTTAGACTTTTGGCTCAAGGTTATAATCAAGAAGAAGGGATTGATTACGGGAAACCTTTGCACTGTAGCCAAAATTGAAGCTATTAGAATCTTATTGGCATTTGCATCTAACATGAATATCAAATTGTATCAAATGGATGTTAAATGTGCTTTTCTCAATGGTTTCATTCAAGAAGAAGTCCGTGTTGAGCGGCCCCTGGATTTGAAAAGGCGGAATTTCCAAATCATGTTTTCAAATTGCAAAAAGCTCTCTATGGTCTTAAACAAGCTCCCGGAGCTTGGTATGAAAAACAGAGCAATTTCTTGGTTGAAAATGCTTTCGAAGAGGTCAGATTGATAAGAATCTTTTTATAAAAACCAAGGGGAAAGAGTTTCTTATTGCTCAAATCTATGTTCATGACATAATTTTTGGAGCTACTAATGAAATTACGTGTCGAGAGGTTTACGAGGTAATGAGACAGGAATTTCAAATGAGTATGATGGGAGAACTCAATTTCTTCCTTGGTCTACAAATCAAGCATGACAAAGATGACATCTATGTCCATCAATCAAAGTATAACAAGGAGCTGCTGAAGAAGTACAAACTTCAAGACGCAAAACATGCAGCAACACCTATGAGTAGTAGCATAAACACTGGACACGGACGAGAAAGGTAAAGTAGTAGATTAGAAACTCTATCGAGGTATGGTGGGATCTTTGCTATATTTACTTCCAGTAAGCCATACATAATGTTTAGTGTATGTTTATGTGCAAGATTTCAAGCTAATCCAAAAGAATCACATCTCACTTGTAGTGAAGAGAATATTCGAGATATCTTACGGGGACTCGAGAATCTAGGTCTATAGTACTCAAGAGACTCATATTTGACTCTCCTTGGATTCTCGGATGTTGACTACACTGGGTACAAAGTTCATAGAAAGAGTACTTGAGGAGCCTGCCAGTTTCTAGGTCAATCCCTCATATCTTGGCACTCAAAGAAACAGAATTTAGTAGCTCTATCAGCTGCTGAAGCTGAGTATATTGCAATAGGAGCATGCTTTGTGCTCGGATTTTATGGATCAAGCAACACTTAAGAGATCTTGGACTTATATTCAAATCAATTCCAATCAAATGTGATAATCAAAGGGCAATCAGCATCACCAAGAATCTAGTTTAGCACTCAAAGACAAAACATATTGAGGTCAGGTATCATTTTCTAAGAGACCATTACGAGAAAGGTGATATTGAACTTGAATTCATTCCTACCAAACTTCAATTGGCTGATATTTTTACTAAGCCACTTAGCGAGGATAAGTTTTGTTTTATTAGGAATGAGCTTGGCATGATCAATGCATAATTATTTGCCTTTTTGAGTATGATTACTTTGCATGATTATGTGTTATATACCTTATTTCCTTAATAACAATTAGTTCAGTTGAACCGGTGATACTGAGCTTTGAATTATCACTTTTTCTCAAGTAAGGTTTGTCACTCTCAGCTCTCTCTCTACTGTTTCATTTTCTTTTACTTGCTCACTTTCGTTGAGCCCTTTATCTCTTTCTCTACTCCTTCTCAAAATTTAATCTTTCTTCTCTTTTCTTCATCAAATGTGCTTGAAAAGAGGTTCCCACCCGCTTTTCTTGGTTCCGCCACCAAGAAACCTCGTACCAAAAGCCGGGAAGGCCCTTCCAATACATCAACACCTCTTGTCACCCAACATCTAATGTTGGATGACAAATTCTTCCCAACCGCAAAGTTTTCGTGGTTGGCCAACATAAAATCAACAAGCGTCTACAATTTCCTCTGTTTCGGTGATTTGATTTACCCGGAACTCGTTTCTAAGTTCTATTCCAACCACTCTAGCTTTAAGGGTATCCTCACCTCCGAGTTCACGAGTGTTACAATTCGCATTAACACCTCTCTTCTCCACCGATTCTTTAAAGTCTCGTCTCTTTTCTTCAACAACAATACCTTTCAATGAGCTTGCTGATGAATTCATCGAAAAATATGCCAAAGAATTCCCTGGGTCACGTAAAAACTTCTCCGTTACTCAACTCAAGTCGAAGCTCGTCTTACGTGCTTTTACCGATGAGGACCTTCTTCTCACAGACATTCAAGCAAGGAGAACCCTAACTCCAAGCACCTTAAAGCTCTTTACGACATTCTTGAGGGCTACGAAGTAGACCTCTTTCCTACAATAGTCGAGAAAATGGCAGCCGTGCCTGCTCGGACACGAACAAAGAAATCCACCCCACTTCCTTTCGGGGCTCTTCTTACCCTCATCTTTAAGCAATGCAAAGTTCCTCTTCCCTCGGATCCTAACGCGGTTTCGAGGCTGCCATTGTCGTTGGCAAGAATGAACTTCTTGGGTAATGATACTAAGAGACCTAACCGAGTGTCCGGGTCCATAGCTCGGAGCCGAGGCCTCCTTCTCCACCTCGGACTCGGACTCAAACTACTCTCTCTCTACCTCCTCCACCTACTCGGTACCTCCACCTCAGGTGTTTCTCGAGTTCTTTCTTCTGCTCCGTCCACTCGCCGTAATGGACAAGCTCTCCTCGGTGTCCACCGAATTTAAGGACACCCTCCGGTCATTTAAGATTGTCCTTGAGTCTATGACCATCAACCGAAAACTGCTCAATCCCAAATCCGAGAGCGGTAGGACATGCTTCTTGAGCTGAAAGCACTTGTCAAGGAGCAAAGGGAGATGATTGAGCTCCTTCAAGAGAGACGCTCCAAGGCGGCTCGGGATCCGCTTGACTCATATATGTCCGAAAAATCCTCCAGTCCGGCCAGGTCCTCCTCTGCATAAGAAAAAGAAGAAGAAGAAGAAGAAGAAGAAGAAGAAGAAGAAGAAGAAGAAGAAGAAGAAGAAGAAGAAGAAGAAGAAGAAGAAGAAGAAGAAGAAGAAGAAGAAGAAGAAGAAAGAGAAGGAGAAGCAGAAGCGAAGAAGAAGAAGAAGAAGAAGAAGAAGAAGAAGAAGAAGAAGAAGAAGAAGAAGAAGAAGAAGAAGAAGAAGAAGAAGAAGAAGAAGAAGAAGAAGAAGAAGAAGAAGAAGAAGGAGAAGCAGAAGAAGAAGAAGAAGCGAGCTCGCGAGCTGAGGCAGCTCTGTCCGAGGAGAAAGAAGAAGGGGAGAAAGAAGCGGACACCGGAGCCGAAGCGGCCGAGGGCCAAGGTGCTCCGGAACCCCAAACGAAGTTATCGGCTCAAACAGCAGTCGAGTGGGTCGGAAGACCCTGCTGACCATGGTCGGTTAGCGGTAGAGCCATCACCTACCTCGGTCGAGTTGCGGGAGGACGAGCCTAAGGACGACTTGGTTTTAGGTCGGCCACTCGTGGCTGAGCCCCTTCCAGAGATACCAGTGCTTCCCGCCTTGTTCGTCTACATCTTCTAGATCTTATCGGCGAAGGCGCACTCGCACGTCAACCAACCTCGACTCGGACTACTCCCTCTTAGAAATTTCTATTCTGTTTTAATTTTTTGTCCAAGCATACAAATCTGTATCTCCTAGATACATTCTTCCTCTTTTGTTTTCTTTGAAAGGCAAGGGGAGAATAGTTATAACAATTTGTTGTCTTGTTTAGGGAAGTTTCTCTCACCCTCTCCTATGTAAATATTTAGTTTAAATTGTAATAAAATTTCAGTTTCATCTTTATTGCCTTCCGAGTTGCAATTATTTATGAGTTTATTATTTACGAGTTTAAATTTCTTGCTCGGTAATTTTTTCTTTGCTCCGATTCGATAATTAAGTCTATCATTGCTCTGTTCCTAATTTTTATTTCTTTTTTTGGCTTTGATACTTCAGTTTTTTTTAATTGCAATCTAAGCTTATTTGCTCTCATAGAATATAAGTTTGAATCACTCTATCTACTCTATATAATTCTATCATGTTTTTCGACTTATTCTTGAGAAAGCATGAAAAAACTAGATCTATATCACTAACAAAGTTTCTACCTAAGTATGGAATGCCTTTCATCAAAAAGGGGAGATTAAAAACTCGGACTTTGCAGGTGTATCATTCTAAGTACCATCAATGAATTAGGTACAGAGTTCATCTCTTGTAAGTTTTGATTACAAGCTATTATGAGTGGTTTAGAAACCTTTTTGAGTGATTTAGAATCTTTTCGTATGTTCTCACCTAACTCGGATCGACTTAGAAAGCATACTCTTGCTTATCGGTTCACACACGGTTCCGAGTCACTCAGATAACACTCGGACTTATTGCATGTTCAAACATTTGCTTTAACGCACATAAACTCGGTTCTAACTTCATGTTCATAGCCTGATTGAATTATAGTGTTAATTCCTCTCCTTAAGTCGGCTTGCTTTGTTTTAACCATGCCTGTCTAAGTTCAAGTATTACTACTTTCATATTCCTCATCTAACTTGACATACTTCTAGAGTAACTCGGATGGAATTTGAGCATAATGGATATGAGACTCGGAAAATTCCACTCCTTCGGGACTCAAATAATTAGGCACTTAATTATCTTCATTACAATTATTATCTGTGTCTAATCTTGGACCAAAGTATTTTATACTTTGAGAACAAAAATTGATTTACTTTTGCAGGTTATCTAAACGAGGTTATCCTACTTTTGATATACAAAAGTAACCGAGCTTCAAGATGTCAAATCACCGGCACACAAGGCTTTTTCTACTTCGGACCATGGCCTAGACACCGTGTCATGCTTGTCTGTTTCCAAAACTAGAAATCTGCATCGCCTAGCTCAACAAGTGGTTTCCACCCTACTTTTTAGACACTACTAGTGGAATGGGACATCCAAAGGAGTCAAGAGCCGTTGCCTAACGTTCACACCTCAAGGGATATTTTCTGAGTCACTCGGAAAGGCCATTGCAATGGTCACAAAGGACTTCGATCGGAAGATAGGCACAACGGCTAATCTGCCTAGTTATCTATAAATAGAAGCCACTTCACAAGACAACGAGATTGCTTGAACCTATTATTGAAATTATCTCTCTCTGTATAATTCTCATTCAATCTTCTACATACAACTCGAACTCTATATTCAACATCTTTCTGAGTTGTAAGGTCTTGTAATCAGTCGAAACACTTATTCTTACTTTCGAGTAAGGTCCCTTGACCGAGTTGTAGGGGTTAACTCGGTTGAGTTGTCCCTAACTGTAAAGGTTATCTCGGTTAGGAAGTACTAGATCGAGATAAGGGAACTTACGTGTCTAGGAAAATCTTGTAAGGAATTTTCTAAGGGAACTATTTTGGTTGAGTCTTTCTACTGTATTTTATAGATTCAAAATAGTGGATTTGACTTGGTGCTTGGATTAGCACTAACCGTGGTTTTCCGCCCCAGGAGGGTTTCCATGTATTTTTGAGTTAACACTTTTCCGAGTCCAATCTAGACTCGGACTGTCTTAAAGTCGGTTTCGGTTTTAATCTTCCATTCTTTGATCAAATTTTCTCATCATCCTATTCACCCCCTCTAGGGTGACTAAGTCTCTCCAAGACAAACCTTCATTTTATTCATCCAATATTAAGTATTTTTGCAATAAAATAAGAAATCGGGCATCCAACATCAATGACTCCCATAACTGACTTCTTTATTCAATACACCTATGGATCGAGTGAGGCTGGGCTGAGGTTCTAGGTGGGACCCTTCTCCTTCTTTTCCTTTCCCTTTGGACTTTGATTTCCTCGGTAGTTCTTTGCGTATGAAACTAAGCGATTCGGATGTAAACTCGATCTCGTTTATCCTAGGCATCAAGCTTAGCCTCTAGTTTTGCAACAGATTCCCTGAATAGCGTGATGATGGGAGTTTTGTCCGGTTGGTTAACCATTTTTGGAAGAGAATTTTATTTTGACCTTAGGTGGCGCACCAGTGTGACTAGTAAAGAAGGACGTACTAGTGTGGTACGTGCTAATATGGGACGCACTGTCTGTGGTACATGTCGATGTTGAAGTAAACTTCTTACTTCCTAGATGCTTCGTCCCAGGATTCCTGACTTGTATAGGATTTTCTATCCTATATCCCAAAAGAGTACGCTTAGGATTGGCTCGTTAAAGAACTTCTACAGGAGATGGGGCTTAAGTGCTTGACCCGAGGAATGATTGGTCCTAGGATAAAGGAAAATGATATGCTCTTTTATTTGGATGCACATAAAAGAATGCAAAACAAATGGAATGATATGTATGCATGCTATGCCTTAATTTGGGATAATTCTATGATTTGGTTAGTGTAGAATTGAAATGCATAGATGATTATTTCTTATGAAAGATGAATGAAAAATGAAATGCAAAACTGACTCACCTAATCTAAGATGAATTTTAATTTGGCTAATGCAAATGAAAGACTCTCCTAATTAGAGATGAATTAAATTTTAGCTAACGCAAATGAAAGACTCTTCTAATTAGAGATGAAATTTAAATTGGCGAATGAAACAATGAAATGATTGGACTAACCTAAAAGGGGAATGTAATTTTGGACTTTTGGCCGCAAATTTGACTCACCTATTTTAGATGACATTTATTTTGGGTAATGCAAAACGTACTCACCTATTTGAGATGTTTGTAATGTGGCTAATGCAAAATGGAATGCAAATATGAACTCACCTATTTTGAGATGCATTTGACTTTAGCTAAATGCAAAAAGAGGAATGCAAATATGGAATGAATGGACCGACCTAAATGGGGAATGTAATTTTGGACTTTTTGGCTAAAATACACATAATTGGACCAACTCAAAGTTTTATTTTGATTTTTATTTTTGCACCCATGAAAGTATTATTCAGTGCTCCTCACCTATCCCTAAAGGCTCACAAATAAAAGATTAAATCTAGAACACACAAATTCATTCAAGCATGTAAATGAAGAAGGGGCCACCTAAAAAGTTCAAAAAGATCTATGGTCGAAGAGTTCAAGAGTTTGGATACATATTGACGTGTAGTCCGAGAATTTGGTCCCCATGGGTTGAACGAGATAAAGACACCAACCAGAATTCTCGATGCCTCTCGGTCAACCAAATGGTTTAGCCCAAGAGTGCGTGCTACGAGGGAGGAGGTACCATTTCCTTGGGCAATCAAGCCTAGTTGGGCCCGCCTAAAGGAACTAGTGAGAGCCTCTCTCTAGAAACGGTAAGCGGGGGTACAATAAAGTTTTCCTAGTGGTCCAAAACAGTATTTGCACAAGTTCAAAGGTTCATAAATGCAAGATGCCTAATGCAAGCACATTATTCAAACACACTACTCAAATTTTAAAGTTTCGCCCTCTTAATTATTAATTTATCCCCAACGAAGTCGCCACCGTAGGAACCATGGCCAACTTGAATAGCGTTTTTATTATCATTTTATATTGTTTGTCCACAATAAGGATTAATTTTGAAGATGGTTTGTTTTTTAAAGATTAATTTTGAAGATGGTTTTAAAAGTCGATTTTTTAATGTGGAGATTAACCTCTCATGAAAATTTCCGAATTTTATTAAATCTAATTTAAAGCGAATTAAGAAAACTTGAATAGCGTTTTTATTATCATTTTATATTAGTAATTGTTGTGAGAAGTCCCAAAATATTATTTGTTAACCAAACGATAAATAAAATTAGGGTTTTGAATATGTCGTGAGGCTTGAGGGCCGGATTACTATCAAAACACCAATTTGTAATGAAGACTTGCCTACTAACCACTCGGTGCAGGCGACGACCTACATCCAATGGTGGCCGACGCCCGCCGGAGGCTACGGCTAAGGAGATCGAGGCTTAACCTCTATCCTTGCATAGCATATCAACATCCTGTTTTCTTATCCTGCAGCGAAAAAATAGTTGAGATGTAAATTTAGAAGAAATAAATACAAGTGAGTCACCTGTCAATTTTGACGAAAATAAAAACTTAACAAAAACAAAAGTAAAGATTCGCTCTTCCGATCTTAGTATGAGAAAACTAAGACCGAAAAGCTAAAAGTTGACTCCATCGAGTCCTTGAATTGAGAATTAAGGAAAGTGATAAAAGCGAAAATAAAGAAAGTTGTATAGAAAGAAAAACGAAAAGAAAAGAAAGGGCAAAGCGAAAAGAAAAGAAAGTGCAAAACTAAAAGATTACATCAGGCGGGGAGGAATTAAAAGCGATACATTGTTTGTCCACAATAAGGAAAGAAATAAAAGAAAGCATAAAACTAATATAAACCATTTTGATCGAATTTGGTGCCCTCAAGTTATCCTAGCTGCTGATCTAGATCTCGGAATTTGATCTCTAGATGCGACGGTGGTGAATTCAAAAGGGCTTACGTGAGGTTTTGTGGAGAAAGGTAGGCGAGATGTGTGACTGATGGAGTTATTGGAGAGTAGAATGGGAATAGGCTGAAAAGAAACCAAGAGATCAAAATACCAAAGAGAGTATTCGGTAGCTCTTAGGCATATTTCAATAGCTCGAGATTAAGACAAGAAGTTGTGCGGGAATGAAAGCCAAGGCCCTCTATTTATAAGGAGAGGTTAGGTTAAGGAAGTGACTTAGGGTTAGCTCGGCGACTGTCCAAAAGTAGAAGCAAAAATCGGGCAGGATCTTATGAAGATTGAATCGGATTGAAAAAATAAGACCGGATATAATCGGGATAGCATAACGCAAGTGCAAACATGAAAAATTTTCATTTTTGGCAAGTTTCTATTTTTATTGTTGGATGCGTGCTCCTAGTCCAGGGTAGATTGTTTTGGAGCCAAAACGCAGCACTTTGATGCTTGTGGTCATGAAATGCGGCGTCTAACGTCGTCTTCGGGTCTTCGACTCCATGTTTGGTGAGATTGAAGTGAAACGCAGTATTTTGAGCCCGAATTTCCCGGTACATGGCATTGGACTCGTTGTCTCTAGAGGATTGGCCCGGTTTTAGATCGTCCGAAAGAAAATAGGATTTTTGGATCGACCCATGGCAAAAGGTTGTTTATGTGGTGTTAGGGGTTCTTTGTGGTTTATTGGCTTCCATCGCACCAATCCAACACAGTCCAAGATTGAAATCCTCTAATAGGACTTGAGATTTCATCATCGGGCCAACAAATAAAAACCACGAAAAGGACGACACTTTTTAGGTGTCTACAAAGCCACACAAAGGAAGATAATTCGTGAAATCCCTCACGGCCTTGGTATTGACTTGTTCTTTCCTCCCTCATTTTGTTATTTTTACTTGAAATGCATAGGGGAGACAAAAGATAGAAAAATAGATGTTTGGTTTAGGAGGAGTTTTTCCCTTAGTTGTTTTCTCGAGTTTATTTTATTTTGTTCTTGTATAAATGTTTATTGCAATGAATATAATTTTCTTATTTCTTAACATGTCTATTTACGAGTAGATGTTTCATGTTTATTTTGATATATTATCTCTTTACTCTTTAACAACTTTACTTTGATTACTTCAAGAAACATGTTATGAGTTATGTTTTGATGTGAGTTGAAATGATAAATATTCATCATTATTCTTCTTTCTCAGATTAATACTTTGTGCTCTAATCAATTCTCTATGAAAGCATAACTCTCTGAACTGATTAGTTTCAATCTTAAGTTTGTGATGTCTTTCATCAAACAGAGGGAGATTGAAGACTTAGGTATAACTCTCTATATCTCTTAGTTTTGATTCTAAGTCATTCGAGATTTAAAGAAACTCATATCAAAGTTTTCATCCTATTCGACCCACTCGAAACCAGTCATTTAGCATAACATTCTTAACTGTATTTCTAACCCACCCGGACACAACTCAGAACAATCATATGAATGAATAATTTCTCTAACACTTTTATTCTTAGCATCGACTTTCTATTTGAACTAAAAACGAATTACAACATTAATTTTGATTTCTAAGTTAGTTTTTTCATTGAGAATTATTTACTTGATTAATGAACACTCAAATTTTAACTCTAATTTTTTTATGAAAGACTCAGGTATGAACTTCTATATGTCTTAAGTTTTGATTGCAAGTTATTCTGAACTATATAAACACTCATATCTAAGTTTTCATCCTTATTCCGAGTAACTCGGATATCACTTAGTTTTATATCTTCTCTACTCGAGGCATTCTGACCTACTCGGAATCTACATGAACCATCGCCTGATCAAATAATTCTTTTAACGCATCTTTTCTAACTACTAAGTGTGTTCGCTAACTCAGAATTTCTCAATTGAGTTTCTCTAAGTCAGTTTATGTCTTAGAAGATTATTTGATAGATCAAGTTCATTTCTTTGTTTGATTATTCTTGTACTTGATCTTTGCGGGAGTTATTTTGAGTTAATCTTGAACCTACTTGATATTAAACTCAGAATATTCCACTCTTCAAGGCCAAAAATAATTAAGCATTTAATTATACTAATTTAATTATTATCTGTGCCTAATCTTGAACCAAAGTATTTTATACTTTGAGAACCAATGTTGTTTGCTTTTGTAAGTTATTCAAACAAAGCTAATATATCTTTTTGAAATTCAAAAGTAACCGACTTCTAGATGTTAAACACCAGCAGACAGTTTTAACCATTTCTTGACAAGACTTAGACATCGTGTCGAGGCTGTCTGTTTCCAAAACTGGATAAATCCAACGCCAGGCTGAACGGTGGTTTTCGCCTTGCTTTTCGGACAACACCAGTTGATTGGAACACCTTTTGGAGTAAATAGCCATTGCCAAAATTTTTACACACCAGCGGATCTTTTCTAAGTGACTTAGAAAAGCCCTTCCAAGGGCTAGTGGACACTTTAGTCCGGATACCGGACATAACGGCTACTTTACTTCGTCATCTATAAATATAAGTCACTTCACAAGACTTGAAGATTGTTGAAACTATTGATCAATACAATCCCCTAATTCTCTTAGTGCATTACTCACTCAATCTTCTACTTACAACTCCAAGTCCGTACTTAATTATTTTCCGAGTTGTAAAGTCTTGTAATCAATTACATACTTCTCTTACTTTCGAGTAAGGTCCCTAGACTGAGTTGTAAGGGTTAACTCAGTTGAGTTGTCCCTAACTATAAAGGTTATCTTAGTTAGGAAGTACTAGATCGGATAAGGGAACTTTTGAGTATAGGAAAACATTGTAAGGAATTATCTAAGGGAGAAATTCTAGTAGAGTTAGTCCTTTGTATTTTGGGGATTCAAAATAGTGGATCCGACTTAGTGGTTGGATTAGCACTACCTGTGCTTTTCTCGCCCTAGGAGGATTTCCACGTATTATTGAGTGTATACATTTTTAGTCCAATCTAGACCGAGGTTCAGCTATTTATCTTCTTCCAAGCGAAAAGTTTCAGTGTTTGTTCAAATTTCCTCATCACCCTATTCACCCTTCTCTAGGGTGAGTTAGACTCGCTAGGATCAAACCTTCAATTAGTATCAAAGCCTGGCCTTTCAAAAAGGATCTAACAATCCAAATGTATAAAGATCGGATGACTCGGAGCATTGGAGAGTTCGATGAAGGAAGGTCTTCCACCAAACCACCAAATTTTAAAGGATCAAACATCATGCACTCTGGAAGAAACTAATGGAGTGCTTTCTGTTGGACAACGATGAAGATGTCCGGAACATTATCCAAGAAGGCAACCACGTTACAATGAAGATGGAAGGAACAAGATCCGTGCCTAAAGAAAAGATCGAGTACACCAATGAGGAGTCGGAGAAGTTCATAAAGAACATCAATGCAATGAACATTCTGATGTGTGCTATCAGCTCTAAAGAATACAACATAGTGTTAGCCTATGACACAACAAAAGCTGTGTAGCACACTCTTGTCAACACATATGAAGGTACAAGTCAAGTGAAACAGGCGAAGATAATTACGAGACAATCTCAAATCTTTGGGTAGAAAGATTTTTCAAGAAGAAATATGCAGAAAAATTTTGAGGAGTCTACCAAAGAGAAGATAGGGTCCCAAGGTGACAGCCATTGAGTAAGCTCATAACCTTTCTCAACTAAAGCCGGACGAACTGATTGGGAAGCTACTTACCCATGAAATTCACTTAGAAGAAGACGATGTCGAGGTCGGCACCAAAAAGAACATTGTGCTAAAGGTATAAAAAAGTAGAAGGGAAAGTCCGAGTTCCTCACACTCGAAGAAGACCCAAAGGCACTTAATGGCCGAGGCTTCAAAAGAATGATGAAGCATAAGAAATGGGAAATAAGGGCAAAGGAAGAGTTCTACAAGAAAGATAAGAACGACAGAAAAGGTACATATTCTTCCCCTTCAAAGTTATACTTAACTAAGAACTCTTCGTTGTTTTGAATATGGCAGCAAAGATCACATAGTCAAGGACTCGTCCGAAGAGAAAGAAGGACAGAAAGAAGAAGAAGGCTATGATGACCACATGTAGTGATGGCGACTCATCCGAAGAAGATGATGATTCTGATGACTCAAAGTGTTTAATGGCACTAACGGACTCCAAACCTAAATCCGAGTCGATTCTAACAACTCCGAGACTAAGGACACAAGTCCTTAGGAGGTAATTGAATATTTTCTCAAGTTCTCCAAAATTGATTTGGCTAAATATATTTACACTTTAGAAGAAAGTTCAATTCTAATTCTTCTCGGTTCAAAGAACAACTTGAGTCTCTTACTTCGAGAGCAATTGTTTGAACAATGAATTGGAAAAACTAAGACTAACTCTCAAAGAA
The DNA here is from genome assembly GCA_021018815.1 of Talinum fruticosum. Lineage (NCBI taxonomy): Eukaryota > Viridiplantae > Streptophyta > Magnoliopsida > Caryophyllales > Talinaceae > Talinum > Talinum fruticosum. The sequence goes on along the minus strand of JAITYX010000025.1, from coordinate 4,233,818 downwards.
CTCAAGACTAGTACTGAAGATATTGAGACCGAGTCCGAGTCAATCAAAATACAAAATGAGCATCTCAAAAGAAAGCTCAATGAGTCTCAAGAGCTTGTTTTGAAATTTACTCAAGGTAAGAAAAACCTTGCCATGCTTTTAGGCTCTCTATGTGTCTCCTTTAAGGAAGAAGGACTTGGTTTTAACGAAGAGGAGGAATCTAATTCCTACTCAAATCTTTTAAAAAGGATTCTAGAACTGTAAATTTCAAGAAGGCTGAGAATGGTCCTATTCATAAGAATGAAAGAAGGATTGAGCCCGGACTAGTTTTGTAAAAAATTTCTCCACCTGTTTATATAAGAAAGATTTTCAAAAGAAAGAGACACGAGGCTCAGTTTTGTAAAAAGAAGACTCAGAATCAAACCACACCCAAAGTCATTCAAATATAGGTTCTTAAGAGTCTTCTTCCTCATAAAAGGACCACAAGTAAAGGGAGTTCGCTGGGTTCGTTATAGGAAGTGAGAAGGGTTAGTGTGTTTTTGACTTGCAAGGTAACTCGGACAAGGACAAAAGGTCATTGGTACTTGGACAGCGGTTGCTCACGCCACATGTCGGGAGATTCAAGACTCTTTTCCGAGTTAGAAGATTTCAAAGGAGGTAAAGTCACTTTTGGAGATGACAAGTAAGGGCAAGATAGTTGGAATTAGTGAGATTGGGAAAGGAGACAACCTGGGCAACCCTATCTATCTTGTCAAGGGATTAAAGTATAATTTACTCAAGCATCTCTCGGTTGTGTGACAAAGGTCAAGAGGTAAGATTCACTCGGACGAACTACTATATTTCTGATGCAACTACTAATGAGACTAAGCTCTCGGGTAAGAGATCGGGTAATAATTATACTATTCCTCTTTCGATCCAAGTCAGAATTTATATTGTTTAAAAGCATCATTGCATGATGATTCTTGGACATGGCATCGTAGACTAGGTCATGTTAGCATGCACACTATCCAAAAGGTTGCATCTCATGGTTTAGTTAGGGGTTACCTAACTGTGCATTTAAGAAACATAAAAACAGTTTCCACATCCAAAGTGCTTGAATTGCTTCATATGGATTTATGTTGTGAAATCTCTCGTGAAAAGTCTCGAAGGTAAATCATATGTACTTGTGAGTGTTGATTATTATTCACGATTTATCTGGGTTTGTTTTCTCAAGAACAAAAATGAAGCTTTCAAAGAGTTCAGCAAGCTCTGCAGGAAAATTCAAGAGGAGTCTTAGACTCATATTAGAAGAGTTCAAACCGACCATGGAAGGGAGTTCGACTACTTAGAATTTGCAGAGTTTTGTGACAAGAATGCTATCTCTCACAACTTCTCAGCACCCAGAACTACTCAACAAAATGGAGTAGTGGAGAAAAAGAACTAAACTCTTGATGAAATAGGAAGGACAATGAGGATTGAAAATGATCTTCCTTACTATTTACGGGATGAGGTAGTCAACACAGACAAACTACACACCTGAACATATGCCTCATCGGACCCATCTTAAAGAAAATTCACTACGAGGTTTACAAGGGAAAGAGGCCCAACATCTCATGTATTTAGACCCTTTGGATGTAAGTGCTTTGTTCACAATAACGGTAAGGATCACCTAACCAACTTTGATGCTAGGTCGGATGAAGGTATATTTATGGGTTACTCATCTCACAAGCATCGTTTATCGTGTTTTTTTATAAAAGAACTAAAAAAGTTGAAGAAAGTATACACATTATGTTTGATGAGATTGATCACGAAAAAATAAGGGAGTCATCCTTTTCAGATCCGAAACTCGGTTAAGATGAAGATAATCTTGTTGAAGCTGAGCTTAGAAAGAGTGAGACGAAAGCAACCGAGAATGAGACAGCTCGGAACATCATGACTCGAGACTAAACCAACTAAAGAGCCAACTCGAATCGTCGAAGGAGAAGCGAATGAGCAAACTTAGCAAGCTTAGACTACTTAAGATCAGCCAGTTCAACCAACAAACCTGTTGAACCGGAGAATAGGTTGAACATTCAAATATGCATCGAGCCACCCGCTCGAGAACATTCTGTCTAACATTAATAGTTGGGTAAGAACTCGTTCTTCTTTGCAAAATCTATGTACATTCACTGCATTTGTATCATTAATAGAAACCAAAAATGCACTAAAGGCCCTAAATGAACCTCGCATGGATAGAGGCAATGCAAGAAGAGCTTAATCAATTTCAAAGAAACCAAAGTCCGAACTTTGACCAAATGACTTTCCGACCAGCCTGATATAGGAACCAAATGGGTTTTAAAAAACAAACTGGATGAGGATGGGTTGGTTCTCAAAATAAGGCGAAGGGATTGATTGTGGGGAAACCGTTACACCACTTGCTAGGATTGAAGCAATTAGAATCCTATTGGCATTTGCATTTGCATGAATATTAAATTGTATCAAACGGATGTTAAATGTGGTTTTCTGAATGGCTTCATTTAAGAGGAAGTCTATGTTGTGCAACCTCCTGGATTTGAAACTCGGAATTTATAAATAATTTTTTCAAATTGCAAAAAGTTTTATATGGTCTTAAACAAGCTCCCAGAGCTTACAATGAAAGATTGAGCAACTTCCTGGTTGAAAATGATTTCAAAAGAGGTCAGATTGACAAAACTCTTTTCATAAAAACCAAGGGGAGATCTTTCTTTATTGCTCGATTTATGTTGATGATATTATTTTGGGAGCCACTAAACTCCGTTGAGAGTTTTCCGAGTTCATGAGACAGGAGTTTCAAATGAGCATGATAGGAGAGCTTAATTTCTTTCTTGGTCTACAAATCAAACAAGATAAACTTGGCGTCTATGTTCATCAATCTAAGTATACCACGGAGTTGGTGAAGAAGTACAAGCTTCATGATGTAAAACATGCAGCAACCCCCATGAGTAGCAGACATGAAACTAGACTCGGACGAAAAAGGTAAAGTAGTAGATCATAAACTCTATAGAGGCATGATAGGGATCTCTGCTATAGCTCACATCCAGTAGGGCAAACCTTATGTTTAGTGTATGTCTATGTGCAAGATTTCAAGCTAATCCAAAAGAACCACATCTCACTCGCGGTGAAGAGGATTTTTAGATATCTTGCAGGAACTCGGAATCTTGGTCTATGGTTTTCAAGAGACTCGGAACCGACCCTCATTTGATACTCAAATGCTGACTATGCTTGTTATAAAATTCATAGAAAGAGCACATTAGGAGCATGCTAATTTCTGGGTCAATCCCTCATATTTTGGCACTCAATAAAGTATAACACAATTACTCTATCAACTACCGAAGCCGAGTACATTGCAGCTGGAGCGTGCTTGTGCTCGACTTCTTTGATCAAGCAACAGATTGAAGGATCTTGGACTTTCATTCAAATCTATCACAATCAAGTATTGTAATTAGAGTGCAATTAGCATCACTAAGAGTCCAGTTCAGCATTCAAAGACAAAGCATATTATGGTCGAGTGTCATTTTCCTAGAGATCATTCTAAGAAAGGTGATATTAAACTTGAATTCATTCCTAGGAAAATATCAATTAGCTGATATTTTCACTAAGTTACTTGGTGAGGATCAGTTTTATTTGATTAGGAATGAGCTTGGCATGATTAATGCATGATTGTCTATTTTATATGTTTATTTTGTGAGTTTTACTTGATTAACAAATGGATCAGTTGACTTTACAATGAGACCGAGCAAGCTGGTAAATTGCTTTCGAGTCGCTCGTAAACCATACTGAGTCAGACTTACTCTTTGCTCAAAATGAACACCAAACTTTTGAGAATCTCTTTATGAATGGAGAATCTTAGAAAGTTTTTTTCTTCTCTTTCTCTCTCGACATGAGTCATTTTCAAAGAATCCGAACCGTTAGAGAGACAAATGCTTGGAATTGTAGCTTTTGGACTCGCTGTAAATCATGTTTGTCTAAGAATATCATTTAAACGTTAATAAAGAAGGTTGAAGGACATTTTCGTCTTCTCTATATATAACATCTATTTTTCATCATTTCTTCACTTTGTGCCTTACTCTTTTCACACGAAATACTCCGCTTCCCCATACTCATTTCTTGCTCTAATAGGTCTCTCTTTCTCTCTCTCTCTCTCTAGCTCTCTTCTCAAGTAACCTCTCATCTCTCCACTCTCATAATGCATAAACACGGTTCTACTTCCAAGTTCATGGGGTCTGCAACAAAGAAGGCCCGAAAGATAACTCAAGAGGGTACGTCCGATCCCTAAAAAGTGTTTGTTGTCCAAGCACTTCACGTTGGACGACAAGTTTTTCAAAACCACCTCCGTCTCTTGGCTTAAATTTATTCAAGAAACTAGAGTATACAACTATCTATGCTTCAGTAATTTCATTTATCCAGAACTCGTTGTTGAGTTCTACGCCAACAAAACCTTCTCTCGGAGGTGTCATCACTACCAAAGTTCAAGGTACCACTATGAGAATCAACCTCCCTCTTCTTCATAAACTTTTCAATGTTACTTAACTTTTTTTAATCCCATCCACATTCCATTCTTAGAGATTGTTGATGACTTCTTCGACAAATTTGCCAAAGAAGTGCCTGAGCACGTAAAAGATTTCTATGTGACTCACATGAAAAATGAGTTCAGATTGCTCTGCTACATTCCGATGCGAACGTTCTTTGCTCACCACTCAAGCAAGGAGAACCCAAACTCCGGGGTTCTCAAAGTTTTGTTTGAGGTTATGGAGAGCTACAACGTAGACCTCTTTCCTTTCATTATCGATAAAATGGCTCAAGTGCCTGCTCAATCAAAGAAATTCGCTCCTTTTCCTTTTGGAGCTCTTCTCTCTCTTATCTTCAAACAATTCAAGATCGCCCTTCCCTCGGATCCCTCAGCTATTTCTAAGTCGGCCATAGTTTTAGGCCGAAAACAACTTCCGGGGTATGGATACCAGCGAGGTTAAACCTGGTCAATGGGTTCACTCTTCTTAGTTGGAACATGTCTCTCCTCCTCCCCGGACTCGGATTAAACCCATTCAACCATCCACTTCGGTTGGCCCCTCCTCTCTCAGCTGGCGCATTTGCTGCCTTGGTCGAAAAACTCGTCTCAACAGCTGACCAACTTCGGTAAGTTGTTCGCTCTTTTAAGCCTATTTTCCGTGGCATGGTCATTCACCGGAAGACCGGCCAATCCCAGATTCAGGAGTGTCAATCCCGATAGTTGAGTTCAAAGGGATTCTTAACGAGCAACGCGAATAGCTCCAAATTCTTCGAGAGCGCGAACGAAGGCGATGCAGGACTCATAATCCTCCGACATAACCGAGGAAGAAGGAGGGCAAGAAGAGGATGCTTTACTAAAAGACAAGGGGGCTATAGAGCCCGAACCCGAGCCGATGTCCTCAAATCCGAGTGGATCGGAAGATGCTGGGGACGTTGGACCGTCCAAACCAGCTGACTTTGAAGCCCATGTAGTCTTCCAGGAAGACGAGCCCGAGGATGACATTGTCTTGACTCGACCGCCAGTGTCCGAGCCACTTCCCAACATCCCGAGCCATCTTCGCCGCGATTTACCACCTCCTTTCGGACTTACCACCGCAAGCGCACTGCTCTTCCATCCTCCTCAAACCAACCACCTCCATCATCCTAATCTTTATACTTTTTTTTGTTTTTTTTTGTGTGTCCAACATTAAGTGTATTCACTTTCAACTTTTCTTCCCTCCTTTTTGCTGAAATGCTAGGGGAGAAAAATAGAAACCTTAATGTTGCGCTTAGGGAGTTTCTCTCCTCTCTTTGTTGTAAATAATTTTTTTAATGAATAATCATTAATGTTCATCTTTTCTACACTCTCATAATTTCCGAGTTTCTTTTACTTTTTATCTTATCTACTAAGAAATCTGTATTGGTTCTAATATCGGCTTATAAGTCATGCTTTGATCTAGAATTTCTTTATATTCTACATGCTGTAATACTGATCGGTGACACTGAAAACTTAATTTGTATTAACAAGTTTCTATCTTAATAATGGATTGTCTTTCATCAAAAAGGGGAAGATTGAAGACTCGGATTTTAACTCTAAATTTTTTATGAAAGTCTCGGTATAAACTTCTATCTCTCGATGTTTTGATTGCAACTCATTTTGAGCTATATAGAAACTCATATCAAAGTTTTCATCCTTGTTCCGAGTAACTCGGATATCACTTTGTTTTCTATCTTCTCTGCTGAGGGATTCTGACCTACTCGGAATCTACTTGAACCATCGCATGATCAAATAATTCTTTTAACCCATCTTTTCAAAGTACTCATTGTGTTTGCTAACTCGGAATCAAGTTATTCTCTACTAAGTTCGTCTAAGTCAGTCTATCTCTTAGAAGATTATTTGATAGATCAAGTTCATTTTCACTGTTTGATTATTCTTGTACTTGATCTTTGTAAGAGTTATTCTGATCCGAGTTTGAACCTACTTGATATTAAACTAAGAATATTCCACTCTTCTAGGACGAAGATAATTAAGAATTTAGTTATACTAATTTAATTATTATCCGTGCCTAACTTTGAACCAAAGTATTTAACACTTTGAGAACCAATGCTCTTTGGTTTTATAGGTTATTCAAACAAAGTTAATCTATTTTTTGAATTTTAAAAGTAATCGGCTTGTAGTCGTTAAACACCGACAGACAATTTTAGCCATTTCCGGACAGGACTCGGACATCGTGTTAGGGCTGTCTATTTCTAAAACTAGAAAAATCTAACGCCGAGGCTCAACGGTGGTTTCCCTTTCTTTTAGACAACACCAGTTGATTGGAACACCTTTTGGAGCAAATAGCCATTGCCCAACGTTTACACACCAACGGATCTTTTTGAGTGACTCGGAAAAGCCCTTCCAACTACTAGTTGAGACTTCGGTCTTGAAACCAGTCTCAACGGCTGCTCCGCTTGGTCATCTATACATTCAAGCTGAAGACTCGGAATTTACAGGTATATCATTCCGAGTACTAGACGGAATCAGTACGAGACTTCATCTCTTATAAGTTTTGATTACAAGTCATTCTAAGTGTTTTAGAAACTTTTCCGAGTGATATAGAATCTTTTCAATCTGTTATAGAAACTATTGCATATGTTTTCACTTGATTCTGACTCGACTCGTAAAGCATACTCTTACTTATCCTTTCATACATACTTCGAGCCACTCGGATTTATCGCATGTTCAAATATTTGCTCTAACGTGCATAAAGTCGAGTCCGACTTTGTATTCTAAGTTTGATTCAATTACAGTGTAAATTCATCCTTCTAAGTCAAGCACGTTTAGTTTGAACTATGTTTGTCTAGATCAAGTCTCATTACTCCGATATTCTCTATCAGACTTGTCTCACTTTTAGACTGACTCGGATGGAATTTGAGAATAATGGATATTAGACTTAGAAAATTCAACTCCCTCGGGACTCGGATAATTAGGCACTTAATTATCTTAATTAAATTATTCTCTATGTCTAATTTTGGACCAAAGTATTTTATACTTTGAGAACCAAATTGATTTACTTTTGTAGGTTATTTAAACGAGGTTATCCTACTTTTGACCTACAAAAGTAACCGACTTCACGATGTCATGTCACCGAGCAGACAAGGCTTTGTCTACTTCGACCAAGGCCCGAGACATCGTGTCGGGGTTGTTTGTTTCCAAAACTGGAAATCTGCAACGCCAAGCTCGGTGATGGTTTTCACCCTACTTTTCGGGCACCACCGGTGGATCGGGACATCCAAAGGAGTCAAGAGCCGTTTCCCAACGTTCACACCTCATCGGATATTTTTCCGAGTTACTCGAAAAACCATTACAACGGTAACAAAGGACTTCTAATCGGAAGATAGTCACGACGGCTAATCTGGCTGGTCATCTATAAATAGAAGCCACTTTACAAGACGTGAAGATTGCTGAACCTATTTCGAAAATTATCTCTCTCTGTATAATTCTTATTCAATCTTCTACTTACAATTCCAACTCGTACTTAACGTCTTTCCGAGTCGTAAGGTCTTGTAATCGAGTCACAAACACTTATTCTCACTTTCGAGTAAGGTCCCTTGACCGAGCTGTAAGGGTTAACTCAGCTCGGTTGTCCCTAACCGTAAAGGTTACCTCGGTTAGGAAGTACTAGATCGGATCAGGGAACTTCGAGTATAGGAAAATCTTGTAAGGAATTATCTAAGGGAGCAATTCTGGTCGAGTCTTTCTACTATATTTTATGGATTCAAAATAGTGGATTTGACGGATCGAGCACTGACCGTGGTTTTCCGCCCCAAGAGGGTTTCCACGTATTTTTGAGTTCACATTTTTCTAAGTCCAATCTAGACTCGGACTGTTTCAAAGTCGGTTTTTAATTTAATCTTGCAGTCTCTGTTCGAATTTCCTCATCACCCTATTCACCCCCTCTAGGGTGACTTAATCTCTCCAAGAGCAAACCTTCAATTAGTATCGGATCCTAGCCTTTCGGAAAGGATCTAACCATCCAAGGGTCTAAAGATCAAATGGCTCAAAACAATGGAGAGGTCGATGAAGGAAGATCTTCCAAGCATACCCCAAAGTTCGAGAGGATCTAACTTCGTCCACTCGGAAGAAACTCATGGAATGCATTCTGCTGAATCACGATGAAGATGTCCGGAACATCATACAAGTAGGCAACTACATTCCAATGAAGATGGAAGAAAGAAGATTCGTGCCCAAAGTCAAGGCTGAGTACACTACCGAAGAAGCGAGAGAATTTCAAAAAGAACATCAATGCGATGAACATTCCGATGTGCGCCATCAGCTCGGAAGAATACAACCGAGTGTCAGCCTGTGGCACAGCCCATGAAGTGTGGAGCACGCTTGTCAACACTTATGACGGGACAAGCAAAGTTAGACAAGCGAAGATAAGCCAATATCTTCACAAGTAATGGTTGTTCAAGATGGAACCCGAAGAGAACATCACTAACAATCTCAAATCTCTGGGTAGAAAGATTTCCCACGAGGAAATGTGCAGAAAGATATTCGAAGTCTACCTAAGAGAAGATGGGGTCCCAAGGTGACAACCATTGAAGAGGCTCGGAACCTATCCTTACCGAAGCCGGACAAACTCATTGGGAAGCTACTCGCCGATGAGATCGACTCGGAAGACGAGAATGCAGAGGTCAGCACTAAAAAGAACATCGCACCGATGAGATCCCATGGCACTTATCGCCGGAGGCTTCAACAGAATGATGACGCACAAGAGATGGGATAAGAAGCCAAGAGAAGAGTTCTATAAGAAATACAAGAAGGATAGAAAAGGTAAACATTCTTCCCCTTCAAAGTTTTCTTTAACTAAGAAATTTGGGTGTTTTGAATGTGGCAGCAAGGAACACATAGTCAAAGGCCGCCCCAGGAGAAAGAGGCAAAGAAAAAGAAGAAGGCTATGATGGCCACTTGGAGTGATTAAGACTCATTAGAAGATGATGAGGACTCGGATGATTCGAAGTGTCCGATGCCACTCTCGGACTCGAAGTTGAATAAGAGTTAGACTCGGATCACTCGGACAAGTGAGGAAACAAATCCTCGGGAGGTAATTGAATACTTCCTCAAGTTTTCCAAAGTTGATTTAGCTAAATATATTTATACTTTGGAATAAAAGTCCAATTCTAATTCTTCTCAGTTTAAAGAACAACTTGAGTTTGTTAATTTTGAGAGCGTCTCATTGAAAAATGAATTAGAAAGACTTAGACTTACTCTAAGACAACTCAAGATTAATGCTCAATCTAATGAGACTAAGTCCGAGTCACTCATAAAAGAAAATGAGCATCCGAAGCAAGAGCACAATGAGTCACAAGAGCTTGCTTTAAAATTTACTCAAGGTTAGAAAAACCTTGACATGCTCTTATGGTCTCAATGTATCTCCTTCATAAAAGAAGGACTTGGTTTTAACAAAGAGGAGGAATCCAATTCCTACTTAGAGCTTTTCAAAAGGATTCCAGAACTGTGAAGTTCGGGAAGGCTGAACACGAGTCCCATTCATAAGCATGAAAAGAGGACTGAGCCTGCACTGACTTATAGGAGAAAACCTTTTCCTCCTATTTATAAAACGAAAAAGTTTAAAAAGAAAGAGACACAGACTCGGTTTTCTAAAAAAGACTTAGAATCTTACCAAACCCAAAGTTATTCAAATCTGGGTTCCCAAGAGTCTTCTTCCTCAAAAAGGACTACGAGTAAAGGGAGTTACTCGGGTTCGTTAGAGGAACTGAGAAAGGTTAGTTTGTTTTTAACTTGCAGGTTGCTCATAAAAAATAAAAAAACAAAAGGCCTTTGGTAGCTGGACAGTGGATGCTCACGGCACATGTGAGGAAATCCAAGACTCTTTTCCGAGTTAGAAGAGTATAAGGGAGGCAAAGTCACATTCGGAGATGACAGCTAGGGCAAGATAATTGGGATAGGCAAGATTGGAAAAGGAAACAATCCAGATCGACCCAAGTATACCTTGTCAAGGGACTAAAGTGCAATCTACTTAGCATCTCTCAATCTGTGTGACAAAGGTCAAGAGGTAAGATTCACTCGGACCAACTGTTATATTTTTAATGATACTACCAAGGAGACCAAGCTCACAGGTAAGAGATCGGGTAACACCTACATTATTCCTCTTTCGACCCAAGTCTGAATTTATCTTGCTTAAAAGCATCTCTACATGATGATTCATAGACATGACATCATAGACTAGGACATATTAGCATACATACCATTAAGAAGCTTGCTTCTCATGGTTTAGTCAGAGGATTTCCTAACTGTGCATTTAAGAAAGATAAAATTTGTGAACCATGCACAAAAGGGAAACAAGTCAGATCATCTTTCAAATCTTTGAAAACTGTTTCCACATCTAAGGTGCTTGGAATGTTGCTTATGGATTTATGTGGTGAAATCCCGTCAAGAGTCTCGGAGGTAAATCATTTGTGCTTGTGATTGTTGATGACTACTCACGATATACCTAGGTCTGTTTTCTTAAGCACAAAAATGAAGCTTTCAAAGAGTTCAGCAAGCTCTGCAGGAAAATCCAAGTTGAGTCTCAGAATCGGATCCACGGAATTCGAACTAACCATGAAGGAGAGTTCGACCACTCGGAATATGCAGTGTTTTGTGATAAGAATGAAATCTCCCACAACTTCTCAGCACCAAGAACTCCTCAACAAAATGGAGTAGTAGAGAGAAAGAACCAGCCTCTTGAAGATATAGGAAGGACAATGATGATTGAACATGATCTACCCTACTATTTCCGGACTGAGGCGAGTCAACACAACAAACTACACATTGAAAAGATGCCTCATCGGACCCATCCTGAAGAAAACTCCTTACGAACTCTACAATGGGAAGAAACCCAACATTTCATACTTCAAACCCTTTGGATGTAAGTGCTTTGTTCACAATAATGGTAAAGATCACCTGACCAAGTTTGATGCTCGGTCGGATGAAGGTATTTTTCTTGGTTATTCATCTCATCTCATAGCAAAGCATATCGTATTTTCAATAAAGGAACTAACAAAGTGGAAGAAAGCATCCACGTTGTTTTTGTTGAGATTGAAGAGGAAAAACCAAGTGAGTCAACATTCTCGGATCTGAAGCTCAGCAGAGATAATGACCTTGGTGAATATGACCTTATCAATAATCAAATAAAGCGTCACTTAGAATGAAGTGACTCGGAATAACCTAACTCGGATTGAGACAACTCATGAGCCAACTCAGAATGTTGAAGGTTAATAAGATGAACAAGCTCAATCGTAAGCAGTTTCGAAGATCAACAAATTCAACCTACGGATCTAGTAAAGCGAGAGAACCGGTAGAGCATTCAAATATGCTTCGAGCCACCCACTTGAAAACATCTTGTCTAATATCAACAGTCGGGTAAGAACTCGTTCCTCTCTACAAAATTTATGCGCATTCACTACATTCATCTCATTAACGGAACCTAGAAATGCACTCGAAGGCCCTAAATGAACCTGAATGGGTAGAGGCCATGCAAAAAAACCAAGTCTGGATTCTAACCAAACGACCTTCCGACCACCCAGTCACGAGAACCAAATGGGTTTTCAAGAATAAGGCTAGACTTGTGGCTCAAGGTTACAATCATGAAGAAGGAATTGATTGTGGGGAAACCTTTGCACCTGTTGCCGAATTGAAGCTATTAGAATCCTACTGGCATTTACATCTAGCATGAATATTAAATTATATCAAATGGATGTTAAATGTGCTTTTCTTAATGGTTTCATTAAAAGAAAGTCTATGTTGAGCAACCCCTTGATTTGAAAACTCAGAATTTCCAAATTATGTTTTCAAATTGCAAAAAGCTCTTTATGGTCTTAAACAAGCTCCTAGAGCTTGGTATGAAAGACTGAGCAATTTCTTGGTTGAAAATGATTTTAGAAGAGGTCAGATTGACAAAACTCTTTTTATAAAAACCAAAGGGAAAGACTTTCTTATTGCTCATATCTATGTTGATGACATAATCTTTGGTGCTACTAATGAAATTCTTTGTCATGATTTTTCCGAGTTAATGAGACAGGAATTTCAAATGAGTATGATGGGAGAACTAAATTTCTTCCTTGGTCTACAAATCAAGCAAGACAAAGAGGACAGCTATGTCCATCAATCAAAGTACACCAAGGAGCTGATGAAGAAGTACAAGCTTCAAGATGTGAAACATGCAACAACACCTATCGAGTAGTAGCATAAAACCTGGACTAAGACGAGAAAGGTAAAGCAGTAGATTAGAAACTTTATCGAGGTATGATTGGATCTCTACTATATCTTACTTCCAGTGAGACCAGACATAATGTCTATGTGCAAGATTTCAAGCTAATCCCAACGAATCACATCTCGAGTACGGTGAAGAGAATATTCAAATATCTTGCAGGGACTCGGAATCTAGGTCTATGGTACTCTAGAGACTCGAACCGACTCTCACCTGGACACTCATATGCTAACTATGCTGGATACAAAGTTAATCGAAAGAGCACCTCGAGAGCCTACCAGTCTCGGGTCAATCCTCGATATCTTGGCACTCAAAGAAATAGAATTTAGTAGCTCTATCAACTCGCTGAAGCTGAATATATTGCAGCTGGGGCATGCTGTGCTCAGATTCTAAGGATCAAGCAACACTTGAGAGATCTTGGACTTACATTCAAATTAATTCCAATCAAGTGTGACAATCAAAGTGCAATCAGCATCACCAAGAACCCAGTTTAGCACTCAAAGACGAAACATATTGAGGTCAGGTATCATTTTCTAAGAGACTATTCCGAGAAAGGTGAAATTGAACTTGAATTCATTCCTACCAAACTTTAATTAGCTGATATCTTTACTAAGCCACTTAGTGAGGATCAGTTTTGCTCTATTAGGAATGAGCTTGGCATGATCAATGTATAATTCTGCGCTATTCTGAGTGAAATTTCATTGCATGATTATATGTTATATGTTTTCTATCTTTAATAACAATTAGTTCAGTTGAACCACCGATACTGAGCTATGAGTTATTGTTTGCTTGTTGCTTCTAAGTCACTCGAAACTTTACTGAGTTAGACTCAAATTTTGAGAAAAATGGACATCAAACTTCGAAATCATCTCTAGATCGGTGGAGAATTTCAGAAATTTCTTTTAAAATCTCTCTTTTCTCTCTCTCTCTTGAGCACATCGATCGGACAACTAGCCGTTAGGAGACAATCGCTACAATTCTAACCGTTGGAGAACAGAACAGCCACACCGGTCCGAGGCGACCGTTGAAGAGCTAGGTCGGAGCGAACACCGAAGGACAATTCTTTGTCTATAAATAACATCCGTTTACCTTTATTTCGTTACTTTACTCTCTACCTACTCTCTCTCTCTCACACTTACTTCAACTCGAGCAAGCTCTCCACGTTCGAAGAAGATTTCATTGCTCTTAAGATAAGTGAAAGAAGTCTCAAGTAAGCACTGTCACTCTCGACTCTCTCTTTCTACTCTTTCTTTTTTTTTTTTTCTCACTTTTGTCGAGCTATCTCTCTCTCTCTCTCTCTCTCTCTTTCCCTCTCTCAAAAGTTCATCTCTATCTTTTTTACAAATATGCCGAAAGGAGGTTCCCACCCTAATTTTTTTGGTTCTACACCAAGAAACCTCAAACTAAAAGCCGGAAGGCCCTTCCAATCTCTCAAACATCGTTGCCACCCAACATCTAAGGTTGGATGACAAATTCTTCCCGGCCACAAAGTTTTCGTGGTTGGCTTACATCAAATCAATATGGGTTTACAATTTCCTCTCTTTCAACGTGTTCATTTACCTAGAACTTGTTTCTAAGTTTTATTCTAACCTCTCTAGCTCGAGGGTATCCTCACCTCCAGAGTTGAAAATGTCACGATTCGCATCAACACATGTCTTCTTCACCATCTCTTCAAAGTTTCTTCTCTTTTCCTCAACAGCAACCCTATACCTTTCAATGAGGTTGCTAATGAATTCTTCGAAAAATATGCCAAAGAGTTTCCTAAGTCACGTAAAAACTTTTATGTGACTCAACTTAAGTTAGAAGCTCGTCTTGTATGCTTTCTGCTAATGGGACCTTCTTCTCACAGCACTCAAGCAAGTAGAACCCCAACTCCAAGCATCTCAAAGCCTTGTACGACAATCTTAAGGGCTACGAAGTAGACCTCTTTCCTGCTATAGTGTACCAAATGGCAGCCGTGCTTGCTCGGACTCGGATGAAGAAGTCAACCCCACTTCCTTTGGGGGCTCTTCTCACCCTAATCTTCAAACAATTCAAAGTTCCTCTTCCCTCCGATCCTAACGCGGTTTCGAGGCAGCCATTGTCATTGGCAAGAAAGAACTTCTTAGGTATAGATACCAAGAGACCCAACCGGGTGTCCGGGTCCATAGCTTATAACCGAGGCCACCTTCTCCTCCTCGGACTCATAATCAACCTCCTCTCTCTCTACCTCCTCCACCTGGTGCTACCTCCACCTCAGGTGTTTCACAGATCCTCTCTTCTTCCTTGTCCACTGCCATAATGGACAAGCTTTCCTCGGTGTCCACCGAATTCAAGGGCACCCTCCGGTCATTTTAGACTGTTCTTCGACCTATAACCATCGATCAGAAAATTGCTCAATTCAAATCAAAGAGCAGCAAGATGTGCTTCTCGAGATGAAAGCACTTGTCAAGGAGTAGAAGCAAATGATCGAGCTCCTTCAAGAAAGGCGCTCCAAGGCTGCTCAGGATCCGGTCGACTCGGATACATAAGAAGAATCCTCGAGTCCAGCCAAATCCCCTCTGCGAAGAAGAAGAAGAAGAAGAAGCGGAAGAAGTGGAGCCTACGACCGAGGCAGCTCCATCCGAGGAGAAAGAAGAATGGGAGAAGGAAGTAGAAATAGAAGCCGAAGTAGGCGAGGCCAAGGTGCCCCGAAGACTACAACCTTAATTGATTAGCTTAGACAGTGAGTCCGAGTAGGTCGAGAGACCCTGCCGACCGGGGTCGGTTAGCGGTAGAGCCGTACCTCCCTCGGTGAAGTTCCAAAAGAATGAACCTCTGGACGACTTAGTTCCGGGTCAGCCACTCGGAGCCGAGCCCATTCCGAAGATACCAGTCGCTGCCGTCGCCTCGTTCGTTTACATCCTCCTTTTGATTTTTTTTTTCCTAAAAGGCAAGGGGGACAATATTCTAGAAATTTGTTGTCTTGCTTAGTGGGAGTTTCTCCCACCCTCTTTTGTGTATATATTTGTTATGAATATTAATGAAGTTTTAGTTTCATGCTTATTACTTTCCGAGTTTCAATTTCTTGCTCGTAATTTTCTTTGCTCCGATTCATCAACTCAGTCTATCATTGTTCTTATACTTCAATCTTTAGCACAAAGCTTACATGCTCCGATAGAATCTAAGTTTCAATCTCTTATATCACGTTTGCACTTATTTCTCTCGACTTATTTCTTGAGAAAGAATGAAAAAGCAGATCTATATCACTAACAAAGTTTCTATCTAAGTATGGAATTCCTTTTATAAAAAAGGGGAGATTGAAGACTCGGACTTTGCAGGTATATCATTCTGAGTATTATCAAGGAATCAGGTACAAACTTCATCTCTTGTAAGTTTTGATTACAAGTCATTCTAAGTGTTTTAGAAACTTTTGTGAGTGATATAGAATCTTTTCTAAGTGTTACGTAAACTATTGCATATGTTTTCACTTTATTCGACTAACTCGGAGAACATACTCTTGCTTATCCTTTCATACATAGTTTTGAGTCACTCGGACAACACTCGGACTTATTGCATATTCAAATATTTGCTTTAACGTGCATAAACTCAGTGGCTGACTTTGTATTCTAAGTTTGATTGAATTACGGTGTTAATTCATCCTTCTAAGTCAGCACATTTAGTTTGAAATATGTTTGTCCGGATCAAGTCTCATTACTTTGATATTCTTTATCACACTTGTCTCACTTCTAGACTAAGTTAGATGGAATTTGAGTATAATGGATATTAGACTCGAAAACTCCACTCCTTCAAGACTCGGATAATTAGGCACTTAATTATCTTAATTAAATTATTATCTATGTCAAATTTTGGACCAAAGTATTTTATACTTTGAGAACCGAATTGATTTACTTTTTTAGGTTATTTAAACGAGGTTAATCTACTTTTGAATTACAAAAGTAACCGGCTTCAAGACGTCAAATCTCCAAGCAGACAAGGCTTTTCCTACTTCGACTATGGCCCGCACAATGTGTCGTGGTTGTCTGCTTCCAAAACCGAAAATCTATAACGCCAAGCGCAACAGTGGCTTCCACCCTACTTTTCATACACCACCGGTGGATTGGGATATCCAAAGGAGTCAAGAGCCATTGCCCAACGTTTACACCTCAACGGATAATTTTCTCGAGTCACTCGAAAAACCATTGCAACGATCACAAAGGACTTCTAATCATAAGATAGTCATAACGGCTAATCTGCCTGGTCATCTATAAATAGAAGCCACTTCACAAGACGTGAAGACTGCTGAACCTATTACTTAAATTATCTCTCTCTGTATAATTCTCATTCAATCTTCTACTTATAACTCAAACTCTATACTTAACATCTTTCCGAGTTGTAAGGTCTTGTAATCGATCACAAACACTTATTCTTACTTTCCGAGTAAGGTCCCTTGAGTTAGTTATAAGGGTTAATTCAGCTCAGTTGTCCCTAACTATAAAGGTTATCTCAATTAGGAAGTATTGGATCGGATAAAGAAACTTCGAGTTTAGGAAAACATTGTAAGGAATTGTCTAAGGGAGAAATTCTAGTAAAGTCACTCCTTTGTATTTTGGGGATTCAAAATAGTGGATTTGACTTGGTGTTTGGATTAGCAGATGTCCGTGGTTTTATGCCCCAGGAAGGTTTCCATGTATTTTTGAGCGTATACATTTCGAGTCCAATCTAGAGTGAGGCTCATCTGTTTATCTTCTTCCAAGCAAAAAGTTTCTAAGTTTATTCGAATTTCCTCATCACCCTATTCACCCTTCTTAGGGTGACTTAGACTCTCCAGGAGCAAACCTTCAGTCAAGTTTATGTATTCTGATATTTTATTTCTTCTAACTTGATCATTGTAAGGATTGACTCAAGAAGGAATGTGAACCTAATGAGTATTAGACTTAGAAAATTCATCTCTTTTACACTCGGAGAAAATTAAGTGCTTAATTACTTTGATTTAATTATTATCTTTGCCTAATTCTGAACCAAACTATTTTTAGACTTTGACTACCACTTTGATTTGCTTTTGTAGATTGATTAATCAAGCCTAATCTACTATTCTAATACAAAAGTAACCGATTTGTAGCCGTTAAACACTCGCAGATAAAAATCAACCATTTCAGGACATGGCTCGGACACCCTGTCTTGGTCGTTTGTCTCCAAAACTAGAAAACTTCAACTTTTAGTCTAACGATTGTTTCCACCCCAGATTTCAACCACAACCAGAGGGATGGAGCATATTTTGAGCCAAGAACCACCACAAAACGTTCCCATCTCAACGGATTTTTTTGTAAGTGACTCGGACTAGTCGTTACAACAGCTATTGCAGCTCACCGGCCTCAAACAAGTCTCAAAGGTCCTTCTTCCTTGGTGCTTATAAATATAAGTCACTTCACAAGACTTGAATATTGCTGAACGCATTACTGGAACTAAACATATTGTACTCTTACTCCATCTTCTAGCTTTTACAACTCCAACTTTGTATTTCTTACTTTTTAAGTTGTAATGAAAGTCTTGTAATCACACATATTCTTTGTACTTCCTTTGTAAGTCCCTTGACTAAACTGTAAGGGGTAACTCAGCTCAATTGTCCCCGACTGTAAGGGTTATCTCGATCAGGAAGTACTAGATCGGATAAGGGAACTTTTGAGTCTAGGAAAACTTGTAAATGAATTGTCTAAGGGAGCAATTCTGGTTAGAGTCCGTCCTTTGTGATTGACGAATCAATTAGTAGATTTGACTTGGTGCTTGGATTAGTATTATCCATGGTTTTCTGCCTCATGAGGGTTTCCACGTACTTCTTTGTGTATTTCACTTTCCGAGTCCAATCTAGACTCGTAATTTGTTTCTTTGTCTATTCTATGCAAAATAGTTTGTTTTTTCTCAAAAATCTTCATCACCCTATTCAGCCCCTCTAGCGTGACTTAACTTCTCCAAGAGCAAACCTTGAAATTAGACTTGAGTCCTTTGAGTATCAAAGACCGATCGTCCGAGTTCCTTGAAAATATCTAGGGTTATTACTACTTTAGGACCCCGCACTATCGACAAATAATAAAAAAGCTCCTAAGGTATCGAAAATAATAAATTACTACCTTGAGGTCTCGTATAATATTGTAAACTTACCTTTTATGGTATATATATATAACCCATAAAAGGAAACCTTTACAATTAAACAACATTATAAAATACCGTAAGGTAGTAATCGATTATTTTTGATACGTGAGGGGCTTTTTGTGAGACCTGAGATTTTTAAGTAGGTTAATTATAGGATTAAATTAAATTAATTGATTGATGCATAAATTATTTTATTTAGTATGAATTCCTAGTCTTACGCACTTTTATAAATAAATTAGCAAATTATATTATTTCGTTCCGACTCCCACCCCGGACTGAGTAAATAAAACCCAAGATAATTTACGCTAGCTATTTTTGTCTTTACTTTGAGATTATGCAAGCCAAAAAAAGGGGGAAAAGAAAGAGATAATGAAGGAGGATTACATGGGTTAGACCAAGAGGAGAGTAGTGTAATTGGTGGTGTGTTGGCGATCCGTGGAAGCCACAAGAAAAAGGGTCAAGAAGAGATTAAGTGGAAAGAGAGGAAGAAAGGGCTTGGGGAAAGAAAGGAAGGCAGTGAAAGAACGAAGAGGGAAACAGAGGAACCGAAACGAAGCTGGGGAGCGAGAGAGAGGAAGAGGGGAGGGAGAACCGAGCAAGAAAGAGAGAGAGGGGGAGTGTGAGAGAAAGATGAAAGGCCGAAAACGGCAACCGGAGACCGGTGCACTGAATAGTAAGTAAAGGAAAGGCGACCGGCGAACGCGGAAAGGAGCAAGGGCACAAAAAGGGCGAAATCAAGACAAAAAGAGGGAAGTGAACACGAGCACTAGAGAGAGGTAGTCGGCGAGCAAGAAGATCGCGCCGGAGCAAGCGTCGGGAATTGAGCAAGGCGGCAAGATAGGGCCTTGGACCGGGCTGGCAGTAGGTTAGGAAGACTAGAAGAGAAGAAAGAGAAGAATGACCTAGGCTATCCGGAATTCAGCAAACCTTCATCCCTAACATGAGGTGGGTGGTCTTATACTCTAACTTAATAATAATTTCTAAACCCAACTGAATTTCGTTGTGAATATCAAATGTTTATGCTATTAAACGAATTTAGTAGTTGTTAAAAGTTCAATTAGGAGCCTTGAAGGGATTTGATGGTTGTGTAACGTTAAATTGCAAACCTCGGAATTCAGATGGAGTTAGGTTGCTTAGGTCTAGTGAGTAATATCGGGATTTCAGTTAGTAATTTGGAATGAACAAGTTTTGATTTGGGCATAAATTATGAATTAATGTTTCAGTTGAACCCTTAAGGACTTCCTGAATTCTCTATGTTGGAAGGTAACTTTTGATATTTGGAGACAATGATTTGGAGTATTAGGGGAGTATGAGTTCATCTTGATTGAGGCATAATTGAGGCATGGATGTGGCAAGCACATGATGTTAGGTTAAATTGAGTTGAGAATATATCTAAATCCTTGAGAGTAAACTACACTTAAAGATAGGTGGAGCTAGAGGAGTTTGAGTAGTAAAGTAAGATTAAGTGCTATATAGCTAAGTATGGGCAACAAAGAGTATGATTAGTAATGTGGAGAAGTAATATGAGAAATTGAGGTAAAGATGACAATTTGTGAAGAGTTGGGACTTTAGGGTTAAGTGGTGACTACTTATGGTTATTGTGTCTCGGAGAAGTTTTATTCTTGAATTCGTTAGGCTTGAAAATGAATTGAGTCAAGGAAAAACGAACATTGAAATATAGGAAAGGAGCGGGAACATGGAGTATCAAGGGAGTATGAATCTATATTGAATTATGTGGCTTTAAAAAAGGGTGAGATGAGAGTTACGTATATAGGAGTAAGAGATTCTTGCTTGAGTAGAATATGGATGAATATGAGTAGATTTTAGATACTTGGGTTAATACTTGAATAAATATGCTACCATTGGATGTTGAATCTTAACATGTAGATGCTTGGCTTGTAAAGAAACTCGATTCCAAGTGCTGTTTAAAAGTTAGTTTGAAAGAAGTTCTATGTTTTACGCAAATGTTACTTGAATGTGATTTTCGTAATATATGCTTTTCAAACGTGAAAAACATGTTTTTAAGAAGTGAAAGTGATTTGAGAATAATGTTCAAATAAGCTTGATGAGTGAATGTGTTAAAGAAATTGTTTTGAATCGACTTTGCTAGGATCGTTTTGCACAAGGAAGGATTCTAGCTTGGGGAGGCTAGCTAGGGGTCCTGGTTTAACAGGATGCCCGATTGGAATTTTCCTAGATAGGTCTCGGGAGCCTTTTATTCAGGGTCGAGCCCCGGAGAAATCGGAGAAACCAGAGAAATTATAAGAAATTGTGAACTGCTAGTTCGAGTTCCCTACCTAGGATGTGATTCATGAAAAGAAATTCATTGAAAGTGATTTATGAGAATTGATTCAATAGAAATGATTCAATTTCTTATTGAAAGTATTTGAAAGTAAGTATTCGTGGCTGTACCACTTTTAAAAAGGATTCAGTTCCAAAAAGATTTCTTAATGATTTCGAGTCATGCCTTTAAATGATTGAAGTCTAATGATCTTTATGTTACAAAGAATTTCATCAATGAGTATCTATATTCCTGTTATGCTATTCTTGCTTTCTCAATGATTATTACTGGTAATGTGTGTGGAGTACTTTCCGTTTTAAGAGTGTAAGACTTTCCGGTGAGCTCGTTGTTTGCTCACCCCCTCCCCCATATTTCCCCTTTTCCCCTCCCAGCTGCAGGTACCCCTAAGAAGGTCGTCCGCCTCTTCCTTGACTCGGAATACTTGTCTTTGGTGGCGACCGTGACTGAAGTTTGGTTTTATGTATTTTCATGTTTAACATATTGTATATATTTGGTTACTTATATAAATATGTAATAATGTAAAGTAAGGTTGGATGTATGCGCAAAGACTCGAACTAGTTGCTCGATTAGCTAGGAATTTCCATCTTAGGAAATTTTATTCTTAGCGGTTGTAGCTTAGTTTGTACATTGGATTGTAACTTAGTTTGCAATTTCATCTTATGATTGTGAATATACTCCGGCGTGTGGCCGTTGAGTTGCGTACTTCGAGCGTGTGGCTTGTTGACTTTTATTATGATTTTTATGCAGGTTTTTAAGGCTTTGAGCCTAAGGGTTAGACCGTATTCAAACAGAACTCTGCCGAAATTTTTAGAAAATTTTAGAACCAAACGAGAAATCACCTTATTGAGCCTTAGGAATTTCTTTTGATGAACTCTAGCGATGTAATACTCCTAGGGTGGGTTTTGGGGTGTTACACTTTTTTATCATTTGTCGATATTACAAGGTACTCAAGTGTCAATAACCTAAAATTCTCTTCACCATAATGAGATATGATTCTTTTGGATTAGGTTGAAATCTTGCACATACGTAGACACTAAATATAATATCTGTCCTACTATATGTAAGATGAAGTATAGATCCAATCATACCTCTATAGAGTTTCGATCTACAACATTACCTTTCTCATGTGACTCCAGTTTGGTTCTCGCTACTCATTGGTGTTGCTGCATGTTTGACATCTTGAAACTTATATTTCTTGAGTAATTCCTTGGTGTTTTTGGACTGATGAAGATGGATGCCATCTTTCTCTTACATGATTTGCAATCCAAGAAAGAAATTGAGTTCTCCCATCATAGTCATTTGGAACTCCTGTCTCACTATCTCATAAAACTCTTAGCAAAGAGTTTCATTAGTCGCTGCAAATATAATGTCATCAACATAAATCTGAATAATGAGAAAATCATTCCCCTTCATTTTTGTGTAGAGAGTTTTGTCAATAAGACCTCTTTTGAATCATTTTCAACCAAGAAACTACTTAGTCTTTCATACTAAGCTCTTGGAGCTTGTTTAAAACCATACATCCTTTTGTAATTTTGAAAACATGATTAAGAAATTGAGAGTTTTCAAATCCACGAGGTTGCTTAACATAAACTTCTTCTTGAATAAAACCATTCGAAATGCACACTTAACATCCATTTGACATAATGTAATGTTCATGTTGGATGCAAAAGCTACCAGAATTACGATTACTTCAATCCTAGCAACATGTGTAAATGTTTCCCCACAATCAATTCCCTCTTCTTGGTTATAGCCTTGAGCAACTAATCTAGCTTTCTTTCGACTACCAATCCTCCCTCATCCAGCTTTGTTTTTGAATACCCATTTGGTTCCTATAACTCGGTTGTCAAAGGGTGGTTTTCTCGGAGTTAAGACTTGGTTTCTTTAAAATTTAGATAGTTCATCTTACATGGCCCCTACCCATTCAGGTTCAAGTAGTGGTTCTAGTACATTGTTAGGTTCAATTAATGAAATGAATGCTGAAAATGCATACAAGTTTTGCAATAAAGAACGAGCTTTTACCCCTATTGATGTCCGAGATAATGTTCTCGGGTGGGTGATTAGATGCATATTTGAAAGCTTTATCTGTCCTATGATTTACTAGATTTGATGGTTGAATGTTATGTTGTTCAGCTTGTTCAGCTTGTTGATTTTCTTCATTAGCTTATTCTTTAGTGGTCTAAGCTTGTTATTGAACTGGCTCATTATGAGTTAGCTCAGTCCCTTATCTTTTGTGCATTCCGAGCTTAACCTCCACTATGTCATCTTCATCTCGATTGAGTTGAGATCTAAGAAGGTGGATTTCACTTATTCTGCCATGATCAATTTGATCGAAGATAGCATGGAAACAGTCTTTCGCTTTGTTAGTTCTCTTGTTAAAGATTCTATAAGCTTTGGTATATGAAGAATAACCAAGAAAGATACCTTCATCCGACCTTGCATCAAATTTGGTCATATGTTTCTTACCATTGTTATGCACAAAGCATTTACATCCGAATGGTTTGAAGTACAAAATATTAGGCTTTTCCCTTTGTATACCTCATAGGATGTCTTCTGAAGAATGGGTCGAATGAGGCATCTCGTTGAAAGTGTAGTTTGTTGTAGTTATTGCCTCAACCCCGAAATAGTAAGGTAGATCATTTTCAATCATCATCGCCCTTCCTATTTCTTCAAGTGTTCTATTCTTTCTCTCCACTACTCCATTTTGTTGAGGAGTTCTGCGTGCTGAGAAGTTATGAGAGATGTCATTCTTTTCACAATGGTCTGCAAATTCCGAGTAATCAAACTCCCTTCCATGGTCAGCTCGAATTCTTGTGATATGAATCTCGGACTCAACTTGTATTTTCTTACAGATCTCAGTGAACTCTTTGAATGCTTCATTTTTTTCTTCTTAAAACACGATCAGGTAAATCGTGAGTAATCATCAACAATAACTAGCACATATGATTTACCTCCTAAGCTTTTAACAAGAATTTGACCACACAAATCCATATGTATAAATTTAGGCACTTTCGATGCGATATCTGTCTTGAGTGGCTTAAAAGATAATCTAACTTGTTTTCCTTTTGAGCATGCATAACAAATTTTATCTTTCTTAAATGAGCAATTAGGAAGCCCTCTGACTAATCCATGAGATGCAAGTTTCTTGATCTTATGCATGCTAATATGACCTAATGCACGATGTCATGTCCATGAATCATCATTCAATGAAGCTTTTAAACATGACAAATCTTGACTTGAATCAGAAAGAGGAATAGTGTATGTGCTACGTAACCTTAGACCTAAGAGCTTTATTTCTTTGGTAGCTGCATCAGAAATGAAGTAGTTGGTCTAAGTGAATCTTACCTCTTGACCTTTGTGACACAGCTTGAGAGATACTCGGAAGATTGTACCTGACTCCTTTAATAAGATACACTAGAGTAACTGGATTGTCTCCTTAACCAATTCTGCCAATTCCAACTATCATGCCCTTGTTATTATCTCCAAATATGACTTTTCCTCCTCTCATGTGTTCAAGTGCTAATAAGAGTCTTGAATCTCTACACATATGGCGTGACATCTACTATTTAAATAGCAGTAACCTTTTATTTTCTGAGTTGCCTCGCAAAAACATAAACAAACTAACTCTTCTTACTTCCTCTCACAAATCGAATAACTGTCTTTATTGTTGTCATTTTCTGAGGAAGTGCACTTTTGGGAACCCAAATTTGAATGATTTTAGGTTTAGTCTGATTCTGAATCTTCTTTCTTAACAAATGAATTTGTGTGTCTTTCTTTTGAAATCCTCTCTTTTTATAAACAGGTTGAGAAGACTTTTTCATAAACACTAGTCCGGGCTCAGTCCCTTTCCTTTTGAATGAATGGGACCATGCTTAGGATTCCTAAACTTAATGGTTCTAGAATCATTTTTGAAAAGATTTTTATAGGAATTATCTTCCTCTTCAGCATTGTATCCAAGTCCTTTTCAAAAAGAGACACACTAAGAACCAAGTAATAAATCAAAGTTTTTATGACCTTCAGTAAGTTTTAAAACCAACTCTTCAGAGTCATTGACCTTTTGTTTCAATTGCTCATTCTCTATTCTCGAGGCGGTTAGACTCGGTCTCATTAAGTTCAGTACTTGTTTCAAGTATCTTCAGGTTTTGTCTTAATTTTTATAAATCAATTTTCAAAGAGGTGTTCTCTGCATTAAGAGAATTTAGTTTCTCTTTGAATTTAGAAGATTTAGAATTGGACTTCTCCTCTAAGGTAAAAATATATCTAGCAAGATCATGCTTGGAGAACTTGAGGAAGTAATTTATTACATCTTGGGGAAGTGTTTCCTCAGCATTTGATGCATCGCTTTCGACTCGGAACCTTGTGAGTCTAATAAGGCCATTGGAAACTTTGATTCATCATCCGTGTCATCATCTTCTTCTGACTCATCATCCCTTCAGGTGGCTACCATAACCTTTTTCTTATTTCTCTTTGGACAATGTTTGACTATGTGGTCTTTGCTGTCACAATCAAACAACTATAGTTCTTAGTTAAAGACAAATTTGAAGAGCATAAGAATTTACCTTTTTGTCCTTCTTGTAGAACTCTTACTTCGGCTTCTCATGCCACTTTTTATTTTTCATCATTTTCTTAAATCCTCCGGCTAGAAGTGTAATGGGATCTTCTTCAGAATCTGAGTAGCTCGGACTCGGAACTTGTTCCTCTTAGGCTTTGAGAGTAATGTTTCTTTTGGTACTAACCTCAACTTCTTCTTCCTCTAGATGTAACTCATGGATTGGTAGTTTCCTAAGGAGCTCATCTGGCTTTAGTTGAGACAGGTCCTGAGCTTCCTCTATAGCTATCACCTTGGGACCCCATCATCTCTTGGGTAGACTGCTTAGAATCTTTCTAACGACATCTTCATGAGTCATCTTCTTTCCAAGAGACTTGAGATTATTGATAATGTCATTGAAGCGAATGTATATTTGAGTTATGTTCTCATCAGTCTCTATCTTCAACATTTCATGCCTGTAGATATACTGACTTATCTTAGC
Organism: Talinum fruticosum; assembly: GCA_021018815.1. Classification (NCBI taxonomy): domain Eukaryota; kingdom Viridiplantae; phylum Streptophyta; class Magnoliopsida; order Caryophyllales; family Talinaceae; genus Talinum; species Talinum fruticosum. Next base: position 4,207,662 of record JAITYX010000025.1, on the reverse strand, counting down.
TTGCTTAACTTGACTGGTAGCTTCATATGAAGTAACCAGTGTATCCCAAACTTCTTTGGTTGTATCACAAGCAGATACTCTGTTGTATTCTATTGAGTTGATTAAACACATTAGTGCCTTGAAGTTCTTCATGTACTTCTCGTTTTCTTCAGTGGTGAACTAAGACTTTACATTGGGTACTGGACAAGTTCCTCCTATCTTGGTAAGAATGTAGTTGCCACTACAGATGATGTTCATAACCTCCTCATCATAATCATGGATGAAGCACTCCATGATCTTCTTCTAGTGAGCGAAGTTTGATCCCTTGAACTTGGGTGGTCTGGTGAAAGATCTTGCTGCATCGAACTTTCAATAGTTAAGATCTATCTAATCATTAAACCTTGGATTTGTTAGATCCTTTGAAAATGCTAGGCTCTAATACAAATTGAAGGTTTGTTCTTATGAGTATGAATCACCCTAAACCGGGGGAATGAATAGGGTTAGAAGGAAATTTTGCGGAATAAAAAAATTTTCTGTAAAGTATGAACTTAGAAGATAATTCTGAGTCTATAATGAACTCGGAAAGATAGAACTCAGAAGATACATAGAAACCCTCCTGCTGTAGAAAACCATGGTCAGTGTCAATCCATACACCAAGTCCAATCTAGTATTTTGAATCCATGAAATACAAGGATTGACTCTTACATAATTGCACCCTTAGACAATTCAATACAAGTTTTTCTAGACATAGAAATTCCCTTATCTATTGTAGTAATAACTGAGATGATCGTTACAGGTAGGGACAACTAACCTAAGTTAACGATTACACAAGACTCAAATTCTAACTCTAAGTCATTCTGAGTATCACATGAAGATTTAGGTATAAATCGTATCTCTCGTAAATTTTGATTTCAAGTCATTTTGAGTGCTATACAAACTCTTGTATAAGTTTTCATTCGTTTCTGAGTCACTCAGAAATCACATTATTGTATATCTTCTACACTGATGTTTCTTATTCACTCAAACATCACTCTGAACTATCACATGTTCAAATAATTTCTCTAACTCTCTTATTATGAGTTCTGACTGCATATTGTAACGCAAAGTGAATTACAGTGGTAATTCCTTTTTCTAAGTCTGTTTGTTTGTTTGATAATTATTTTTCCAGATCAAGTTGTTATACTCTGATGTTCTATTCTTTTGACTTGATCATCCTTAGGATTGACTCTGATGGAATTTGAGTATATTGAATATTAGACTAAGAAAATTCCACTCCTCTAGGCCAAAAATAATTATGCACTTAATTGTCTTAATTTAACTATTATTTGTGCCCAATCTTGGACCAAAGTATTTTATACTTTGAGAATCAAAGTTGTTTACTTTTGTAGGTTATTCAAACGAGGTTATCACAGTTTTTGAAATACAAAGGTAGTCGGCTTCTAGCTGTAAATCACCAATAGACAAGCTTTATCTTCTTCTGAACACGACTCAGGCATCGCGTCAGGTTTGTCTGTTTCCAAAACTGGAAAACTCCAAGGCTAGGCTCAACGGTGGCTTGCAGCTTGCTTTTCAGTCATCACCAGTTGACTGGAGCACCTTTTAGAGAAAAGAGTCGGTGCACAATATTCACATCCCAACGGATCTTTTCTGAGTGACTCAGAAGAGTTGTTACAATGACCAAGTAAAGACTTTAGTGCAGAACAAAGACACAATGATCACTCTGCTTGGTCATCTATAAATAGAAGTCACTTCAAAAGACTAGAAGATTGCTGGATTTATTGTTGAACAATATTGCAAAACACATTACTTAAGCAAAAGTCATTTGTGTCATACTCAATCTTCTGTTTACCTATTCTCCTTAATTCACAATTTTAATCTATATCCTCATAGGACAACATGCATTCGCACTTTAGTTAATCTCTTCCTCCAAAATTTTCTAATAAACTCGAGTCATCACGAAAACCAAATTTTCTTTGCTTTGGAAGTCATCACGCACCTCCCCACGGCTAGTGGTGGTCAATGGCTGGTTCTAGAGATCATCAAGGGCCTTCCCATGGTCAGTGGGGACTTCTGGTGGCCACCACGGGTTATCCCACGGCCTGTGGGAGCACCTGTGGTGGGTGTTTTGGGTCAATTATCTCACTGCTGAACACCACGGTCTATCCCACATGCTGTGGGGACACCCGTGGTGGGTGGCAGAGTCTTCCAACTCCACTTTCTTATGCTTTACGAATTTTTTTGTCTTGTGATATCTCTATGAAAGGTTTACTTTACACATTTTCCATCATTTTAACTATCATATTAGCCCACTAAAACCCATTAAAAGCACATGCAAGATAATTACTTCTCATACCAAGATTTCGGCAACCCGAGTTAACGTTTCCAATCAACAATCCCCAAAAGCATACTATTAACTATGTAATCTGATTTTACACAATAATCCCTTGCATGCAACATCTAACTAATTATTTTTAAAAAATTCAAGGAATTAATTAGTTGAAGGTTGAGGTTTTTACCCAAAACCTACAAGAAAAATGAGGGTTTTTATGGTGGAAGGGGTGGCTGATCGGAGCTCCGGTGACTAGTGGTGGTTGGCGGCGGTGGGAAGCGGCGACCGGTGGTGATGGTGGCTGGCTGGCGGCAGGTGCAGCAACAGGCAGCAGGTGCAGCAGTAGCAGCAGCAAGTGCAGCAGAGGAAACCTCACGGTGGCCAGCGGCAGGTGGATCCGGTGGCGGCGGCCGGCGCTACTAGCGGCGGTGGTTGGCAGGGGGCTAGTCTGGCAGCAGAAAGGGGATTGAGTGAGGGAGATGGTTCCTTTGGGAAAGAGAACAAATGATGAAGATTGAGTTTTTGAGGTTTTTAGGGCTTAAATAACCAAAATCAAAATCTGAAATTTCTCTCTCCTCCATCAGAATTTCAGCCTTCTCTTTTATTTTTATTTTATTTTATTTTTCATTTGCTTGGTTATTTCGCCCTCTACTCTCTACAAGCCTAAATAACCTAATATCTAAGCCCAAATTAAAAGAATGTCGGTTTTAGGAATTCCCAACATTGAATAATTATTTGCAAACTTTAGGCATATGAATTATTGTTATTATGATTCCAATAATGTCTTATTATTATTATTATTATTATTATTATTATTATTATTATTATTATTATTATTATTATTATTATTATTATTATTATTATTATTATTATTATTATTATTATTATTATTACAAAGCATAATTTATTTGCTCATTTATTTATTTATTTATTTTTGGCCAAGCGTCGTTATCATCATCCGAGTCCTACAACACGTAAAATGGTTACTTGTACAAGTACATAATATATATATATATATGATCATAAAAAATGAAAGTGTGAATTGAAGTGCACGCGCTCATTAGTATTTATTAATCTTTGTTAATGTATTGGGTTAAGGTCGGGGCATTACAGTCCTAAGAACAACGGAGCAGTCGAGGCAGCCAACAAGAATATTCATAAAATAGTGGAGAAGATGGCTGTCAGCTATAACGATTGGCCTAACAAGTTGACCTTCGCTATATGGGTTTATCGAACCTCCATTAAGACCTCTATGAGAGCAACACCTTACTCCCTAGTATATGGCATGGAAGTAATCCTTCAAATAGAATTTTCCATCCCCTCATTGCAAATCATTGCCAAGAGTCAGATTCAAGATGTACAAGTGTACTAAAGCACGCTAAGCGAGTTAGTGTTGCTGGGTAAAAAGCGCCTTAACGCCTTACATAATGTCCAACTATACTAGGCACGTATATTAAGGGCATTTAACAAAAAAGTGAACACTCGAAATCTGCAAATTCAGGATTTAATCCTTAAGGAGATTAGAGCACCGATCCAGGATCCTCGAGGGAAGTTTAGTCCTAACCGGCAAGGGGCATTTGTGCTTACTCAAATACTGTCAGGCGAGGCAGTAAAATTGATTGATATGGATGGTAAAGAGATCTTTCAATACACAAACTTGGATCAAGTGAAGAAATATTACGTTTAACATGACCCTAAATAGTGGGCCAAGCTCAGGACAACGGTACTCGGCCAGGCCGAACATCTTTTTCCTCTCCTGGTTTTAACTCTGTAAATTATTTATCCTGGCGGTCCAATTAGACGGACTTATTAATTAATTGTTATTTTCTTTTGGGCAGTCCAACAAGATGGTCCACATGTTTCTTTAATCGCTTAAATTAATTTTTAAGGCCGGTCCAATTTATTTACTTATGCCTCTAGGTGAGCGATAAAAATAATAAAGCATAAGAGTGAGCATAAAACTAACTTTTATTTAATATAAAGGTAAGCCTAATACTTACCTGGATACATAGCTAATAAATAGGGAAAAACAAGCACACTACTTATAAAAAATAAAATTGTTCTAAAGAGGTAAAACTGATGTTCCTCAATTATTTTGTTTCTTTCTAAAAGTTGTCTCTAAAAACTAAGCCCTAGTGTTTTTTCACTTTCTTCCCATTGGATCACTAGACTCGGCTCCATCATCTTGGGTACGCTTCTTTAGCTCCTCAATTCTGCGAGCCCTTATCTCTTTCGCTTCCTTAGCTTCATATTCTCTTCGTGACCTCGTTCGTCTACCCGAGCGTTTGCTTTGCGAATTTGGAATGCTGCAATAGCAGGAACAGCTCCTTGGGGATCTGGCTCTCGATCCCTCGGAGTCTTGTATGGTTTGGGGTCCACTTCTATTATCCACTCTAGATAATATGTAGATATAGTAGCAGCTTGGCTCACCTGCATTTTTCAACAACTTCAACAGGTTCACCAAATATTTAGGCCACGATTTAACATACCTAGAATTGCCAAAACCTTCGAATAGTTCAAAGGTAGCAGCCCAAATACAGTCTAGAAGGAAAATTGTCGGCTCTCTTCCTATTTTTCGTAATACACAAACCGGGAAGTAATAAGTACTGGTTTTTAGACCCAGCAGGCATACAAAAGGTTATCCGGTATATGTCCTAAATTGGGACACTTTTCCAAGTGTGCAATGTACCATCCTATGGTATTGCTATGATTTTTAAGATATTCCTCCCACTAGGAAGCAGGGTGGTCGATTACCACATCTAAGTGCTTTTGCTGCTGGAAGTGTATCGGCAGATATGCATCCACTCTTTTAAGAGCCTGAATTAGTTGTAGATGCTCCATTAACCAAATCTGCACACCAGAGATTAAAAAATGTATAATAAGAGTTCTGCACGGTCAAATTCAACCTTATTTATGGCCCAACAGGAGCAACAATAAACATACAAATAAATAAAAAAGAGAGAGAGAGGTTAACAAGGCAAAAATACAGAGTTTCAGCATAAAATTGGAGGCTTTTAAGCCTCGGCGGTGCCGGACAACCCTCTTTTGGCCGGCAACGACGACCGGTTCCCACTTTTTGCTGTTGGTTATTATTGTTTGCTTACCTGCAAGAACAGGGGGTTCCCGAGTAAAGTTCTCCACCGGATCAGCCTCAACCGAGTCAAAGCCTATAATAGTTTGAGCAACCGTCGGTGGCGTCAAGGAACGGTAATCTTCTAGTTGCTCAATAATGCCACCGGCGCCATCTCTCTATGGCCTCCTACCAGTGGGAAACTACCTATCGGGCAGGTGATGATAGCTCGCCGTCTTAGGATGATGATGGACTCTGCTGAGGCGTACTTCGGACAATATTGTTTCATCAGGTGCATTAGGTTCACCCGATTCCCGATAAGAATCTAGCCTAGATTCCTGTTGTTCAACTTCAGAAGGTATTTGTAGGTTTCGTGCGGATATTCAAAGGATTTGGGCACGACAAGTTTTGTACGCGTTCGATGCTCGAATAACATAAAACTCTTTAGGCAGGGGACACAATTCCTTATCGCCAAACCTAAAATGTGTTGGTGAGAATCCGAGTAGGCCACAGCAACCCTTAAGAAAGTCCAATAGACTTTCAATTGGCGAATACTAAATAAAGTATTCAGCCCATATTGTGACACGCCTACCCTCTCAATATTTGTCATCTCGTGCATGCAATGAGATAAGTCGATCATGATGTTCATCTTTGAAGGAAATTAAAGGCACTGGGAAATTTTCATAGAAACTTTGTTTGAGGCTTCGCAAAACAAAGTTAAGAAGGCACAATTTCAGGTATTAAGCGAGGGTCCCATTTTTAGTAGTTCCAGGATCAAAGTCCTACTACACAACAACCACTTGAGTTCACTCGCACTTGGGTTTTCTACATGACTCGCACCGGCTAGGACCTTAGACTGACCGATTCACCTTTTTCTTTTGGACCAAGCACTTCTTGGGCCATTATTTGTTACTGCCCCGCCCATTTTTGGTCAAGTAATATTATTCCGGACCGTCCATTTACAGTTTCTCATTTTCATTTTTATTATTTTCTTTTGGGGGAATGGGGCTAGTGATTTTTTCTTTTTTGATTTGTCTTTGAAATTTTTTCTAAGATTTTTTGCATCATATTAATAAAACAAACCATTTTTAGAATTGAGTCTTTGCATTCCATCTTATTGCATAGAGTCAAAGAAGTTTACAAAATATTAAATGCTAAATAACAAAAGCACCCTACAAGGGATCACTCAATCTTCGCCATCGGAAGCATTATCGAAGATATAATTCCCGAAGTCCTCCAAGATAGACATGGAAAATCGACCATCACCACCACTGTGCAAAGAGTTAGCCCCACGGTCCGAAGATTGAGAAGCTCCGTGAGAAGGCCCACTTTAAGACACCTGGTGGACGTAAATTAGGTTCCTATGCCGATCAACTGCGTGAAGATGTTGAACATCCATGTATTCTTCAGAAAAGCTAGGCCCGGCACCGGAAGAACTAGTCACCAAAAGGTGCTTATTAGCCAAATGGATGCGTTTAAACTCCGGGACCACCAAGGAGGCCTCCCGAAGAAGACGTTCTAGACCAACATCTCTGCAAAAATAATGGAGCAATTACCACATATACTAAAAGCTCAATAAAGTGAGCATTACACTAGCTCAAAGTCAGCCGTAAAGTTGGCAAGATCATGTAGGAACCACGGCCACAACACCACCGGGATCGACTTTCCCCACGAAGGTCGAGTCTCTTTGATTTTGAATGATATCTGAAAGCTTATTTATTAAAGATGGATTTGGAAAGGCGGGGTGAACCTCTTATTAAGATTCCCGATTTTTATTCAATTAAGTTGAAAATAATTAAATCAGATTGACTCGGCCCTTTAATAATTATTTTATTGTAAAAATTATTTTTAGAACTACCGTGATATTATTTCCTAACCGAACAATAAAGAAAATTAAGGTTTCTGTTTTTATCGTGAGGCTTTAGGGCCAATTTGGTGTAAAAACACTGGTTTGGACCCGAGCCACCGCTGCTAAACACTAGGTACAAGCAGCAGCCTCCACCTGGTGGTCGGCGATGCCGACTAGGCGCCACGAATGAAGAAGTCAGCCTCGGCCTCCGGCTTGGTAGGAAGATCCAAAATCTCTTTTTTATCATTCAGTAAAAAAAAACCGAGAAGCAATATTGAAGAACTAAAGCGAAAATAGGAGTCGCGAGTTAGTTTTTAGGAATGAAAAACTAACAAAACAAAGTAAAGTTTACTTTTCCAATCTTAGTGTGGGAGAAACTAAGACTGAAAAACATTAAAAATGACTTCATTGACCTTAGAACCGAGAATCGATTCGGGGCAAAGGTATGAATGAAAGCAAAAGAAAAGAAAAAGACACGAAACCAAAAAAACCAAAAATTGCATTGGTGTAGGAACCACTACCCGGCGGACCCGGATCGAGCTTTCGTGCGTAACCTTGGACTCCATCGTCTCTAAAGGCTCGGACCGGTTCTTGGATCATCTGAAAGAAAAGAGGAAATGTGGACCGACACAAAGCAAAAGGCTATTTATTTGGTGTTGACGGTTTTTGTGGTTTACTAGCTTATGTCGCACCAATCGATCACAAGTACGAGATCTAAATCCTCAAACAGGACTCGAGATTTCATCATTGGGTTAATAGAATAACATGTACAAAAAGATAAAGGACGAAACTTTTTAGGTGTCTATAGTTAGCCACCACTTTGACCAAGTCTAAAAGACGAAGGTCAAAGTAGACACTAAAGGATGCTTACCTCTATTTCTATAAGGTATTATTTGATACTTGGAATTGGTTGTAATCAAACCCGAACTCGAAAATGGAACGTAAACTCGATCACAATGCTTGCGCTTTGAAATCCGGTATAAGGATCCTAAGCTTGGCTTGATCAGAGCCTAAAGCTTGATATATTTTGGTGCCGAAACTTCGATCGTTCCTTGATATGGTTGTGCTGACACACTTGTTAGTGCATAATCAAATTGACCAAAGTTTAGTGTTTTACTTGAGTAATTAAGTCAAAAATAGATTGATAAAACTGTTTCGAAAAAGCTGACTAGTGGGCCCATAAACTCAAACTTGCATTCATAAGGGGATAAAGGTCACATGCCTTGGTTGGACAAAGCTTCATAGGCTAGGGAGGTGGGCTAAGATGTAAAGGTTTCGCCGATTGGACCTCTCGGCTCCTTGTGATCGGCATCGGCAAGTCTTTGGCAAGCGTGGCCCTCGGCGTGCCCCTGCCGGATTCTCTTGGTTCCCCACTATTTGCTTGACCCTTGTGTTATGTGGTTGGATGTCTTCACCAAATTTTCATATAAAAGGAGGTGTAAGGTGTATTTTATTTAGCACACTTACTGTTTTTCTTGCTCTTGCTATCCTCTTGTGCTTTCTTGCTTTACTCCATGAAAACTAGTTGGTTCTCAAAAATCTCTTATGTTCAAAATGTCTAGAAAAAAGTTTATCCTACTGGAAGAACTAGAGAGGAGAGGCTTACTCAAGACTCTTTCCTCGAACAAGAATGGCGCCCCTAAAGTTAATGGAATCCAAGTGACCTTTTAGTTGGGACCGAAAATCACATTTTTTGTTGGCTATTTCCCCTTCGGTAAGCTAATTGACTTAAACTTCTTCATTTGCTCATTTAGAGTAACTCTTTAAATAAAATCTTGTTGAATTTTTTTCTTGCAGAAAGGTTTGATTCGAAGTAGTGGAGCCATTCCCAAATTCATGAAGACATGTAGGAGGATGAACTTTCCTCTTAAGGATGTCATATATACTGCTAGGTTTAGACCTCTTTACCTCACTTTATACCATCTCTCGATAAGAGGGAGAGGGATCCTATTATGGCTATTAGTGAGCCCTTTTGGGATATTACCAACACGTTTCACCTTCCTTTTGGTGAGATGACTATAACTCCTTTTGATTTTGCTATTTTATCCAGTTTGGGCTTTTCAGAGAACCTCTAACCTATGACCAGAACTTGTACAAAAACCGTGACTACCTGCATCACTTCTTTGGTCTCGTAGCCGATAAATTTCCTCATAGTAATCACTTTAAATATACCATGCTTTTTGAGGCTTTTGAGGACGTTATCTTCGAGACTCAACATTCCCCAACAACAAGGGATCGTGCTTGATCTTCTTTTGAGTACGATCGTCCGTGTCGAGTGTGTATCATACAACAAAAGAAGATCAATTGGGGTGCTCCCGCCTACACTTGCCTCATTAGGGGCCTCTGTGCCGGTGTGCAGCATAGAAAACTGGAGCTAGACTCCACCATTTATCTACCTTTGAATGGCTTATGGAAGGTTATTGAGGTATGCTTAAGTTCTCCTTTTCTCCAATATATAGACTTTTCATCTTGTGTGGATAAAAACCTTACTTGATTTATCGAAATGTATCCGTGGTTATATGAGTATTTCCCCCATCTTTCTCACGGTTCAACAAATCAACCCGTATTTTATCATGGGCTGAAGTCTATCTTCAACGTCCAAAGATTCATGGAATAGAATTCTTGAGATCAGCCCTCAACCATGTGGAATGCTCCTTCTACTCTCAAATTTTGCTTCAGAATTTACTCAAGAGAACTTTTTACCACATTTTTTATAATAATATGCTTCCTGCCCCTACCCATGCTGGTGTGTTTTACCGTGGTGGACTCTAGCTTTGAATCTTCACCGTTTTTCATCCATTTTCTCGTTGCTTTTCATTCTTACTAACTGATTTCTTAATAATTGTTCTATGTAGGCCATCTTCTATCCTTGGGCCCAACTCCAACTCCCTCAAAGTGTCCTTGTGGCATGAGAATTAAGCAAAAGAAGGATCTTGTTTGAAGGTCCTTTTGGGTTTTGCTGGTATCTTGGGGAGAGGGTTACTCCTCAAATTCAGGTCAACACGTGGCCTCTGTTCATCCCGTCGATCCACTCGACCATGTTCTACTTTTATTATCTCCATCCGAATGTGCAACCAGCGACCGTGGTGGGGTATCCTTTTACCTCATTCTTAATCTTGAACACATCTTATGCCCATCATGCGGCACGAATCATGACCCATTTGGTGAGTTCTCATCTTTCTCCTTAACTTCAATTTCTTGCATGGAAATTAATATTCATCTTTTAGTAGCTCACTCATACGGATATCCATATCCTAATTCTCGATGTGGATGTTACTCTTCCGGCGGACCTCCTTGTTTTGTAAGAATTCCCGAAATCCCGGAAAAATAATGTGTTGAGCATCCCTTCCCTATGAATTGGTGAGGGGTAAAATTTATATGCTCTTTTCTTTTAGTTTCATGCTAAAAGATTTTTTTTTTTTGGCTGATATCATTGAATATACTTTGTAGTATAACAGAGAGAAATCTAGAGCTATGTCCATTGAATTTTAGTCGGCTCTCTAGGGAATCCAAACCTTCTTAAATGGGCGATTTACCTTCTAGGTAAGTTTTTCATTAATGAATTGCTAATATTATTGAGCTTTTAGTAATTTGCTAATCGCTCCTTTGATCTTGTAGAGGCGCTAATCTAGAGCACCTCCCTCCGGTAGTCTTCCTTCGCACTCCGAGATACAATCTTAGATCAACAAACACCTTATAGTAGTAATGCTAGACAAGGTTCTTCACGGCGTTCTTCACAATGTGCACATCGTAGGAGTGCTTCAAAGGCAAGGCTTAGCGCTTCCAATGCGGGACCTTGCTATTCTGGGGAGAGCTTAAACATCCTTCCCTTGTAGGCCTTCGATCGTCATGGGAACCCTCTTTATTTTCCTCGGTCTTCCTATAGCGGTCCGACCCACAAATCTTCTTAATCTTAGGACAAGGAGGTAACTCGTAGAAGGCGATGCAGGTGGTCGGTTCTCTATATCCGTCCTAGATGAATTTGAGAATTACATCTTCGATGACAACCCCCATGATGATGCATAGAAGACTCCTTGCCGCTTCCATCGCCGATGATTAATGAGTCCGTTGTACGGTGTTTGTTAATTAATGTATTATTTATTTTGTAATGAGGACTCTTATGTAATGGGATTAGTTGTGGGACTCGATTCTAAAAATGCATTCTTCTATTTAATATGATGCATAGAACTTAGGAAAAATTACAAAGATAAAATAAATAAAAAATCTCAATGGCCCCCATTCCCCCTAAAAGAAAATAATAAAAAACGGAATATCTCAAGTTCATGGTCCAAAAGAATAACATCGTGTGCGCCATGGGCCTGTCGAAGAGAGATTGTGGTCTCGAGGATTGCTCGGGTTGAAGAAAACCACAAAACGGGCCAAGCCACGGCCGTGGACTGGCGCCCGCCACTTGCAAATCCCGTGGCGGCTGTGATCGCTCGGTGATTAAGTTGCAGTGGGACTCCGAGAACTCAAGAAGAAGGATCAACGTATGGTGCAAAATTAGATACAAACCAAACTAAGAGCATACCATTCCTCGTTCTTACATTCAAAGATAAAATCATGAACTTCATGATCAAGGGAACACGGTGAATGCACGAAATGAGTAATATGAATAGATCTAGGTTAACTAATTACAGTGCTGAATGTCCTATTCAGCATTCTCGGAGTTTGGAGATAAGGAATTCTGCCCCTTGCTCGAAGAATTTGATGTCATACTAGGCACTTTTAGGTGAACGAAACTTGCTATACCCAAATTCTCATAAAACCTTTATAAGAAATATAAATACCTGCTGAAACTCAAGCAATAAGAATCAAGGCTGGATTCTTATTGGGAATCGGGTGAGTTTGAGCAATCTAATGAAACATTATCAAAACATGTCCGCCTACGCCGAGTCCATTATCATCCCGAGGCGGCCTGTCCGGTAGGTGGATTCCTGCTGGTAGAAGGCCATGAGGGTTTGGCACCAACAACCTTACTAAGTCTAGTTGAACAGTTCGAGGATTATTGTTCCCTAACTCCACTAATATTAGCTGAAACAATAATCGGTTTAGACCGATTGGAAGCGAATGCCGAGCGTAACTTCCGCAGAAGGCATCCGTTATTGCAGGTACGCAAAAACAATGAACGAGAGCAAACAATGCAAAGACGCCTCCGGTTTATGCCTCAAAAACTCTAACTTTCATTTCAATTTTACTCCTATTGGGCCCAAAAGATTGGATTTTGACCATGCAGGACACTAATATTTGATTTTGCATCTCGTGATATGTAGATCCGGTTAATAGGGCATCTAAAACTTATTCAGGCTCCCCAAAAGTAGATATGTATTTATCGACTCACTTCGAAAGCAAAAGCAAAAATCGGTGGTAGCTAATCACCCAACTTCTTAGTGGGAGGAATACCTTAAAAATCACAATAATGACCATCTTTGGTATGTTAAGCACTCGGAAGGTGTCCCAGCTTCAAAACACATACCTCGCAGCTCCCATTTATATTCTTATTGGGCCTAGTACACAACACGTATTACTTCCCTAGCCGTGTGTTGCGGCGAGATAGGGAGAGAGCAAGTAACACTGCTATTGGATTGTATCCGGCCGGCTACCTTTGACTTGTTCAAAGGGCACGGTAGCTTTAAACAGCACCGAGTCATGGCCCGAACACTCGGAGAGGTCTACTAAAGCTGTTGACACCTAAACAGATCATGGTTCAAAGCAAATACTCATTTATTGCTCAAAAAGAGGGTGAGCTCCCCTAAACAAAACATCGAGTTTTCTAGATTTTCTCCCCTAACATTTCATTAAAAAGGACGGAAGAAAATAGCAATCGATACAACCGATGTCGGACAAAAATAAAAATAGATTAAGAGGAGGGGCTTGTTGTCGAGAGGACGAGGGACGGGCAGTGCACCTGCGTTGATAAGCTTGGGAGGAGATGGATGATCGCGGCGCGGCAGCAGGGGACGTCCGGAAGTTGCTCCATCCTCGGTGCTTTGAGATAAGGGCATATCTTCCTCGAGCTCATCCTCCCGAAAGACAGCGAGTGGGAGGTGCTTCGACCTAGCAGCTTTGGACCGACCAGCGTCCCCAACTTCTTCCGACCCACTCGGATCGTGATCCGAGGAGATCGGCCCGATTCAGGAGCTGCTACACCTTGGCCTCCAGGTTGAGCGGCCTCTTCTTTTTCTTTCTCCTTATAAGTATTTTAGATTTCCGGGTCCCGATCAGCCCGGGACCTGCGTTCTTTAAGAAGTTGGAGCTGCTCGCGTTGCTCGTTGATGATGCCCTTGAGCTTGATCAACAGATCCCGGTTCTCCCGGATCCGAGAGTGGCCGATCTTCCGGTTGATAACCATGCCTTTAAGGACATTTTTTAGAGAGCGGAAAGTGTCTCGATCTTCTTCGGACACGTAAGAAAATTTGTTTACCAACACGATAAACATAGCAGAAGAGGCTTGAGGAGGTGGTAGAGAAGTAGAGGGACTAGCAGAGGGAGGTGGAAGTGATTGAGAAGGCTCGGTCCGAGTGGGAGGGAGGTGAGGGAGGTTTCAACTCAAACCTATGAACCAAGACACCATGCTTGACTTCCCGGTACCCATAGCCAATAACCTCTTTTTTGCCAACCACAATGGCAGCCTTAGAAACAACGATTTGGATATAAGGGAAGGGAAACTTTGAGCAGTTTGAAAATAACAGATCAAATGGGCTCCGAAGGGAAATGCAGCAGATTTCTTTGATTGAGGTGGCACGAAGCCATCTCGCTCAATGATAAAGGGGAAGAGGTCTAAGCCGTAGCCCTCTAGGATATTGAATAAAGCTTTGAGAATCTTTAAGTTAGGATTCTCTTTGCTAGAATGATAAGAGAAGAAGGTTCTCACCAAAATGAAATAGAGTAGTATTGCCTCGGTCTTCATCTCGAGTCACCGAGAAATTCTTCCGTGACTCCGAACTTCCTTGGCATATTTCTCAAAGCATTCATTAGTAATCTCCATAAATGGTATGGGATTAAAGTTAAGAAAAGAGAAGAGACTTTGAAAAGTCTATGAAGAAGAGAGACGTTGACACGAACAACCTTCTCTTGAACTCATGAGGTAATGATTCCCTAAGAGTAAGACATGTTTGAATAGAATTCAGCAACGAATTCAAGGTAAATAAATTCAATAAAGCACAAACAATTATACACTCCATTGCTTTTGATGTGCTGCAACCACGAAAAGGAAGTGGTTGGGAAGAATTTATCATCCAACGTAAGATGTTGAGTGACAAAGATTTTCAAAGGGTTGGAGGTACCCTCTTGAGGATTTTTATACCGGGCTTTTGGTAGCGGACTCCAACAAATTAGGTGTTGAACCTGGCTTAGGCATGATGATTTGAGAAAGAGAAAGAACACGAGAAAGTAAGGAGAGAACGAGAGCTTTGAATTCAGAAAGTGAATATAAGAAAGCAGAGATTTCGAGAGAAGACTGCGAAAAGCAAAGTAATAAAAAGAAGGCAAATGGATGCTATTTATAACGAAAACGAAATGACTTTTGGCCTTCGGTCCGACCTGAAGTTCAAACAATTGTCTCGGACGGGTGTGACGTTCGCACTCCAACATCTAGTTTTTCAGCAGCTTTCTTCTAATAGCTAGAATTCTTCGATTAAAAAGCGCGTCGAGAGAAAGAAGAGAGACTTTTCGAAAATATTTCGAAATTCTCCATTTATGTAGAGATAATTCCGAAGTTTGATGTCAATTTGCTAAAAACCGAGTCCGACCCCGTATGTTTTCCGAGTGACTTAAAACACTCACATAACTAATAACTCATAGCTCACTTTCACTCGGTCAATTGATCCATTTGTTATAAAACGCACATAACACATAATTATGCAAGGATAAATCACTCAATAAATCATATAATCATGCATTAATCATTCCAAGCTCATTCATAGTAAAGCAAAGTTGATCCTCACTAAGTGGCTTAGTGAAAATCTCAACTAATTGAAATTTCGTAGGAATGAATTCAAGTTCAATATCACCTTTCTCGGAATGGTCTCTCGGAAAATGATACCCGACCTCAATATGCTTTGTCTTTGAGTGCTGAACCGGATTCTTAGTAATGATGATTGTACTCTAATTGTCACACTTGATTGGGATAGACTCGAATGATAGCCCTAGATCCTTCAAGTTCTACTTGCACTACAAAAAAACTCACTATTAGCATCCGATTTTAGAGACCCCGAAAAATTTGACGCCAATAGTGTCGTATTTAGCGTCGGATCCGAAAGAAGACGCCATCTCGAATCGAAATAAAAATAAAACGCTATTAGCGTCGAATATTAGAGGCGAATATTTTTCCGCCTTTATTAGCGTCCGATTTTTGAGTCTTCTTAGATCCGACACTAAATGGGAATGCCTTAATTAAAAGAAAATCGAGAACCAGCTCGGCTATTATTCCTCCCCTAAATTGTTCGTCGCCCTATTGTTCCTCCCCCGTACTCTCTTATCCCGGCTAGTTCGTCCGGCATCCATCCCCTCCATCGCCGGTTTCGTCACCCTTCGTCACCGGAAATCATCATTCCGTCCCTTCCATCATCCTTCGCCGGCGAAGCCTTCCTCCCCATCCACTTCAAGTTCGACATCTCTCTCTCTGTGTCTCCCTCTATCTCTCTCGTTCTCCGACTCTATCATTCCCCCATTGTTGTGTTGCCTTTTCTCCACCTCTTTGGACCCCCTCTCGTAGTAATTCAGCCAAGCAAAATCGTCGGAAACAACAACTTGTAGGTTCTCTCGCCTGAAAATACGGTAAAGGTATTGTTTGCAATTAGTTAGGGTTTTAAGATATAAGGTGAATGTTTTTGTTCAATTGGGCAGAATCTAACTCCAGGGAAAGAAGAAGCAAGCCTATTCCGAAATTGATGATATCTTTTGCATTTTTGTTTGTTGTTCCGCATCGGAACTTTTGTGCGTAGATGGGGCTTACAATTATGCTTCATTTTTCTCGTGCCGAATATTGACAAAATCGACCCGGTGAATTGTCCTGTCTTGGTCATCCATGTGAGCATAACTTCTTTCTGTCCCTGTGTTCCCCCTAAGGTTTTCGAGTCATTTCCATGCTTTTAGCTTGTACATCTTCTTTCCGGCATATTTTTGTCCCTCGTGTCTTGCTATTTGATCCCTTGGTTGCTAGAAGTCTTGAATGTGACATTGATTTAATATAATTTTTCACATTGACTTAATATAATTATTTACTAATTTGTTGATTGGGTCAAAATACCTTGCACATTCGAGGCATCTTACTTAGTAGCCTTTGGAGGTTTCAAACGCTAAACTTGATGACTGAAGCGGACTCTGCAGTGACTTAATACTTAATATTCTGTATAAAACTTAAAAACACAGAAAGTGGTATGGATATATTTGCGTTTTCTATAAATGGAGAATTGTGCTGAAATGTATTGCTCCTCGTATCGGCTTTTCACTCTGCAGTACTCGTAAATGTTGTTATGTTTTGCTGGTAATGGTGTAGACTTCAATGCATGGTTTTTTTAAGTTATTATGCTAGGCTTTGAAGATATTATGTTAGGCTTCAAAGCCTCGATGACCATGGTTTTTTTTCTTTTTTTTTCCCCTAAATCTTCTCATTTGCGGAACCATGATTGAATATTGAAACACCTTCCTTTTTTCGGTATTTTGGGGTCCATATGAGATACAAATTCAAACTTGAAATGTAATATCTTCAAAGTCTTTATCTAAAATTTATTACATGTTTCAAATATTTGAATAGGCTATTTTTGTTTTCTTTATTTCTATTATCTCCAAAATATGAGTGCAGCCAAACCCTATGCATATAGGCTGTTAAGAATCCAACAAATTGATTTATAATAGGGACACAATTTTAGATTAGTCTCGTAACATATACATTTCACTCGGAATGAGTTAGTGACGTCTTTAACTAACCTATGTGAAGCTAATATTATTAATATATGATTTGGCCATATATTGTAGCAACAATTTTGTGTTCTTGTAAGATAATATTAACTATTCCACTAGTTATATATATATATATATATATATATATATATATCTCGCATTTCATAAAACTTAGAAAACCCATTCAAAAATTTGTACATAACAAGGTATATCGGCAAGTTATACACATTCTCATGTGTACGGTGTTGATATAATACTTTGTTATGTACAAGTTTTTGAATTGTCCGTGTTGGACAGTTTAAGAATCATATGGTATTAGGTTGTGCAGTTACTAAATCCTTGCATACACTTTGACATATTTAAGGCGATAATTTCCATATGTTCTCTAGGTACTATTATAAAGATGTGGTGTGTAATGTCTGGATGAATTATTTTACCATAGGCATTATTCATCTCATCTTTATAGATCGTACTTGAAGAACTGAGGGGAAACGCTGCCGAAATTTTGTCAAAGTATGCAAGGACGTAGCTGCACGATCTAATATTATATTATTCTTGAATGGGTATAGGACCACTTATCCCTATAGAAAGATGTAGGCATGCAATTATCATTATAAAAAAATATACAATGTAAAAAATTACGCAAGTTTGATTGATTGGTAATTTTAAAAGATAAACAGATCTTAAGCTGTTTTAAAATCGTATATATCTGCAGTAATAGAGACAAATAGAGAGTTGATATATAAAAGGTTTGATGGAAAATACTTGAATAAGGAGTTCATTCGTAGGATAGAAGTGGAATTTATTCCATTTGCTAAACAAGAAGAAAGCTTCAAGAGGTCAAAGAAGATGAGGTGTCCTTGCAGTAAATGTGGCAACATGCCTTTCTTAGATGAGAATACCGTGAAATTACATTTGTATAAACATGGGTTTCGCGGTAATTATTTGCATTGGGTTAACCATGGAGAGACTTACCCTGATTTAGAAGTTAACAATCAAGGGTCATCAAATCCACAAGTTGAATCAATGCATGAAATGTTGATGGATGCATTTGGGCCTATGTCCTCAACATGGATTGATGATGAAAGTATGGATGAAGAACCAAATGAAGATGTAAAAAATTCTTTGAAATGTTAGAAGCGGCTAAGAGACCTTTGTACGAGGGGTGCAATTTGTCCTTATTGTCGGTAATCTCACGGCTCGTTAACATCAAATGTGAGTTTAATCTCCCAAATAGAGCTGTTGACAATTTGTTGACAAGTGATGAAGGAAATGTTTCCACCTAATACCGAGATGGCCGACACTTATTATTCTCGCAAAGAAGCTACTTGCCGCTTTGGAACTTCCACATGAGAGAATTGATGTTTGTCCAAATGGATGTATGTTATGTTGGAAAGATAAAATTAATTTGGATAGATGTGAGCATTGTGGGGTTGATAGATATGAGAAGAAGACATTGAGGGGTAAAGGTATTGCAAAGAAAGCACTAATATACTTTCCAATTGGGCCAACATTACAAAGATCGTATGCGACGAATGGCATAGAGGCCCGGATGAGGTGGCATTATGAAAATCCACGTGAAAGTGGCTCAATGGCACATCCATGTGATAGTGAAGCCTGTAAGCATTTCGATGTCACTTTCAAGGAATTGGCCGCCGAACCCCGCAATGTTCGATTAGGTTTATGTACTCGATGGGTTCACCCCATTTGGCAATTTTGGGGAGACGTACTCTGTTAGCCCATAATTGCAACTCCATACAATTTACCACCTTGGTTGTGCATGAAGAGACAATTTATGTTTCTTACTTTGTTGATTCCTGGCCCAAAAATTCCTATAGAAATGTGTCCACCTAAGGATGTTGGCCTTCAAACGTATGATGTTTCGAAAAGAATAACTTTACGTTGAAGGCAAGCAGTTATGTGGACAATAAGTGACTTTCCAACATATGGTATGCTTTCGGGTTGGATGACATTGGGGAAATTAGCTTGTCCTTATTGCATGGAAAACACAAAGGCATTCAGACTAAAACATGGGAAGAAGACCACATGGTTTGATTGCCATAGACAATTTCTTCCCGAAGGCCATCATTTTAGGTCTAACAAGAGTGCTTTTTTGAAAAATAAGGTCGACCATTCACCTCCTCCTCCTCGTCTTAAAGGTGATCAAATATGGGATAACATATGTACGATGCCTAACTCTGTTGATTATAATGGCACAATTGATGGTTACCTCGAGTCTCACAATTGGACAAAACGAAGCATATTCTGGGAATTACCGTATTGGAAAGATCTTCTCATACGTCACAATCTTGATGTCATGCATGTCAAAAAGAATGTGTTTGATCAAGTAATCAACACAATCATGCATGTGAAGGGAAAAACTAAGGATGGCATCAACTCAAGAAAGGATTTAGCCACTCATTGTAAGCGTCAAAAACTAAACATTCGGACTATCGAACATGCCGATGGAGGACAAACCGAAACTGCTCCGGACACTCCATATGTTATGAGTAAAGAGGCAAGAAAAGCTTTATGTGAGAGGCTAAAAACTTAAGTTACCCGATGAATATGCTAGTAATTTAAGTCGATGTGTTGATGGAAAAATGCAAAGTTGCATAATTTGAAAAGCCCTAATTGTCACATCCTTATAGAGCGATTATTACCCATAGCTTTGAGGGAATTACCGCCTCCAAATGTTTGGAAAGTCATTACGGAACCGAGCCAATTCTTCGAGGATTTATGCGCCGCTCATTTGCGAACGGAGGATGTACTCCAATTAGAGGCAAATATCCCTGAAATACTATGTAAGATGTAGATAATCTTCCCTCCGTCTTTCTTCAATGTGATGTAGCATCTTCCTGTGCACTTACCATATGAGGCTAAAGTGGGTGGACCCATTCAAGTAAAGACGGATTTATCCCTTTGAAAGGTATCAAGTGACTTTTATCAAGTTGTCAATTAATATTTTGTAGTGATGATAGTAAATATTTATACTTATGATGCAGATTTCTGCATCATTTAAAGAAGAAAGTCGGCAATAAAGCTGGTGTTGAACCGTCCATATGCAATGCATATCGAACAGAGGATATTTTAAATTTTTATGCCGCTTACTTTGAGCAAAATGATTACACTACATCAACGTGTTAAGAAAGATGAAGTATGGAGTAATTTTGATGAAGAATTCCCAAAATGGTTTCGAGAGAAGGTTAGTATATTAATGTTGTCTTGCGAGTGGTTTAAATATGTATTCCATTTTCATGAACTTATACTTTAATGGCGTAGGTTTTTCATTTGAACGAGAACAATGGAGTAATTAAAAGTTTGGCACTTGGTCCAAAGATGGATGTGCCTATTTTTAACCATTATTACATAAATAATTAAAACTTTCACACCCATAAATACGGTCAAAACAAGGTCAAGTATGAAATATGAGGTATTCGTGAAAGGGGTAAATGACATTCATTATTATGGCATTCTTCAAGAGGTGATTGAGTTAGAGTATGTTGGGGATTCTCGTTCTTATAAGACTATTTTGTTTGAATGTGAATGGTTTGATTCTATAAGGGGTATTAATATACATGAACAATATAAATTAGTGGATGTCAACCATACAAAGAAGTACCCAAAGTATGATCCATTTGTATTGGCATCTCAAGTTATGCAAGTGTATTTTACCCCTTATCCAAGTATGAGGAACAATATAAACCAATGGTGGGCGGTGCTTAAGATAAAACCAAGATCAACCATTCAAGCACCACTCGATGATATAGCATTCCAAGAGGATACTAATGATAATCGTCCTACTTTATGTGAGTTCGAAAGAGTCCAAAAAGGAGTTGAAAATGAACTTGAGGGCATAAGTGAAGAGGAAGCATTCCGAGAGGATACTAATGATAATGAAGACGATTTCAATGCTGAAAACGAAGATAATAATTTTGAAGGGGAGGCAGATGATGACAGTCTTTTATTGTATAATGAAATTGATGATGACATTATAGCTAATGATGATGATGATTTTTGAAGTAATATTTTAATCTCATGACATTGATAACCAAATGATCTATGTTATGATTTTGATTTATATTTTGATTATTTTGTGTATATTAATTTATTTTTGAACATATATACTTAAATCTTCTTTGCATGACATTATTCGTTGTATATACAAGTATGCCTCGAACAAAAGGTTTTGCGCTAAATCATAGTGTGCCTACTTTTGGTTCCGATTCCAATGTTGGGGCCGATCAAGCTATAGTCCAGTGCTCGATCATCATCATCACAGGGAGATAGCTCACAACAAGGGGCAGCTTGTCGGAAAAGAGTTTTGTCAAAGGATGATGATAATTGTTGGTATGTATCAGTAATTTTGTTTATTTTATGTATTCTTTAGGTACTTTTAACTTAATAATTTTAATGCAGGTTCACTAAGTCGAAGTTGTCACGAGCTATATCGGATGATATTAAGAGTTTCTATAATGGCCAGTGCACATGTTTATCAAATCTCCCTAAAGAAGAGCTACAACTTTTATGGAGGACTTTTGAGGTAAAAAGTTTGAAAACAATTGGATATATATGAGTAGTTTTAATATTTTCAATTTATGTTTGGTAATCTTTTTGTAAAGCGGGGCAAGTATACTTGGGCTCTAGAACTTTCTCAAGAAGTCTATGCAAAGTGGAAGAAGAAAGTTGGTAAAAATTTGAGGAACTTAGCCAGCAAGGCCGGAAAGAGGTCGGATGATAAACTAATAACTTGGTTGTCGGATGAGGGGCGAGAGAGGTTGAAGGGCCTAAGAAGTACCTCTCGAATTTCAAAAAAATCTGCCTAATGCTTCAAGAATAGGACAAAAGCAAAAGATAAAAAGCAAGTAAGAGAAAGTTATAAACGAAATAAAGAGCGAAAAGAAACAAATAAAAAATCTAAAAATTACATCGGGCGCGGAGGAAATTAGTGCGATACAATTCTTTCTCCACTATACAAAAAACAATAAAGCATAATAAATAGGTAAACCGTGATTTGAGGATCAATTTGGTGCCCTCAAGTTGTCCCACCTGCCGATCTAGATCTCGAATCTAGATCCGGTGATGCGACGGTGGTGAATTAAAGGGGCTTTTTGTGAGTTTTGAGTGTAGGTAGGTAAAAAGATGTGCAACCGATGGAGTTCTTAGGTTCGAGATGTAGTTCGAATGGCATGTAGAATAGGAATAGGCTCAAAAGAGACCAAGAGATCATAATACAAAGACGAGTATTCAATAGCTCTTAATCGGGTTTCGATAGCATGACGCCGAGGGATAATCCATTATGAAAATGAGAGCGTAAGCTCTCTATTTGTAGGGAGGCGAATAGGTCACAAATGACCTAACAACCATTTAAAGGTGAACGAAATTAACAACAGAAAACTTGGTCAAAATGAAGTAATAAAATCTGATAGAACCATGGTCGGGAGCGCCAGCCACCCAATGTTGCCCTAGGGTTTCATTCCCTTCCGTGCTACAAATGGAGTCCTCATGCCAAAACATGACATTTCAAGTGAAATAACCCCGGTTGGGGGCGTCAGCCACGACCTTATTTAGGGGACATATGCTCCTTATGTTGGAGCAAAACGTAGCACTTTCATCCTTGTGATCATAAAATGCAACACTTAACTCCCTCTTGATGTCTTCTCGCTCCTTGTCTGATTGGACAAAAATAAAACGTGGTATTCTAAACATAGAAATTCCTGTGTGCAGCACCGGACTTTCGTTGACTTTGGAGGTTTGACCCAGGCTTAGACTCGTCCGAAAGAAAAGGGATTTTTGCACCGACCCAAGGCAAAAGGCTATTTATTTGGTGCTCATGGGTTTTTTGTGATTTACTAGCTTCCGTCACGCCAATCAAATACCGACCGTGATCCAAATCCACAAACATGACTCGAGATCTCATCATCAACCCAACAAATAAATAAAATAGAAAAGGCGATGACACTTATTAGGTGTCTATAGGTCCTCCCCGAGAAGAAGTCTCGGATACCCCTAAGGGCAGATTACAATATGATTGATATGATTTGAGATTACTCCCGATCGTACTATAAAATTTATTTAATGGTACTAGTAAGATACTTTTAGCATGCAACTGAAAGTAAAGAGCGTGAAACTTTTACCCCTCGACAATTTATCTGGAAAGGATGCCCAAGCACATTCTTCCTCTAAGATCTCGAGAATCCTTATCTAATGAGGAGATTCTCCAGGTTGGGAAACATCCACATCAAGACTTGGAATGTGGATATCCTCCGAAAGAAGCTAAGCAAAAGATGAAGTTAATTTCTATACAAGAAATTCAACTACACAAAAGGAAGAAAGAGGAAGAAACTCACCAACCGAATCACAATATGTCCAAACCGATATGCATAGGACGCATACAAATTTAAGAATTGTGTATAGGGGTACCCTGTGGTTTCTTCCTCCTACTCTTGTTCAGAAAGAGAGCAAAAGTATAACATGGTCCGGGGCGGATCATAAGGAAGAAATGGAGACCATGTATTGTCGCAGATTTGAGGTGTAGCTCTCTCGCCAAGGTACCAAAGAAAAAGACGAAATAAAGTAGACACTAAAGGATATTTACGTTAATTTTTCATAAGGTATTGTTTGATGCTTGGAATCGGTTATAATCAAACCTAAACTCTAAAATGGGGCATGAACTTGATCACGATGCATGCTTTCTAAAATCTAATAAGAAAGTCCTAAGCTTGGCTTGATCAAAGCCCGAAGCTTCGTATATTTTGATGCTGAAATATCGATCGTTCTTTGATCTAAATCTTGGCTAAATAATCTATTGTACTAACATACTCGTTAGTGCGAAATCTAATTGACAAAAGTTCAGTGTTTCACCTGAATAATTTAGTCAAAACAGACTAATAAAACTATTCCGGAAAAGCCGATTAGTGGGCCCGAAAACACCCACTTACATGCACAAGGGAACAAAGATCACATGCCATGGTTTGATAAACTCCATAAGCTAGGTGGGTAGGCTATGCTGTAAAGGTTGTCATCGATGAGACCTCCGGGCTCCTCGTGGCTGGTGACAACTAACCTTTGGCAGGCGTGGCCCCGGGCGTGCTCGCCGGATTCTCTTCGTTCACCACTACTTGCTTGACCCTTGTATTATATGGTTGGCTACCTTGAACGAATTTTCCTATAGAAGGAGATGTTTGGTGTGTTTCATTTTGCACACTTACTCCTCTTCTTACTCTTGCTCTCCTCTTGTGCTTTCTCACTTTGCTCCTTCTTGAAAACTAGTTGGTTTTGAAAAATATCTTATCTTCAAAATATCTAGAAGAAGGGCCCATCCTGCCGGGAGGTCTAGAGCGGAGAACCTTACTCAAGACTCCTTCCTCGAGCGAGAATAACGCCACAAAATGAATGGAATTCAAGTGATCTCTTAGATGAGGTCGAGAATCACGTTTCTTCACTGGCCATTACTCCTTCGGTAAGCTATTTGGCTTAAATTTCTTCGCTTGTTCATTTAGAGTAGTTCTTTAACTAAAATCTTGTTGGATTTTTGTCTTATAGAAAGGCTCGATCCAGAGTAGTGGAGCCATCCTCAAATTCATCGAGACATGCAAGAGGATGAACTTTCCTCTTAAGGATGTCATGCATAATGTCGGGTTTAGACCTCTCTACCTTGCTTTCAACCATCTTACTCGATAAAAGGGAGAAGGATCCCATTACGGCAATTAGTGAGTGCTTTTGGGATACCAAGCAACACGTTTCACCTTCCTTTTGGTGAGATGACAATAACATCTTTTGCTTTTGTTATTTTATCTGGTTTGGGCTTCTCAGAAAGCCTCTAGCCTATGATCGGAACATGTACAAAAACCATGCCTATCTCCGTCACCTCTTTGACACTATAGCCGATAAATTTCCACATAATAATTTCTTTAAATATACCTTCCTTTTTAGGCCTTTGAGGATGTTAGTTTTTGGCCACAACATTCTCCCCAACAACAAGTCCGGATCATGCTTGCACTTCTCTTGAGTACTATCCTCTTTTCCAACCAAGTTGCTAAGGTTCATGTTCATTACTTGGTTAACTTAACGAACCTTGACAAAATAAAGGACCTCAACCGTAGTGTTCCTGCATACACTTGCCCCATTAGGGGCCTCCATGCCGGTGTGCAGCCTACAAAACGGGAGCCGATTCAACCAATTATCTACCTTTTGAATGGCTTGTGGAAGATTATTGAGGTATGCTCAAAGTCTTCTTTATTTTTCATCTTGTGTGGATAAAAACCTTACTTGATTTGTCAAAATGTAGTCATGGTTGTACAAATATTTCCCACATCTCCTAGTTCAACTAATCGTCCCGTATTTCCAGCATCCAAATCATTGGCTAAAGTCTACTTTCAACAACACATTATTCATTAGATAGACTTCCTAAGATCAGCCTTTAACCACGTCACCTCAGTATGCTTCTCTTATTCTCAAATTTGCCTCAAAAATGTGCTTTAGATGAACTTTTACCATGCTTTTAGCTCTCTGCCCCTACCCGCGTGTGTGCCATCGCTCGTGGACCTCGCCTCGTAGTGGACTCCAGCCTTGAATCTTCACCGTTTTCCATCCGTTTTCTTGTTGCCAACTTCCGTCCTTGGGCCCAACTCCAACTTCCTTAAAATGTCCTCGTGGCGCGAGAATTGAGTGAAAGAAGGATCTTATTTGAAGGTCCTTTTGGATTTTGTTGGTATCTTGGGGAGAGGGTCACCCCTCACATCCGGGTCAACACGTGGCCTCCATTTTTTCCAGTTGATCCACCTCCTACCATGTTCTACTTTCGTTCCAATCATCCAAATGAGCAAGCCGCTGCTGTGGTGGGGTATCCTTTTACCTCATTGTGAAACTTGAATACGTCCTATACCCATCATACGACACGAATCATGACCCAATTGGTGAGTTCTCAACCCTCTCCTTAGAACTTGAATTTCTGCGTAGAAATTAATCTTCATCTTTTGGCAGCTCACTCCCGCCTATCCTAAGTCTTGATGTGGATATTACTCTTCCCGTGGGACCTCCTCGTTTTATAAGAATTCTTGAAATCCTAAAAGAGGAATGTGTTGGGCACCCCTTTCCTAGGAATTCGCGAGGGATAAGAGTTTCATGCTCTTCCCTTTTAGTTGCATGCTAAAAGTATTTTCAGTACAATTGGGAACAATCTAGAGCCATGTCCATCGATTTTAATCTGCTCTCCAGTGGAATCCAAACTTCCTCACCGGGCAATCTTTCCCTACTTTCCGGGTAAGTTCTTGATTAGTGGAGTGCTAATTTTATTGAGCTTTTAATGATTTGCTAATTGCTATTTTAATCTTGTAGAGGCGTTGATCTAGAGCACCTCCCTCCGTAGTCTTCTTGGTGTACCCGAGACGCAGTCACATGCCTCCGATCAGCAAACACCTTCTAGTAGTAATGCTAGACAAGGTTCTTCAAGGCGTTCTTTGCGGCGTGTCCATCATATGAGTGCTTCTAAGGCAGGACCTAACACTTCGGGCCTAGCGCTTCCGATACGGGGCCTAGCTATTCCGAGGAGAGCTTAAACATTTTACCTTTGTAGGCTTCGACCGTCACGAAAATCCTCTTTATTTCCCTCGGTCTTCTTTTGCGAGCTAACTCAAGAAGCTTCTCAATCTTGGTACCACGGAGGTAACTCTTATAAAGGTGATGAAGGTGGTCGGTTCTCCACATCCGTCTTGGAGGATTTCGGGAATTACATCTTTGATGACGACTCCGATGAGGATGCTTAGAAGACTCCTTTCCGCTTCGTTGTTGATGGTTAACGAATCCCTTGTTTGTTTATTAATGTAATATTTGCTTTGTAATGAGGACTCTTATGGAATGGGATGAGATCCGATACTCAATTCTAAAAAAATTTGTTCTTTTATTTAGTATGATGCACAAAATCTTAAAAAATATAAAGACAAAGTAAAAACAATAAAAAAAATTGTGCGAGCCCTCATTCCCTCCAAAAGAAAAAGGAAAATCTTAAGTGCATGGTCCAAAAGAACAACACGGTTTCGCTATAGGCTGAGGCAGAAAAAAAAAAAAGAAATGGCCCAAGGAGTGCTCGAGGCCAAAAATACCCATGAAAATGGCGAATCCCGGGCGCTCGTGATTGCTCGGTGATTGAGTTGTAGTAGGACTCTAAGAACTCCAAAAACTCTTATGAAGGTTTGCTCGGGAGAGTCCGAGTCACCCTAGAGGGGGTGAATAGGGTGATGAAAAATTCTTTGCAAAAGCGCACACCTTTTGACAGAGGAGAGACAAAGACAGATTCCGAGTCTAAGCAAGGAGTCGAAAATAATGGACTCGTAATGTAATGAATCGTAGTAAACACGTTCAGCAAGGCCGTCGAGTCTAGAATGAACTCGTAAAGTGAACACAGAGATTTTACGTGGAAACCCTCCCGGGCAGAAAACCACGGCCCGTGTCAATCCAGACACGAAGTCAAATCCACTATTTTGAGTCCACAAAATACCGTGAACTTGACGTAACCCGAGTTGCTCCCTTAGACAACTCTATACAAGTTTTCCTAGACTCGTAAATTCCCTTATCTCGATCTAGTACTTCCTAGCTGAGATAACCCTTACAAGTTAGGGACAACTAAGCCGAGTTAACCCTTACAGACTTAGTCAAGGGACCTTACAAAGAATGTAAGAAGTGTTTGTAATCGAGTACAAGACCTTACAACTCGTAAAGTAATGAATTACAGAGTGGGAGTCGTAAGTTGAAGATTGAAAGTAAATACAATAACTTTGATCAAGTTGGTGTATTGACAATATGTTCCGCTCTCTTCAAGTCTTGTGAAGTGGCTTCTATTTATAGATAACCGTGCAGAGTAGCCGTTATCTTCATCTCGCCGACCGAGAGTCCTCTCGTGACCGTTGATAAGGGCTTTCGAGTCACTCGTAAAGTATCCGTTGAAGTATGGACGTTGGACAACGGTTCAACTCTCTTGGAAGTCCCAAAACCATCGGATGTGTCTCGAAAAGTGTGGTGAAAACCATCGTTAAGCTTGACCTTCCAGCTTTTCCGGATATGGAAGCGTACGCTTTCGACACAATCTTCCGGGACTAGAGCAGGGACGGTGAAAAGCTATATCTCGCCGGTGATTTGACGTTCGAAGCCGGCTACTTTTGTAGTTTGAAAAGATATCCTCGATTGAATAACCTACAAAAGTAAAATACCTTTCTGGTTCTCAAAGTATAAAATACTTTGGTCCAAGGTTAGACACGTATAATAATATAATCATGATAATTAACCATCGATTATCTCGAGTCGAAAAGAAATGGAGTTTTCTCGAGTCTAATATCCATGATACTCGGAATTCCATATGACTTAGTCTCGAAGCAAAGAATCAAGTTCCATAACGAATATCGAGTGGGAAATACTTGATGTAGACTAAGCACGAAAAGAACTACGAATGCCGACTTTGCAAACAATAGAGTAAATAATCACAAGTCGATTCTGAGTGAGAGTGGACTCGTAATAAAGAACAAGTTTTCCGAGTCGCTAACTAAAAAGCGATTAAAGAGATAAGTGAAGACGAAATCGCATAGAAAAGATACTATTTCACTCAAGTAAGTTTCTAAGACACAGAGAATGCCTTGGAATCAAAACACTATATGAATGTCATCGTTATACCCGATTCCTTTTGCATGACTCGTAAAGATATAGAATAGTGTCCGAGTCTTCAATCTCCCCTTTTTGATGAAAGGCATTCCATACTTACACGTAAACTTTGTTAGAGGGAAATAGATCGATTCTCGAGTAGTTTGAGTAAAAGTAAGGCATATTGAATGAATCGTAGCAATGTACAATATATCGAGCAAATTAAAGTCCGCTTGAACTCATTAACTCGTAAAAGAAAGAACTTAGAAATTAATAATGAAATGCATTCAGCTTATTAAAAATAAATATTACAAGGGCGGAAAGAACTCCCCTAGACAAGACAACCAGCTTCGAGTACATTTCTCCCCTTGCCTTTCAAAGAAAAACAAGAAACAAAAAGAAGGGAGAAAAGTACAAGTAATGCACATAAGTTGTCCGGACAAAAGAAAATTTTGAAAACAGAAATTCTGGAGGCACCGAGGAATCGTGACGCAGAGGCATGGCTCCAACTAGGAAGGAGGGGATTTCGAGTGGAGGCGGAGGTGCGCCGGCGCCGATAAGATCTCGACGATGTGCTTGAGCGCGACGAAGGGAGAACCGGGACACTTCGCAGGGGCTCAGCTCCGAGTGGCCGACCCGGAGAAAGTGGATCGAGGGGTTCTTCCCTTGGGACCTCGGGGCCTGGAGGGGCTCGCTCCGGCCGACTCGCCGGAGGAGCGAGATCTTCGACCCACTCGGACCGCCGTCCGAGCCGAGTACAGCGATTTGAGCTCGGGGAGCAGAGCAGTCCCTCAGCAGCTGCCACGGCCTCTTCTTCCCTTTGCCCGGAAGGAGCCGCCTCAGCCGCAGGTTCCTCGCCGTCCTCCGCCGCATCTTCCGCTTCTTCCTCTCGCTTCCTCGGCTTCCTCGCTCTCCGAGGAGGTCGCGCTCGGGCTCGAAGACGCCTCGATGGGTCCGAGTCTTCGGGTCCCGAGCCGCCTTGGACCGTCTCTCTCGAGGAGCTCAGCCAGCTCCTTCTCGCTCCTTAACCAGCTCTCTCATCTCAAGAACGAGAGACTGTCGCTTCTCGGATTTAGGACTCGACCTGGTCTTTTGGTTGATGGTCGACCTCGAAGAACGCATTTGAAACCTTCCGAGCATGTCTCCGAAATCGAAGACACAGAGGTGATCTTGTCCATGAAAACAGGGGACAAGAGGGCGGAGAGAGTTTTGGAAGCACCGGAGGTGGAGGCACCACCAGGGGAAGAGGGAAGAGGGAGAGGGGTTGATTTCCGAGTCCGAGGTGGAGAAGGAGGCCTCAGCTCCGAAGTTGTGAACCCGCACACCGTGGTTGGTTTCCCGGTATCCGTACTCCGGAGTTCCTTCTTGCCGACCACAATGGCCGCCTCGTACACCGCGTTAGGGTCGAGGGAAGAGGAACTTGGAATTGTTTGAAGACAAGGGTGAGAAGAGCACCGAAAGGAAGGGAGGTGTTCTTCTTGGTTTGAAGCCGAGCTGGCACAGCGGGCATCCGCTCAATGATGGAGGGAAGAGGTCGACTTCGTATCCCTCCGTGATATCGAAGAGAGCTTTGAGGTGCTTGGAGTTGGGGTTCTCCTTTCTAGAATGCCGTGAGAAGAAGGTTCTCATCAGCAGGAAACACGTAAGCCCGGCTTCGACTTCAACCGAGTCACGTAAAAGTTCTTTCCGGACCCGTGGAATTCTTTAGCGTACTTTTCAAAGAAGTCGTCGGCGACTTTAGTGAAGGGGATAGGGTTGTCTGTTCAGGAAGAGAGAAGAAACTTTGAACAGACGGTGAAGGAGAGAGGTGTTGATACTGAACGGTAATGTTCTCGAACCCTAGAGGTTAGAACATTTTCAGAGTGAGAGAGGTGAGTATAAAACTCGTAAACGAGTTCGAGATAGATGAACTCGCTGAAACACAAGAAATGGTAGACTCTCGTGGTTTGGATGTTGGACAACCAAGAAAATTTGGTTGTTGGGAAGAACTTGTCGTCCAAACGCAAGATGCCGGGTGACAATGGGTTTTGAAGGGGCTGAGCTTTCGGCTTGTTGGTGCGGGGCTTTTGGAGGATGAAGAAACCCGAAAGTCGGGGTGGTTTCCTCTTTTAGGCATTGTGAGAGATGAAAAGATGAAACTTTTCGAAAGAGAAAGAGAAAGAGATGGAGGTGTAGAAGAGAAGAAAACGAAAATGAGAAGAGAGCAATCGAAAACTTACGAGAGAGAGAGAGAGAGCTCTTCTTTAACACTCGCAGACGATCAAGGGAACACTGTTCACGTAGAGAACTTCCGTGAGAGGGTTTTCGTTTGAGAGGGAAGGAGTTTTAGAATACCGAGAGAAAGATGGATAGACGTTATTTATAAAGAATACGCGCGCCCGTTCACTATCCGTTAAGTAACTCCGTTCCGTCTTACCCGTCCATCGATCATTAATGCCCGTGTGACAGCTTCTCCTTCAACGGTTGAGATATCGGTGGTTTGAAATCTGCGGCTAAGATCTCGATCGCAGCGCTCGAGAAAGAGAGAGAAAAAGAGTTTGAAAATATAATCCGAAGCTCTCCACTGTTCTAGAGATAGCTTCGTAAAATTTGATGTCCAATTTTCTCTACATCTCGAGTTTGACTTCGAAAAGTTTCGAGTGACTCGTAAACACGTAAATAACTATCAGCCCAAGATCACATGATCAACTCGAACCAATGGTTATTGACAACTAAAGCACATAGCACGTAAAAATTCAAGAATCATAACGCGAAACTAAGCATTTAACATACCAAGCTCATTCCGAATAAAATGCAATTGATCTTCACCAAGTGGCTTAGTAAAGATATCAGCTAATTGAAGATTAGTAGGAATGAATTCAAGTGTAATGTCACCCTTTTCCGAGTGATCGCGTAAGAAATGATACCCGACTTCAATATGCTTTGTTTTTGAGTGCCGGACAGATTCTTAGTGATACTCGATTGCGCTTTGATTGTCACACTTGATTGGAACCGAGTTGAGATATAGTCCGAGATCCTTCAAGTGTTGTTTTATCCAGAGAATCTCGAGCGCAACAAGCTCCAGCGGCAATATATTCAGCTTCTGCAGCTTGATAGAGCTACCGAGTTTTGCTTCTTTGAGTGCCGGGATATTAGGGATCGACCTGAAACCGGCAAGCTCCGGATGTGCTCTTTCGATCAACTTTATATCCTGCGTAGTCCGCGTCTCGAGTACCCGGCCGAGTCGGCTCCGAGTCTCCGGAGTACCATAGTCCTAGATTCTCGAGTGCCTCGCAAGATATCTCGAATATTCTCTTCACCGCAGTGGAGATGTGATTCTTTTGGATTAGCTTGAAATCGTGCACATAAACAAACACTCGAACATTATATCTCGGTCCGCTTGAAGTAAGATATAGCAGATGATCCAATCATACCTCGATAGAGTTTCGATCTACCGCTTTACTCGTTTCATCTCGAGTCGAGTTTTATACCGCCGCTCATAGGGGTAGATGCGTGCTTTGCATCTTGAAGTTTGTATTTCTTCAGCAGCTCCTTGGTGTACTTTGATTGATGGACAAAGATTCCATCTTTGTCTTGTTTGATTTGCAGCCCAAGGAAGAAGTTAAGTTCTCCCATCATGCTCATTTGGAACTCTTGACTCATCAACTCGTAAAATTCTCGCACGTAAATTCATTAGTAGCACCGAATATAATATCATCAACATATATTTGAACAATGAGAAAATCTTTCCCTTTGGTCTTTATGAATAGAGTCTTGTCGATCCGACCTCTTTTAAAATCATTTTGAACCAGAAAGTCGCTCAGCTCTTTCGTACCAAGCTCTAGGGGCTTGCTTAAGACCATAGAGAGCCTTTTGAAGTTTGAAGACATGATTTGGAAATTCCGAGTTTTCAAAACCAGGAGGTTGCTCGACATAGACCTCTTCTTCAATAAAACCATTGAGAAAGGCACACTTAACATCCATTTGATATAATTTAATATGCATGCAGGATGCAAATGCCAACAAGTATTCTAATGGCTTCAATTCTAGCTACCGGTGCAAAGGTTTCCCCATAATCAATTCCTTCTTCTTGATTGTAACCTCGAGCTACAAGTCTAGCCTTATTTCCGACTACTATTCCACCCTCATCCAGCTTTGTTTTTGAAAACCCATTTGGTTCCTATAACTCGGGTGGTCGAAGGTCGGCTGGTCGAGTCCGTACTTGGTTTCTCTCGAATTGATTCAGCTCTTCTTGCATGGCCTCTACCCATTCGGGTTCATTAAGGGCTTCTAGTGCATTTTTGGGTTCAGTTAGTGAAATGAATGCAGTGAATGCACATAGATTATGAAGAGAAGAACGAGTTCTTACCCCACTCGTTGATATCGTAAATAATGTTTTCTTGGGGATGACTGGAAGTAAATTTGAATGCTTTACCGCTTCTTTGATTCACCAGGTTTGTTGGTTGAATTGCTTGATCTTCGAAGCTTGTTCCGAGTGATCCTCTTCATTGACTCGCTCGTTCGAGCGACCTCCGGAGTTGTCTCATTCTCGAGCTTCCTCGTTCCGAGCGGTCTCCTTCGAGTCTTTATAGACTCATCTTCGTCATCATCCTTTCGAGCTTCAGCTTCGAGTATGAAGATTCACTTGGTTTTCCCCTGTTCAAGCTCATCAAACACTACGTGGATACTTTCTTCCACTTTGTTAGTTCTCTTGTTGAATATACGATAAGCTTTGCTATGAGAAGAATAACCTAGAAGAATTCCTTCGTCCGACCGAGCATCAAACTTGGTCGATGATCCTTACCGTTGTTGTGGACAAAGCACTTACACCCGAAAGATCTAAAATAGGAAATATTTGGCTTCCTTCCTTTGTAGAGCTCATAAGGTGTTTTCTTCGTAATGGGTCCGATGAGGCATCGATTGAGAGTGTAGTTGGCTGTGTTTATCGCCTCCGCCTGCAAATAGTAAGGCAAGTTGTGTTCAATCATCATCGTCCTTACTATTTCTTCAAGAGTTCTCGTTCTTTCTCTCAACTACTCCATTCTCGCCGAGGAGTTCTGGTGCCGAGAAGTTGTGAGAAATTCCATTCTTGTCACAAAACTCGAGAATTCTCGAGTAGTCGAACTCCCTTCCATGGTCGGCTCGAATCTTTTGAATCCGAGTCCGAGACTCAACTTGAATCTTTCTACAAAGCTTGCTGAATTCCTCGAAGGCCTCATTCTTATGCTTCGTAAAACACACCCGTGTAAATCTTGAAAAATCATCAATAATAACAAGTATGTAAGATTTACCTCCGAGACTCTTTACAGGGATTTCACCACATAAGTGCATGTGTAGTAATTCAAGCACGTTGGATGTGGAAACTATCTTCAGAGATTTGAATGAAGATCCGACTTGTTTCCCTTTGGTGCATGCTCCACATACTTTATCCTTCTCAAACGCACGCTAGGTAATCCTCTAACCGCACTCAAGAGATGCAAGCTTTTTGATAGTATGCATGCTAATATGACCTAATCTACGATGCCAAATCCAAGAATCATCTTGAAGATATGCTTTTAAACATGATAAGTTCTGACTTGGGTCGAAAGAGGGATGATGTAGGTATTACCCGATCTCTTACCCGAGAGCTTTACCTCTTTGGTGGTCTCATCTCGTGATGTAGCACTTGGATTGAGTGAATTTTACCTCTTGACCTTTGTCACAAAGTCGGGAGATGCTAAGTAGGTTGTACTTAAGTCCTTTGACAAGGTAGATCGGGCTCACCGCATTGTTTCCATTACCAATCTTCCCAATGCCCACTATCTTGCCCTTGCTGTCATCACCAAAGGTCACCTTTCCTCCTTTATATGACTCCAGCTCGTAAAAGAGTCCTTGGTCACCCGACATGTGTCGAGAACATCCGCTGTCCAGGTACCGGTGTCCTTTGATCTTTTCTCGAGTGACCCGCAAAACAGAGAAAATCTAACCCTTCTCACTTCCTCTAACGAACCCAAGAACATTCCTTACCGTGGTCCTTTTCGAGGAAGAAGGTGCTTCGGAACCCGATTTGAATGACTTTGGGTTTAGTCTCGATTCTGAGTCTCCTTCTTTCGTAGGACTCGAGTCCGTGTCTCTTTCCTTTTAAAAACCTTTCCTTTTGAAACAGAGGAAAATGGTTTCCTTTTGTAAATAGGTCCGGGTTTAGTCCTCCTTTCATTTTTATGAATGGGACCATGCTCAGCCTTTTGAACTTAACAGCTTCGAATCCTTTTGAACAATTCTTAGTAAGAATTAGATTCTTCCTCTTTGTTGAAACCAAGACCTTCTTTTCGAAATGAGACACATTGTGATCCTAAGAGCATATCAAGGTTCTTCTCGTCCTTGAGAAAACTTTAAAACCAGATCTCGAGACTCAATGAGCTTCGTTTCGCTTGCTCATTTTCTTTTCCGAGTAACTCGGACTCGGCCTCATTAGTTTGAGCACTTGTCTTGAGTTCTCCGAGTGTGAGTCTCAGCTTTTCCACTTCATTTTTTAAAAAGGTGCTCTCAGTAGTGATTGACTCAGCTTGTTCCTTGAAATGAGAAGAATCGAATTGGACTTTTCTTCCAAAGTAAAGATGTATGTAGCTAAATCAACTTTGGAAAATTTGAGAAAGTAATTTATTACCTCTTGAGGATCAGCTTCCTCATTATTCGAGTTCGTGTCCGAGTCCGACTCTTTTCGGCTTCCGAGTCGTTGATTGCCATTAGACACTTTGAGTCATCTCGATTCTTCGTCGTCTTCGGATGAGTCCTCGTCACTCCAAGTTGCCATCATGGCCTTTTTCTTCTTCCCCGTCCCTTCTTCGTTTTGGACAGTCCTTGACTATGTGGTCTTTGCCGCCACATTCAAAACATCCAAGCATTCTTAGACAAAGATAACTTTGAAGGTGAAGAAAACTTACCTTTTCTCGTCTCTCTTGTCCTTTTTGTAGAATTCTTCTTTTGGCCTTTTGTCCCATCTTTTGTGCTTCATCATTCTCTTGAAGCCTCTTGCAATGAGTGCCATGGGATCATCTTCCGAGTCGAGGAGCTTGGACTTGCTTCTTTGGATTCTCGAGGCTTTAAGCGCGATGTTCCTTTTGGAAGTACCCTCAAGCATCTTCTTCTTCCGGATGTATCTCATGGGTCGAAGCTTTCCAATGAGCTCGTCTCGGCTTCAAGAGTGAGAGGTTCCGAGCCTCTTCTATGGCAAGCTACCTTCGGACCCCATCATTTCTTGGGTAGGCTTCTGAGAATTTTCCAGCACATTTCTTCATGGGAGATTTTCTTTCCCGGAGATTTGAGATTATTGGTGATCTCAAGTGAAGCGTATGAACATCCGAGTAATGTTC
Source organism: Talinum fruticosum (assembly GCA_021018815.1). Taxonomy (NCBI): domain Eukaryota; kingdom Viridiplantae; phylum Streptophyta; class Magnoliopsida; order Caryophyllales; family Talinaceae; genus Talinum; species Talinum fruticosum. Next base: position 4,171,570 of record JAITYX010000025.1, on the reverse strand, counting down.
TCTTCTCGGCTCCATTTTGAAAAGCTCATATTTGTGAAGATACCGGCCGATCTTCGCTTGTCTCACTTGGCTTGTACCTTCGTAGGTGTTGACCGGAGTGTCCCACACCTCTTTAGCAGAGTCACAGTGCAGAGACTCGATTATATTCTTCTCGAGCTTATGGCGCACATGAGGATGTTCATGGCTTTGAAGTTCTTTCGAACTTCTCCGCTTCGCCGGCGTGAACTCAGCCTTTGTCTTTGGAAGGATTCTGAATTCATCTCGTCTTCGTTGGAATGTAGTTTCCTTGTTGTATGATTTCTCATACTTCTTCATCGTGATCCATAAGGAAACATTCCATAAGCTTCTTCCAAGGACCGAAATTTGAACCTTTGAATTTTGGTGGCCTCGTTGGAAGATCTACCTTCGTCGAACTCTCCGGTGTTCCGAGCCATCCGATCTTTAAACCTTTGGACCGTTAGATCCTTTCGAAAGGCTAGGCTCGATACCAATTGAAGGTTTGCTCTGGGAGAGTCTCGAGTCACCCTAGAGGGGGTGAATAGGGTGATGAAAAATTCTTTGCAAAAGCGCACACCTTTTGATAGAGGATAGACAAAGACAGATTCCGAGTCTAAGCAAGGAGTCGAAAATAATGGACTCGTAATGTAATGAATCGTAGTAAACACGTTCAAGCAAGGTCGTCCGAGTCTAGAATGAACTCGTAAAGTGAACACAGAGATTTTACATGGAAACCCTCCCGGGGCAGAAAACCACGGCCCGTGTCAATCCAGACACGAAGTCAAATCCACTATTTTGAGTCCACAAAATACCGTGAACTTGACGTAACCCGAGTTGCTCCCTTAGACAACTCTATACAAGTTTTCCTAGACTCGTAAATTCCCTTATCTCGATCTAGTACTTCCTAGCTGAGATAACCCTTACAGCTTAGGGACAACTAAGCCGAGTTAACCCTTACAGCTTAGTCAAGGGACCTTACAAAGAATGTAAGAAGTGTTTGTAATCGAGTACAAGACCTTACAACTCGTAAAGTAATGAATTACAGAGTGGGAGTTGTAAGTTGAAGATTGAAAGTAAATACAATAACTTTGATCAAGTTGGTGTATTGACAATATGTTCCGCTCTCTTCAAGTCTTGTGAAGTGGCTTCTATTTATAGATAACCGAGCAGAGTAGCCGTTATCTTCATCTCGCTGACCGAGAGTCCTCTCGTGACCATTGATAAGGGCTTTCCGAGTCACTCGTAAAGTATCCGTTGAAGTATGGACGTTGGACAACGGTTCAACTCTCTTGGAAGTCCCAAAACCATCGGATGTGTCTCGAAAAGTGTGGTGAAAACCATCGTTAAGCTTGACCTTCCAGCTTTTCCGGATATGGAAGCGCATAGCTTCGACACAATCTTCCGGGACTAGAGCAGTGGACGGTGAAAAGCTATATCTCGCTGGTGATTTGACGTTCAAGCTTCGGCTACTTTTGTAGTTTGAAAAGATATCCTCGATTGAATAACCTACAAAAGTAAAATACCTTCTGGTTCTCAAAGTATAAAATACTTTGGTCCAAGGTTAGACACGGATAATAATATAATCATGATAATTAACCATCGATTATCCGAGTCGAAAAGAAATGGAGTTTTCTGAGTCTAATATCCATGATACTCGGAATTCCATATGACTTAGTCTCGAAGCAAAGAATCAAGTTCCATAACGAATATCGAGTGGGAAATACTTGATGTAGACTAAGCACGAAAAGAACTACGAATGCCGACTTTGCAAACAATAGAGTAAATAATCACAAGTCGATTCTCGAGTGAGAGTGGACTCGGAATAAAGAACAAGTTTTCCGAGTCGCTAACTAAAAAGCGATTAAAGAGATAAGTGAAGACGAAATCGCATAGAAAAGATACTATTTCACTCAAGTAAGTTTCTAAGACACAGAGAATGCCTTGGAATCAAAACACTATATGAATGTCATCGTTATACTCGATTCCTTTTGCATGACTCGGAAAGATATAGAATAGTGTCTCGAGTCTTCATCTTATAAATAGGATCCGCTTACAATGCCTAAAAGAAAAGATGCCATATCGAAGAAAACCTTCTACTATCCAAACTAAGAGCATACCATATCCCTTTCTTCCATCCAAAATCAACATGAATTTCATAACTTAGTTAACACGATGGATGTATGAGATGAGTAATATGGATAGATCCATGTTAACCAATTATGGGCTAAATGTCCTCTTCAACATTCTCCGGTGAAGGTCTATTGGACCTTCTTAAGAGTTGTGGATTATTGGGAACCTCACCACCACGTCTTTAGGTTTGGGGATAAGGAACCGTGCCCCCCGCTCGAAGAATTTGATGCTATATTAGGCAGTTTTAGGCGAACAAAATCAACTATACCTAAATCTTCAAAATATCTTCACAAGACTTACAATATTTGCTTAAATTGAGCATGAAGAGTCTAGGGTGGATTCTTATTCGAAACCGGGTAAATCTGACCAATCTCATGAAACACTATACAAACATGTTTGCCTATGCCGAATCCATCATCATCCTGAGGCGGCAAGCTATTATCACATGTCCGATAGGTGGATTTCTGCTGGTAGGAGGTCGAATTTGGCACAAGTGGCGCTATTGAGTTTAGTTAAACAATTAGGGAATTATTGTTCTCTAATTCCCCTAATAGCTGCTGAGACAATCATAGGTTTAGACCGGGTTGAAGCAAATTGTGAGGAAGACTTCTCCGGGAGACCCCGTTATTGGAGGTAAGCACAAAATGACTAACGAGAATAAGCGATAGGAGCCGGTCGGCGACGCCGGCGACAAGGTGATTGTCTCGGTGCCGCCGAGGCCGAAACGCCTCCAATTTACGCCGAAAAACTCTAAACTTTGTTTCTTTCCAGCTTGTCGCTATTTTTATTTTTATTTAATTTTGCTCCTGTTGGGCCTAAAAGATTGGACCTTGACCGTGCAGAAACTAATATTTGATTTTGCATCCGTGATGTTCGGATCCGGTTAATGAAGCACCCAAAGCTAATTTACGCTCCCTTAAAAGTTGATACATACTTAGCGAGTCTCTTCACGCAGTGAAGCGAAATACGGTATAGTAGCTTATCACCTGGCTTTTTGGTGGGAGGAATTCCTAAAGAATCACAAGAACGATCTTCTTTGGTATGTTAAGCACGAAGGTGTCCCAGCTCAAAATGCACACCTCGCAACAACCAGCTTCAAAACAATACGTACTACTTCCTTAGCCATGTGTTGTGGCGAGATGGGAAGAGAACAAATAATACCTTTATTGGATTGTATCTGGCTAGGTACCTTTAAATTGTTCAAAGGGTATGATAACTCTAATCGGACTAAGTCGTGGCCCAAATATCTGGAGAAGTCTCGCCAAAGTTCTTGACACTCGCGGACTTGTTGACACCTGAAGGCATACCCAACACTTCTATTTCTCCCTATTATCCGGAGTGGATAATAAAAGTAGATCCCCAATAACGGAAGGCACCGAGACTCGGAGAGATGAATCCTGAAAAATTATCCCCGCTGCTACCCCTCTCCAAATTCACGAAATAAACCCTCGGATAGCCGAAAGTGTCCGTTGAAGAGAAACCGAAGCCAAAGAAGCTGAGGAAATAAGGGCCCGCCGAATTCAAGAGTTGAAGGAACGCACCTGAGATGAAGAAGTTGAGTCTAGTGACCCTAAAGGAAAGAAAGTAAAGATAGACTAGGACTTAGACTCTTACGATAGAAGTTAGGATAGAATAAAAGAAAGGGAGGTTTAGTTCGCCTCTTTAGAACGAGTGTTATTAATATTTTACAAGTAGTGTGCTTGCAAATACTTATTTCCCTTTTTAGCTATGTATTTAGGTAAGTAGTAGGCTTACCTTCTATTAAATAAAAGTAAGTATTATGCTATACTTCTATATTTATATCGCTCACTTAGGGGTACAAAAATGAATAAATTAGACCGCCTAATTGGAGTGCCCTTAAAATAAATAAAAACACACTAATGAACTGCCTAATTGGGCAATCCAAGTAGATAAATAACTGAACGGATAATCTCGACACTTCAAGACGAATATCGGAATCAAAGGAAAGACCGTGGCCCGGCCAGCCCACCGTTGTCCAGGTGGTGGCCGACACCCGCCATGGCCTATCCTGGTTGGGTCGGGCTTGGCCTATTGCCTAAGGTCATGCTAAATGTAGTACTTCTTCAGTTGATCTAAGTTGGTGTACTCGGAAAATCTTTTCTCCGTCCAAATCAGCTTAATTTTACCACTCCACCAAGTAAGATCTTACTAAGTACTTGCCAATTGGGCTTAAGTTTTCTTCGTGGGTCCTGAATTGGCGCTCTTATCTCCCTAAGGACTAAATCCCCAATTTGCAAATTTTGAGGCTTAACTTTATGTAAGGAGTTGGGGTGCCTCTCATCCGAAAATACTAACTCATCATAGCGTGCTTTAGCCCATTCTCGCTTCCGGAATCGGCTCTTAGTAATTATCCTTAATGAGGGAATGGCAATCTCGATTGGAAGGACTACTTCCATACCATAAACTAGAGAGTAAGGTGTTGCTCCCGTAGAGGCTCTAATAGAAGTTCTATAACCCCACAAGGCGATAGGCATTTTGTCGAGCCAATCCTTATAGGTAATTGTCATTTTCTCCACTATTTTACGAATATTCTTATTAGCGGCCTCAATTGCTCCGTTGGTCCGAGGTTGATATGGGGAAGATTTATGATGTCGGATTTTGTACTTATCCAACAAATCCGCTACTTCTTAAAATGGCTACCATGATCACTTATTAGCTCGTTGGGTACCCCGTAACGACAGATGATATTTCGAGTAATTTGTGAAGTAGTTGACTACTACTAACACAAATTCATGACCGCTTGTTCCTTTAGGGCTCACCTTGCCAGTAATGTTGATTCACCAAACCGAAAATGGCCAGGGTGAAGCTAACGTTGTGAGAAATGCCTGTGGTTAGTGTTGTAAATTTGAATACACCTAACATTTATGGCACCTTCTAACAAAATCATAAAAGTCCAACGCCATGGTCGACCAGTAATAACCGAGTCTCCGAACCTTCTAGACCAACATCCTACCATTCATATGAGGTCCACATTCCCCACCATGAATTTCCTCCATGATGCACTTTGGTTCATGTTGATTGACACAAAGTAAGCTAATCCCGAACTAGTTTTCTTAAATAGTTGCTTCTAATTGATGAAAAATTGAGCGGCCAACATCCCGATGGCATGTTGGGCTCTAGGCATGGAGTCCAAGGGATACTCTTGTTTATCCAGATACTCGATAAATATCATGATACCAACTAGTATGGTTAGTATTAGACACTTCTAATGTACGGATGTGTGTAGGGTGACTCCGTCACTCAATGTGAACGGGCAATGAATGAATGCCGGTAGGTATATTGATCATGGATGCTAACTTAGCTAGTGCATCCGCAAATTGATTATCATCCCTAGAAAGCTAAGTGAAAGAGATGCTCTTAAATTGTTTAGACAATTCTGTCGGTATGCTTGGTAGGGTGCCAAGGCTTCACTATGTACCTTCCACCATTGCGAAATCTGGTTGATGATCAAGATGGAGTCACCAAAACCCCGATATTCTTGACCCCGATCTCTCGTAGCAGCCTTCAACTCATGTGATGCAAGCTTCGTACTCTGCAAAGCATTGGTGAATTCAAAGTCTAGTTTGACCGAAATGGGAGTATGTGCTCCCTCCAAGTGAGACTAAAATAATTCCTACTCTAAAGCCCTTCGATTGGAAGCGCCATCGAAGTACATTGTCCAAACGTCCACCTCTACTTGTAAAATGTCTTCATCCGGAAAGTCAAGGTGTTCGGGTTGCGATTCAAGCACAAGCAGATCAGCTAAGAATTCCGACACTATCCTTCGCTTAATCACTTTGTGAGGGACGAACATGAGTTCAAATTCGAAAGGATGACAGTCCAGCGCATTATCTTACTGTTGATAGTTGGGGTCTCAAGTACATACTTAATAGGATCCATAAGTGCCACCACATGTACCGTGTGGGCTAACATGTAGTGCCCGAGCTTCTTGGTAGCCCGGACTAGTGCCAATGATGTCTTCTCTAATGGCATGTATCTAGTCTCATAATCCAAGAACTTCTTTCTTAGATAGTAGATAGCGTGTTGTTCTTTCCCATCTCTTTGAGCTAACATGGCTCCCATAGCTGTTTTCATTATGGTGACATACAGGAGTAAAGGTTTCCCGATTGGGGTGAAACTAACACTCGGAGGATTAAACAAGTATTCCTTAACCTTCTCGAATGCTTGTTTTCACTCAGCATCGCAAATGGGCTCAAATCCTTTCTTTAACTTCTTGAAGATGGGTTCACATACCATAATAAGTTTTGATATGAAACAACTAATGTACTACAAACGTCTTAAAAACCTCTTATCTCCTTCTCTATACTTGGTGGAGAGATCTCTCGAATGGCCTTGATCTTGGATGGATCAACTTTAATTCCTCTAAGACTCGACAACATAGCCTAATAGTTTATAGAGGTTACCCCAAAGGCACACTTTTGAAGATTAAGGTGCATGCCGTACTTCCCGAGTCTATGGAAGAATTTTCTTAGGCTCAGTAAGTGCCATGCCCTGTCTTTGGATTTTATGATCATATCATCTACATATACTTCGGCTTCTTTATGGATCATATCATGTAGCACCGTCGTTGTTATCCTCTCGATATGTTGCACCAGCATTTTTGAGCCTAAATGGCATCACTACATAACAAGTAAGTTCCCCATTGGATTTTATGATCATATCATCTTTTCCATGTCTTCTTCAACCATCTTCACCTGATTAGACCCAAGCATAACCGTCCATGAACGAGAGCAAAGCATGACCCACTCGTATTATCTAAATAGAGGTTAATATTAGGCAACAGAAAATCATCTTTAGGACTTGCCTTATTTAAATCCCTAAAGTCGACGCACATACGAACCCCGCCATCTTTCTTTGGGAACCGTAACTATATTTGCTACCCACCGAGGATAGTGAACTACTTCAATGAACCCGACCTCTAACTCGCTTCTAAACCTCTTCCTTAATCTTCAAAGCCCATTCCGATTTCATCCTCCTCAACTTTTGCTTAACTAGCTTAGCATCTTCGTAAAGTAGGATTTTGTGTTCTGCTATACTCGAATCTATACCCGGCATGTCTTTGTAAGACCATGCAAAGACATCTATAAATTCTATAAGGATCGAAGTAAATTGCTCAGCTCTTTTAGATCCAAGGTTTTCCCGATCTTAACTTCTTGAGGTTGATCAAAGGACCCCACATTAATTGTTATTGTTTCTTGTAGTATTGGTGAGCGACTTTCATGTTCTTCTATACCTTTTATTAGTTCTTTAGAAAATTTTTGTTCGTCATTAGAGGCAAAACAATTAATAGCAAGAGGAGGCAAGGAGTAAGCGGAAAGGTTCACTTTATTGAATGAAGCAACGAGTACATCGGACTTAGAAACAGAATTAGAAATGATAGAATTAGGAAAACAAATGGAAACAACGAAGGAAACGTACAAGCCCTAACACTAGACTCAAGCAAGAGAATGCGCTCTTAGGCTAACAACGAAATTCCTGGCCCTCCTTAGCGTCAATCCAAATAACATGCTTGGATCCTTCAATATCAACGTCGCGATAAACCCGGACGGATCGAACTGCAGGTGCAACATAGCTCGTGACACTACCGAGATTGAATTCCCTTCTAGGTTACCCTTTTGTCCGAACAAAAGATCGAAAAAATTATTTCCAGTGACATTGGTCCAGCCTAATGCGGACTGTCCCTCTTTAAGGAGGTAAGCTGCCTCCTTTTCCGTAACATAGCAAGTCATTAAAAATCTCCGGACTAGGTACTAGGATGCCTTTTTCCTTGATATAGTAGGGCTCAGGAAAACCATAATAACGAAAGTTGTCTCCTTTTCTTAGAAACTGCCCATTTAGAGTATAAGGAAAGGGCTTGATAGAGTGGATCTGTGTGTATTGTAGTCCTCTTTGCTTGGATTTCCCACTTAGCTTGAACTATCTCCTTAGCAGTAGATTGATAGCCTAATTTGAAGTTGTAGTTATTAGTCGGCTCAAGGGGTGGAAAATTAGGGTGACATGCCTTTCGGCCTACAACGAAGACCTAGAAAATACCCCTTCTTCCTAAGTATCGAATGGACACTAGGGTTGCCATAAGGATTAAAGGTAAGGGGGCTTCATCCCTTTCTAAGGCAGCGACGATCTCGAATCAATACAATTCCTCATCATTAGCATCGTGCTCGATCTCAACTACGGATTCTTTAGAGGTGATAGTAGCACAAAGGTTATCCTCGTCGACGCTTATGACTTGACCTTTGACGATTATCTTAACCTTCTAATATAGTGTAGAGGGCACCGCTCGATGATCATATAACCAAGGGCGTCCTAGAAGTAAATTGAACGTAGCTGGGATATCTAAGACTTGGAATTCGATGCTCCATTCCACTAGCGTTATATTGATTGGCAAGGTCATTGTTCCCAAGACTATTCTTTTACAATTATCGTAAGCTCGAAGATGAACAGCTCTATTTAGAGAGTTGTTGATCTATAATTCCTAACCTTCTAGTAGTCCTCCAAGGACATACATTTACTCGTTGATCCATTGACTACCAAGGTTAGGGGAATAAACTTGTTGATGCAAGTTATGGTTAAGTAAAGGGCATTATTGTGCAATGCCTTCTTCCGGGAGATCCTTCGATCAAAGGTAATGGTTCCATCCCCACTCGTGAATCAAACCTACCACTTCCTCTCGGTGTGGTTTTAGGAGAGACTTCGATCTTGCTGAGTGCATCGATTAAAGCCTGTCTATGTTTCCGGGAAGCAAATATTAATTACTAGATTCGGATATCGGTTTTAATTTCGAAGTTGCTTAAGGATTGGATCTTCTTCCTTTGTAGCTTCAGGCTCTTTTGGGATTCCTGAGTCTGTTGTAGACCTAAGGGTGTGTTGTGTCGTCTGGATCTAGTAAGGAACCGAATAGTAGGACTTTAATTGTCTCCCGAAAGTCTTCTTCTTCCAAGGGTGGTGTACCCTAGAAGTCATCACTACCGTTGTTGTTGTTACTTCTTTTCTCGTAGACATCTTCTTCATCAATTACCCACAGCCCCTGGACTTCTAGATCTAATGGAGGTAAGCTAAGAAGTGGTTTCGACTTGTTAACATCTTGGATAAGAATAGACGGATCCCACTAACCTGGAATAGGTTCGGTGAAAATGGCTAAGGTGCCGCAAAAGGGTTTTTATTATTGCTTGGTTTCGAGTAGCCTTACTTAAGGATAGTTTTCCATTTCGAAACATGCTTTCTAGTTTATTCTTAAATGTCCAACACTGTTTGGTATCATGTCCTCGTGCGCGATGATATTTGTAAAATTTTCCCGCGTCCCAATTTTTGGATTGTTTCGCGGTTTCCGATTCTACTCTAACAGGTGGTAACTCTATCTTCCTCATTTCCAAGAGACGGACAAGGGCTTTGGTGTAGGTAGTATCAATAGGAGTGTAGTCAGTATACCCGTTAAGGGAATTGACATCCGCACCTCGGCTAGCATTGCTCGTATTGGAGGCTTTCTTATCTTTAGAATGATAATTACCCCGATACCCGATCGCGACTTTTGTGGTCACGGTAGACATCTCTTCTTCTATCAATAAACCAGCATCTCTAAGGGTTGAAAAGTTCATCATGGGTAGAAATTTGAGGTGCTGATTATAATTGGCTGAAGGGTTTTTACGATGATCCGAACTTCATCTTTCTCGGAGGGTCGATCAACCATCCGGTATGGAAATCCGTTAAGCTCTCCTTCTCGCCTTGCCCGATTAATTCCAAGTCTCCGAGGGTAACCGGCAGATCGGTGTTATAGGAATATGATGGAGGAACTCCTTCCACAAATCAGTCCAGTTAGCAACGTTGCGTGGGTCAACCACATTATACTACTTTATTACATCAATGTTGAACGTCCAGGGAAGATGATGTTGTAAGTATCTTTAGGAATGTTCTTAGGAGTCATTGCTCCTAAGAAGTTGTGTACGTGATGATGGGAATTCTCGTAACCTTTGAATTTAATATCCAACGATGGTAAACTTAAGAGGTAGTTTACCTTTAGGGATTTAAGGGAATCCCTTATGATCAAAGTAGTGATTACTAAACATGGATGACTCCCTTAACATTCATTTTATTTGATCTATATGGGGATCAAGCCGAGATTTGGATTCGTGTTTAAGGGATTCGCGTTTGGGACTACCCGGAGGCGACAAGATAGGTGGAGATGGCAGAACCAAGGTCGTTTCTCTTCTCAAACGTTCAGCTTCCTTATCTTTCTTACTCGTCCTCAATAGCCCTTGTGATAGTCTTAAGATCCCTCGATATAGATGACATCTGTTGCTCTTGATCATTCAATCTGGTTTCCACCCTGGATATGTTCTCATTAAGTAAACCGAGATTAAGATAATGCTTTGGATTAGGATCCATTGGAAGATAACTCTTTCTAGGTACTCGTCTTATGACAAGGTGTAGATTGTGACGGTGTAGTGTGCACCAAGACTTATCGAACCGATGTAGACTCGTGGAGTAGAAAGAAAAGAAGACGTGCTGCACTCCTTGGTGAGGCATTCTAATCTTTTAGAGCTCACATTTCAACGATACTCGCCATCGTAGACTTCCCTATTCTGCAGCCCAAATGATGAGGTTTAGGACCATGTGAGAGAAGATCGCTTTTGGGAGGAAGGGACTTAAGTGCGAGACCCAAAGAACCTAAGGATGCTTTTTGTTTGGATGCACATAAAGAATGCAATGATGATATAATGCGTGACTTAATTGAGATGGTAATCTAATGAATGATTTATCCTTAAAAAATGCTTTCTATTGCATTTCCTTATTTGGGATGAATTTGTTTTAGACTAAATCCAAATGCAAAGAATGAATGGACATGGACTCACCTATTAGAAGATGAATTCTAAATACAAATAGGCTCACCTAACAAGAGGTGACGTTTATTTGGCTAATGCAAATGGACTCACCTAATATGAGATGATTTTATTTGGCTAATGCAAATGGACTCACCTAATATGAGATAACATTTATTTGGCTAATGCAAATGGACTTACCTAATATGAGATGACTTTTATTTGGCTAATGCAAATGCAAACCATGGGAATGTAAAAAGGAAGAAAGGACTAAACATTCTTTTAAAAAACAGAGAAAAGGACTTTCGGTAAGACCCATTCGCAGCGAAGACTACTTAAATCGGTAAAAAAATTTGGTAAGACACGGAAGTACAAAACAATGGACCAACCCTAATAAGGGAAGGAATTTTGACTTTTGGCTAAATGCACATAACGGACTTACTCTAGAAAATTCATTAAAGTGTTTTATTTTCACCCATACGAGAGTTTAATCAACGCTCCTCACCTATCCCTAAAGGCTCACAAATACAATATTAAATCTAAAGCACACACACTCATTCAAGCATGCAAATGAAGTCAAGGGACCACCTAAAAGTCAAAAAGTTCTATGGTCAAAGAGTTCAAAAGGTTAGATACTTGGTGACACGTAGTTCGAGAATTTGGTCCTCCATGTAGGGCACGGCAGAATACCAACTAGAATTCTCGGTGCCTCTTGGTGAAACAAAAGGTTTGGCCTAAGAGTGTGTGCTACGAGGGAGGAGGTACCGTTTCCTCGGGGAATCAAGCCTAGTTAGGCTCGCTTAAAGGAACCAGTGGGAGCCTTTCTTTAGAAAGAGTTAACAGGGGGTACAATAAAGTTTTCCCAGTGGTCCAAAACAAGTATATAAACTAGTTCAAATGTTCTTAAATGTAGGATTTCTAATGCAAGCACATCATTAAAACACACTACTCAAATTTTCAAGTTTTGCCATCTTAATTAAAAAATATCCCCAACGAATTTGCCATCTGTAGGAACCATAGCCCGGGAGAACCCGGACCGAGCTTCCCCACGTTTGCCTTTTTTGGCACAAGGGTTTTTAAAGATGGAAAATGATTTTAGGGTTTTGAAGATACATTTTTGAAAGTAGGGATGAATCTTTTATTAAGATTTCCAAATTTTATAAAATCTAATTTAGGCAAAGTTTGAATGGCGATTTTATCAATCTTTTTAATTTTATAATTTATTTTCATAATTCCCAGGATATTATTTGCTAATTAAAGGACAAATAAAAACTATAGTTTTGGTCCCGCCGTGAGGCTTTAGGGCCAGATTGGTGTGAAAACACCAATTTGGACCGAAGCCTCTCCTCGTCGACCACTTGGTGCAGGCAGCAACCTGCACCCACCGGTGGCAAGTGCTTGCTAGAGGCCAAGACCGAGGAAATTAGCCTTGGCCTCTGCCCTGGTTGGCAGATCCGAAGCAATTTCTTTTATCCCTACAATCGGAAAATACAGGTCTGTAAATTCAATAAGAATAAAGCATAAAATAAGGGAGTCGCCAATCAATTTTTAGGATGAAAACTAACAAAAACAAAAATTAAAAGAAAAACTTGCTCTTCCAATCTTAGTATGGGAAAGTAAGACTAAAAGACGCTAAAATTGACTCAATCGGTCGTTGAACCGAGAATCGGATCCGGGGCGAGGGTACGAAACGTAGGGAAAACCCTTCGATTCCGCCCATCCGAAGACGACCATTTCTAGTTTGAGTAGTGAATTTAAATAATGTAAAACAAACAACTAAGAGACATATTACAACGATAAAGCAACCAATCGGAATTAAAGAAAAAGAAATAAAGAAAGTGGTAAAGAAAGCGATAAAGAAAATAAAAGCAAAAAACTAAAAAAATTACATTGGGCGGGAGGAATTAAAAGGAGCGATTACATCTCTTAAACCACAATACGGAAAGTGATAAACAAAGCATAAATTAAATAACCATTTGAAGGCTGAACAATTGCCCTCAGGTTGACCCACCGTGTTGATCCGGATCCCACACTCGGATCTCTTGATGCAACGGTGACAATTAAAAGGAGAAGGGCTTGTTTTTATGGATTATTCGAAAGGTGAATGTATAGAAAATTGGAAAGATCGGTTGAATAGGTGCCCGAGAGATTAGAATAACTGAATCTTCTTTAGCTTTTTGCACAAATTCAACGGCAAGTGAGTGGGAAAGATGAATATTTAAGATTGGTTTTGGCAGCGTGACGTTTAGGTATGAGTGCTCGCTTAGCTTTCTACAAGCATTATGCATAGGAGAAAGCCGTATGGGAAAGAGAGCAAGGCTCTCTCTTTATAGGGGAGAACCTAGGTCACAAACGACCTAGGGTTTGCCTCCAGCCTGTCGTCCAAATAGCGTAAATAAAATCGGCCTAATAAATCAAGAGATTGAACCGGATAGAACCAGATTGAACCCTCGTTGGTGGGCGTCGACCACGCGGGCGCTCCTAGGGTTTCGTGCCCTATCGTGTTTCCAAAGGATTCTCCAAACCAAAACACATCATTTCACTTAAATCTTCAGGATGGCAAGCGCCGCCACAATGTCATTTTGAGGGGAAAAGCTCCTAGTCTCGTGTAGACTGTCTTGTGGAGCTTAAACGTAGCACTTTGATGCTCATAATCATGAAATGCAATGCTTTATTGCCGTCTTCGGGTCTTCAGCTCCTTGTCCGATTGGACGAAGTAAAATGTAGTATTCTCGCACTTGGAATTTCCAAGCATACAAGCACTAGACTCCATTGTCTCTGAAGGCTTAGCCCAATTCTTGGATCGCCTTAAAGAGAGGGGGATTTGTGGACCGGCCCAAGGCAAAAGGTCTGTTTATTTGGTGCTGGGAATTCTTTGTGGTTGACTAGTTTATGTCGCACCAATCGAATCACGCTTTCGATCTAGATAGTCAAACAGGACTTAGGATTTCAACATCGGGCCAGCAGAATAAAATACGGAAATAAAGAGATAAGAGACGACACTTTTTAGGTGTCTACAGACTACAGATAGACTCTATGTCTTGCCTTATGAACCCGATTTCATTGTTAAAGACAACAAGCGGTATGGGAACTCCAGTTGTAGTTATGTCTTGGGGTTGTTAAAGTAAATTAAAGGGATGATCCTAACATTTTATTCAAATTAATTTGTCCTATTCATTATGAAATTTTTTTAAAAAAACATGTTTAATATATGGTAATGTATAATACATCAAAATTGGAAGTAATATATATATATATATATATATGTTATTATATATATAATATATACGTAAACAATTATCCGACACATCGTGTGTGTGTGTATGTCTATATATATATATATATATATATATATATATATATATATATATATATATATATATATATATATATATAAGATATATTTAACCACACTATAAAAAGTATGAACTTATAACCTTTTTTGGATACCCAAATACTTGTCGATCATAAATAATTTTTTTATCAAATTTTTGTGTATTTTGATGAGGTGATATTAGGGTGAACTAATTTATCCAATCATGTAAATTTCTGGTTTCTTTTTTGGTTGCAAGATTGTTGTATTATACATGATTGTAAACTAGAGGCCATGATTTTGTTGAAGTTTACGCAATTCATAAGATAATAAGATAAATATGAATGAAATGTTGATGCCATCCCTTTAATTTCCTTTAACGACGAAAGAAATAGCACGAACAAGAATTCCTAGTTGTGATTAACAATGAGGTAGGTTTTATAAGACAAAACATGAAGTGTACATGTAACATAGGCCGATACATGAAGAAGCGCAGAAGGGTAGAGGAGTCAAATGGAAACAAAAGGTGGTAAACAATACTTTTTATCACCTTTTGTTTCCATTTGACTCCTCTACCACTTGTAAAACCGACCTCATTGTCAATCACAACAAGGGAATTCTAGTTCGTATTATGTCTTTGGTAATTAAAATAATTAAAGGGATGACCGCAACATTTCATTCATATTTAATTCTCTTATGCATTATGTAAAACATCAAAAAAGAATTATGTCTAATTTATGATAAATGTATAATCCATCAAAATTAGAAGAAAAAGGAAACCATATATTATATATACAACTTACAACAATGTTACATGTTAGGAAGATATACTATGTAACATCATCTTTTTTTATTTTCATATAATTTGATAAATGACATGCTTAATTGTGTATAATTGTGCTTATTTTGCATACCAATCTATGCTTTTCATAAGATTATTGTATGCATTTCAAAAGTTTAGAGAACCCATTCAAAAATTTGTACATAACAAGTTGTCCTAGGTTGTAGTACGTGCATAAATGTGTGTATAGCGCTTAGGATCTTAGCTTGGTATGTATAGGTTTTTGAATTCTCCATGTTGGACATTTTGAGAATAATATGATAATAGGTTTTGCGGCTATTATAATCTTATCATAAATTTGACAAGATATCACGATACTCATTTCCCTCTCATTCTTCGGTGTAATTATGATGACAATGGGTTAGATATATGTATTTTTACTTATGTTACCATACAATTAAGTAAGGATATACACATTAGCAACTTCGTTTTCGTATGTTGTACTTCAACGACTAAGGGAAATGCTGCTGGAATTTTGTCAAATGTATGATATGATTTTGCTATACAATCTAGGGTCATATTATTCTTGAATGGGTTTAGGACTATCTATCCCTATAGAAGGATCTTAAGCTCATATCTTATTATTTGTGTGTAACTAAGTATTTCTGGAACTATATGTAGTGAATTGCTTCTTGTGTTTATGGGTAAGTTATGGATCGAGCGTGGGTTTATAGCGATAGGAGGAGTGTAGAATATTGTGATGGTGTTAACAACTTTCTAGAGATTGTCGTCAAGCATGCCACCAAATTCAAAGAATAATACATATTATGTCCGTGTTTAAGGTTTTTCAACTCCATAAAATTACCCCTTAAGGTTGTTAAAGGCCACCTACATCGACATGGGTTTGACGCAACTTATAAGGTGTGAGTATGGTATAGGGAAGAGGAGTCCGTGAATAATGGCGTACGAGAGGAAGATGAAGGGTAGGATGAAAATGAACTAGTATGGAATTAGAAGATCTAGTTCGTGGAATAGAACGTTATTTAGTTAATCAACCACACGTATTGGAGCAATTGGTAGTCGATCCGGACAAGCCTCTTTACTCGTGGTGTGCTAAATATACCCATTTATCAGCTGTGTTGAGGTTGATGAACTTGAAAATGCCTAATGGTTGGAGTGACGAAAGTTTCATGGACTTTGTGAGTGTGCTCAAAGATATATTCCCGGAAGGCAATATCCTTCCCCACCATACATATGAGGTGAAGAGGATAATCTGTCCTATGGGCATGAGGTATAAGAAGATACATGTCTGCCTCTAATGATTGCATATTGTATCGAAAAGAACATGCACATAGACACGAATGTCCTAAGTGTGGTGTACCTCGAAACAAAACAAAAATCAGCGATCGAGAGAGTGTTCAGGGAGCTCCCGCAAAGTTGTTGTGATACTTGCCGATAATAACAATGTTTAAGTGCTTGTTTAAAGTGCAACCGATACCAAGAACTTGAGGTGGCATGCCGCCGGAAGAGTCTGTAATAACAAGGTGCGCAAACCTCCCAATTCTTCTTGGTAGAAGAAGATCGATTCATTGTTCCTTGAATTTGATAGGGAAGCACGGAATCTACGTCCGGGTCTTTGTACTGATGGAATAAACCCCCACGATGACCTCACTAGCCAACACATCAATTGGCCCATTCTTTTGGTTATCTACAACCTACCGTCGTTGTTGTGTATGAAGCGCAAGAACATTATGTTGACAATGCTCATTTCTAGGCCTAAATAGTAGGGAAATGATAAAGATGTGTACTTGGCGCCTTTTGTTGAAGATTTCAAGCTTTTATGGGATGAAGGTGTTTCAGTTTATGATGCATACCTTCAAGAGCAATTTACATTGTGAGCTATGACCTTCATCGCAATCAATGACTTCCTCGCATACAAAAACTTGTCGGGATACACCGTCAAAGGCCACAAGGCATGCCCCATTTGTGTACAGGGTACTTGCTCCTATCAACTTAAGCACGGAAAAATGAAGATCTATCTCGGACACCGAAAGTTTCTTCCCTTTTCCCATCAATATCATCGAAAAAGAAGGCTCTCAATGGTAAAACCAAGATGGATTTTGCTCGAACTCCATTAACAGGAAATCAAATATATGACCAAGTGAAGGATCTTCATGCGGAGTTCGGCATGCCATACCACCGTCAATCCGAAAACGGAGTATAGAAAAAGAGATCAATATTTTTTATCTTCCATATTGGAAAGAGTTGTATGTGAGACTTAGTCTTAATGTAATGCATATAGAGAAAAACATCTATGAAAGTCTCATTGGTACTCTTTTGAACATATTGGGGAAGACCAAGTATAGATAGAAAGCACGACTCGATATGTGTGAAATGGGAATACTTGGAGGAGTTAGCACTATAACCAAAGGGGAAGAGAACATATTAGCTTAGTATGTATAGGTTTTTGAATTGTCCGTGTTGGACATTTTGAGAATAACATGATAATAGGTTTTGTGGCTATTATAATCTTATCATAAATTTGACAAGCTATCACGATGCTCATTTCCCCTCTCATTCTTCGGATGTAATTATGATGACGATGGGTTTGATATGTGTATTTTTACTTATGTTACCATACAAATAAGTAAGGATGTACACATTAGCCACTTCGTTTTCGTATGTTGTACTTGAAGGACTAAGGGGAAATACTCGCTGGACTTTTGTCAAATGTATGATATGAGTTTACTATACGGTCTAGGGTTGTATTATTCTTGAATGGGTTTAGAACCATCTATCCCTATAGAAAGATCTTAAGCTCATGTCTTATTATTTGTGTGTAACTAAGTGTTTCTGGAACTATATGTGGTGAATTGCTTCTTGTGTTTATGGGTAACTTATGGATCGAGCGTGGGTTTATAGCGATAGGAGGAGTGTAGATTATCATGATGGTGTTAACAAGTTTCCTGAGATTGTCGTCAAGCATGCCACCAAATTCGGAGAACAATCCATATTATGTCCGTGTTTAAGGTGTTTCAACTCCTCAAAATTGCCCCTTGAGGTTGTCAAAGGCCACCAACATCGACATGGGTTTGACACAACTTATAAAGTGTGGGTATGGCATGGAGAAGAGGAGTCTCGTGAACAATGGCGTACGAGAGTAAGATGAAGGGTATGATGAAAATGAACTAGTATGGAATTAGAAGATCAACCTCGAAGATCTAGTTCGTGGAATATAACGTTATTTATTTAATCAACCACACATATTGGAGCGATTGGTAGTCGATCTAGAGAAGCCTCTTTACTCATGGTTTGATAAATATACCCATTTATCAGCTGTGTTGAGGTTGATGAACTTGAAAACGGCTAATGGTAGGAGTGACGAAAGTTTCATGGACTTTGTGAGTGTTCTCAAAGATATACTTTCGAAGGCAATATCCTTCCCACCCTACATATGAGGCGAAGAGGATTTTCTGTCTTATGGGCATGGGGTATAAGAAGATACATGCCTGCCCCAATGATTGCATATTGTATCGAAAAGAACATGCACATAGACACGAATGTCCTAAGTGTGGTGTACCTCGATGCAAAATAAAACCATCGATCGAGAGAGTGTTCAGGGACCTCCCACAAAGTTGTTATGGCACTTGCCGATAATAACAAGGTTTAAGTGCTTGTTTAAAGTGCAACCGATACCAAGAACTTGACGTGGCATGCTGCCGAAAGAGTCTCGTAATAAAAGGTACGCAAACCTCCCCATTCTCCTCGGTAGAAGAAGATCGATTCATTGTTCCTTGAATTTGGTGGGGAAGCACGGAATCTACGTTTGGGTCTTTATACGGACGGAATAAACCCCCACGACGACCTCGTAGCCAACACATCAATTGGCCAATTCTTTTGGTTATCTACAACCTACCGTCGTTGTTGTGTGTGAAGCACAAGAGCATTATGTCGTCAATGCTCATTTCTAGGCCTAAATAGTAGAGAAATGATACAGATGTGTACTTGGCGCCTTTTGTTGAAGATTTCAAGCTTTTATGGGATGAAGGTGTTTCAGTTTACGATGCATACAATCAAGAGCAATTTACATTGTGAGCTATGATCTTCACCGCAATCAATGACTTCCTTCCATACAAAAACTTGTCGGGATACACCCTCAAAGTCCACAAGGCATGCCTCATTTGTGTACAGTGGTACTTGCTCCTATCAACTTAAGCACGGAAAAATGACGACCTATCTTGGACACCGAAAGTTTCTTCCCTTTTCCCATCAATATCGTAATAAAAAGAAGGTTTTCAATGGTAAAACGTAGATGGATTCTCGCTCTAACTCCATTAACCTGAAATCAAATATATGACCAAGTGAAGGATCTTCATGTGGAGTTCGGCAAGCCATACCAACGTCAATCCGAAAACGGTGTGTGGAAAAAGAGATCAATATTTTTTTATCTTCCATATTGGAAAGAGTTGTATGTGAGACTTAGTCTTAATGTAATGCATATAGAGAAAAACATCTATGAAAGTCTCATTGGTACTCTTTTGAACATATCGGAGAAGACGAAGGATGGAGAGAAAGCACGACTTGATATGTGTGAAATGGGAATACAGGAGGAATTAGCACCATAAAAGGGGAAGAGAACATATTAGCTTGGTATGTATAGGTTTTTGGATTGTCCTTGTTGGACATTTTGAGAATAATATGATAATAGGTTTTGTGGCTATTATAATCTTATCATAAATTTGACAAGATATCACGATGCTCATTTCCTCTCTCAATTTTCGGGTGTAATTATGATGACAATGGGTTCGATATGTGTATTTTTACTTATGTTACCATACAATTAAGTAAGGATATACACATTAGCCACTTCGTTTTCGTATGTTGTACTTGGACGACTAAGGGAAATGTCTGCTGGACTTTTTGTCAAATATATGATATGATTTTACTATACGGTTCTAGGGTCATATTATTCTTGAATGGGTTTAGGACCATCTACTCCGATAGAAGGATCTTAAGCTCATGTCTTATTATTGTGCGTAACTAAGTATTTCTTGAACTATATGTGGTGAATTGCTTCTTGTGTTTATGGGTAACTTATGGATCAAGCATGGGTTTATAGCGATAGGAGGAGTGTAGAATATCGTGTTGGTGTTAACAACTTTCTAGAGATTGTCGTCAAGCATGCCACCAAATTCGGAGAACAATCCATATTATGTCCGTGTTTAAGGTGTTTCAACTCCTCAAAATTGCCCCTTAAGGTTGTTAAAGGCCACCTACATCGACATGGGTTTGACACAATTTATAAGGTGTGGGTATGGCACAGGGAAGAGGAGTCTCGTGAATAATGGTGTGTGAAAGGAAGATGAAGGGTATGATGAAAATAAACGAGTATGAAATTAGAAGATCGACTCGAAGATCTAGTTCGTGGAATAGAACGTTATTTAGTTAATCAACCACACGTATTGGAGCAATTGTTAGCCGATCCGGAGAAGCCTCTTTACTCGTGGTCCGATAAATATACCCATTTATCAGCGAGTGTTGAGGTTGATGAACTTGAAAACGGCTAATGGTTGGAGTGATGAAAGTTTCATGGACTTGTTGAGTATGCTCAAAGATATACTCCCGTAACGGAATATCCTTCCCAGCCGTACATATGAGGCGAAGAGGATATTCTGTCTTATGGGCAAGGGGTATAAAAAGATAAATGTTTACCCCAATGATTGCATATTGTATCGAAAAGAACATGCACATAGACACGAATGTCCTAAGTGTGTTGTACCTGGATACACAATAAAAACCATCAATCGAGAGAGTGTTCAGGGACCTCCCACAAAGTTGTTGTGATACTTGCCGACAATAACAAGGTTTAAGTGCTTGTTTAAAGTTCAACCGATACCAAGAACTTAATGTGGCATGCCGACGTAAGTCCGTAATAACAAGGTACACAAACCTCCCGATTCTCCTCAATAGAAGAAGATCGGTTCATTATTCCCGGAATTTGGTAGGGAAGCACGGAATCTACATCTAGGTCTTTATACGGACGGAATAAACCCCCACAATAACCTCACTAGCTAACACATCAATTGGCCCATTCTTTTGGTTATCTACAACCTACCGTCGTTGTTGTGTATGAAGCGTAAGAGCATTATGTTGTTAATGCTCATTTCTAGGCCTAAATAGTAGGGAAATGATACATATGTGTACTTGGCACCTTTTGTTGAAGATTTCAAGCTTTTGTGGGATGAAGGTGTTTAAGTTTACGATGAATACCGTCAAGAGCAATTTACATTGTGAGCTATGATCTTCACCGCAATCAATGACTTCCTCGCATACAAAAACTTGTCGGGATACACCGTCAAAGGCCCCAAGGCATGCCCCATTTATGTACAAAGTACTTGCTCCTATCAACTTAAGCACGGAAAAATGACAGCCTATCTCGGACAGATGAAAGTTTCTTCCCTTTTCCCATCAATATCGTAAGAAAAACAAGGCTTTCGGTGGTAAAACCAAGATGGATTCTACTCCGACTCCATTAAAAGGAAATCAAATATATGACCAAGTGAAGGATCTTCATGTGGAGTTCGGCAAGCCATACCAACTTCAATCCGAAAACGGCGTATGGAAAAAGAGATCAATATTTTTTTATCTTCCATACTAGTGAGAGTTGTATGTGAGACTTAGTCTTAATGTAATGCCTATAGAGAAAAACATCTATGAAAGTCTCATTGGTACTCTTTTGAACATATCGGGAAGACAAAGGATGGAGAGAAAGCACGATTTAATATGTGTGAAATGGGAATACAGGAGGAATTAGCACCATAAAAGGGGAAAAGAACATATTTTCCTCCGGCGTCGACACATTGAGTAGAAGGGAAAAACAACGTTTGTGTGAGACTTTAAAGAAACTCAAAGTGCCACAGAGATATTCTTCAAACATCAGTAGACTCATTTTGATGTCCGATTATAGACTAATCGATCTTAAATCTCACGATTGTCATGCTTTGATGCAACAAATACCGTCGGTTGCGATCCGAGCCGTGATGCCGAAACATGTCGACAAGTCGATCATAAGACTTTGCTTCTTCTTTAATGTCAAATGCAGCAAAGTCGTTGATTTGGAGGAATTGGATGATCTTCAGTGTAGCCTGGTCGCTACATTGTGCCAACTTGATATGTACTTCCCACCTTCTTTTTTGATATCATGGTTCACCTATTTGTCCATTTGGTGAGAGAAGTGCACTTCGTGGCCTGGTTTTTACCGATGGATGTACCCTTTTGAACGTTTTATGAAAATTCTCAAAGGGTATGTTAAAATCGGTACCGACCAAAAGCGTGCATTGTTGAGGCATGCATAGCTGAGGAGTGTATCGAGTTCTACTCGTGAATACTACCCCTAAATGGAAGGAGTTGGTATTCTAAAACATCGATTTATGGGGAAGATCCGTAGGCAAGGGAAACTAGGGTCGACGGTTCTAATAATCAGTTGGGATATGAGGGATCAAGCACATCTTTATATTCTACAAAACAGGGATGAATTGTAGCCGTTCATTGATGAGCGCAAATCCCTCATAAGGAGACAATGAACGAGGAAAAAATGAGACGTGGGTACCGACCCATCATAATCGCACATTTGTCATCTAGTTCAAAGATAGAGTCATCACTAGCCATTTGGAAGAATCATGAGAACATATCTCGCAAACATTAGTAAGCTTGGCTAGAGAGCCGCAGTTGAAAGTCATATCTTACAGTGGGTATGACATCAATGGATACTCTTTCTACGAGAGATAGCGAGGATAATAGGAGCACGCTCGTAAAATAGTGGACTCACATTAGAGGCTCATGAACCTCATATTTCCAGCTCCAAGGACAAAAATCCTATTTTAGCTAAAATGTCATATTACGGAGTCATTGAGGAGATATGGGAGCTAGACTATGTTGACTTCCGTGAGACCGATCTCCGGTGCAAATGGGTTGACAATAACAACAGTGTTCATGTTGATGAGATGGGATTCACGATGGTTGATCTCACAAGAGAAGGGCCTAAAACGGATCAATTCGCTATGGCATCCCAAGCAAGACAAGTGTTCTACGTTGAGGCCCCGACCAATGATAAGTGGTCTATTGTTCTTCAACGGAAGAGGCACGTTGCTGGTGGGGATGGTGAAGATGTGTGTGAGTTTATTGACGAGACCCCACCCTTCTCTTTTGGAATGCCCGTAAAAAATGAGGATCCCAATTTTGAAGAATTGTATTTAAGGGTTGACCATCAATGTTGCATATATATTGAAGATAAGTCCAAAGGAAGGGGAAAAAGGGCATAAACCATGTAATTATATCAACTCGGTAAGAACGTTATTGTATAACAATTTTTATTCCAGAGGATATCCATATTGTTGCTTGTTTTAAAACTCGCCTTTTCATTATTTTTGACTTGTAGTATTCATGTAACGATTATTGTTGATGAGGATCAAAATAAGGACTAAGTTTTCCAATGGAAGGGTAGAATAATTTTTCAGTTGAGAAGCGGAAGCTGAGATTAGCAATTAATCTTAGTTTTAATTTCTTTTCCCATTTTATAATCTTTCTATGTCCGATCTATTTCTTATGGAGAATTTGTTACTTTAGGTACCTGAATTTTATAAAAGATCATTCTTCGATGAGGGTCAAAAGGCCTAAGCTTTTCCAGGTAATGTTTCCAAGTGGATAATTGTTGCTTAACGCTTTTTATCAATTTTGATTGCTAATCTCAGCTCTCGCTTCTCAACAAGGAATTTTTGGTATAAATTCAAATGAAGTGATTTATACCACGAAGTTCCTTGTTGTGAAGCGAGAGCGGAGTAACGACCAAATGTTAGCATTGTTGTCATTTTCTAATTTATGATCCTTCTATGTTTATTATATTTCTTGTGGATAAGTTGTTGCTTAACGTTTTCCTTAGTTTTTAGGTGGACAAGAATTTCAAGCAATGTATTCATGAAAGGAGCATGACTTGAGGACAATGACTAAGGAAATAGAGGTTGCTTGGTGAGATGTTATGTTTATGTATTCCTTTTTCAAGTACTTATGTCAAAAAGTCCACCTCTTTATCTTGAAACTTTGTGGTTATAATGTGGAATTATGTTGTCGAACTTGTTACGGATGCAACTTATTGTGGTTGTAGTAATGTGGAAAATTTTTGTAATATTTGGAACAATTGAGGTCTGTTTGTTGTTGTTATGTAAGTTGTGATGTATTTTGTAGTGTATTTTGTAAAGGAGGTACGGAAAAACAAAAAAATTATAAAAAAATTTTCAGACCTATGAAGATGGTTTTTACATTAGAACCGTCGTCATATGTCTTGGCCTAAACATTTTGGCATTTCTTCTATGATTTGTGCCAAGACGTATAATGACGGTTCAAATATAAGAACCCTCGTCATAGATCACTCTATGACGATAGTTGTATTGGAAAACCGTCATCATAGAGTAACCTATGGCTACAATTTTTAATATTAACAGATCATTATAGGTGCTCTTTTACTACGGTTTTAAACCATAGTAAAAGATGATACATATAACGACTGACCACATAGACGACGCCCATTAACCATATTTAAAGGTCGTTTTTAACCATTATTAAAATTGGTTCCTGTAATAGTGCAATGAGAGATTATTTTTAAAAAACAATGACCTATTACAATGATTCCTAGATAGAACCGTTGTTATAGGTTCAGGAATTTCCATAAATTCATATGAATCTGCAGTAAAAATTCAGGAATTTTGAACTATTCATAGAGTCATAAAAATTCAAATAGCGAAAAAAAGGGAAAAATTAGCAAACCGTAGTTATGACAACGGTTCGTATAAATAATCGTTGTTATAGGTGACCTATGACAATTGTTGGTCAAGCAAACCATTGTCGCGAGTCTCATCCCACTAAACAGAACTTTTGCTTGCAAAACACAACAATTTCCTTCAAAATTAATAACACGTAATATAATCATCAAAATTCACCAAAACATATAGGACATTGCCATAATTTCATATGAATCTGTAATAAAATTTTCAAGAATTTTGAACCATACATGGAGTCACAAAATTTTGAACCGTGAGAAAAAACAGAAAAAATCTCTACACCATAGTAATATGACTTATGACAATAGTTTCTATAAAGAACCATTGTTATAGGTGACCTATGACAATGGTTGGTCAAGCCAACCGTTGTCATAAATTTCACCCCTTTAAACGAAGTTTCGATTGCAAAACATAATAATTTCATTCAAAAATTCATAACACAAAATCTAATCATCTAAATTCACTAAACAATACATAAAATTACCATAAAATTTTGAACCATCCATGGAGTCATAAAAATTCAAATAGTGAACAAAAACAGAAAAATCTCGCACACCGTGGTAATATGACTTATGACAATGGTTCTTATAAAGAATCGTTGTTATAAGTGATTTATGAAAATAGTTGGTCAAGCCAACCGTTGTCATAGGTCTCAACCCCCGCCCCCTCCCCCAAATAACATTTTCTACTTGCAAAACATAATAATTTCCTACAAAAATTCATAACACATAATCCACTCATCCAAAATTCACAAAAAAAAGAAATTTCCATAAATTCATATGAATCTACAATAAAGATTTTAGATATTTTGAACGATCCATGGAGTCACAAAAATTCAAACAGTGAGCAAAAATGGAAAAAAATTGCAGACCATAGTAATATGACATATGACAATGGTTCTTATAAAAAATCGTTGTTATAGGTATGACCTAGACAACGGTTGGTCGAGCCAATCGTTGCTATAAGTGACCTATGACAATGGTTGGTCAAGCCAATCGTTGTTATAGGTCTCACCCACTTAAATAGAACTTTCTTCTTACAAAATAGAACAATTTCCTTTAAAAATTCATAACAAATAATTTACTCATTCAAAATTTACCAAAACATATAAAAAATTGCCATAAGTTCATGTGAATCTGCAGTAAAAATTTCAAAAATTTTGAACCATCCATGGAGTTAAAAATTCAAATAGTGAGCAAAAACAGAAAAAGTTTACACACCGTAGTAATAGGACCTATGCAACAGTTCCTATAAAGACATGTTATCAATATCCCTAATCATCAAGACCTATGACAGTTGTTCCTAAGAGTAATTGTTGTGATAGGCTAAGAGGTACCTATGACAACGGTTCCTATAAAGAACCGTAGTCAATATGCCAAGGCATGAAGACTCGTGACAACGGTTCCTATAAAGAACCGTAGCCATAGGCTAGGAGGTAACTTTTAACTACGCTTATTTCTAAGAACCGTTGTTAAAAGTCATTTCCTTTTTATATTATTATAAAAATGTCACCGCCTCATTTTTTACAACGGTTTTCTTTATAATAGTTATTAAAGGTCCATTGTAAAAGTCATTATTGTAGTAATGCATGCTCCTTACCGTGATACAAATTCCATCTGTTTAATCATTACTTATTATTGTCAAATATATTTGGATAACTTCTATCATTGTAATATTTTTAATTATTAATATCACCATAAGTAGTTGTTATATGTTTAATTTATAATTTAAACCGAAAAACAAATTTATTATTAAAGAGCTCAAGAAGATAGAGGAGAAGTATTAGTTAAGTTCTAAAAATAAAATTCCACTCCATATAGAGATCCAAGATAAAGGAAAGAAGGTATTTGAACCCCTCCATGTCCAATGCAAGAGTAGTGAAATCAAGAACTGGGAAAAGGATATCCACCCTCTATATATAGGTTGTGAGATAACAAACTCCAAAGATGTTCCCTTAGGAAGATTTAACCCAAATTTAGAGTTTCAGGACAAGGCTGAAAACAAGCTGGATGCTCAGCCTGATGTGAAAGGTGTCAACAATTTTCCAAGTCGAATGGTCATTCCTTTCAGGTGAGTGACATCGAGGTTGACAATAACAGCTTTAAGCTCATCAAACACAAAGAAACCTTTGGGGAGGAATCCCTATTTTCTAGTGGGGGCAAGTCTCGCTGCTAACTATTGTATTTTTGTTCATGGTATGAACCAAGATGGTAGCGATACGGAAGACTCCATCACATTCTCAAATAAACGTTGATCGTGGTGCCTTATCAAAATTTTAAGAAGGGGCTACGAAAATCTCATGAATGATAAGAAAATAGGGTTTGTTAGTGCATCCAAGTTTGAGGTCTTGACTATTTGGGTAGCTAAAGATAAGAGCAATATTTGCTCGCTAAGCCAATCTTATGCAAAAGGAAATGAAAGGGGAAGAAGAAAGTCACCAAGAAAGTGGTCAAGACGCATAAAAGAAGCTGCCTCGGGAGGAACCTGTGGCAAGAACCAGCCAAAAGGAAATCGAGTCTTTATCAAGTACTACTAACCTTATTTCTTGGTGTAAGGAAGATCGTGAACAAAAGACAAGACACAAACGACGAGTGTAGGAATGTAACATCCACCAAAAGGAAAATGATAGATGAAGGAAAAATTGGGATAAAGTGGAAAGCGGGACAACCATTAAAGGAAGATCAAACGGCGGTAGCTAAAAAATAATCATCGTTGGGAAGGAGAAGTCGGAAGACAAATTGATAAAGTCTTTTTTTCTTTGATAAATAATGAACTCCTTATCAGTTTAGATATTGACAAGTGATATGGCAAAGGAGGAGCATATGTAACTTAGTACATGATCCCATTACTAATCCTATCATGTTTATCTATTTGTGTTTTCGTCTCCTTTGCCAAAAAATGATTACTTCTTAAAAATTATTATATTGCTCTGTGCATAACATGGATCTAATTTTTTTCACAAAAGTAGTTTTCCAATATATTTGGATCCCTTCTATCATTGTAATTGCTATTTTAATAGAATACTTCTAAGATCTTAATTATTTTTTAAACACGGGTCCAATTTCCAAAAATAGTGTATACTTATGATAAATTGTTATTTCAACTTTTAGATTTCTTTTTCACACTATGAAGACTCAGGTATAACTCTCTATCTCTCTATGGTTTTGATTTAAAGTCTTTCTAAGCCTTTAAGAAGTTCATCTTTAAGTTTTCAATATTATCTAACCCAGTCAGAAACCATCCATTGAGAATAATGCTCTTAACCGGGTTTCGATCCACTCGGACATAACTAAAAAGATAGCTTGAGTAAATAATTTCTCAAACACTTTATATTCCGAGTACCGACTTAATGTTTTAACCGAAAATGAATTCCTGCGTTAATTCTCTTTTCTAAGTCAGCTTATTGATTAAATTATTTACCTTATCAAGTTTATGCATTCTGATTATTCATTCTTAATGAATTGATCATTTAAAGAATTGACTCAAGATCGAATGTGAACCTATTGAATATTAGACTCGAAAATTCCATTCTTTCGTACTTAAGATAATTAAGCACTTAATTATTATGAATCGCTTATTATCTTTGCCTAATCTTAGACCAAAGTATTTTTATAATTTGAGTACCACCTTGATTTGGTTTTGCAGGTTGATTAAAGTATTTTAATCTTATATTTAAAACCAAAAGCAACCGGCTTCCTACCGTTAAACACCAGCTAACGTAAAAGCACTTTTTTGGACAAGGCTCGTAAAACGTGTCGTGGTTGTTTATTTCCAAATCCTTTAAACATCAATTTTGAGTCTAACGATTGTTTCTACCCTATATTTAAATCACAACCAGTGGAATGGACTACTTTTCGACCCAAGGACCAAAGCACAACATTCACATACCAACAACTCCTTTTCGAGTGACTTAGACTAACCGTTATAACGGCTAGTGAAACTCTTAAGTCCGTAATCAGTCTCAATGGCTACTCGCCCTGCTAAATATAAATAGAAGCCTTCCTACAAGACTTGAAGATTGACGAACTTGTTAGAACCGAACATATTCTACTCTCACTCAATCGTCTAGCTTTTACAACTCTAGTTCTTAAGTTCATACTTTCCGAGTTGTAAAGAGAAAGTCTTGTAATCACTCTTACTTTTTCAATTCTCTACTAAGTCCCTTGACCGAGCCGTAAGGGTTAACTCAACTCAGCTTGTTCCCTAATTGTAAACGTTACCTCGCTTAGGAAGTACTAGATCGACAAGGGAATTTCGAGTCTCGGAAAACTTATAATAAAATTGTATAAAGGAGCAATTCTGCAAAGAATTATTCTTTGTATTTTGTGGATTCAAAATAGTGGATTTGACTTGGTGATTGGATTAGTACTTATAGGAACCATGGCCCTTGGCGGCAGCCCAAGATCGAGCTTCCTCCACGAGTTTCCCTTTGGCGTTAGGGTTTGGATTTTCGAAAGAGATGGAAAATGATTTAGGGTTTTGAAGATACATTTTAGAAAGTGGGGATGAACCTTTTATTAAGATTTTCCGAATTATAATAATTAGTCAAAGTTTGAATGGCAATTTTATTAATTCTTTTATTTTAGAAATTATTTTGAGAATTCTCGGGATTTTATAATTAAGGAATAAAGTAATATTAGGATTTTGGTCCTGTCGTGAGGCTTTAGGGCCATATTGGTGTAGAAACACCAATTTGGAATGAAGCCTCACCTGTCGACCATCCAAGCATAGGCGGCAGCTCGTGCTAGGTGAAGGTGGGCGCCGACCAAAGGCAGGGCTGATGGAGTCGGTCTCGGCCTCCGCCCTAGTGGGCAAATCCAGTAACCTTCTCTGACTGTTCCTACAACCGTAAAACACCGAGATGCAATTTTTGAATAGAATAAAGCATAAAATAAAGGAGTCCCCAGCTAGTTTTTAAGAGAGAAAACTAACAACAAAATAAATGCTCTCTTAATCTTAATATGGGAAAACTAAGACTAAAAGAGGCTAAAAATGACTCCATCGGTCTTTGAACTAATAATCGGATTCGTGAACGAGGGTACAAAACGTAGGGAAATCCGCTCCATTCCGCCCATCCGATGATCGTCATTACTAGTTCGAGTAGTGTATCAAAATGATGTGAGAAAACTAGCATACATTGACATGCCAAACAAAATTAAAGCAACCAAAACATAATGAGGAAAACAATATAGAAAAGCAATAAAAATTAAAGTAAAGAAAGTGATAAAGAAAAGCGATAAATAGAAAAAATTACATCAGTCGGAGAGGAATTTGAAGCGATTACATCTATTAAACCACAATACGGAAAGCAACAAAAATAAAAATAAATATAACCATTCGAAGGCTGAATTATGACCCTCGAGTTGTCCCACCTTGCTGATCCGGATCTTCACACTCGGATCTCTTGATGCAATGGTTACAATCCAAAGAAAAGGGCTAGTTTTGTGAATGGTGTATAGGGTGTAGTAATGATCGGTTGAATGAGTGCCCGAGAGATCAGAATAACTGAATATTCTTTAGCTCTTTGCACGGATTCAATGGTAGCTTAGTAAAGGGTGAATGTCTAATGGAAATTTCAGCAGAGTACCATTTAGATGAGAGTGCTCTGGTTAGTTTTAAGCAACATAATGTTAAGGTAGGAAGTTGTATGGGAATGAGAGCCATACGTCTCTATTTATAGAAAGGACCTAGGTCACAAGTGACCTAGGGCTTGCCTCCAACCAACCGTCCAAACAACTGAAATAAAACCAGGCCAAATCCTAAGAGATAGAACCGGACCGGAAGGATATAAAACCGGATAGAACCGGATAAAAGAGGGAAGGCGGGGGCCAGCGAACCGGGCGCTCCTAGGGTTTTGTGCCCTAGTTGTGTCTCCAAGGACTCTCCAAGCCAAAAGGCAGCGTTCCAACATGCTTATAGAAGGCGGGCGCCAGCCACAACGTCGTTCTAGGGTAAAAGCTTCTAGCCCCGTGTGGGCTGTCTTGTGAAGCTTGAAATGCAACACTTTGATGCTATTGATCATGAAATGCAACACTTTAATGCCGTCTTCAGGTCTTCCACTCCTTGTACTCGGATAAAAGTAGAATGCAAGTATTCGAACGTGGAATTTCCCAGTACATAGCATCGGACTCCACAATCTCAAGATTTACCTGGGTGTGTTTTTGAAAAACAAGAATGGAGCATTAAAAGAGTTCATTCAGATCCGTACGACAAGTGCAATTTGAGAATCGGATCAGGAGAATTCGAACCGATCATGAAAGGGAGTTCGATTACTCGGAATTTGCATACTTCTATGACAAGAATGACATCTCCCACAAATTCTCAGCACCAAGAACTCCTCAACGAGAATGGAGCAAGTGGAGAGAAAGAACGTAACACTTGAAGAAATAGGAAAGATAATGATGATTGAAAATGATCTACCTTACTATTTTTGGGCTGAGGCAATCAACGCAGACAAATTACACACTTAACGTACGCCTCATCGGACTCATTTTGAAGAAGACACCCTATGAGCTGTACAAGGAAAAGACGCCTAAAATTTCATACTTCAAACCATTCGGATGTAAATGCTACGTGCATAACAATGGTAAGGAACATATGACTAAGTTTGCTGCACGGTCAGATGAAGGTATATTTCTACATTATTCATCTCATAGTAAAGCTTATAGATTTTTTAACAAGAAAACTAACAAAATGGAAGAAAGTACCCATGTTGTCTTTGATGAGATTGATCATGGTAGAACAAGTGAATCCACTTTCTCAAATCTCAAGCTTAATCGAGATGAAGATGATATAGCTAAAGCTAAGCTTAGAATGAATCAAAACAAAGGAACTAAGGCAACTCGGAATGAGCCAACTCAGAATGAGCCAGCTCGGACTAATGAAGATCAAACCGAAGATGTTCAACAAGCTGAACCAGTTGAAGAACAAATCATTCAACCAACAAACCCGGTAAATCGGAGGACGAGTAAAACTTTCAAATATGCATCTAGTCACCCACCTTAGAACATCTTTTCCGATATCAACAGTAGGGTAAGAACTTGTTATTCTTTGAAAAATCTATGTGCATTTTCAACATTCATTTCATTATTTGAAAATAAAAATATACTAGAAGCCCTACTTGAACCTGAATGGGTAGAGGCCATGTAAGAAGAATTAACTTAATTTAAAAGAAACCAAGTCTAAACTCCGACCAAACGACCTTCGACCGCCTAGGTATAGAAACCAAATGGGTTTTCAAGAACAAACTAGATGAGGGAGTTTTGGTAGTCGAAACAAGGCCAGATTAATTGCTCGGGGTTATAACCAAGAAGAGGGAATTAATTATGTGGAAACCTTGCCATATGCTGGTAGGATTAAGGCAATAAGAATTCTCTTAGCATTTGCATCTAGCATAAACATTAAGCTTTATCAAACAGATGTTAAGTGTGCATTTCTCAATGGTTATATTCAAGAAGAAGTTTATGTTAAGCAACCCCTGGATTTGAAAACTCTCAATTTCCAAATCATGTTTTCAAATTGTAAAATGCTTTATATGATCTCGAAACAAGCTCCCAGAGCTTGGTATGAAAAACTAAGTAATTTCTTGGTTGAAAATGACTTCAAGAGAGGTCTCATTGACAAAACTCTTTTCACAAAAACCAAGGGGAATGATTTTCTTATCTTTCAAATTTATGTTGATGATATCATATTTGGAACTACTAATGAAACTCTATGCGAAGAGTTTTCCGACTTAATGAGACATGAGTTCCAAATGAATATGATGGGAGAACTCAATTTCTTCATTAGACTGAAAATCAAGGAAGAAAAGGATGGCATCTATGTTCATCAATCAAAATACACGAAGAAAATACTAAAGAAGTACAAGTTACAAGATATGAAACATATAGCAACACCAATGAGTAGCGAGTACTAAACTGGACTCAAATGAGAAAGGTAAAGCAAGAAATCGAAGCTCTACAGAGGTATGATTGGATCTCTACTTTATTTTATATCTAGTAGGCCAGATATCATATTCGAGTGTTTGCCTTTGTGAAAGATCTCAAGCTAACCCTAAGGAATCACATCTCACTCCAATGAAGAGAATTTTTAAATATCTTGTAGGGACTCCGGTCTCCGGTATTCAAAGAACTAATATTTGACCCTCCCTAGATACTCAAATGCTGACTATGTTGGATACAAAGTTGATAGAAAAAGCACATTATGATCATGCCAATTTCTTGGTCAATCACTCATCTCCTAGCATTCAAAGAAGCAAAACTTAGTTGCTCTATCAACTGTTGAGGATGAGTACATAGTAGTTGGAGCTTGTTGTGCTCGGATTCTCTAGATCAAGTAACACCTAAAGGATCTTGGACTGTCATTCACATCAATTTCAATCAAGTGTGATAATCAAAATGTCATCGGCATCACCAAGAATCCAATTCAACACTAAAAAAGAAACACATTGAGGTCAAGTATCATTTTCCGAGAGACCATTATGAGAAAGGCGATATTGAACTTCAGTTTATTCCTACTATACTTTGTCGAAAATATCAGCTAATTGATACAAATCAAGTGCAACTATACTTTGTCGAAAATTTTGATACAAAATATAATTATCCGTAGCTACTTTATGAATTTTATTTAGAATCGTAAAATTAAATTCTAATGAATCGAGGGTCGTAGAATTGTAGAATCATTTTATAATTCTAACATACATTTTTGAATTAAATTAAGATCACAAAATTCCAATGAATCATAAAATCGTAGGATTGTTACATCCGGATCGATAGTTTAATAACCATTATTAAAATGCTTATATATATAAGTATAAATTATCAATAATAGGCTAGCATATATCATTACAATACTAACACACAAAACTCCACTTCTACCCTCACAATAAGACGAATAGATATTTACCTTGAAAATAATCCATTTAAAATTATAGAATTTATAAGCATACAATTTATATGAACACATAAAGGAGATACATTTCTATTAAAATTTTTATACGTATAAATACTATACCTTGGTAGTCTAATTCAAACTAATGTAATCTTCCAACATTGTAAAAAAATAAAAATAAAAATAAAAAAACTTTAAGGAGTATATATAATTCAACCATTATAAAATTCAATTATTGAAAATCTACAATAAAGTTTGAAGACTCATATTTTTATTGGTAACTAAAATTGATAATAAATAATATAATAATATAATCATACATTGATAAAAGCTTGTGGCATGAAACAGATTATACCCTTGGGCAAATAAAAAAACACACACACATTGATGAATGTCAATTATGCACTAAAGATTAGACAAGTAATGTCCCATTAATGATTTTCTTTTTACATCCATTGATTTATATGGAGAGAAATGTAAGTAATATTACAATTTTAGAATATAAAAGTATATCAAAAGTTTTAGAATATAAAAGTATATCAAAAGTTGGAAATACTCACAAAAAACCAACAAAAATAGAAATAAAAAAATGTAATTTAAAATATTCACTTATAAAAATTAAAATATTCAAATATATTGATGAGGCAATATACAACATCATAATCATATTTATGATAAGTTTTATACCCACTTAAATAATGTATTGTGAGGTTGTTGTCATGTCATAATAATGATATGAAATATGAAAAAAATATCATAATTCAAGTATTATTAAAAGATATCATAACTTCTAACTAAAATAATATGAAATTTGAGCTAAAATAAATAATTTTTATGCATAAAAAGATTCCATCCCAACAATGGCGTAATTAATATGTGGAGAGTAAGAGATGAATATCATTATACTAATATATTTAAAGGGAAAACTAATTTAAAGTAAAAGAATTAATTTGGAAGGAATATGGAATTTAAGAGCTAATTAGAGGAAAAAATTATCTATATTATATATTTGTTAAGAAAGAAATTTTTAAAATTTTTTTATTAAGTACTAATTTTTAAGTTAGGTTTACTTTTATTTTAATGATAATTTTAAACTTGATAATTGCATAATTATTGCTAGCCATATAATATTTTTAATGGTTAGTTTTTTATAAACAAATATTTATAATAACATTTAGTAAAAGTATACTAAATAAATGCTTATATATATATATATATATATAGACATCACACTCTAGAGAGAGACAGATCATCTTTCCATAAAATTATATTTCGGATATTTTGGATAAAATAAAAATAATTTTGTTTTAATTTTAAAAGAATAGAAAAAGAGGGAAGTAATTTAAGAGAAGTTATTTAGGTGTGTTTCAATGTGATGCAAGTAATAATTTAAAAAAATATTTTACTTATAGTATTAGATTGTGTTTTTTACCAATCATTTAATTTTGGCTGGAAAAAAAATCTCTTTGTACTCGTCTGCTACTGATTTTTGTCCGTCTAAACACTCTCTCTCTCTCATATCTTTCTGTCTCTCTCTCTCCTTCCTATCTTGAACATCAATGGAGACCTTCCCCTTCAAATCTTGTTGCCAAAGTTCTGATTTTCGCTCATCCGATTCCAAGTAACTTAGGGTTGTGATGTAGAAGGTTGTGATTTTAGCTCGTATTAGCTTATCTCACTCCGCCATAATTCTGCTGCTACAGATTTTGCTCAATCAAACTGTCAATTTTGCCGCTCTCCTTTCTCACTCTTCTTTCTTGTTAGCAACACATACGGATTTTCGCTCAATATATTGTTTTCAATCGACAAGCGCCGCCGATTGCAGGTACCCTAGCATCTAATTGCTCATTTGTTTTGTTGATTTTCAAATTTCTATTTTTAATCTTGTCGAACCGTCGCAAACCCTAAAATCGTTGTTGTCTTGTTGCTCATTGTTGGAAATTGGCATGCTTTTCTTGTTCTTCTAAAAGTCCCACATTGAAGTTTTGCTAGGCTTCACTTGGGTTTTTATATCTCCCTCTCTTGGCCACTATTTGAATATTAGTATTATGGCTTGGGGGTGAGGAGCGTTTGGAGCAACCACACGTGCGCGCGCCGCCCGCCCGCCCGGTCCGGTCCGGGCTGGGCGCGGCGCGGGCTGTGGGCTGTGGGCCTAACATTTATTCTTTTTGGAGAAATCTCCTTTGACTTCCGTTGACCAATTCTTTGCGTAATTGTTATTCGGAGATTTTCATGGCAGATTATCCTCAGTAGTGGAGATATTAGTGGAGAAAAATCCTCCACTTCCTCCTTGATTTTCTCCACTTGCTTTTGCTCCAACAGATCATATGTTTTCACTATAAATACTGAGCCTCCTCTCCTCATTTGCACACACTCGAATCCTCTTCCTCTCCTCTCTTCGTTTCCTCTTCTCCGGGCATAGTTTTCTGCATATTCCATTCACTTTGCTTTCGAGTGCACGGAAGTAAAGCTGCTGTGGAAACCTTGGGGAGCAACCGGCTGTCACGATTGCACCGTAGTCGGGCCGTTTTGCTTTCAGGTCGGTGGTCATACCACGACACGGCAATCTACTAATTTCCTCTAGCCATTGGTACTCGTCTTTAATTCCAACAATCTGAAAGCAAAAAGAATATCTATTCATTTCTACTCACCGATGGCTGTAAACTTCCACAAAGCTCTTCCTGACCTTTCAAAAATTGAACCCCTTGATGGAAACAACTACAAGCGCTGCTCCCGGAAGCTGTTGATCCTATTCGAACAATTGGATGTGGATTACGTTACGTCCACAAACATTGCTGATGACAAGTCCGAAACCTCTACCGCAACGGACAAAGATAAAGAGAAGAGCACCTCCTCTGCTACTGCTGATGCTCTGCTAAGAAGAAATTGGAGAAAGACAACAAAGCTGTCCGAGGCTATCTCGTCGCACCATATGACTAACCCATTATTTGATTTATTTATTGATTATAAATCGCTAAGGTTATATGGGAAAAGCTGCAAGTTAAATATGGTGCGAGATGATGCTTGGCAAAAGAAGTACGTGGTTGGCGAATGGCTCAAATTCCAGATTACGGATGACAAGCCAATCATGGAGCAAGTCCATGTCTACGAAAACCTGTGTGCTTGAAGTTGTCAACGAAGGCATGAAGATGTGCGATATCCTTCAAGCCAATGTGCTCATTGAAAAATTCCCACCTTCCTGGAGTGACTACGAAATCAGCTGAAGCACAAGAAAAAGGACCTCACCTGCGAGGAGCTGATTAGTCACATGAGAACGGAAGAGGCTAATCGTCCGAAAGATAAGATGGACTCTCTTTCTTTGAATTCTTCTAAAGCTAATTTGGTTGAATCTTACGTGCAAACAAATAAAGACAGAGTTCAAAGGCAAAGGGAAGTTCAATCAAAAGCAGAACAATCCCAAACAGCGAGAACCGGATGAACAAGTCAAGCAACAAAATTCAAAAACGAAGGTAACGTGCTATGTCTGCGGAAAACCAGGCCACAAAGCCTACCAGGGCAATCTCCGCAAAGGACCAAATCAAAAATCTGGTGCACAAGGAGCTGCAAAACCCACGAGCCAAGGCACTGCACAAGTCAACCTTGCGAGAAGACGACGAGATTATACGTGCGATCCACTGTGGAGGCGAACACTGGTGGCGAGAACCAGCCGAGTGGATCCTGGATTACGGAGCTTCAAGGCACTTTTGCGCCAACAAGGAACCGATGCACGAATTTGAAGATGTTGCTGACGGAGAACATGTCTACATGGGAAATTCAACAAGCTGCTTGCAGTGTTGGGTAAAGGGAAAGTTCTTCTCAATTTCACTTCGGCAAAAAATTATGTTTGACTAATGTGCTTGTATGTCCCTTCCCTCCGTAGAAACTTAGTTTCGGTGGTCTTCTTAATCTTGCTTGGCATTAAAGTTGTTTTAGATGGAGGGGTGGCTATCATCTCTCGGAATGGAGACTTTGTTGGAAAGGGATATCTGAATGGGGGTCAAAAGGAGGTTTATTTGTTCTAAATGTTGCCTCCGAAATTAATGGAAATGCTTCTAGTTACTGCTTATATTGCTTGAGTCTGTTGATTTATGGCATGGTAGACTTGGACATGTTAATTTTGCTTCATTAAAAAGACTTCGTAATATGCATTTAATTCCTTCGTTAATATTGAAAGCATATCGAAATGTCCTGTTTGTGTAGAAGCAAAATATGCTAAGAAACCATTTAAGCCTCGTAACTAGCAGACAAACTGAACTACTAGAGTTAATTCATTCGAGACTTAGCGAGACTTCAAGAACACGGTTAGCAAAGGTGGGAAAAGATACTATATTACCTTTGTAGATGACTACTCTAGATTCACTAGAGTATACCTCCTTAAATCTAAAGATGAGGCTGAAGAATTGTTCTTGAGATATAAAGCGAAGTAGAAAACCAACTAGATAGAAAGATCAAGAGGCTTAGATCTGATAGAGGTGGTGAATATGGAACCAATGCCCTTGCTGCTTTTTGTGCATCAAATGGAATAATCCATGAGGATAGTGCCCCTATACTCCCCAACAGAATGGGATAGCTGAAAGGAAGAACAGAACTCTTAAGGAAATGATGAATGCTATGCTATTAAGTTCGGGCCTTTCGGATAACATGTGGGGGAAGCTTTTCTAACTGCTTGTTATATTCTAAACAGAGTTCCTCATAAAAAGTTAGACCAAACCCCATATGAACTGTGGAAAGGGTATGCTCCAAATTTGAGTACTCTTAAAGTATGGGGATGCTTGGCTAAGGTTCCTTTACTGACTTCAAAAGACCCAATATTGGTTCTAAGACCTTTGATTACGTGTTTATTGGTTATGCTCAAAATAGTGCTGCATATAGATTCATGTCATTACCCGATCTTACCATTTCCGAATCTAGAGATGCTTGTGTTCTTTGAGCATGTGTTTCCTTTAAAGAAAAATGTGACCAATACTTTGCATGAAAATGTTAGATTGCCTGTTTCTAGTTCAGCATCTAACAATCAATATTGATGAGCCTAGAAGGAGTAAAAGGCGTAGAGTTGAACTCAACTATGGTCCTGATTTTATTACTTCCTTTCTAGTTGAGAACTTGGATGTTGATGCCATAAGCTGATGAACTAGTGTCAATCTATCTTATTGAGGAAGATCCCAAAACTTATCAAGAGGCTATGAGGTCTATAGATGTCGGTTTACGGAAAGAAGCCATTAAAAGTGAATTAGATTCTATAGAGTCTAATAAAACTTGGGAGTTAGTAGACTTGCCCAAAGGTTGTAAGCCTATCAGTAGTAAGTGGATCTTCAAAAAGAAATTAAGGCCTGATGGTTCTATAGACAAGTATAAAGCAAGATTGGTAATTAGAGGGTTTAATCAAAAGAAGGGTGTTGATTTCTTTGATACCTATTCCCCATTGACCAAAATTGCCACCATCGGAACCTTAATTGCCTTAGCAGCTATCAACAATCTAGTCGTACATCAAATGGATGTAAAGACTTCTTTTCTAAATGGTGATTTAGAAGAAGAGATTTACATGTCTCAACCTGAGGGCTGTGAAATTCCTGGTCGGGAGCATAAAGTGTGTAAGCGAGAAAATCCCTTTATGGTCTTAAGCAAGCTCCCAAACAGTGGTATGAAAAGTTTGATAGCACTTTAAAGCTAAATGGATTCACAGTAAATGCATCTGACTCTTGTGTCTATTCAAAATCCTTTGACTCAGATTGTGTGATCATATGCTTATATGTGGATGACATGCTAATTTTTGGTACTAACTTGCATGTTGTTAATGAGACAAAGAAAATGTTATCCTCACATTTCGAAATGAAGGACTTAGGAGAAGGCGACGTGATCCTAGGGGTCAAAGTCACAAAAACCAACAGTGGGTTTTCTCTCTGTCGGTCTCATTACATTGAAAAAATCTTAAGGAGGTTCAACTGCTTTGAGGTAGTACTGTTAGAACTCCCTATGACCCTAGCATACACCTTAAAAAGAACAGAGGACCTAGTGTTTCTCAATCTGAGTATGCTAAAATTATAGGAAGTGTCATGTATCTCATGAACTACACTCGTCCTGACATTGCTTATGCGGTTAGTAGGCGAGTCGATATACTCATAACCCTAGTCAAGATCACTGGGATGCCCTCTTTCGCTTACTAAAATACTTAAAAGGTACCATTAATCGGTGTTTGCACTTTAACAAATTTCCTGTTGTGTTAGAAGGATTTTGTGATGCAAATTGGGTATCCGATAACGATGAAGTAAGCTCCACTAGTGGTTATGTGTTTATTTTAGGTGGAGGAGCTATTTCGTGGAAGTCCGCAAAGCAGACTTGTATAGCTCGATCCACCATGGAATCTGAATTTATTGCTCTTGAGTTGGCAGGTCAAGAAGCGGAATGGTTAAAGAACCTATTGGCGAGACATGCCGGTATGGGAAAGGAAAGATGCACCGGTTTCTCTGCATTGTGACTCGCGATCAGCAATCGGTGTTGCACACAACAGTTGTCTATAACGGAAAGAAGAGACATATCCGGATTAGACATGGTGCGGTAAAACAATTGCTTGAAACATGGTGTTATTTCCCTTGAGTTTGTAAGATCCGAAAGAAACATTTCGGACCCACTTACTAAAGGACTAACGAGACGAGTGGTACTCGAAACGTCGAGGGGATGGGACTCAAACCCATGGATTGAAGCGAGTATGGTGGATACCCTTTAGTGGTCAAACGAAACTATACTAAGACTTCATAAATACACTACACAC
Source organism: Talinum fruticosum (assembly GCA_021018815.1). Taxonomy (NCBI): domain Eukaryota; kingdom Viridiplantae; phylum Streptophyta; class Magnoliopsida; order Caryophyllales; family Talinaceae; genus Talinum; species Talinum fruticosum. The sequence goes on along the minus strand of JAITYX010000025.1, from coordinate 4,131,024 downwards.
CTATCCCTATGACATACTTGGTAGTGTTTATAAAGGATGAGCTATTTATGCTCTTAATGAATCCATAGCCTACTAAGGTGGTGCTATTGAGAAGCACTTGATGGATTTACCGCAAATTATCTGTGAGGTTGAGCAACATTATGCTCTTAATAGTTCCATATCCATTATATGGTGGTCTATACTTGAGATAGACTTGATGGAACTACCTACGTAAGTGTGAAGGTTTGGCCACCTTCTATGAGAAACTTGGTATGTCTCTCTAGAGCACTTATGAGACCCGAGGTATGCGCATGGCTTTTATAAAGCGCAAAATTTATCTATCGCGGAGTATGCACAAACTTGAAGGTTGATATGTGTTGTGGGGGCCTCGTCTAAGGTGTATCAAGTTTAAGACTAGTTCACTTGATTACAACTGGATGTTGCCTCATTTCACTATGTGTCAATTCAATCGAAAGACATTGACATTTAAGTATTTACCCTTCCTATGCCCAGAAAATTCCTTTCCTTTCCGTTACATGCCATTTGTGGGGGATTGTTGGAAATTGGCATGCTTTTCTTGTTCTTCTAAAAGTCCCACATTGAAGTTTTGCTAGGCTTCACTTAGGTTTTTATATCTCCCTCTCTTGGCCACTATTTGAATATTAGTATTATGGCTTGGGGGTGAGGAGCGTTTGGAGCAACCACACGCGCGCGCGCGCCCGCCCGCCCGGTCCGGTCCGGGCTGGGCGCGGCGCGGGCTGTGGGCTGTGGGCCTAACATTTATTCTTTTTGGAGAAATCTCCTTTGACTTCCGTTGACCAATTCTTTGCGTAATTGTTATTCGGAGATTTTCATGGCAGATTATCCTCGGTAGTGGAGATATTAGTGGAGAAAAATCCTCCACTTCCTCCTTGATTTTCTCCACTGCTTTTGCTCCAACAGTCATATGTTTTCACTATAAATACCGAGCCTCCTCTCCTCATTTGCACACACTCGAATCCTCTTCCTCTCCTCTCTTCTGTTCCCTCTTCTCTCGGGCATAGTTTTCTGCATATTCCATTCACTTTGCTTTCGAGTGCACGGAAGTAAAGCTGCTGTGGAAACCTTGGGAGCAACCGGCTGTCACGATTGCACCGTAGTCGGGCCGTTTTGCTTTCAGGTCGGTGGTCATACCACGACACGGCAATCTACTAATTTCCTCTAGCCATTGGTACTCGTCTTTAATTCCAACACTCATTAGCGAGTCAAAGCAGAGACATTTCCGATATATTGGATTTTTCTAGGGGTTGAATGGTTAATCTTCCGATGCTAATCTGGAATTTGGAATTGGGTCGATTCTTGTTCCTTCTCATACCATTGACATCGTCGGACCTAGTTTACCCTCTCTCTCTCTCTCTCTCTCTCTCTATCTCTCTCTCTCTCCTAGCTCTAGATTTTCTCCTACTGCTTTCGCTTATGAGTTCATTTGTTTAGCTGTAATCTCATCTTATGCTTTGATTTTCTTGGGTTGGTAGGTGATGTTGGTATTCTCTTTGTTGTAATTTCTTCATAATTTATCTACTCATTTTTGTAGTGTGTCTGATACGACTGATCGTGCTCATTTTAAGTTTTGACCCTTAATATTAGGCTACTGTTTGATCTCTTGATTCTCTTTCTTTCATTCTTCTTGTTGTGGATATAAATCACGTTTGCAATATTGAAAGTTCCATCCAAGCCACCTTTAATTTGGGATATATTGATAATCGATTGAAGTGCCATATTTTACCTACTTTAATTAAATTATTTTATAATGTTTCAGCGTTTTGTAATATTTCAAAAGTATCCTTCTTCACCAATTTGAGTAAGGCGCGGATATTTAGGGATCAGAATGTCAAATGTCAGGTTTTTTTTTTTTTTGGGGCTTAAGACAGTTATCAATGTCCTCAATGTGTGTTGTCCAAATTTAGCTATCATAATTAAATGGGACAGTAAATAAATAAAATAATTGAAATGCATGCCTTGTAAAAGTCGTTTCACGTACATTATCTCATTGTAAAACAATATGTTAATTTGTGCAGAATTTTGGGGAAAAGCAAAAGCCAATTGAAGAGAGAGAGAAGAGGAAAGGGAAGAATGGGAAAAAAGGTGAAACGAGCTTCAGCAGAGAGAAAGCTCAACTTCAACCTGTTTTCTTATTTCTCATTAATATGAAATGTGAAAACTATATGTACCAAGAATTACATTTTTATGGCAAGGAAGCATAAACAAAATTGCCAACCAAGTCCAATATTTGAGCACGTGCCTAACAAGCTCTCTCACCAAAATTGGTTATTTTGCAAGCCTCATTAATCCTAACACCCCCTCAAATTGGTGGGTGACTGAACCCCAATTTGGATAGAATGTGATGGTGTTGAACCCCTGTGAGGGGTTTGGTGAGCACATCAGCCAACCGAAGGCGTGTAGGAACATGAGTGATAGAGATAGTCCTTCAAGCAACTTCTCCCGGACAAAGTGACAGCCAAGTTCAATGTGCTTTGTTCGCTCATGAAATACTGGGTTTTTAGCGATGTGAATAGCTGCAAGGTTGTCACATTTGACAGGGATAGGCACCACTTATGGCACTCATAATTCATGAAGCAATCGAATGAGCCAGGCTAATTCCGCCACTAAACGCCGGAGACTTCGATACTCAGCCTCAGCTGAAGAACTCGAGACAGTCCCTTGCTTCTTTGACTTCCAAGAAATCAAGGAACCTCCAAGAAATATCACAAATCCACTAATTGACCTCCTTGTATGACGACAAGCTACCCAATCGAGTCACAATATGTAGCCAAATCAAAGACAATATTCGGATTGAGAAAAACACCAATATTGATGTCCTTTTTGAAGTATGCAAGTATTGACTAAGATGTATAGAAAAGGCTATAATTTAACTTGCCAACCAACCTTTTGTAGAGAGAGGGATCATCTAGAAGGTCACCATGATGAGGATGTAACTTGTGATTGAGATCCAAGGGAGTCATAAATGGGGAGTAATCAAGACACTCAAATTCCTGCAGTAGTTCTTGGACAAACTTTCTTTGATTGAGTAAAAGACCCTAATTAATCCTCAAGACTTCAATACCAAGGAAATAATGGACAAGGCCAAGGTCTTTCATTTTAAAGTGTTATCGAGATAGGATTTGAGAGATGAAATTTCTTACTCATTATTTCCTGTGAGAATAATGTCATCAACGTAGATAACAAGAAATACCGTGGATTGAGCTGTCTTCTTGTAGAAAAGAAAGTAATCATTGGAAGAATCTGTATACCCCCTATTAACACCTCGGTGAGCTTGGCATACCATTGCCTAAACGCTTGTTTCAACCCATAGAGGGATTTCTTGAGCTTGCAAACTACGTTGGGTGTGGATTAACTAAGGCCCCGACGCAGTTTCATGTATATGTTTTCATGGAGGTCTCCATGTAAGAAAGCATTATTGATATCTAATTGATGTAAATGTCAACCTTACTTAACAGCTACTGTCATAAGACACTCGTATAGTCGTCATTTTAACCACAGGAGAAGTTTACGTATAATCAACCCCTTCTCGTTGTGTGAAGCCTTTAATGACCAATCTGGCTTTAAGTCTCTCTACGTAACCATCTTCTTTGAGCTTCACTTTATATACCCACTTGTAGGCTATTGGTTTCTTCCCTTTGGGTCAAGAAACTATATCCCAAGTCCGGTTGTCATAAAGGGGTTGAAACTCCTTATTCATGGCATCTTTCCAACTTGAATGTGAGGCAGCCTCAGGCTATTGGTTTCTTCCCTTTGGGTCAAGAAACTATATCCCAAGTCTGGTTGTCATAAAGGGGTTGAAACTCCTTATTCATGGCCTCTTTCCAACTTGAATGTGAGGCAGCCTCCTCACAAGTAGAAGGTTCAACAATGTCTTGGACTCCTTCCAAAATTTGTTGACTCGGGAAGCAAGAGCCCGAAAAGAAATCCTTTTTGGTTGTTGGGCCAGATTAGTGAGAGTAGCTAAGCAAAAATTTGTGGAGGCAGTGAAATTGCAACTTTAGGAACAAACATAATCTTGTAAGTAATCTAGAGGTTTGTGAAATCTCCGAGATCTTCTAGGCAAAGGATTAGGTGCGGGAGTGCCTGCAAGACTCTGCTGTAATGGTGTAGGAGAGGAAGAGGGTAAACATCTGGGGCATTATCAGGTGGAGTCACGGATGGAAAAGTATCAAGTGTGTCCGGAATAGGTAAAGGTAAGGGAGTAGAAGATGTGTTTTTCGAAAAGGAAAAATATGTTCATAAAAAACCACATCCTTGGAAGTATAGAACTTTTGTGTTTCTAAACTCATTAACCTATAAGCCATCTTTCCATAGGGATATCCTATGAAAACACAAGGTATGGCTCTTGGCTGAAATTTGTCTCTGCCTTGCTTAGGAGTGGTTATGTAACTAAGGTAACCGAAAGCCTTTAAATGACTATAAGTAGGAGCCTTGCCATGAAGAACTTCATAAGGACTCCGATTGTTCAAAAGTGGAGTAGGAAATCTATTGATCAAATAAGTGGCAGTCAAAACACCATCTCCCCAGAACTTAATAGGTAAATGAGATTGGAATAAAAGAGCCCTACTGATTTCAAGAAGATGCTTGTGTTTTATTTCAACTACCCCATTCTCGTTGAGGCGTTCATGTGCAAGAAGTTTGATGTAAAATCCTTGTTTCAGTGAAATATGACAATGCCTCCATGCTTTTGCCCAATTCCGAGCATTATCGGACCTTAGAATCTTCACATGAGTGTATAACCGAGTCTTAACCATATTTATAAATGGCTTTATCAAATCAAAAGCTTCACCCTTATGTATCATAAGATGTGTCCAAGTACACCTTGAGAAGTCATCCACAATGGTAAGAAAATACTTGTGGCCACCACATGTTTGAGTGTGGTAAGCACCCCAAGTATCAACATGTATAAGCTCAAAAATGCGAGAAGTAGAAATACAACTTGTGCTGAAGGGAAGCCTTTGCTGCCTAGCTTTAGGACAAAGATCACAAACACACTCATGTTGTGCAAGCAACAGCATATCTCCTAGTTGTAGCAAATGCATCTTTTGTATGGCATATGCCCTAATCTGTAGTGCAAAGTCCTAAGATCTATACGAGGCTTATACAGGAAGAGAGAAGTCTTGGTCATATTCAACGAAGTCAAGAAAAAATTGCAAAAAGAAGTATTAGACTCCGCAAGAGGAAGAAGCAAGTGTTGCAGAGAGCTGTCTATCCGTAATATACAACCCTTGGGGGCTTTACCAATTGCCAGTAGCCTCTTCATAGAAGGGCCTGCATAATGCAATAATCTCCAGTGAAAACCACTATGCAACCCATCCGAGTGATTAACTTTTGGATAGAAAGAAGATTGAATCGAAAAATGGCACTAACAGGACGTGCTTCAAAACAAGAGAATTTTGTAGTTGTAAATCCCCAAATTGAACCACTTCTACCTTGTCTCCATTTGGTGGAGTTACCAAAATAGGACTGTCTAGATTTTGTAGATTATGCAATGACTCTCTATTGAAGGTCATATGATCACTTGCACCAGAATCAATAATCCAAGAATCGTCATTAATTGTGCAAGAACACACCACGTAATTACTCGTTTGTAAATAAGGGAGAAGTGGAGGTGATACCTGCCAAGTGAGCATGAGGATTTTCATTCTTTGAAGAATTACCAAGCTACAAATTACTTAATAATTGCATCGGTTGCTTTGACTGTTCTTGTGTCAAATCGGGAACTACAAGTGGTAGACGTTGGCTGCCCTAATACTTCCTCTTCTCCTTCCATAGAGCTAGCATGGTTAGCCATCCTTAGAGGCTTTTTGCTTTTGTTGTTGAGGCCATTGTTTGGATAACCATGTAGCTTATAGCACTTGTCAATAGTATGATCGGTTCATTTGCAATGGTCACAAAATAAATGTGATCTTCCGCCTTCGCTTTGCCCTTCGATAATTCCGAGAATTAGAATCCATTTTTCTTTTGGAACGTTCGAAAATTCCGAGGACTCTGTCTAGTCCCAACAATAAAAGAAGTATTCTCCGATAAGAAATTAATGTTTGCCTTGATTTGCCTTTGTCTCCCCTCTTGTATGAGAATAAAATAAATTTGTCCCGAGTTTAGGAAGAGGAGAAATCATGAGAATATTGCTCCTGATCGTATTATAGCTATTATTTAAGCCCATCAAAAACCTGATTGTTCTTTGTGCTTCTTCATATTTTTGAATAGCTGAAGCTAAATCACATGTACACTTTCCACATGTGCATTCGGGTATAGCACTCAAACTATTGATTTCATCCCAAAGTCTTCTAGCTTGTGTGAAATAGCCAACAATATCTCGATCTCCTTGGACAAGATCATTCAATTCTTGTTGAAGTTGAAACAATTTTGCTCTACTAGATTGGCCAAATCTCTCATTGAGATCTTTCCACATCTCTTGAGCCATGTTGTAGTAGAGTATACTATCATCAATACTCTCAAAGAGTGAATTCGATACCCATGACTTCACCATATCATCACATCGTTTCCAAATTGGAGTGAGAGGATCTGTTGGAGCTGGCCTAGCACAAGTACCATCGATGGACCCTAACTTATTCTTGACGAAAGGGCGATAAGTGCGGATCGTTTCCAGGAGTCAAATCGTCTCCATTAGGTAGCTTCGAGGTAAGGCTCGAGCTCGGATTATCGAGAGGATAACAAAAGAAGAGGATCAGAACTCTCCATGATTGAGTTTGATTTATTACCTTGAACAACCATGGCGCATGTGACCATTAGACGAACCGAAGAGAGAGAAATCAAACCAAAAGAACTGCGGAATCGACCAGTAAATTTAGGGAAAACAGAAAATCGATGCGGATCTATACATGAACCTGCTCCGATACCATGTTAATTTATGCAAAATTTTGGAGAAAAGCAAGAACAAATTAAAGGAGAGAGAAAGAAGAAAAGGAAAAACTGGAAAGAAAGGTGAAACGAGCTTCGAAGAGAGAAAGCTCAACTTCAACCCATTTTGTTATTTCTCATTAATATGAAATGTGAAAACTAAATGTATCAAGAATTACATTTTTATATGTAAGGAAGCAAAAACAAAATTGCCAACCAAGTCCAATATTTGAGCACGTTCCTAACAACCTTTCTCGCTAAAATTGGTTATTTTGCAAGCCTCATTAATCCTAACAAAATAGGTGGGGGTTTAGGTGTAAGTTCATCTCTCCGATTCTTACAACTCCGAAATTGTCCTCCTTGGTGGGGGAGGTGGCACAAATGTGAGAACTTCTCGTGAAATAGAAAATATCTCAACTAAAAAGTATCAACCTCATCTTTCTGTCCGTATTTGAATTTCAATTACGGGTGTTTTTGAATGAATCTGTACTACAAATGTTTCTTTTTGTGGTTAATAGTTATGGTTTTATTTTAGGTAAGGGGGCTTATGATGCATAAGTTTAGCTTTCAAGTTATGACTATGATTTTCCAAGGTTACTAATAAGTTGATGGTTGATTAGTAGTTGTTGGTTAAGATTGAGAAACACTATTATAGGAACCACTTTTAACCATGGTTCAAAACGACCTTTTATTACGGTTAAAGGTTATTGTCTATGTGGTCATCGTTGCAGGTGGGTATCTTTAATTACGGTTCACAACCGTAGTAAAAGAAAACCCATGATGAGGGTTTAGATGAAGCACCACGAGTCATAGGTTCGCTATGACGATGGTTCTTTAAAAGAACCGTCGTCATATGTTAACCTATAACGACGGTTCTTCATCCGAACCATCGTCATAGGTCTTCAACTAGACCTTTTATTATGATTCTTCCTTAAGAACCATAGTAATAGGTCTGTTTTTTTAATAATTTTTCTTATGTTTGCTTGCCCTCCGTACAATATAAATCATATACAACCTTACACATTCAAAATACATAAACCACAATCCAATATAGTCTTTACAAGAATATATACAAAACAATATATTCATCACATTTGTATATGGTATATTTTTCAATAGATAGTGTAAAAATAAATATACCTATGTAAATATATATACCTATGTACATATATATCTATAACTCGTATGACTATTAACATCACGAACTTGTCCAATCAAATAATGAAGAATAAGTGTAAATATATACCTATGTCTTTGTACGGTTATATACAAACTCTGTCCAACCTTGTTTTAACTTGCTGAGCATTTAATCCGTATAAGGAGTAGGTGGGTTCTTTCCTGGAAATATTGTAACCAACATTGTACAAGACATATTAATTAGGTCAAGTGTAAGTGTTAATCAAGTTGAAAAAGAACATAATCAATTACAAGTACAAGTGCAAGTATATCTCTTTGGGACTAGAATTATTTAAATCGAGTTCGGTCATAATCTTTTTCATGTACTCGGAAAATGTAGAAGCCGCACTCCACGTTCCCTCGTTGTTTATGGCACTACAATAATAAAATAGATTTCCAACACGAGAGAATTAATTAGTACTTTATGTAGCTAGCAAGTAATATGAAATGAAAAACAATCAAAGTAGACTCTAACCAAGAGAACCTCACCTTGACAGGGAATATTATTAGCTTTGGTTTCACTCGTCGGTCTTTCAAGCCTCGCCATAATAATAACGCGGTACATCACTAATTTTCAATCAGAAAAACAAAATTCAAATTAACATACAATTGAATGAATACTAATTAAAAAACAGCATAAAACAATAAAAGTATACACTCACGACTCGACTACGTCCTTCATATCTTCCCTCACCGTATGACCCGAGAGGATCAAGCCGATACGCGATATTAGCTCTTGGAAATATGGTTGCAAGCATCCAATGGTGGCTGCACATCCACAAATAACACATTTATAAGTATGTATAACACCATTAAAACTTTGGTTAATTAGTTTATTTGTACACTTACCTCTCATTGAACGGTGTCAAGTACCATGTTTTATCCTGTGCATTATGTTTCATGACTTCGAAGATATAGTTGTCTCGTTCTTCAAAGATATAGTTGACTCATTCTTCATGTTTCTGCCCAACTACTTGAATGGAATTAGGATTGAGAAACCGAACGAAATCATTTCCAATCTCGTGCAGCCAACTTACATATTATTTATGTAGTTAGAAATTGAAATTAATAGTAAAAAAAGAACTTATTATGAATATAGTAACTCACATAATGCCAAGCATAACAGCAGATTCGCCAATATCCTCTATCTTCAAAAATTGCAATATGTCGTCCGGAAGACAAATAAGGTCATGTCCCCATTCTCCCCTTCACGTTGCTCCAAACACGTGCGCCGGGCTCGGCGCGCTACGGATCAGCAGTTCCTCTACCGATAGAGTCTTCACATAACTTTCCGGAGTAGCACACCAATTCATGCGGGACTCCTCAATGGATACGAGAGGAGACTTCTTTAGATGACGAACGGGCGTCGCCGAACGTTTTCTTGTGCCAACCGAGGGAGATGGAGTGCCATTCATCCCACTCTCAAATCTTTCCCCGATATCCTAGTGAATAATTAATACAAAAATGAGAAATATATATACGTGATATTAACAACAGACTAAATCTCATATTTTAAAAAATGAATTACCGTAGAGAGGATGACCAAACTCTTAGGCCAACGAAGAAAACTATTGACTACATCGTCAACGAGTGTGGAGGTCCCGTCCCCGGATCGACACCTTACACTCGCCCTTCCCGTGCATGACCTCTTTCACACTCACCCTCACCTCATAACTTAGAAGGGGTGTCCCGTGAACCACGATGATCTCGACCTCCCACAGGAAAACAACACCCAATGCCACAATATGATCTAGGGAGTGTAATGAGAAGCTAGCTTCCACTTCGCCGATTGCATAATAATAAGTACAACAATAATCATGGGATAACCTTTGATGTAGAAGTTAAACAACATAAAAATCCTCGAAAATAAACGGACAGAGTTTCCACTTAAAAGTAAACATTTTCCTATGATAACAACCCTCATTCGAAACAACAAAAACATATTAAATAAGTAATTACTCAATGGCCACATGCCGGAGTTATGCAATAATCACACAATATACGAGAATTCATTCAACAAGATTATACACCAATTAGTCAAAATATAAACATGCATGTAAATAACGAACTCATCCGAAATAACAAAAACATACTTTAAGTAATTACTCAACGGCCACATGCCGGAGTTCCACAATAACTACACAATCTACACCATTCATTCAACAAGTTTATACACCAATTAGTCATAGTATAAATATGCATATAAATATAATTAGCTTGCAAAATATGAATTACCTCCACCACAAGTTCAAATTGGTCAATGAGTGAGCTCGTGTTCGCGCTTCCTGGTGTTTGGGGTGAGAATCGACCCAATTCGCACATGGGTATGCCGGGTGCCGACTATTTGAGCAACAATTTGGGTCATTTGGGACTGTTGGAACTCTATTTTGGACCTTATTTAGGCCATTTCAGCCTTCATATACACTTTCCATGAAGTGACAGGGCGCTTATTCCTAGTCCCAAAGTGCTCAACTACCCCACCCTTCTAACGACGGCTCGAACACGACCGAGATGCTCATCTCTTTATAGGTCCAAGGCTAGCTTGTCTCTCTTTCCAAGTGATATCAGCAACTTTTGAAGTTGATGTCTCGTGACAAAGACTCCTATAAGAAGAAAAAAATTATCATTTGATAATTCATAAATATTAAAATCAATAAGTTCTCAAAAAATAAAGGAAATAGTAAAAAAACTCATAAGTCGGTGTGCAATATATTCTACATCGATCGTAGTGCAAGTTCTATCTTTCTTCTTTCTTCCTTCGACCCACAACTCGCCCCTCTTGATAGCGAGCCGTGAAGTATCTATGTTGGAACATTCACTGGATGTGGTTTGAAGTTGTTCAAGCTTTTGCTTGTACAACTTCTCCTCCAACTTCGTGTATCCCCCACGGGACATCGCACGAGGATACGCATTGCTCTTAATCCTCTCACGGTTGACTTCACCTAGCGCCTATGCAAGTAATTAAGACAATGAAAATATCAGTGCATAAGACTTAAATTGAAAAAAATAACAAATGATGATGATAAATTACCATGTATTCCGAAGAGGAGAGATGTGATTCAAATGATCTCCAGTCCTCCTCGATGATACAACTGTAAATCTCATAGGGTCTAGCTTCTTGTTTTATCTCGCTTTGTTTTGTAGACCCATATAGCAATAATGCGAGATTTGAAGTCTCTAAACTTTTCTCGCCGCCGACATGAGGGTCTTGTGTTTCACCGAGGGGATCTCATATTCATTAACATTCAAGTTGAACGTTTTATTAAACACAAGAACAACATGCGTTAGTACATATATATTAACCATTTACAATAAGTTGCAATACTAAGTTGAGATGTAGTGCATTTACCCTAATATAGTTCCAAAGGTTGTCCTTAATGGAATCAGGGACTTCGTTCCATTTTTTGTAATTGATGTTCCCGTATGTGCGGGTTGCCGCACCAACATAGCTCATAAAGTGAGCTTTATGATCACCGACAGCATTTCCTTGCCTATCAAAATCGACCCGTGTAAGGAGGGTTTGATCGTCTCTACTCCGGACCAACTTCTCCTTGTTCATCATAGTTCGTCCCTCGATTTTTTGTACTTTTGGAAGAATCCATTTTATACTACAAGCAATTATACAAATCTTGAAAAATAAACATGTACAATAATTTTTAGACGGGAACACGAAGTTGGATTGGGCAGCAGCCAACACGGGTTGACCGTGTTGTCCAAGCACAGCCCGTGCTTCTTGCCCAACTCCCGGTTCCTTAATTTTAGCCGTTTTCTTCGATTTCTTTGTGTGTTATGCTTTTCTCCTCTCATTGTCACTTATACTTGGCCTTTTACAATGACCTATCTATACATATATATCATTGAACATGTACAACATGTATTTGTCAAGTTTAACTATGCTAACGAGAGTGTGCATACTCTAAATGCTATGAGTTACATATCAAGATTCAAGCCCGAAGTTTCAAGCCCAGATCGACGACCATAAACCATGCCACATTTACACATTGCATTTACAAAATAAGAGAGAGAGATAGAAGTTACATACCGGCGAGCGAGAGTGAGAGAGAGAGCGGTGAGAGTGAGTGGAGGATCGGAAACTACATAATAAAGTTTTCTGCAAAGTATGAACTTAGAAAACTATTATAAGTCTGGATTGGACTTAGAAATGCAGAATTCGAAGATACGTGGAAACCTTCCCGAGGTATTGATAGTGTCAATCCAAATACCAAGTCAAATCCACTATTTTGAATCCACAAAATACAAGGATCGACTCTTACGGAATTGCTCCCTTAGACAATTCAATACAAGTTTTTTCCTAGACACAGAAATTCCCTTATCTCGTTCTAGTATTTCCTAATTAAGATAACCCTTACGGGTAAGGACAACCGAGTTGAGTTAACCCTTATAGCTCGGTCAAGGAACTTTACAGAGAAATGAAAATAAGTAAGAGTGTTTACAAGACTTTCTCTTTACAACTCGAAAGTAAGAACTTAAGTACGAGTTGGAAAGCTAGAAAAGATTGACAGAGAATATATTTCGTTCGGTTCCAGCGAATATTCAAGTCTTGTAAGATGGCTTCTATTTATACTCAGCACGACAGAGTAGCCGTGGTGATTGATTCTGGACTCGGAAGCTTCATTAGCCGTTGCAACGGATAGCTCGAGTCCCTCGTAAAAGAAGCCATTACAAATGTGAACATTGTGCTTTGGTCATTGGCTCAAAAGCTGGTCGAATCCACTAGTTATGACTGAGATCCGGGTGGAAACAACCGTTAGACTCAAAGTTAAAGTTTGCCGGATTTGGAAACAAACAACCCCGACATGGTGTCCGATGCTTGTCCTGAAACAATGCTTTTCTATCTGCTGGTGTTTAATGGTTAGAAGTCGCTTGCTTTTGCTTTTCAAAAATAAGATCAAAATAATTTAATTAACTCGAAAAAGCAAATCAAAGTGGTGCTCAAATTATAAAAATATTTTGTTCCAAGATTAAGCAAGGATAATAATTAATTCATAATAATTAAGCACTTAATTATCCTTAACCCGAGAGAATGGAATTTTCCGAGTCTAATATTTAATAAGTTCTAATTCCATCTTGTGTCTATCTTTTAGATTATCAAGAGATTAAGATTATATAGCGTGAATTTGAGGCGTGTGGGAGAGGATTTCTTCATGGTCCGGCCGAAGGTAATCGAGGGCAAGAAGAGTTGGAATGGGTTAGGGTTTCTATGTGGGTTTCGTGAAGAGGAAGAAGTGGAGTATTGTGGTTTTCAGCTAGAGAGCGATAGGAAGATGGCATGAAGGAAGAGGGAGTTTGATAGACAGATGCTAGGGTTTCACTGGCGGGCGAACGAAGAACGAGAGGAAGGGGTAGCAAGGGTTAGGGTTTTCAGGTGATAGAGGAGATTGAAGCAACAACTAGGGTTTCCTGTGGTAGAGAGGAAGAAGAGGATGGCCTGGTGAAGGTGGGAGGCGAAGTAGGGGTGTGCAAAACCGATTAACCGCGTTTTGGTTAATCGAAATTTCGGATAGTAAAAACCCCGAACCGTAACCGATCTGATTTTTCCGGTTAACCGACATTTCGATTAACCGAGTTTACTGGATCGGCAAAATCCCAATCCGTAACCGAACCGAAAAGTCCAGGTTAATAGGAGAAATCGGATCAATTTACGGTTAATCGTTATTTGAAAAAATAAATTCAAAATTCTGCAAAATTAAATCCAAAAATTTGTTTCGCCAAGCAAGTTGCAGCATTAGAAAAATGAATTCGATCTTAGTAGTAAAACAAATTGTTCTCGAATTATAAGACACAAAGTGAAGTCCACGAATTCCAAGCAGATTAAGGCAGCAGCAGCGACAGTAACTAGCAGCACCAATGGAAGCGAGCACCAAGCACCACCAGCTCCATTTACTACATGTCATCCGATGCAGCCATAGATTCGTCAATAGCAATTGTGGGTTGATTCAGTCAAGTCTTCCATGCCTAAAAATTAATTTCATATAAAATTAGTTTAATATTATTCTTCAAATTAAAATTGATATAAAACAATAATAAATATGAATAATAAATGTATAATTACAATAGAGATAAGAAAACATACCATTCTCTAAATCCTCTAATTAAAGAAAATTCTCCTCTATTATGAGAGGGCCATGTGACTTGTGTAGCCAATCTTGAGCATAAATAAGAGCTTCTACCATTCTAGGAGTCAAAGAAGTGCGAAGGAATCAAGTACCGACCTTCGGTGCTAAAAGCGGACTTTGAAGCAAGCTGTAGAAATTGGCATAGCAAGCACATCTCGAGCCATCAAAGTAAGAATAGGATATTGCTTCTTTTGATCCCTCCAAAATTGTAAAATGTCAAATCCATCATCATTTTGCTCACACTCATCACATAAATATTTGTCAAGCTCACCTTTCTTTTCACTCTCTAAGGTCCCCTTCTCTCTTTTGTATTTTATATTTAGAAGTTGACTCACATCCATCACTTTGCTAATGCAAGGAACACTAGAAACCAAAGGAGAGACACAACTTGATGTTTCCATTTTCTTCTTTGGTTGAGGTGGAGAAGCTGCATAAAAATCAAACATGGACCTTAAAGTGACCTTGATCTTGAGGAACAACATGTTTGCACTCTCCTCAACATAATTGCTCCTAACAAGCCACTCAACATAGTCTAACTTGTACCTTGGGTCAAGAACTAGGGCAATGAATAACAAAATATTGATATTATCAACATTTGCCCAATACTTCTCATATTTGTCCTTCATTGCATAAGCCATGTTCTTAATGTAGTCATTCTCGTTATCACAATATGTAGATATCGCTAACCTAACTGCATATATTTGAGGCATATAAGTATTACCCGTCACATAAAGACATCCAGACAACATCAAAGTTGTTTTATAAAAGATTTTCAAGAAAGGTAAGAATGCCTCAATTCTATTCCAATCATGTTGAGTAAGAGCACCCCATATTTTCTCAACTCTTTTACATATTGACCACCTTTAGATTCCAAGTTACTAAATGCTTGTTTGAACTTTGAAGCACAAGCATCAAATATGTGGAATTCCATCTTGTTTCAATGTATAAACAAACATGGCCTTTACTATCAATATTTTCCTCTTGGACACAAGCTTTAAACTTTTGAAGCCTAGCAGGAGAAGACCTTACAAATCTTACGAGCAGCACGAACTTTAACAATTGAAGGATCAAGTTCCTTTAATCCATCTTTCACAACAAGATTTAATATATGTGCAACACATCTCATATGCAAGTACTTCCCATCCAAAATAGTACCCCCAATCGTTAATTCTTCTTTTCGGATACTAAATGGCTACATCATTTGAGCTTGCATTATCAACAGCAATAGTCAAAATATTCTTCAAGTCCCATTCAATCAAGCACTTCTCTAACGCCCTCCCAATCAATTCCCCGGAATGGCCAGCAATAGGACAAAAATTAATTATCCTCTTATGCATCTTCCAATCATCATCAATAAAATGTGCGAGTGAGACATATATAACTCAAATTTTGCCCCGAAGTCCAAGTATCGGTGGTGAAATAGACTCTTGAAGACAATTTTTGAAAGAAAGTTTTCAGTTTGTTCCTTTCATCGATAAAGAGTGCATAACAATCTCTAGTTATTGTGTACCTTGAAGGGGGAACAAATTCGAGTCGCATGAATTTGCAAAAATCACGAAAACCTTCACGTTCCATAAATATAAAAGGCAACTCATCCACAATAATCATTTTTGCAAGGGATTTTCTAGTAGCATCATTATCAAATTACCAACACCGAGGGACACTCACAGTTTGCACAAACCCATCCTCATTGACAATGGTCTCACTATGAAAATCAATCAATGTTTGTTTCCTATTAAAGTTTGCAGGACACCTCTTACACCTAATCAAATGATTTTTCAAAGCACTAGTCCCATTTTTAGAAGAGGCTCGAATCAACCTACTACGAGTATTTGCACTTCACTTGTTCTTCAACTTGAGTTTCATGAAAAGGACACCAATATTCAGATTTTTCTTTTTCTTACCACTAGCTTCGGGTTAAGGTGGGTTACTTACACTTCGACTTGTCTAGTGTTTAGGCTCCTTTTAATCTCCTTAGCTTGCACATCAACTTCGCCTCTAGATCCTCTACTTCCATGTAAATGTGGTCGTCATCTGTCACTTTCATCTTCAACTATGTTGACATGAACATCATCCGAATCCATATTATAATTGTTATTGCTAGAGCTCAAAAACATTAATCCCTACACGCAAACCCCAGCAGAGAATAAATCAAAATGTTATTATCAAAATATTAATTCGTTACTAGAAAATTTCATCCATAATCGAGTACAAGGACTCAGTACAAGTAAGAAATCGAGTAGCGGGAAATGAATTTTGTCCATAATCGGTGGCAGCATAGAATAAATAAAAAAAATTCATTATCAAAGCAATGCACATGAATTCCGAGTCGTTGAGAGCAAAACCGACATGGATATCCCAAAACCGACAATTTATTCATTATCAAAGTACTCGATTTTCGGATTTCTCAAAACAATAATGAGGATAAAATTCATTATCAATGTAATCCATAATCGAGTAAGAGGCTTTTTGTAAACAAATTATTTGCTACTCCCGGGAGCAACTTCATGGACAATTTCCGTTTACACCAAAAAACGAATTTTGCAAAAAAAAAAAAAAAAAAGAGAGAGAGGGGAACTTGAGTCGAGCGTCGCCGGTCGGTAATAGTCGGTAGGTCGCCGGTTGCCGTAGAACGAGGACAGAGGGGGAGGCAGAGGGAGGGAGAGAGAGAGAGGAAGGGAGCGACAATTGAGCGAGAGAACCGCAGCAAGAGAGTGAGAGGAGCGTCGCCGGGCCGCATGTCGTCGGTAGGTCGCCGGTTACTCGCCGCACATCAAGGACAGAGAGGGAAGCGAGAGGGGAGAGAGAGGAGGGGAGTAGCTAGCCGCCGAGCGAGATAACCGCAGCAAGAGAGTGAGAGGAGAGCGGCGCACGACGAGGGTTTCTAATTTCAAGCGTTTTTATTTTTAAAAACTTAGGATCGGTTAATCGAAAATTTTCAGATCGTGAACCGTATCCGAACCGTGAACCAAAAAATTCCAGTTCGGTTAACCGAACAGATTTTTCTAAATAAATTAATCGGTTAACCTCTTTTTATCGGTTTTTGGTTTTTCGATTTCGGTTTTTCGCACACCCCTAAGGCCGAGAGGTAGAGTTTCGGGTGTGAGCTGTTGGAGGGCAAACCGAGGAAAAAGAAAATTGGAGATAGAAATGAAGCACGTGAGGGCTAGGATTTTCAAAAAGTCTTTCTGTTTGGATATAAGAAGGGGAGGGCAGGGGAGGTTAATCAAGGGGAGGGAAATGGAAGGGAGGGGAAGGGAGGGAAAATACCTTCCCCTTGTTTGGATTTAAAATGGAGGGAAATGGAGGTTACCAATATTCCCTTATTTGGGTTAACAAAGGGAAAGGGACGGGAAGGAAAACATATTATTATTGTTATTATTATTATTATTATTATTATTATTATTATTATTATTATTATTATTATTATTACCACCATCACCACTTTAAATTAAAAAAACGAATTTAAATTTAGTACAAGGAACTCATTTCCCCTAGCAATGTTCCACCAATAAAAATTCATTTTTTTAATAATGATTTTTCTATTTATAAATTATTACCCAAAGTAAAATAAAATAAATTAATTAAATAATATAAGCACCCAAAATATAATAAAAAAACAAAAGTAGGAGAACGATACGAGATATTAATGTCCACATGTATATTCATGGTGATTAACATATATATATCATCTACTTTATTTATCATAATTACAAATTCAAAAAAGATACTTAAGCTAATAATTTGGACCAAAAACAGTAGGCAACATATGAATTAGATTAGTTACTAACTAAAGAAAAAAAAAAGTGAAGAGGTATTATTAACCTTCATGACGATCCGTAAAATAGAATACTAGTTTAACCCTAATGTTTATATATATATATATATATATATATATATATATATATATATATATATATATATATGTATGTATGTATAATTAATTTGGAAGAAAAATAAAAGAAAACGAGAAATTTGGAGGGAAATAAGAAAAGATAATGTGATAATAAGAAGAAATTAAATATAATTAAATAATCTTTTATTCATTATCTTATTCCCCTCCCTCCCTTCCCCTCAATTTCGAGAGGAATGAAAAATCAATAATAAGGGTGAAAGGGGGAATGGTTCCCCCACCTTCAACCCCTCTATTTTATCGCAAACAAGGGAAATCAAAGGGAATTATTCCCCCTCCTCCCTTCCCCTTACTTCCCTCCCTTAACCTCCAATCCAAACATAGTAGTGAACAAAGGCAAGGCTGGTTTCGGGGCTGAACCAAAAAGAAAAAGGGATAGGCTTTTGGGCTCGGCTTGGGCCATATGTCAATGGATGATCCCGTCCTTCAATATTTAGCTCTTTGTATTATTTTTTAACTTTTTTCACATTTTTTACAGAAATAAAATATACTAGATTAAAATTTCTAATTTAATAGTTATTACGAACAAAATAAGATATGAAAAAGTATTAAAAATATCATCTTTTTGAACTCAACACACAAATAATGAATCTAAGCTGTCTCATGACTCTAACGGACTCGGAATTTGAATCCGAGTCGAAAGTGAACCATCGGACATTGAGGAAATTAATCCTTAGGAGATAATCAACTACTTTCTTAAGTTCTCCAATCATGATTTAGCTAGATACATTTTTACCTTTGAAGAAAAGTAGAATTTTAATGTTTAAAGAGAAAATATAGTCTCTTAATTCCGAGAAAAATCTTTCCAAAATGATCTAGAAAAACCGAGACATAATCTGAAGGTACTAGAGACTAGTTCTCAAGACAATGAGACCGAGTTTGAATGCCTCCGAACAGAGAATGAGCAACTAAAAAGAAACTTATTTCTTGGTTCTCAGTGTATCTCTTTTTGAAAAGAAGGTATTGGCTATAATCCCGAACAGGAAGATAATTTCTA
Organism: Talinum fruticosum; assembly: GCA_021018815.1. Lineage (NCBI taxonomy): Eukaryota > Viridiplantae > Streptophyta > Magnoliopsida > Caryophyllales > Talinaceae > Talinum > Talinum fruticosum. The sequence goes on along the minus strand of JAITYX010000025.1, from coordinate 4,111,916 downwards.
CAAAAGTCTTTTCAAAACCGATTCAAGAACAATCAAGTTCATAAAAGGCTAAGCATGGTTCTATTGATTCAACGAAGAAAAGGAATAAGCCTAAACTATAGCTTTTAAGAAAAAGTCTTCTCAATCTGTTCACAAAAAGAAAGAATTTCAAAAGAAGGAGACACAAAATCAGTTTCCTTAGAAGAAGACTCATAATTAGACCAAGCCGAAAATTATTCAAATCTGGATTCCCAAAAGTGCTCTTCCTCAAAGAATGACCACAGTGAAGAACGGTTACGGGTTTGTAAGAGGAAGTGACAAGGGTTAGTTTGATTCTATCTTGCAGGCAAGTCAAAAAAGAGAGATCACTAGTACTTAGACAAGTGGTTGTTCTTGTCACATGTTTAGAGACTCAAGACTCTTCTCGGAACTAGAAAAGAAGAAAGGAGGAAATGTCACATTTGGAGATAACAGCAAAGGCAAGATCGTAGGTATTGGTCGAGTTGGTCTTGGTGGCAACTCGGTCGATCAAGTCTATCTTGTCAAGGGACTCAAATATAATCTTTTGAGTATCTCTTGACTATGTGACAAAGGTCAAGAGGTAAGATTCACTCGGACCGATTGCTTCATTTATAATGACACCACAAATGAGACAAAGCTCTCTAGTTTGAGGTTAGGCAACACCTATATCATTCTTCTTTCTACTTCTACGCGAATTCTGTCATGCTTAAAAGCCTCGGTTAATAATGATTCATGGACATGGCATCGTAGGTTAGGTCATATTAGCATGCATACTATTAAGAAACTTGCATCTCAAGGGTTAGTAAGAGGATTACCTAACTACACCTTTAAGAAAAATAAAATATGTGATGTTTACACGAAGAAAAATAAGTCGGATCATCATTTAAGCCACTTAAAATTGTTTCTACATCAAAAGTGCTTGAATTGATTTGTATGGATTTGTGTGGTGAATCCCTATTAAAAGCATAGGAGGTAAATCATATGTACTAGTCATTGTTGATGATTTCTCACAATGTACCTAGGTTTGTTTTCTAAAGAATAAAAATGAAGCCTTCAAAGAGTTCACTAAGATCTGCAGGAAAATTCAAGTGGATTCTCGGACTCAAATTAGGAGAATACGAACTACCATGGAAGGAAGTCCGATTAGTTAGAATTTGCGAGACTTATGTGACAAGAATGACATCTCCCATAACTTCTCAGCACCTAGAACTCCTCAACAAAATGGAGTAGTGGAGAGAAAGAACATAACTCTTAAAGAAATATAAAGGACTATGATGATTGAAAACGACCTTCTCTACTATTTCTAGGCTGAGGCGAGTGAACACAACAAACTATACACTCAACAAATGCCTCATTCGACCCATCCTGAACAAAACACCCTACAAGCTTTACAAGGGAAAGAAATCTAACATTTCCTACTTCAAAACTTTCAGGTGTAAATGCTTTGTACATAACAATGGTAAGGATCATTTGACCAAGTTTGATGCAAGTTCCGATGAAGGTATATTTCTTGGTTATTTTTCACATAGTAAAGCTTGTCGCATTTTCAACTAAAGAACAAACAAAGTGGAAGAAAGTATCCACATTATCTTTGATGAAGTTGATAATGGCAGGATAAGCGAGTCTACTTTCTTAAACCTCATGCTCAACCAAAATGATGATGACTTAGTGGAAGCGGAGCTTATAATTATTGATAACAAGAGAACCGAGCCAACTCAAAATGAGTCAGCTCAAGAACCAGCTCGCACAATTGGATCACAAGGAGAGGAAGAGATATAACCGGCTGAATCGATGATGAGCCAAGCATTCAACCATAAAATCTGGTAAACCGGAGAACGAGTCAAGCTTTCAAATATGCATCAAGTCATCCACCTGAGAACATCATCCCAAACATCAATTCTAGGGTAAGGACTTGTTCTTCTTTATAAAATTTATGTGCATTCTCTACATTCATCTCATTAATTGAACCTAAAAATGTGCTAAAAGCCCTACTTGAACCCGAATGAGTAGAGGCTAGACTTGGGCAGTGGGCGGGGCCCTCGGTAGGTAGCCGAGGTCGGGCTTAAAAAAGAGGGTCAAGGCCCATTTATTTAGTAATAGGGTTGGGCCCTAAAGGGCCACCTAAAAGAAGGGTCATTCGCGAGTCATACATGGGTCATTCGTGCGCCAATTCGGTGACCCATCTCCTCTTGACTCTTATGCCACACTTACTCTCTCTCCTCCCCTATCTCCTCTCGGTCTCTTTTCTTAGTCCTTGGCCACCGCGATTTCGCCGAGTTATCTCCTCTCTCCCTACCTTCTCATCCTTCTCTTGCTCCTTTTCTATTGTTTTATTTGACAAAATCACTCTCATTCTTTAAGTTTCCATCTCGATCTTCCTTCTCTCGCCTTCTCAACCACGGTCCGCCAAAGGCCTAATTTCGGTTTGTTTGAATTGTAGTGACTGCAATTAGCTGAGCAATTCCTTGGATTTTTTTATGTAAAGGCTCGAGCCTTTTTTTGGGTACGTTCTTCATTAAATCAATTTTTAGCGTTGAAAATTTTGAACTCTTGGGTTTTTCTAGGGTTTATACTTTTTACTAATTCACAACCTCATAAGAATTCCATTCAATTCCTACCATCTGCTTCGGTCCGCAACTCGACTCAAGTATGTCCTCTTGGCAGATTAATTCAAAAGGAAACCAATATCTCCACTTGATTTCGTGTAAGTCCTTATTTGTATTCTAATTTCATTGTTGTTTTTTATCATTAACTTTCCTTTTTAATTGTTGTTCATTATTCCGTACTTGTAAAATTTCGATCGGTTTAAGCGTTTAGACCCATCTACCTGAATTTTTCTCGCTCTGGGTATGTTCTAGTTCGGTCTGACTGAAGATTGTTTAGCTTTTACACCATTGGGAAACTTGAATAAATCGAGAAAACAAAAGAATTTCATTATCCCATTAAAAGGTTTGATAGGTCCTGATGGGTATTTTGACTAACAAACTCGAAATTATATTTTGGCTTGAGTATGTTGTTGTATAGTGTTGTATATGTGTTGACCTATTTTGGAGGTTGTGACCCTACAATATAAATTAAGGATTTTTTTGTTTTAACAGTTAGTTGTTTTTTTTATTTTTTTATTTATAGTTTCGCTTCCGTAGTGGTTTTTAAGTGAAAATATGTAATTGATGTTTGGTAACACTTTTAAAATCATTAGTCATGTACGTTAGTTATGCATGTATGGGGGCAAACAAGGTGGCCTATATTTTAGCTAGAGATGCTTGAAATCTTAATGAAACTCGCCCTTCATGTATTGCAAACATAATGGCCTATATTTTAGTTCATGTCTTTTATTCAAAAGAAAAAACATTAATGAAGCAGTGAAATTTTAGAATTTCGAAGTGTGTTATTATGCAAAATTTGGGATTTTGAGAGATTTAATGTATAAATTTAGCAAATTTAATGAAGATTAAAGAAAAGCTTTATGTTGTAGTATAGTGGTTATGTGATGATATATACTTCCTCAATGATTACATGCTGCATGATTAAATTATAGGCTTCAATTGTTTCGATTTTAGTTTAGCTTGTATATCATGTGAAATTGGTGATTGATTCTCTTATATACTTTGGCTTAGCTTGTTAGGTAATATGATTTGGATTACTAGAAGCTAGTTTGAATCGGATGCATACTTGGTTAGAAGTGGTTGATAGTTAGATGGTAATGGGTTTGAAATAATGTTTCAGGTGCACTAGACTAGTGATCAATTTATTTTACTAGTGAATCTCGCTTGTATATCAAACATTGATCCAACTCGCTTGGGAGAATAAGAAGAATCCTAGTGAATCTTGCTTTCCTACTCAGGTTTGGACCTCAAATCTTTCCCTATTTATTCATATCAAAATTAGTTACAATAATTAGAATGGCAGACCGATTTGTTACTTCTATTTTGCTTTTACTGTAATCATAATTAGATTTACATGATGAATATTTCCAATCTGTGATGATTGTGAGGTTGAGAACATCTTGACTTACCAATTACACTTGTCATAATTATGTCTTGAAGTTTTGATTTCAACCTTTGTTTGGGGAAAATATGGTTAATGCTTTTGTTCTCATATCTTAGGGATATCAAGGAACATCTTATAGGAAAGTGACAGAAGATGGTTATAATGAGTATAATGCTCGATAACGTAAAAGGAAGAAAAAGTCTAAAGTATAGAGAGAGCTCAAGGAAGACACTAATGCACAAGGTGAGCTGATCGCAATTTGCATGCATTGTAAAATCTCTTTATCTCGCTACTGAGGGGAGTAGGACTCTTATTTAAAGCATCATTTGGAGAGATGTCCAGTGAGACCTTGTGGGTTTCAAGGTGTTGAAGGGGACAGATGATGATGATAACGTGGAATTTGTCTTTAATATGAGCAAGCTTTGTAAGGAAATTGTTCTTTATCTAGTTGAAGGAGCTCATTCCTTTAAAACTGTTAAGGAAAAAGATTTTAGATGGATGATGTCCGAAGCTAACCCGGGTTTTGTGCCATTTAGTCGTTCAACGGCTAAGAGAGAACCGGTGTCTATGTGTGGAGGGAGAGAGATAAGTTAAAAGATATGTTATTGAAAATCCTTGGTAGGATTTGTTTGACACCTGAGAATTGGAAGTAAAATCATATTTATCAACACTACATTTGCATCACAACCCACTTTGTAGATAGTGCTTGGAAATTGCACAAAAGAATCCTTAGGTTCGGAGGCACCGACACCTCTATATGATGGTGAAAGCATAGGTAATGAAGTGCTTATGTTTCTTACTCAATGGAATATCGTGGACAAGATACTCACCATAACTATGGATAATGCTAAGCACAATGATGTAATGATGGCTAATCTAAAAGGCGTCTTGTTCCCTAAAGTGGACTGATAAGTAATGGTGTATTCTTTCATGTACGATGTTATGCATATATCCTAAATCTTATTTTTCAAGAAGGTCTAAAGTCGATTGAGAAAACTATAGAAAAGATTTGAAATTTGGTGAAATTGATTACTAGATCTTCTCTTGGAGGTAATGATTTCTTTGAAAAAGCACAAAAGATCTTTCATTTGGATGTAAAAGGAAAAATGAATTTGGACATGCAAATTTGTTGGAATTCCACTTACAAGATGCTTGATAATGCTTTGTATTATAAGAATGTGTTTCTGTACTTGGTATCAACTAATTCCCCATTAAAAACCTATGTGTCTTTAGAGGAGGAGTGGGAGAAACTTAGTGTGATCCATAAGTTTCTAAAGTTATTTTATGAGGTAACCTCGCATGTTTAGTGTTGTGAAGACCCCAACATCCATCTCGCCTTGTATTTTAAGGATGCATGTATGGTTCATAGACATTTTCTTGAGACAACTCAGTGGTCCTTGTGGTTATCTAGCTAATATGGCAAATGAGATACTTGGAAAATTTGACAAGTATTGGTCGAATTATAATTTGTACTTATCGTGTATCGACATTTTGGATCCTCCGTGTAAAGTTAAATATGTTGAGTACTGCTTTAGTAAGTTGTTTGGATTTGCTGAAGCTACGGAACGTGTTGATAATGTGTTAAGCACTTTGCGTTCCTTATACAATGAGTACAAGCTACACTCGACATCAACTTCACCTATCATTAATCTTTCTCTTGCTGTTAGTGCTATCGGGGATGACTACTTTGATGATTATAGTACTTTTAGTGGTAGAAGCTCTATGTCCCAAATTAGGAGGACGCATCTCGGATTTATACTTGGAGGAGCCAGGTCTTGATTTGAATTTGGAGTTAGATGTTTTGGATTTTTGGCAAAGAGGTTGGTGAGATACCTGGAGCTTTCTATGATGGCACGAGATCTATTGACGATCCTAGTTAGTACTCGCAACATTAGAGTATGCCTTTAGTCTTGGTGGAAAAATCATATCCCCTACTCGTAGTGCTTTGAAGCCTATGACAATACAAGCACTCCTAACTCTTCATGATTGGCGACGTTTAGAGTATGATACAACTCTAGCAATTGACAATTATTCTAATTAAAATGAAGATGGAGGGGACGATGATGATGACGAGTATCTTCTTTTAGGTAATTATTTCTTTTAAGTAATTAAGTTTTTTAATTGTTGTAGTAGATTATATTTATATATTTAAATTGTTCTAATTATTTTTTATGCATATTCAACCAATCACAAAGAGGATGATGATATAAGAGAGAGGAGCGGGGATCGCAAAGGTTGTGTACCAAGAGAGAAGCAGTGAGTTAGAAATTTAATTCAGTTGTCATAATTTGTCAACTTTTTGGATTTTTTCTCATAAATCTTGAAATTTTTTTTATAGTAAGCTCTACTATATCAGGAGGCTTTGTCCACTCTTCATTGGGAATATTTAACCATTTTAGCTAAAATACGAGCTCGACGTCCTTTACCGGGCACCCCATGCCTTGCTTCTTACCGTGCCTTGCATCTCTTAAAACCAAGGTTCCCATGTATCGGGATCTCAAGTTGTGAACCCGTGCTGAGAATTTTGTACCTCGGTTATTATGTGTAGATAGATTTAGCGTTAAGACATAGCAGAGCATAACCAGGTTTCTTCAGTCATTGCTATGCTTGATAAATTTTTTTGTTAGGGTTTTCATTTAAGGGTCACTAGATAGGAGTTATTGGTGCTGATTGTTGAATATCCTAAGTGACTATCATCGTGAGATGCCTGCCTAATTTCCTGTTCCTTGATAGCACCAAGCCCGGGCTCGGAATCCGGACAGGGGTCCGAGTTAGGCTTCGATGGCCTATGGAGGTATGTTGGTAGTGGATTTGGAAGGAAGGATTTCACTCTCTCCTTTGTAAACTAGCTACCTAAGATAAAGTAACAGGATAGTTCCAAATTGATTAAGAAAATTTATTCACTCTACGTTCTCTAAGTTAGGATGGGGCAGCTTAGAAAGTTGATTCACTCTGCACTCTCTAAGACCTAGCGGACATCACTCGGTTGCCAACCAAGACACAACAAGTAGGAATTTGGTTAGAAAGCCGATTCACTCTGCGCTTTCGAGTTTGAAACACACACACAAAGTGTATCATAAAGGGGTTTTTTAATTCATCAAAAGTTATTGAAGTACATGATTGGGAGGCCCTTTTATAGAGGGCCATTTCCCGCCAAGTTAATTACAATCATATTAAGACTAATCCTAATTAATGAACATTAATTACATGATTAATCTTAACTAAAATAGAAAGCTAAAAATTTAAAGGTGGTTCTGACTTAGACTCCAGTCGGGCAATCTTCCGGACCAATAATGATGCTATTATACCCTTGGCAAGTTTCCATTGGTTGAAAAGACTGGAAAAGACTTGAAAAGACTTGACACTCCTCCTGGAGAACTCCCATTAGACCGTCCAAAATGGTAGGCCTGCAGCCTAGTAGCTAGTCTCCTCAAGTGGCTAGTTTTTGAGGCTCGGAACTCGTTGTGAAGAGAATCTTGTCCTTTTGATAACTAAGGATGCCAGGGTACTTTAGACTTAGACCAGTGACTCTTGTATGAAATATTCTCCATCAATAGTTCCTCGCCTTTAGTATAGGCTTCGTGGACTTATCAACTCGTAACTTTATCCTCATGACTCATAAAGTAGTCCGAGTTCTCCTTTGTCCTGTCTAGATGCTTATTCAACTCAAGCAAAAGACTCTTTCTTTCTTGGCGGCTACTTTCTTAGTCTTCGACTCAACAGGAGTGGGATAATCACCCTTTCCGACCGGGTCAAAAATAAATGCCCCAATAAACAACTATAGCATTCTACCTAATAAAATGTAATTACAAACACAAATTGTCCAAATTATTACGGATCATAAATTATCTCTACTCACAAATGATACTTGTTTCTAAATAATCGGATAACAAAATGCCGTAGCAAGTGACTCGTAGCTCCAACTTGATGGGGTCGAGCTAAGACAAACTTGATCGGAGGTTTCTCTCCTTTATAGTGATCCGAGGCTTAATGTTTCGGATCAAGACTTCTCATCACACCTTTGGTCGGTAGGTCCAGGTTATGACGTTGCTTCGCTCCGCTAGCCGGAAATGCTCCTATACAAGCAAGGCCAACTTCTTAACTTTCCTCTTTTAGCTTCGTGACTCGGATCGAGATTCGTTGCTTGATTCTTAGTTCCGAGTGGGACTAAGAATTGTGACTCCTAGTCCGGATGCTTAATGGGCTGGGAAATCATCACTAGCCATGGTCGGGATCCGGCCGTCCTTCATTCTCCTAGTATCCAACCGAGCTTTACTCGCAGTAGGACTAATCTGCAAATAGGCGTTGGAAATCAAGAACGATGATGGAAACATGTTTCCATCATACTCACATGGTTCGAAAATGTTTGTTCTCAAACTTTGGGTCCGCATAATTGGAATTTCGGGATATTCTCCATTTTGGGCTCTTTGACTCCTTTAAAAATTCAACTTCAAGGAAATACACTGGGGTAATCTCCTTAAGTAGGATCTAGTCAGGAGCCGTAGCAATGCGTGGGTCAACAGGGATTTCGAGCGATGCTCGCTACTTAGTTTTGAGTGTGCGAGAGAAGGGGTCGAGCTACTCGGATCCGAAGGTTTTTTTTTTTGAGGTTTTGGATTAGGAGGGCTAGAGGGGGTGTAAGGGTGATCTTATTCTGATCCTTGGTAAGGGTGTAGGTGTTTAACTTACCATCGGATAGCACGAGTGCGGTCGAACATCCATGGCCTGCCTAGTAAGACATGTTAAGCGTCCATGGGGAGAACGTCACAGCAGATCTCGTCCTTGTAAGTTTTACCAATTGACAGAGAAATAAGGAACCTAGAAAATACCAAGATTCCTTTTCCTTGACTCAGCCACTGAATGGTGTAAGGGGTCGGGTGTGGAGTCATTGGTAATTGCGGTTTCTCCACCAAAGTCCTCGAAGTTACATTAGTACAACTTCCTCCATCAATGATCAAGGAGCATACCTTACCTCCGATAGTGCACCTTGTATGGAAGATGGCCTCGCCTTTGTTTAGAGTTATGGATCTAAGGTTGGCCGGTGAGGGCTCGCCTAATGACAAGTAACTCTCCTTCATCCGGACCTTCTCCTACGGGTTCTTCGTTCTCCCGTGCATAACATTCGACTCCGACTCTTCTTTCATCTCCTAATACCCGTTCGTGGCTGCTTGATATTCAAGCAAAGAGATGATCTTTTGATTGGGACATTCTGAGGAAAAGTGCCCTAGTCCTTGGCACCTGTAACATCTTCGTCGTTCTACGGGTGTTGGGTTGGTTCTTTGAGGGGTTGGGGAGGATTTCGAGTCCGGGTTGGAGGGGGCTTGTTTTGTGGAGCTGGGGCCGAGTGGGGTCTAGGGGAGTAATAGGGGGCCTAGATTGGTTGTTGGGTTTGGGAGAGGATCGGGTTGACTCACCCTTCCCTTGGGATCGCCTCTACAAGTCCAACTTATGAGCTACCGAACTTAGATCATCTAGGGTAGAGTAAGGTCAGTAACTCGACAATGCTGGCAATAGACTCTTCTAAACCCGACAAATAAAGGACTAAGGTCTAAGGGTGATTCTCGGACAAGTCACATTTCTAGATAAAGAACTCAAAGTCCCTCGTATACTCCTCAACCGACTTAACTCCTTGTCTTAGTCTTTGTAACTTCGGAAAATTATTTCGAAGATAATGATCCGGTAAGAACTTTGACTTTAGCTTTTTTTTCATTCTACTCCACAATCTAATCTTTTCTTTCCCTCGTTTGACTCTTTTTCTCTCGTATATTCTACCACCAAATTGAAGTACCATGCCTCAACTTGAATGCAACTAAATTGACTTTCTTAGAGTCTAGGACCTCTTTATACTCAAAGACTCTTTCAATGGTTTAAAGCCAATCTATGAAAATGTCGAGGTCAAGTTTATCTTCAAATTTAGGTACGTTGACCTTGATATCGAAGTTGCTCTTGTCATGACTTCAGTCATGTTTGCTCTAAGGGGTGTAGACGAATTCATCTCGCTAAAGGCTTAGACATCCTTGTTGCCTTCTCATCTTATGAGTTGTCTTCCGAGTCTCCTCGAAGACTAGCCTCCCTGGAATCTCTCGGATTCCTAAACTTCTCCTTCATTGGCTGACCCAACTACTTAGTTATGTACTTTACTTGTGCCTCCAAATCTTGTTTCTCCCTTAATGTCCGATCTAACTTTTACTCAACATTTTGACTGGAAGACATTGTAACGAAGAGGGATTAAAACTTTTGTGGGACTATTTTTGGTATTTTTGTGTTTTGGGTGGAATGGTAAATAGATCACAGGAGGGGCTCTAAGAGCTCTGTTACCACTTGCCGGCACCAAGCCCGAGCTCGGAATCCGGACAAATGGTTTGAGTTAGGCTTCAGTGGCATATGGGGACTGAAGCTTGGGATGTGGTGGATAATGGGTAGGAAAATAGAGTTGGAATAGATGAATGGAAGGGAATGTCATGAATATGTTGGTAGTGGATTTGGAAGGAAGGATTTTACTCTCTTCTCTATAAACTAGCTACCTAAGATGAAGTAATAGGATAGTTCCAAACTAATTAAGAAAACCGATTCACTTTGCGTTCTCTAAGCCGAGGATAGGGCAGCTTAGAAAGTCAATTCACTCTGCACTCTCTAAGACCTAGCGGACACCACTCGGTTGCCAACCAAGATATAATAACTAGGAATTTGGTTAGAAAGTCGATTCACTTTGCCCTTTCCGAGTTTGAAACACACACACGAGTGTATCACAAAGGGGGTATTTTAATTCATCAAAAGTTATTGAAGTACATGATTGGGAGGGCCTTTTATAGAGGGCCATTTCCTGCCAAGTAACTTTCTTAATTACAAATAGATTAAGACTAATCCTAATTAATGAATGTTAATTACATGATTAATCTTAACTAAAACAGAAAGTTGAAAATTTATAAGTGGTTCCGACTCTAAATCTGGCCGGACAGTCTTCCGGACCAATAATGATGCTATTCTACCCTTGGCAAGTTACCGTTGGTTGAAAAGATTAGAAAAGACTTAACACTCCTCCTTGAAAACTCCCATTGGACCTTAAAAAATGGTAGGTCTGCAGCCTGGCAGCTAGTCCCCTCAAGTAGCTAGTTTTCCGAGGCTTAGAACTGTTTTGAAGATAATCTTGTCCTTTTCATAACTCGTGGATGCCTGGGGTACTCCGGACTTAGACCCGTGAGTCTTGTACAAAATATTCTCCATCAATAGTTCCCGCCTTCGATATCGGCTTCGTGGACTCTTCAACTCGGAACCTTATCCTCATGACTCGGAAAGTAGTCCGAGTTCTCCTTCGTCTGTTTGGATGCTTCTTGAACGTAGCAAAATACTCTTTCTTTCTTGGTAGCTACTCGTCGGTCTTCGACTCGGCAGGAGTGGGATAATCACCCTTTCGACCGGGTCAAAAATAAATGCCCCTGTAAATAGGTATAGCATTCTACCTAATAAAATGTAATTACAAACATAAATTGTCCAAATTATTACGGACCATAAATTGTCTCTGCTCACGAATGATACTTGTTTCTAAATAATCGGCTAACAAAATTCCTTAGCAAGTGAGTGTAGCTCAAACTTGATGGAGCTGAGGCTAAGGCGGACTTGGACGAAGGTTTCTCTCCTTTGCGGTGATCCAAGCTCAATGTTTGTGGATCAAGACTTCTCATCACACCTTTGGTCGGCAGGGCTAGGTTTTGACGTTGTTGCTCTACTAGCTTGGAAATGCTCCTATATAGAAAGGCTAACTTCTTAACTATCCTCTTTTCAGCCTATGACTCGGATTGAGATTCGTTACTTGATTCCGAGTTCCGAGTAGGACACAAAATTATGACTTTTGCTCAAGGGGCTGGGAAATCATCAATAACCATGGTCGGGATCTGGCTGTCCTTCATTCTCCTAGTATCCAACCGAGCTTTACTCGCACTAGGACCAATCTATAAACATGCGTTAGAAATCAAGAATGATGGTGGAGACATGTTTCCATCATTCTTGAATGACTCGTCATCGTCTGTATGCTTCTTGCAAAGTCTTACACCCTGCTTTGTGACATTTCGACACTACCGATGGGATGCGCGACTCGATTTTTGGTTTGCAAAGACCTCTACTACTAACCGAGATACTAATTCATTGATTTTACCTTTTGCTTTGTTCTCTTTATATGTATGAGGAGCAGTCTGTACATACATGAAAATCGTCAATCATGTATGCTAATTTGCTCGTAAAATTTATATGTAACTTTATGAATGAAGTGCTTGAGCCTTTTAATTTCGGTTTATGGAGCAATCTATACCGAGCGAGTGTGGTAGTCGGTGAGCTTCTTGCTCGCTAATCTTTACTGTTCATCATTGAGAGAATGTCGTAGAGCGCATTAGTAGTTTGCTTTAAATTGTATGTAGCAGTTAGAGCTTCTAAGTCATGCATTGCTATAGCAATCATGGGTGGGTCATGTTGGAACCAAGAGCAGATTTGAGGGCTATGTTGGAATAAGGAACAGATTCATGAACGGGTCGGGGTCACTGCTCCATGACCCGGCCCGACCAATTTATTTTTTTCCTAACCCGGCCTAACCCTTTATAGTAATGGGCCATCCTGATCCGGCCCGTTGCCTAGCTCTAGTAGAGCCCATGCAAGAAGAACTTTGAAAGAAACCAAGTTTGGACCTTGACCAAACGACCTTGTGACCACTCGGTTATAAGAACTAAATGGGTATTTAAGAACAAATTGGATGAGGGAGGTTTGGTAGTCGAAATAAGGCCGGACTTGTTGCCAAGGGATAGAATCAAGAAGAATGAATTGATTATGGGGAAACCTTTGCACTCGTTGCTAAGATTTAGGCAATTATAATTCTCTTAGCATTTGCATCCAGCATGAACATTAAATTATATCAAATGGATGTTAAGTGTGCATTTCTTAATGGTCTCATTCAAGAAGAAGACTATGTTAAGCAACCCCCTGGATTTGAAAACCCTCAATTTCCCAATCATGTTTTTAAATTACAAAAACTTTGTATGGTTTGAAACAAGCTCCGAGAGCTTGGTATGACAGATTAAGTTGGTTGAAATGGTTTCAAAAGAGGTCTTATTGACAAAACTATTTTCACAAAAACCAAGAGGAATGATTTTCTCATTATTCATATCCGTGTTACTCGACATAATTTTTGGAGCTACTAATGAAATTCTATGCCAAGAGTTTTCCGAGCTGATGAGACAAGAATTTTAAGTAAGTATGAAGCAAGAACTCAACTTCTTTCTTGGACTGCAAATCAAGCAAGAAAGGATGGAATCTTTATTCATCAGTCCAAATACACAGAGGAGTTAATCAAGAAGTACAAGCTACAAGATGTTAAACATGCAGCAACTCCAATGGGGGGTAGTACCAAGTTGGACTCATATGTGAAAGGGAAAGGAATACATTAGAAACTTTAATGAGGTATGAATAGATCACTACTTTATCTTGCATCTAATAGACTAGATATCATGTTTAGTGTATGTCTATGCATAAGATTTCAAGCTAATCTAAAGAAATCACATCTCACTGCGATGAGGAGAATATTCGGATATCTTATAGGAACTCGGACACTTGGTCTATGGTACTCAAAAGACTCAAGTCCGACCCTTAATGGACACTCAAATGCTGACTATACTGGATACACAATTTGATAGGAAGAGTACCTCATGAGCATGTAAATTTCTAAATCTATCACTCATCTCCTGGCACTCAAAGTAGTAAAATTCAATTTCCTTATCAACGGCTAAAGCTGAGTACATAGCAGCAGGAGCTTGCTATGCGTAGTTACTATAGATCAAGTAACACTTGAAGGATTTGGGACTGTCATTCACAACCATTCCTATTAAGTGTAATAATCAAAGTGCCATCAGCATTACAAAGAATCCAATTTAACACTAAAAAGCGAAGCACATTAAGGTCAAATATCACTTTCCGAGAGACCATTATGAAAAAGGTGATATTGAACTTGAATTTATTCCTACTAAAATTCGGTTAGCTAATATCTTCACGGAACTACTGATTGAAGAACAATTCTGTTTTATTAGGAATGAACTTGGTATGATGAATGCGTGATTACTTGAGTTATTGCATGAGATATTATGTGATTATATTTCTTCATACATGCTTTGTTGGAATAACTAGTGGTTCGAGTTAACATTTCATGAGACTAAGCTATCGTTATTAGTTTCGAGTGTGTTATGAGCAACTCGGATAGTCTATTGAGTTAGACTCAATTAAGAGAAAATGGACATCAAACTTCCGAGATCATCTCTAATTCAATAAAGAATCTTAGAAATATTTTAAAAAATTTCTTTTTCTCTCTCTGGCATGTGAACTGTCAAGAAATTAGCAATTGGGGAAAGCAGTTTCACGAAGTAACCGTTGGAAGGACACTAGAATGCCAAACGGTTCAACTAGTCATTACTCTTCAAATTGGGTTAATTAAGGTTTCACTTCGATAAAAGCCCTCGTCTATGAATAGCCCTTGTTCACCCTCATTCTCTCACTTTACTATTCTGGCTCTCTCACTCTCAAATCTCTAACTCAAAACTCTCTCTTAGACACTTTCGGACTTAGAATCTTACTCTTTTACGTTCTCACTCTTTCCTACTCGTTCAAATCTAATTCTCTCTTCCTCTTTCTTTTCACACAACATGCCCAAAAGAGGGAATATTGCTAAAAGAGGTTCTACCACAAAGAAGGAGAGAACCCGTGTCATTCAATCTGAGGATTCTCAAAAGCATACCTCAAAGGGAAAAGCCCTATCCTTCGACGATCTTAAACATTCAATCGTCGGTCAGCACTACTTTCCGGAAGACAAATTCTTCCTTTCTACCAAGCTGTTGTAGGTCAAACCACTCACCAAGACATGCATTTTCAACTATAGTTGCTTCGTTACTACATGTATCCCGAGTTAGTCTCGGAATTCTACTTGAACATTTCCTCAAAGGACAATGTCATCTATTCAAGTGTTCGGGATAAGAGCATTACTATCAATCTTCCACTTCTTCACAAACTCTTTAATGTTCAATGTTTGTTTCTAAACTCCAATCCCATTCCTTTGGCTGAACTAGTAGAGGAATTCTTTCAAAAGTATGCCCTAGCCCCTCCCAAATCTCGCAAAAAATTTTCTATTACTCAACTAAAGTCTAAGGCCGGACTTCTTTGTTTCTTTTTATGAGAACAAGTGTTCTAACAAGGTTTTCAAAGTTCCGTTCGATATTCTTAAAGGGTGTAATGTTAACCTTCTCCCTTTCATCATTGAAGAGATTGATTCAATTCCTTTGGATCAAAAGAAACCTCCTTTACCTTTTGCAGCCCTCCTCACTAAAATCTTCACTCATTTTAAAGTTCCTCTTCCTAATGAGGATACAAAATTTTTAGAGCTAGGCATCTCCATTGAGAGAACTAACCTTCGAATCTTAGGTACCAAGAAACTAAACCTCGATATCTGGATTCATTCTTCTAAGATTCCTTGGATTCACTCTTCCGAGATACCTTATCCTCCATCCGCATCGAACAAGAGAACACATGATCCTCTTCTTCCGACTATTGGTCCTTTTCATCAACCAGCCCCTTTTACTAATCTTCTTCGGAAGGTGGCTTCCCAATTTACAGCTCTAGCCAAAGGGTTACAGTCAACTCTTGCCTATTCCGACCCGAGCTTCAGAGCACGACTCAAAGCGGATCGATCGAGTCGGACTCGATCAATGAGCTCGAAGAGGTTATCCGTAGGCAACATAAGCGGATAAGTTGCCTCCAAGAGTGCGAGATGAAAGGCTATTGAGGACTCGGAATCAAAATCGGATTCGTCCTTAGAATCATCCTCCTCTTTTGACTTAGACTCGAAGAAGAAGGAGGAGAAGAAGTTAGAAAAGAAAAAGGCCAAGGAGTAAAAGAAGCTAAAATCATTTCATCCGAGTATACGGAATAAGCTTCGAGGAAGTTGGGGGTGTTGGTCAATCTCAAGCCCAACCATCTTCGGAGTCCACTCAGCCTAATCAAGGTGAGGGCTTAGAAGAGGAAGAAAACCACTGGTTCATAGAACAATCTAGTCACCTCATATTGAACAAGTGTGACACTTCAACGCTGCCTCCTCTTCCACTCGCCACCAACCGTGCAACGAGCCGCTTCATCACAAAGATATCGGTGTAGACGTTGCGGCATCTCGATCCTCCTCCTCCATTAGAAGTGTTCCACCCCCTTCTTAGATCATCTTTTTTGTTGAACATTTTATTTGTCCTTCCTCCACTAGTCATTTTTGATGAAATGCATATGGACGAGAGATGGTTGTAGTTGTGCTGGTTTAAGGGAGTAGTATTTTTTTATTGTTATCTTAATGTATGCTCCTAAATATTCAAATCCAATGAAAACATGCAGTATTTCTTTTCTTTGAGTGTTTAATATTCTGCTCCGATTCCGATTATTTTTTTACTCGGACATATGTAATCATTCACTACTACGTAAACCATTTTTTAAAGGTTTGCTCTTGGAGAGACAAAGTCACCATAGAGGGGGTGAATAGGGTGATTGGTAAATTTAAACAAGTAATGGAAGAATAAGACTAGACAAGACTCGAGGAGAGTCTCGGTTCGGATTAAACTCAGAAAAGTACTAACTCAAAAAGTTTCGTGGAAACCCTCCTGGGGCAGAAAACCACGGTCGGTGCTAATCCAAGCACCAACTCAAATCCACTATTTTGAAACAACAAAATACAGTAGAAAGACTCAACCAGAATTGCTCCCTTAGACAATTCCTTACAAGATTTTCCTAGACTCGAAATTCCCTAAGATGAGTTAACCTTTACAAGCACAGTCAAGGGACTTTACTCGGAAAGTAAAAATGAGTGTTTGTAAACCGATTATAAGACCTTACAACTCATAAAGATATTAAGTACAAAGTTGGAGTTATAAGTAGAAGATTGAGTATGAATACAATGACTTTTGCTTAAGTACGTGTATTGATAGTTGGTTCAAGCAATCTTCAAGTCTTGAGATTTAGCTTCTATTTATAGATAACCAAGCGGACTAGCCATTGCGACTGTCTTCCGAGTGGAAGTCCTTTGTGACCATTGCGATGGTCTTTCCGAGTCACTTAGAAAATATCGGTTGAGGTGTGATTGTTGGGCAACGACTTTTCACTAATTTGGAAGTCCCAATCCACTGGTGGTGTCCGAAAAGTAGGGTGAAAACCACCGTGGAGCTTAGCATTGCAGATTACCAGCTTTGGAAACGGACAACCCCGACACGATTGTCCGGGCCTAGGTCGAAGTAGGAAAAAGCCTTGTCTGCTGGGTGATTTGATATCTTGAAGCCGGTTGCTTTTATATTTCAAAAAATAGAATAACCTCGTTTAAATAACCTACAAAAGTAAATCAATTTGGTTCTCAAAGTATAAAATACTTGGGTCCAAGATTAAACAAGGATAATAATTTAATTAAGATAATTAAGTGTGTAATTATCTCGAGTCCTAAAAGAGTGAAATTTTTTAAGTCTAATATCTATTATACTCAAATTCCATCTAAGTCAGTTTAGAAGTAAAGCAAGTCAGATAAAGAACATCAAAGTAGAGAGACTTGATCTAGACTACCAATGTTCAAACCAAGCATACTGACTTAGAAAGATGAATTAACACAGTAATTCAATTTAACTTAGAACATGAAGTCAAAACTGAGTTTATGCACATTAGAGCGAATGTTTGAACATGCAATATATCCGAGTGTTGTCCGAGTGACTTAGAACCGTGTGTGAACAGAGTATGCATTCCGAGTCGATCGGAATCAAGTGAGAACATATGCAATGGTTTACGTAACACTCGAAAAGATTTTATATCACTCGGAAAAGTCTCTAAGACACTTAGAATGACTTGTAATCAAAACCTTATAAGAGATGAAGTCTTATACCCGATTCCTTGATGGAACTCAGAATGATGTATATGTAAAGTCCGAGTCTTCAATCTCCCCTTTTGATGAAAGGCATTCCATACTTAGATAGAAACTTTGTTAGTGATATAGATATGATTTTTCATCTTTTCTCAAAGGATAAGTCGAAAAACATGATAGAATTGTATAGAGTATCGAGCTATAGAATGAAGCTTATATTCTATCGGAGCAAATAAAGCTTGGATTAAAGAAAGAATATTAGTGTAAAAAAATAATTACCGAGGATCGGAGCAATGATGGACTGAATTGTTGAGTTAGAGCAAATAGAAAATTACTGAGCAAAAAATTAAAATTCGGGAGTAATAAACTCGAAATAATTGCAACTCGAAATATTGGCAACTCGAAGGCATTAAACAGGATTATTAATGAATTTCATTATAATTTAAACTAAAAAGTTACACAAAAGAGGGTGAGAGAAACTCCCTAAACAAGACAACAAATTTTTCTAACTATTCTCCCCCTTGCCTTTCAACGAAAACAAAAACGAGGAAGAATGTATCAAGTAGATACGGATTTGATGTCCGGACAAAAGACAATTTTAAAACAGAAAAAATTAAGATAGAGGAGATGGAGTAGTCCGAGTCGAGGATAGTGGATGAGCAGTGCGCCTTCGTTGATATGATATGGAAGATGTTGACGAACGAGGCGAGGGCAGCACCGGGATCTCCGAAATGGGCTCGGCTCCGAGTGGTTGACCCAAAACTAGGTCGTCCAGTGGCTCATCCTTCGTGAAGGTTTGCTCTCGGAGAGACTAAGTCACCCTAGAGGGGGTAAATAGGGTGATGGGGAAATTTAAACAAGTAATGGAAGAATAAAACTAGACAAGACTCTTAGGAGAGTCCGAGTTTAGATTGAACTCGGAAAAGTACTAACTCGGAAAGTTACGTGGAAACCCTCCTAGGGCGGAAAAACACGGCCAATGCTAATCCAAGCACCAAGTCAAATCCACTATTTTGAATCCACAAAATACAGTAAAAAGACTCAACCGAATTGCTCCCTTAGACAATTTCTTACAAGATTTTTCATAAACTCGAAATTCCCTTATCTCGATCTAGTACTTCCTAACCGAGATAACCTTTACGATTAAGGACAATTGAGCTGAGTTAACTGTTACAGACTTAGTTAAGGGACCTTACTCAGAAAATAAGAATGAGTGTTTGTAAACCGATTACAAGACCTTACAACTCATAAAGATATTAAGTACGAGTTGTAGTTGTAAGCGAGAATATTGAGTATGAATACAATGACTTTTGCTTAAGTACGTGTATTGACGGTTGGTTCGGAAATCTTTAAGTCTTGAGAGTTGGCTTCTATTTATAGATAACCAAGCGGACTAGCCGTTGTGACTTTCTTTCGATCGGAAGTCCTTTCCGAGTCACTCGGAAAATATCCGTTGAGGTGTGATTGTTGGGCAACGGCTCTTGACTCCTTTGGAAGTCCCAATCCACTCGGTGGTGTCCGAAAAGTAGGTTAGAAACCACTTGTTGAGTTTAGCATTGTAGATTTCCAATTTTGGAAACAGATAACCCCGACATAGTGTCCGGGCCTAGGTCGAAGGTAGGAAAAAGCCTTGTCTGTTGGTGATTTGACATCTTGAAGTCGGTTACTTTTATATTTCAAAAAATAGAATAACCTCGTTTGAATAACCTACAAAAGTAAATCAATTTGGTTCTCAAAGTATAAAATACTTGGGTCCAAGATTAAACAAGGATAATAATTTAATTAAGATAATTAAGTGTGTAATTATCCGAGTCCTAAAAGAGTGAAATTTTTTAAGTCTAATATCTATTATACTCAAATTCCATCTAAGTCGGTTTAGAAGTAAAGCAAGTCGGATAAAGAACATCAAAGTAGAGAGACTTGATCTAGACTACCAATGTTCAAACCAAGCATACTCGACTTAGAAAGATGAATTAACACGAGTAATTCGTTTTAACTTAGAACATGAAGTCGGAATCGAGTTTATGCACATTAGAACGAATGTTTGAACATACAATATATCCGAGTGTTGTCCGAGTGACTCGAAGCGTGTGTGAACAGAGTATGCATTCGAGTCGAGTCGGAATCAAGTGAGAACATATACAATGGTTTACGTAACACTCGGAAAAGATTCTATATTACTCGAAAAGTCTCTAAGACATTTATAATGACCTGTAATCAAAACCTTATAAGAGATGAAGTCTTATACCTGATTCCTTGATGGAA
The DNA here is from genome assembly GCA_021018815.1 of Talinum fruticosum. NCBI lineage: Eukaryota > Viridiplantae > Streptophyta > Magnoliopsida > Caryophyllales > Talinaceae > Talinum > Talinum fruticosum. Next base: position 4,091,758 of record JAITYX010000025.1, on the reverse strand, counting down.
CTCAGAATGATGTGTATGTAAAGTCTAAGTCTTCACTCCGGGAACTCGGCCGATGGAGGGGTGTGCTCAAGCCGACCAGCTGCCGGTCGACCATGGTCGGTAGAGTCTTCGACCCACTCGGACTACCGTCCGAGCCGATCATTCATGGTTGAGGTTCCGGAGCACCTTGGCCCTCTCGTTGCCGATGCTTGCTTGGTCCGCTTCCTTCTCCCCTTCCTCAAATGGAGCTGCCTCAACTGCAGGCTCCTCTTCTTCTTCTTCTTCTCCTTCTTCTCCCCTTTAGAGGAGGATTTGGCTGGGCTCGAGGATTCTTCAAATGTATTTGAGTCTCTCGGATCCGCCCTTGAGCTTCTAAGTCCTATAGGCAGGGTATGAGTCTTTCATCGGCTAGGAGACTTGCGTTACGAGCGCCGTTCTGAAGGAGCTCAATCAGCTCCCTCTGCTCCTTAACCAATGCCTTCATCTCGAGAAGCATGTCCTGCGGCTCTCGGATTTAGGATTGAGTCGTTTTACGGTTAATGGTTATAGGCTGTAGGACAGTCTTGAATGACCGGAGGGTGTCCTTGAACTCGGTGGACACCGATGAAAGCTTGTCCATGATAGCGAAGGACAAGGCAAAAGAAAGAATCTGAGAAAAACCTGAGGTGAAGGTACCACTAGGTGGAGGAGGTAGAGAGAGAGGTGATTGGGTCCGATTCCGAGGCGGAGAAGGGGGCCTCGGTTCCGAGCTACGAACCCGGACACCTGGTTGGGTCTCCTGGTATTCATACCCAAGCAGTTCCTTTTTGCCAACGACAATGGTAGCTTTAGAAATCGCTTTAGGATCGGAGGGAAGAGGAACTTTGAATTGTTTGAAGATGAGGGTGAGAAGAGCCCCGAAAGGAAGTGGGGTGTTCTTCTTGGTCCGAATCGAGCGAGCACATCTGCCATTTGCTCGACTATGGCAGGAAAGAGGTCTACTTCACAGCCCTCGAGGATGTCGTACATAGCTTTGAGATGCTTGGTGTTGGGGTTCTCCTTGCTAGAATGTTGTGAGAAGAAAGTTCTCATCAGCGAGAAAACAAAGAAGGCGAGCTTCGATTTGAGTTGGGTCACGAGAGAAGTTTTTGCGTGACCCGGGGAATTCTTTAGCATACTTCTCAAAGAACTCATCAGCAACCTCGTTAAAAGGTATGGGGTTGCTGTTCAAGAACATAGAAGATACTTTAAAGAGGCGATGGAGAAGAGAGGTGTTGATGCGAACGGTTATGTCCTGGAACTCTTAAGGTGAGAATAACCTCGGAGCTAGAAAGATTGGAATAGAACTCGAAACAAGTTCTGGGTAAATGAAATCACCGAAACAGAGGAAATTGTAGACCCGTGTTAATTTGATGAGAGCCAACCAGGAAAATTTTGTGGTCGGGAAGAATTTATTATCCAACGATAGATGTTGGGTAACAAGAGGTTTTGAAGGATTGGAGGGGCCTTCTTGGCTTTTAGTACGGGGTTTCTTGGTGGCGGAACCAAGAAAATCAGGGTGGGAACCTCTTTTCGGCATGTTTGATGTGAAAAGAGAAAGAGAGATGAGCTTTTGTGAAAGAGAAGGAGAGAGATAGAGATAGCTCTACGAAAGTGAGCTGAGAAAGAAAAATGAAAGAGTAGAAGGAGAGAGCCGAGAGTGATAGAGCTTACTTGAGATGACCTTCACTAAGTTTGAGAGCAACGAGAGTTTCTTTGATCTTAGAGAGCTTGCTCGAGTTGAAGTAATTAAGAGAGTAAAAGTAAGTAGAGAATAAAGTAACGAAATGAAGGAAAATAGACGCTATTTATAGAGAAATAATCGTCCTTCGAATTCGTTCGACTCATCTCTTCAACGGTCACCTCGGACCGGTGTGACTGTTCTGCTCTCCTACGGTTAGAATTCCAGTGATTGTCTCTCAACAGCTAGTTGTCCGATCGATGCGCGTGAGAGAGAGAGAGCGAAAAAGAAAGATTTTAAAAGAAATTTCGAAATACTCCACTCATCTAGAGATGATTTCGAAGTTTGATGTCCATTTTTCTTAAAATGCGAGTCCGACTCGGTTAAGTTTCGGGTGACTCGAAACAGCAAACAACTAATAATTATCAGCTCAGCATCACTGGTTCAACCAAACTAATGGCTATTAAAGAAAGTAAGCACACAACACATAATCATGCAAAGTAATTTTACTCGAAAAGCACATAATTATGCATTAATCATGCCAAGCTCATTCCTAATAAAGCAAAACCGATCCTCACTAAGTGGCTTAGTAAAGATATCAGCTAATTGAAGATTGGTAGGAATGAATTCAAGTTCAATACCACCCTTTTCAGAATGATCTCTCGGAAAATGATACCTGACCTCAATATGGTTAGTCTTTGAGTGCTTGAACTGGATTCTTGGCGATGCTGATTGCACTTTGACTATCACACTTGATTAGAATTGATTTGAATGAAAGTCCAAGATCTCTTAAATGTTGCTTTATCCATAAAATATGAGCACAGCATGCTCTAGCTGAAATATATTCAGCTTCAACAGTTGATAGAGCTACTGAGTTTTGCTTCTTTGAGTGCCAAGATATCGTGGATTGACCTAGAAACTGGTAGGCTCCTAAGGTGCTCTTTCTGTCAACTTTATATCCAACATAGTCAGCATCCGAGTATCCAGTGAGAGATAGTTCCGAGTCTCTAGAGTACCATAGACCTAAATTCTAAGTCCCCGCAAGATATCTCGAATATTCTCTTCACCGCAGTGAGATGTGATTCTTTTGGATTAGCTTGAAATCTTGCAAATAGATAGACACTAAACATTATGTCTGGCCTACTGGAAGTAAGATATAGCAAAGATCCAATCATACCTCGGTAGAGTTTCTAATCAACTCGCTTTACCTTTCTCGTTTGAGTCCAGTTTTATCGTCTGCTGCTCATAGGTGTTCGTTGTATGTTTTGCATCTTGAAGTTTGTACTTCTTCAGCAGGTCCTTGGTAAAATTTGATTGATGGACATAGATTCCATCTTTGTCTTGCTTGATTTGTAGACCTAGGAAGAAATTGAGTTCTCTCATCATGCTCATTTGAAATTCTTGTCTAATTAACTCAGAAAAATCTCGACTCGGAATTTCATTAGTAGCTCCAAATATAATTTCATCAACATAGATCCGAGCAATAAGAAAGTCTTTCCCCTTGATTTGTATAAAAAGTGTTTTATCAATCTGACATCTTCTAAAATCATTTTCAACCAAGAAATTGCTCGGTCTTTCATACCAAGCTCGGGGAGCTTGTTTAAGACCATAGAGAGCTTTTTGCAATTTGAAAATCTGGTTTGGAAATTCCGAGTTTCCAAATCCAAGGGGTTGCTCAACATAGACTTCCTCTTCAATGAAACCATTGAGAAAAGCACATTTAACATCTATTTGATATAACTTGATATTCATGCTAGATGCAAATGCCAATAAGATTCTAATAGCTTCAATTCCGCAACAGGTGCAAAGGTTTCCCCACAATCAATCCCTTCTTAATTGTAACCTTGAGCCACAAGTCTAGCCTTATTTCGATCGCCAATCCACCTTCGTCCAGCTTGTTCTTGAAAACCCATTTGGTTCCTATGATTGGGTGGTCGGAAGGTCGTTTGGTCGAGTCCGGACTTGGTTTCTTTCGAATTGATTGAGTTCCTACTGCATGGCCTCTACCCATTCAGGTTCATTTAGGGCTTCTAGTGCATTTTTGGGTTCAATCGAATTATTGCGTTAATTCTAACTTAAGCCGATTTATTTTATAATTGAAATTATATATTGGCATATTATGTATCGTGTCTATATATTTCTCTAACTCTTTATTAATCTAAAAGATAGACACAAATAGAATTGAAACATATTGAATATTAGACTCAAAAATTTTCATTTAATTAGTTTACGAATAATTAAGTGTTTAAATATTTGAATTAATTAATATCCTCGCCTAATCGTAGACTAATGTTTTTTTATACTTTGAGTACCACTTTGATTTATTTTTGCAGGATGATTAAAGTCGTTTAACCTCGGTTTGAAACGCAAAAATAACCAGCTTTTAACCGTTAAACGCTAGCAGTACGTAAAAGCCACATTTTCAAAATGGCTCATACACCATGTTAGGGTTTGTTTCCTTTTCAGGAAAACTTCAACTTTGAGTCTAACGTTTGTTTCCACCTCGGATCTCGATCACAAGTGTTATGGATTACTTTTTGAGCCAAGGACCGATTTATAATGTTCATCTTCGGGACGGTTCTATTTCGAGGGACTCGGACTATCCGTTATAATGGGTAATGAAGCTTCCCGATCAAGATAGAGACACAATGGTTATCCGCTTTGTTGATTATAACTAGAAGCCACTTTACAAGACTAAGAAGCTTACTGGAACTTAACCCCCATCTTGTACACTCAATCTTTTCTAGCTTTCAACTCTATACTTAGCTTTCTCGACTTCTCAATTGAAATAAGGAAATCTTGTAATCGGTTAAAATCTTACTCAATTCTTCCGTAATTTTCCTTGACCGAGCTATAAGGGCTAACTCAGCTCGGTTGTACCTAACTCTAATGGTTAACTCGGTTAGGAAGTACTAGGACAGATAAGAGATCTTACGTGCCTAGGAAAACTTGTATTGAATTATCTAAGGGAACAATTATGACAAGTCATTCCTTTGTATTTTGTGCATTCAAAATAGTGGATTTGACTTGGTGTTTGGATTGACACCACCCATAATTTTCTACCCCGGGAGGGTTTCCACATAATTTTTCTTATTTTAACTTTTTTGAGTTCATTCTAGACTCGTAACATTCCTTCCGAGTTATGACTTGTGCCTTAAAGTTTTATAATTCTGCAAAATTTCCTTCAAATCCTATTCACCCCCTTCCTCTAGGTGACTCGGACTCTCGAAGAGCAAACCTTCATTGTTGATTACACTTTGTTTTCTATTGTGAATTGTTTTTTATTTCTATTGGAATCGATATTAAATGGTGATTTATGTGATCATGAATGAGTAATGTATAGTTTCGTATATTTAATTTCTGATTCATGTTAGTTTAATTTAGGATAGTAGTCAAATTTTGATTTTGGGTCAAGAGTTTAGTGTTGTATTCTCGTTTCGCAATCTAATTTTAATTTAGTTCCATCTTTGTTGATCGACAAAGACCCCGTACTCTCAATTTTCACTTAAACTCATTATCGTAGACACACCAAGGAAATAATGGCTTCATGGTTGTTGTGGGCCATGGCCCATTTTACCCCTTCTCACAAAATTGACGATGCTTCTACTTATATTACTAAATTATATTTTAGGGAGGTGATATCTCAGCTAGGGATTCAAAATTCTTATCACGGTTTTAGAGAAGTTTGTGGAGATTGTTGAGGACGAGACTACTTTTTAGCTAATAAGCGAACTCTCACAACTTTACTTAGGAGTTTGGTTAGAAAGAGCTTGAAGGATTGGGATGTGAAGATGTCGCATGCTAAATTTGCCTACAATCGTGCTCCATCTTATGCTATAATGTATTACTCGTTCGAGTGTGTGTACTATATCAATCCTCTTACTCCTATCGATTTGTTACCTTTGCCTACTGATTGTCGAGTCGGTTTTAAAGATGAATAGTGAGCCAAGGAGATGAAGAATCTCTACGAGAAGATAAGGGGCCTTATTGAAAAGGCCAATGCAGCTTACAAAGTAAGAGCGAATAAGCATTGAAAACAACTTGAATTTTAGTCATGCGACCTCATTTGGTTGCATTTGAGGAATAAGAGATTCATGTCAAGGAGAAAGAATAAGCTAATGGCAGGAAGTGATCGTCCATTCAAGGTGTTAGAGAGGAATGGAGATGGAGCTTACAAACTTCAACTACGCAGAGACATGGTCGTTTTAGCCACCTTCAATGTAGGTGACTTAGTCCCTATATTGAAGACAATTCTAATTTGAGGACAAATCCTCCTCAAGAGGGGGAGGTTAATGTGGGAAAATATGGCCCCAAGGACCCAGGAAAAAATCAAAGTCAAGAGTGGCAAGAATCATCCCTAAATTATGCTTTTTTGCCTATGCTAACATTGAAATTTACACTCGTTTTGGCAAATCTGTTCATATGTGTTCCTAGAAGGGTCAATGGGCAAGTTTTACTTTACTGGACTTATAATACTTTTTTGCAAATAAGTTAAGAATTTTGACAGATCATGCTTTAAGCACCTAACAAAGATTAGGCTCTAAACAATGAAGTTTTCTTAATCGGGTTGTTTAAGATAAACAACTCATTCATTTTAAGGATTTCTCAATTAGGAATTTTAGTTAATATCCTGAACGTCAATCCCAACATCCATCATGATCATTTTGGAAGCTTCCATCGAGATAATAAATGGCCACAAAGCCGGTAATGTTTGAATGTTCAAACATCAACTTGTGGCCTGATTTTTGCTCTACTCCGTGCGCTTCCTTCTCTACCTCAACTAGCCAAATTGCTGCTTTGGAAGTTGACTTACCTCCCCATGAAGGTTTCCTATTAGAGACAACAATAATGCACCTAAGGAGGGGCGACAACTTAAACCTATTGGCTAGCTACAATTTCGTAATAATGGGCTTCCAGTAGCTCCATTTTGTGACAGATTTTAGCTCCCTATTTTGTGTTAGCTACTGCATTATTAGTGCTTGTAATTAGTAGGTTTATCTTGCCACTTAAGCACATAATGATGTTCTTTGTTTACTCATTCTTAGTTGGACTAATTAGAAGCTTGGCTATATAAGGCCTCCTCCTATCATTGTATGAACTTGATGCTGAATTTTAAAGAGTGAAGATGAGAGCTTTTCACCCCCACCCCTAAATTTCTTAATCAATTTCCAAGTGTTGGATATTACCTTAGGAGTAAAAACTTCAATCAACTTGTTGGTGGCTTGCCTGCATGAAATTTGAGGGTATTTCTTCTTGGTTAAGTGATGGATTACCTTCAACTTGGCCTTAGTTTGAGTGGTGCTATTAAGCCTTTATCTCATTCATACCTAAGACTCGTGCTCCTTGGTAGTTTATGCTTGTGTTATCACTCACTAATGCTCATTGTTCCATGCGAATCGCCCAACATTGTCCTTGTTTTTCTTGTCTTGTCGTTTCTCTCGCTAGCATTATCTCGTTGTCCTCACTTGTCCTCGGTAGCGTCCAAGCACAAACACCCCGGGCACACCAGCACCTATCTTCGTTGCCCGAGTGCTACATGCTAATGTCTGTCCTTGTCCCTTGCTAAAGCTATTTGTTGTCCTCGGTTGTCTTTGGTAGGGTCTAGTGCATGCGTCTACTTCTAGCACTAGCTTCCTACGTCTAGCACCAACATTTTGCCTCCTTTACCATTTCCTTGGTAGACATCCTAGCTCACCCACACGCTTAGTTCTCGGTGCCCAACTTGTGAGTGGTGTTATCCCCTAGCACCACACATTACCATTATAGCTCTCACGATTGTGGAACTGCTCGGATGACCCTCTATCGTTGTCATCACTTCTCTTATCATTGACATAAGTTGTGGGGTTACCCATGGAGGTAACCTGGATTTCATGGACAACTTGTTTGGCCATAACTTTCTCGCTCGATGTCCAATTGATGTGATTATTGATTCATTGGAAATCTCATCGAGTTTATTTTTGCAAAAACATATAAATACAAAACACAAGCATGATAGAGAAAAAGGGACATGAAACACTCATACATTTACATAAATCCCTTAAAATCAAGATTAAGTTCTTATTAAAAACTATAAAAATATGATATTTATCACTTTCTCTCTTAAACATCTTCATCATTATTTCAAATTCTTTGATAGTTATAATGCCCCTAAATCCCATAATCACCAGTTTAGTCGTAACTACTAATTACCTAGTAATTGGCCTAGCGGAAAGGAATATTATAAGTATTACTGTCAGCTCTATACAAAGAGTAAGGCAACTCCCTTAAAAATATAATATGAGTAGGATTCCACCACGTTACTTGCGAAAATAACATTCATAATACCTTAGACGCCAAAATTGTACAACATCAAGTCAAATTTAACAATACCATCATGATTACAACTTATTTAATCCGAAAATATATGACATCTAAACATCATATCCCTTACTACCACTCGTGAGCCTCTAAGTCTTGTTGACAAAAATAAATATGTCTACTCCTTACTTCCATCAACATTAGCATTATCTAAAACAGAACATTTTAAACATTTTGAAATAGTGAGCCGAAACTCGAGTACATTTATCCTTGCACTATAAATGAATATTATGTGAAATTATTTATGAGCACATGCATTTCAATTCATTTATAAATCAGATAGGAATAATATTGTAATACCCGGAATTTTAAAGAAAACAGCTAGAAAGCATAGGATTATTGAGCATTTTTCCCCGCAGCTAGGGGGTTGAGCGACCGATTTTATTTACGGCCGGACATATTACATTAGAATCCCTTTGGAGGCTGGTGTTGAATAAATTAAATCAAGGAAATTGCATTCCTTTTTCATCCGAGCTAAACTGTTGGGTGATTAGGAATTGTCGTGGCCGGCGTATTAAAATAAGTTAGGACACCGCAGCGTAAGAGGACGGAAAGGAGAAGATATAGACTTGTCGTATATGGGCTATATGGGCCGGTGATTATTTTTACTAAATTATGAAGAGATGATTAAGCTTATTTAGGGGTCCAATCAGGAGCATTAACCGCCAATTAAGCAAGCGGTGGAGAGAGAGGGAAAACAAAGAAGAAGAAGGCTCGGGGAGCCCGAGCAGAGAAGGAACGAGTGGGAGAAACAGAGAAAGGGAGGGAGAAAGAGAGGGCGAGCGGGAACCGAGCGAGGCCGAGGCCGGCGGGCGGAGCGGCGAACGTGGGCCGGTGGCGGACAAAGGCGAAAGGAAAAGAAACGGAGCAAAAGAGGGTCGGGCGAGAGGAACCGAGAGAGAGAGAAGGCGAACGGTGCGAGGGCCAAGGAGGCCGAGCGGGGCGGCGACAGTCGCGGACCCGGAAAACAACGGTCAGCCGACGCGAGCAAGCGGCGAGCGGGAAGAAAGCGAGAGACTGGGACGAGCAAAGGCGAAGGAAGGGCCCGAGCGGGGCAGGCGCAAGAGGTTCCAAGAGGCCGGAATCGGGAAAGGTAGTGGCGAAAAGGGGAAGGACCGGCGGCGAACGCGTGAGGCCCGGACCGAGGGCGGCAGGAAACCGAACCGCCGAACCGAAGCGAGAGTTCCCTAAAACCAAATGCAACCGAACGCAGAGCGGAGACAGCAAGCAATTCGATCAATCCCAAACCCGAGAATCCGAGGTGGGTAGTCTTATACTCTAAACTATTAGTAATTTCGAAACCCAAATGGATTTGTTGTGAATGTTGAATGTGTTCTATGAATATTGAATTGTTGTGAACGTTGAGTGTCCGTACTTGCAGAACGGACCTAATCGTTGTTTATGATTGAAATAAAAGCTTATAAGGGTTTAAGAAATTAAGAGGGCTGAATCGTGAAATGAAGGGAGTTACTTGGGTTTAATAGTAAAGTTAAATTGGGAACTTCAAAGAGATTTAATGATTACTTAAGGTTGAATTGGAGCATGCTGATTCCGAAGAGGTTAGATTGCATAGGTCGGTGAGTAGTATTGAAGTTTTGATTACCTGTTGAGGATGAAGAGTTGGGACGTGGATATGAATTATGAGTTAATTAAATCTTAGAGATTCTCGAACCTGCGGTAGCAAAGAGCTAATTACGAACATTGGGAAATGGTAGGTCGAAGTATAAAGAGGAGTATGAATTCGTATTGAGTGATGCACAATTGGGACATGTAAGTGAGAAATGGGTGATTGTGAGATTAATTGCGTTCGAAGTGTATTCTAAATCCTCGAGGTTGAACCGAGCGTGAAAATAAGCAAAGCTACCGGAAACCGAATAATGAAGATGATTAAGAGTTACATAACTAAGGACGGACGTTCAAGAGTTAAGTAATGAGTTAGAGACACACAACGGGAATTTGAGGCAGGGAATGGTAAGATTAAGTTGAGGAATTGGAGTAAAGACAGGGAGTTGAAGAAGGTTGAGACGTGAGCAAACAAAGTGGATTCACAAAGTAGAGACATAAAGTGAGGAATGGAGGTGAGGAGAATGAATTGTGAAAAGTAGAAACATTGATTTAGGTGATATGTACTTGTGGTTGTTGTGGCTCGGAAAAGAAATCAATACTACTAAAGTGAGGGATTGAGAAAGCATAGTTGGAAAAGAGTTGAGAATGATTGCTTGCATTGAATGGTGATTATTCGTGCTATGTGATTGATTTACGTGATGCTCAAAAATAGTTTCGAAAGGAGTTTTGTATTTTACGTGAATGATTCTTGAATGCAATTTCTTAAGAAGCGCCTTTCGAACGTGATTATGTTTTAAAGAAGCAAAGCTTTGAGAAAGTGAATTTACAAGGGTGACACGTGGCGTCATGCCTTCCTTAATACCAAATCGATTAAGAAAGTGGTGAAGTGAATGTGAGGAATGAGTATGTGCAAAGAGTTTTGAATCGACAGGCTACGGATCGTTTAGCATACCGAAGGGGTCGAAGCTGGGAACGCACAGCTAGAACCTTTGAGGGAAGGATTCTAATAGCGGTCCTGCAGAGGCGGGATGCCCGCTTTGAGACTTCCCGAAGAATGGTCCGGGAGCCTTTTGTCGGGGTCGCGCCCGAATTAAAGAAGTGCTAGTTCGAGTCCTCGGAAGGCCAAGAAAAGTTGATTCAACCCCAAAAGTTTGTTCATGAATGTGAAACTGTGTTTTCAAGTGATTGAAGAGTCTTGATCTTTTTCATCGCAAGAAATTTCAGTGAAAAGTATATAGATTTCTATTACACTATTATGCTTTCGCAGATTTCATTATTATGAGTATTATGTGTAAAGAATTTCCATTTTAAGGGTATAAGACTCCGGTGAGCCCGTTGATTATTGCTCCCCCACAAATCCCCCTTTTCCCTCCTAGTGTTGCAAGTACACGTCCGGAAGCATGATCTACACTTAGCTTACCCCGAACTCCTATTGACTCGCGATTGTTAACGGTTGAAGTGAATCAAGTGGCCGACATGCATTGTTTTGTTTCTAGATGTTGTACTTGTAATTTAGTGCATATAGTTATACCAAATGTATAGTAACCCAGCTTAGATTGTTTTAAGTTTTACCGCATGATTGGTTGAACTCCGGCGTGTGGCCGTTGGGTTGTATGCTCCGAGCGTGTGGCTCGTCGAGTTTTATTATGCTTTTCATGCAGGGTTGTACGACTTTAAGCCTATGGGTTAGTCCATATTACAAACCGAACTCTGCCGAAATTTTTAGGATATTTCAAGTTCCTTTAGGAAACCACCCTTGTTACCTCTAAGTTGGGATTAGAGAGCCGGACCGACACCGGATAAAGCCTTGGGAGTTCCTGTAAGGAACTCGGCGATGTAATACTCCTAGGGGGTGTTTTGGGGTGTTACAAATATAGTAAAAAATTATTCATTTATTATCCAAGTGGCTCCTTACGATCATTGGTTTCCCTAAGTATGCACACACCCGGATCGATCGGGAAGTCTAGTTCATAATGGCCAAATATATGTATGATATGATCATGATATAACATATTGATATGGGGCGGGCCACATAATTAGGTGACAAATAATATTTGAAATGATTCCTTTTAAGCAAACTATTCCGGTGCTTATATATATAAACATGTAAATTTTTGTAAGGCACAAGCAATAAACGTACCTTAGCCTCGATATTCCTTATCGATATTTAATGATGTGCGTTGGCTCGACAACCGTTGGAGAATCCTTCTTAAGTAAATAGTTATATGGTCAATAATTTGATTAGATTATTCCTTGCAAGTTTTAAATTTCTTTATGGAATGTTTAATATTTCATTATTATAATACAATTTTCATGACAATATTTTGCTCTCTATTTAGACCATTCCCATTGACCATCATATTAGCCCCTAAATATATTTATAATTACTACTAGACTATAAATTTGTAGGTTATGTGCTCTATGACTCCCTAATAATTCATATCAGTATTTCCATGTACATATCTATTCTGTTCTTTTAATGATATTCTTATATTAATTTTGCTCGTCATTATTTTTCACATGCTTCCATTTCCAACCTTTTTAATATATATGTTATAGTTATATACCTCCCACGTCAATTAAAAAGATTTGTATATAATCAATTTTATCTCAGCTTATACTAAATTAAAAACAACATAATAATATAAAATAGAAGTGAACTCTCAACATATCCAAGGTAGTCATTTAACATGGTCCCTCATTATTAATTACGAACTAACTCGACAACTTATGCCAAATTGTCACAAATCTCATAACAAAACCTTGAGCAATTTGGTCGATTTTAAAACTAACTTAGAAAATTTGTATCTTTCTTACCCGATGTCGAATAAAGGCTTCGGACTCCAAATTAGAAATCTTGAAAAGTTACGTAAAATTTTCATTTATATCATAAAGTCCAAAACAGATAATAAGAACCTCAAAACTTACTTGAATCGAACTGCTCCGAATTTACGTAAAAGTTACACCGTTTTGATAAATCGGTCATAACTCGAGTTGTATATCTCCAAATCAAGCAAAAATTATGTTTTTTTTGGAAAGATAACTTTTGCTCCATATTGTACCATATTTTTAAACTTTAATATATCCCAAATTACTCCATATTTGTAGACACTGAAAAGTGTCGTCTCTTATCTCTTTAAATTCCATATTTTGTTTTGTTGGTCCGATGATGAAATCTCGAGTCTTGTTTGAAGATTTGGATCTCAAATTGTCATTCGATTGGTGCAACATAAGTCAGTAAACCAAAAAGAAACCCCAACACGAAATAAATTGCCTTTTACCTTGGGTCAATCCAAAATCCCATTTTCTTTCGGACGATTCAATAACCAGGCCAAGCCTTCGGAGACAATAGAGTCCAGTTCCGCGTGCACGGAAATTCCAAGTTCGAGAATACTGCATTTTACTTTTGTCCAATTAGACAAGGAGCTGAAGACCTAAAGAGGACATTAAAGTATTGCATTTCAAGATCACGAGCATCAAAGTGTTGTGTTTAAGCTCCACAAGGCGACTGCATGAGACTAGGAGGTTTTCCCCTTAAAACGACGTCATGCCCGGTTCTTGCAACCCCGGAATTTTATGTGAAACACTGAATTTTGGCTTGGAGAATCCCTTGGAAACACAGTAGGGCACGAAACCCTAGGCATGGCCGAGTGGCCAGCGTCGTGAACTAGGTTCTATCCTTGCTTTATTTCGTTCAATCTTGTAAGATTATAGCCCGGGTTGTTTGTAGTCGCTTGGACGGCTGGCCCGAGTGTAAACCCTAGGTCATTTGTGACATAGTTCTCTCCCTAAAAATAGAGAGTCTTGGCTCACATTCCCATACGACTTTCTCCTATGCGTAATGCTCGCATAAAGCTAACCAGAGCATTAACACCTAAACGTTACTCCGCCAAAATGATTATCAATCATTCATCTTTTCTCTACTTATCACCGTTAAATTCGTACAAAGAGCTAAATAATATTTAGTTATTCTAATCTATGAGAATTTATTCAACCGATCTTTCCTATTCCCTACATACGTATTTCACAAACAAGCCCTTTTCCTTTGATTTGTCGTTGTTGCATCAAGAGATCCAGCGTAGAGATCCGGATTAGGAAGGTGGGACAACTTGAGGAAAATCGTGCAGCCTTCAAATTGTTTATATTATTTTTATGCTTCATTTACCGCTTTACGTATTGTGCATTAAAGAGATGTAATCATTCTTTTGATTCCTCCCCGCCCGATGTAATCGTACAGCTTTTCAGTTTTCTTTTCTTTTTGCTTTCTTTATCGCTTTCTTTACCGCTTTCTTTATTGTTTTCTTTTATTCTTGTTTTGGTTGCTTTAAATTTCGCTCAGCATTTTGCTGTGTGCTTGTCTTTTTTACATTGTTTTAATTCACTACTCAAACTAGTAATGGCCGCCTTCGGACGGGCGAAATGGAAGGGTTTTCCCTACATTTCGTACCCTCACCCGAATCCGATTCTTAGTTCGAGTCAATTTTAGCCTTTTTAGTCTTAGTTTTCCTACACTAAGATTGGAAGAGCAAGTTTTTGTTTTTGTTAGTTTTTATCCTAAAACCGACTCGTGACTCCCCTTTTATACTTTATTCTTATTTAATATGCATCTCGGTTGTTTCGTTGTTGCAGGACAAAAAAAAAAAAGGAACCTGGATTTGCCTCGCCAGGCTTGAGGGCGAGGCCGACCGTGTCGCCCGGGCCTATAGCTGGCGCTCGTGACCGCCAAGTGTAGGCTGCCGCCTCCACTGGGTGGTCAACGGCGAGGCTTAGGTCCGGACCGGTGTGAAAGCACCGGTCTATCCCTGAAGCCTCACGGCAGAAACCCTAGTTTCTAATTTTATTTATCCTTTAATTAGGAAATAATATCCTGGGAATTCCGAAAATAACTTATAAAATCAAAATAATTAATAAAACCGTCATTCAAACTTTGCTTAGTCAAATTTAATAAATTTGGAGATCTTAATAAAAGGTTCATCCCCACTTTCTAAAATACATCTTCAAAACCCTAAGATCATTTTCCAACTTTCTAAAATCCACATGGTGAATTCTAGTCCGACTCGGTGTGGGTCCGAGGCCGTGCTTCCTACGAGTGGCGACTCTGCTGGGATATACTTTTTAATAATAGTGCGAAAGTTGAAAATCTCAGTAGTGTGTTTAAATGATGTGCTTGTATTAGGCATCCCGCATTTAGCAACCTTCGAACTATTTTAAATACTATTTTAGACCCCTAGGAAAAGTTTATTCTACCCCCTGTTTACTCTTTTTGAAGAGGCTCCCACTAGTTCCTAGGCGGACCCAACTAGGCTTGATTTCCTAAGGAAACGGTACCTTCTCCCTCTTAGCATGCATTCTTGGGTCAAACCTTTTGGTTCATCGAGAGGCACCGAGAATTCCGTCCGATTTCCTACCATGCCCTACACGGAGGACCAAATTCTCGGACTATGAGTCACCATGTATCCTACCTTATAAAACTCTTTGACCATAGAACTTTTGGACTAATAGGTGGTCCCGTTGACTTCATTTGCATGCTTGAATGAGTGTGTGTGTTTTAGATTTAATCTTCGCTTGTAAGCCTTTATGGATAGGTAAGGAGCATTGATTAAGCCCTTGCATGGGTGAAAATAAAACACTTTAATAAATTTCCTAGAGTAAGTCCATTATGTGCAATTAACCAAAACTCAAAATACCCTTTTTTCTACTAGGGTTAGTCGATCATTTGTACTTTCGTGTCATACTAAAATTTTGTTTTACCGGTTTAAGTAGTCATCGCCTCTAGACACCAAAAAGTGTTGTCCTCTTCTCTATTTTTTATTTGTCGGCCCGATGATAAAATCTCGAGCCCTGGTTGAGGATTTGGATCATGGACTGTGTTTGATTGGTGCGACGAAATCCAATAAACCACAAAGAACACCCAGTAGCACAAAAATAAGCTTCGCCATGGGTCGATCCAAAATCCCCTTTTCTTTCGGATGGTCCATAATCGTGCCAAACCTCCGGAGACAACGGAGTCCAGGTGCCGCGTGCACGGGAAATTACAGGATCATAATACTCCGTTTCACTTCATTCCAACCAAACAAGGAGTCGAAGACCTCAAGACGATGTTAGACACAGCATTTCATGATCACAAGCAGCAAAGTGTTGCATTTTGGCTCCAAGACAGTCCACCCGAGACTAGGACCATGCATCCCGTATCAAAAATGAAACATGCCAATAATAGAAACTTGCCAAAATGGAAGCCTATCAAAAATAGAAAGGTGTTATGGCCAGCGCCTGTCATCCAAAAACCTTAAGTGGAATGCTGCATTTTGCCCCGGAGACTACCTTGGAAGCACGCTAGGGCACGAAAACCTAGGCATCCCCTTGTGGTCGTCACCGTGAATCATCGGTTTATCCTGGTTCTATCCGGTCTTATCTCTTCTATCCGAGTTCGATCTTCACAATATCCTGCCCGGTTTTTGCTGCTACTTTTGGATGGCTAGCCGAGACCTAACCTTAGGCCATTCCTTAAGCTAACCTCTCTCTATAAATAGAGAGCCTTGGCTCTCATTCCCACACGGCTTCCTGCCTTAGCATCACCTTGCTGAAACTCGTCTAAGAGCTATTGAATACTCTCTTTGTTATTCTGATCTGTTGGTCCCTTTTCAGTGCTATTACTTATTTACTCCTATCATACTCCCCGCATCCGATCCCTAAACTACATTAGTCACACATCCGCCTACCTATCTCCACAAGAACTTACAAAAATCCCCTTTCATTTTACCATCGTCACATTAAGAGATCCACATCCGAGATCCGGATCATCTGGTTGGACAACCCGAGGGCACAAATCCAGTTTTCATAATGGTTTATTTTATTTTATGCTTTCTTTATTGCTTTCCGTATTATCGAGAAATGATGTATCGCTTTTAATTCCTACCGCCCGATGTAATCTTTTAGATTTCTCGCTTTCTTTTCCCTTTCACTTTCGCTTTTCATTTCTCGCCTTTAATACTTTCTTTACTTTCTCTTTTATCACTTTCTTTTATTATTGTTCTAGTTACTTTAATTTTCGCTTAGCATGTTATTGCTTGCTTGCTTTTGTACATTATTTTAATTCACTGCTCCAACTAGTAATGGTCGTCTCCGGACGCGCGAAAAGGGTTTATCCTTACGTTTTGTACCCTCACCCCGAATCCGATTGTCGGTTCAAAGACTAATGGAGTCATTTTTAGCCTCTTTTTAGTGTTAGTTTTCCCATGCTAAGATTAGAAGAGCAAACTTTATTATTGTTTTTGTTAGTGTTTCTTTCCTAAAAATTAACTAGCGACTCCCTTATATTTATTTCTTCTAAATTTGCTTCCTGGCTATTTCGATAGAATAGTAAGAAAACAGGTTCCGGATCCGTTAGCCAAGGCAAAGGCTTAGGCTGATCTCCTCGCCTCGGCCTCCGGCCGGCCAGCCACTACTTGCTGCCTACACCAAGTGGTCAATAGGCTAGACTTCAGTCCGGATTGGTGTTTCCACACTAATCTGGCCTTAAAACCTCACGGAAAATATAGAAACCCTAATTTCTATTTTTCGGTTAAGAAATAATATCCTACGACATCTCAAAATAATTACTAAAATAAAAAGGTTAATAAAACCGTCATTCAACTTCGCTTAATTCGCTTTACATCAGATTTAATAAAATTAAGAAATCTTTATAAAAGGTTAATCCCCACATTGAAAAATTGAGTTTCAAAACCATCTTCAAAATCAATCTTTAAAAAAGAGACCCGACACAAATGGGGAAGCTCGGCGGGCCTCAGCCGACCTTGGTTCCTACGAGTGGTGACTCTACTGGGGATAAACTTTTTATTAGGAGGGCGAAACTTGAAAATTTGAGTAGTGTGTTTTAATGATATGCTTGCATTAGACATCCCGCATTTAGAAACCTTTAAACTAGTTTAAATACTATTTTAGAACACTAGGAAAACTTTATTATACCCCCTGTTTACCCTTTCTAGAGAGAGGCTCCAACTGGTTCCTTTAGGTGGCCTAACTAGGCTTGATTGCCCGAGGAAACGGTACCTCCTTCCTTGTAGCCCGCACTCTTGGGCTAAACCTTTTGGATCACCGAGAGGCACTGAGAATTCTGGTTGGTATCCTTATAGATGCAATCCAAGGCGGACCAAATTCTCGGACTCAATGTCACCATGTATCCAACCTTTTAAACTCTTTGGCCATAGAACTTTTGGAATGTTTAGGTGGTCCCTTCGCATTTGCATGTTTGAATGAATGTGTGTGTTTTAGATTTAGTCTTCTACTTGTGAGCATTTAGGGATAGGTAAGGAGCGTTGAATAATCCTTGCATGGGTAATTAAACTCTTTGAGTTGGTCCAATTATGTGCATTTTAGCCAAAGGGTACAAAATTACATTCCCCTTTTAGGTTGGTCCATTCATTCCATATTTGCATTAGCTAAATAAAAAATCATCTCTCTTTAGGTTGGTCCATTCATTTCATATTTGCTATTCTTTTTTGCATTTAGCCAAAGTCAAAATCATCTCAAAATAGGTGAGTCCATATTTGCATTTCTTTTTTGCATTTAGCCAAAGTCAAAGTCATCTCAAAATAGGTGAGTCCATATTTGCATTCCTTTTTACATTAGCCAAATAAAAATTCATCTCAATTTAGGTGAGTCCATTCATTTCATTTTGCATTAGCGAAATTAAAATCATCTCAATTAAGATGAGTCCATTCATTTCATTTTCACATTAGCCAAAATTAAATTCATCTCTAATTAGGAGAGTCCTTCATTTGCATTAGCCAAACAAAAATTTATCTCAGATTAGGTGAGTCTACTTTGCATTTTCATTTCTCATTCAGCCAAAATAAATTCATCTTCCATTAGGAATAATCATCTATGCATTTCGGTTCTGCAGTAGCCAAATCATAGAATCATCCCAACTTAAGGCATAACATCAATGAATACATTCCATTCCATTTGTTTTGCATCCGTTTATGTGCATCCAAATAAAAGAGCATATCATTTTCCTTTATCCTAGGATTAGTCATTCCTCGGGTCAAGCACTTAAGCCCCATCTTCCCTAAAAAATCCTAAGCGTACTCTTTTGGGATACAAGATAGGAAATCCTATGCGTGTCGGGAATCATAGCATGAAGTGTCTAGGCGAGTAAGAAATTTACTTCAACACTAGTATGGTCAACACCGATATGTACCATATCGGTACGTCCCATACCCTTACTTATGACACCAGTGTGCCGCCCAAAGTATAAACGCAATCCTCCTCTAAAAACCAAACCCAAATTAATTCCTTTTTAAACTACAAAGGCTTGATTTACGCTATAGCGGATACGTAGAAAGCCCATGAGGCCCAAACCTAAACCTAATCTTGAACCCAATTTCTAATTCCCATTTCCAATTCCCAAAATTCAAAGCCACTTTACCCTATCCAAAGGAGTAGAAACCCAAAGGGAAAAAGCACGGAATCATCAAGAAGTATGCCAGTCGATTCGAGCACCAAACCGTCGAGTCCATGATTCATCGTCAGCGAGCATTACATCGCAGTTCAAGTGACCTACTTTTGTTTAGGCTTTACTTTGGGGAGTGGGGGCTAAGTGCAGTTTTTCTCTGTCTTTTTGAACTTTCGCATCATCTTAATAAAAGAATGCATTTGTTCTTAGAATAGAGTCTTGCATACATCTCCTTTGCATGAGTCAAACTCCTAAAAACACAAAAACTTCATAACAAAGCACCCTACAAGGAATTATTCAATTAAGCGACATCAAGCACAAAGCGTGATCGGGCATCAAGTCGGCATCAAAAGGTCACCGATATTGCCACCATCAAAGGAGTTCAACAAAGAATATCAAAGCTATTCTCCAATATTCAACAAGATCTAGACACAAGCAACCAGGGAAG
Organism: Talinum fruticosum; assembly: GCA_021018815.1. Taxonomy (NCBI): domain Eukaryota; kingdom Viridiplantae; phylum Streptophyta; class Magnoliopsida; order Caryophyllales; family Talinaceae; genus Talinum; species Talinum fruticosum. Next base: position 4,072,255 of record JAITYX010000025.1, on the reverse strand, counting down.
AACGTGGGGGATCAAGATCGAAAGGGTTATACAACCACAACAATTCCAAGAATACCTGGGAAGACACAAATTCTCTACCTTATAAAGGAGCTATTAGCACACAAACTAAAAGCTTAAATTTCGAATGAGGCACCATATATTCGAGCAAGCGGACTTCTAGTCATCCAACGACCAAGTATAGGGAAGAATTTCTACATAAAGATAATCATACGTACGTATTTCGATGAAAGTGGATAGAAGTTGAGCTTCGGGCCTAGCAACTGTCAAGGTTTAAACACTTCGATCGATCTTCAAAGCCGGCAGCAGTCAAGGTTCGGACACAACTCGGTCTAGCTTCGGACCCTACAACGGTCAAGGTTAAGACACAATTCGGTCGAGAATCGGGCCCACCAGCGGTAAAGGTTCACACATAACTCGGTCAAGCTCCGGGCCTAGTAGCGGTCAACATTCGGACATCACTCGCCGAGCTTCGGGCCTAAGAGCGATCAAGGTTCGGACACCACACCAAGACTTTAGGACCACACCATGGCCAAGTCGAGGAACCATACATGAAACATGATCTAGTTGCAAATTATCTTCAGGTAACACTTAAAACTATTTACATTCAATTATTAGCTAACAAAGCTGGTAGTGTTGAAAATTTCAGCCAAGCCTCGGACCAAGAAAGGTTAAGTTTAAGTACACCCAGTCGAACTTTAGATCTAAGAAGCGGTCAAATTCAGGCACCCCAGCTGGACTTCGAATTTACTACTCGAGTCAAGTTTAAGCTCCTCGCCAAGCTTCGGACTAAGAACGGTCAAGTTTAGGCGCATCAATCTAAACTTCACGTCTCTATGCAGCCAAATTCATGAATCAACAACCCGGACTTCAAATTCCGCCGATCAAATCTAGGCCCATCTATTAAGATTTCAAGCCACAAGGTATCTAATTTCAAACACATCAACTCAACCAAGCATCCAACACGAGTACCGTGTAAGTACCCTTCGATGTCTACTTTGACCTTCGTCTTTCGGACTCGGTCAAAGTGGGGGCTAACTATAGACAACAAAAAAGTGTCTTCCTTTTCTCTATTTTTATTTGTTGGCCCGATGATGAAATCTCGAGTTCTATTTGAGGATTTGGATCATGGAATGTGTTTGATTGGTTCGACGAAGCAAGTAAACCACAAAGAACCCCAACACCACATAAATGGCCTTACGCCTTTGGTAAATCCAAAAATCCCCTTTTCCTTTTGACGATCCAAAACCGAGCTAAACCTCTAGAGACAACGGAGTCCGAGTGTCGCGTGCACGGAAATTCAAGGATCATGATACTGCGTTTCATTTCAGTCCAACAAGATAAGGAGTTGAAGACCTCAAAACGACGTTAGGCGCTGCATTCCATGATCACAAGCATTAAAGTGTTGCATTTTGGCTCCAAGATAGTCCACCCAAGACTAGGAGCATGCATCCTGCATCAAAAATCAATCATGCCAAAAATAAAAACCCGATAAAAATGGAACTTGCCAAAAATGGAAACTTCCCATTTTTAGAAAGGTGCTATGGTCGGCGCTTGCCATCCCAAAACCTTAATTGGAACGCTGCGTTTTACCCCAAAGACTCCCTTAGAAGCACGCTAGGGCATGAAAACCTAGGCATCCCCTTGTGGCCGGCGCCGTGAATCATCATTTTATCTCGTTCTATCCGGTCTTATCTCATCTATCCGGTTCAACATTCACAATATCTTGCCCGGTTTTTGCTGCTGCTTTTGGATGGCTGGCCGAGAGCTAACCTTAGGTCATTCCTTGACCTAAACTCTCCTTATAAATAGAGAGCCTTAGCTCTCATTCCCGCATGACTTCCTGCCTTAGCATCACGCTGCTGAAACTCGCCTAAGAGCTACTAAATACTCTCTTTAGTATTCCGATCTCTTGGTCCCTTTTAAGCCTATTCCTTCTCTACTCCTGTCGTACTTCCTACATTTGATCCCTAAACTACATCAGTCACACATCTGCCTACCTATCTCCACAAAAATTCACAATAAGCCCCTTTCAATTCACCATCGCCGCATCAACGGATCCAAATCCGAGATTCGGATCGGTAGGGTGGATAACCCGAGGGCACAAATCCGGTTTCGATACGGTTTATTTTATTTTATGCTTTCTTTATTGCTTTCCATATTGTGGACAAAGAATGTATCACTTTTAATTCCTCCCAGCCCAATGTAATCTTGTAGATTTCTCGCTTGCTTGTCATTTTTCGCTTTCGTTTACTTTCGCTTTTCGTTTCGCCTTTATCGCTTTCTTTACTTTCTCTGTTATCGCTTTCTTTTATTATTGTTCTAGTTGCTTTAATTTTCGCTTAGCATGTTATTGCTTGCTTGCTTTTGTACATAATTTTAATTCACTGCTCGAACTAGTAATGGTCGTCTTCGGACGAGCGAAACGGAAGGGATTATCCCTACGTTTTGTACCCTTACCCTCGAATCCAATTCTTGGTTCAAAGACTGTTGGAGTCAATTTTAGCCTCTTTTTAGTCTTAGTTTTCCCATAATAAGATCGGAAGAGCAAACTTTATTTTTGTTTTTATTAGTTTTTCTTTCCTAAAACCGACTAGCGACTCCCTTTTATCTATTTCTTCTAAATCTGCTTCCCAAATATTTCGAGAGAACAAGTAAGAAAACAGAGTTCGGATCCGTCGGCCAGGGCGGATGCCGAGGCCGATCTCCTTAGTCCCGGCCTCGGCCGACACCGGATACCACTGGTTGTGCAGCGCCGCCTGCAGCGAGTGGTCGGTATGCGAGGCTTCGTTTAGATTGGTGTTTTCACAATGATCCGGCCCTGAAGCCTCATGGCAAAACAGAAACCCTAATTCCTATTTTTCGGTTAAGAATTAATATCCCGGGACTTTTCAAAATAATTACTACAATAAAAAGGTTAATAAAACCACCATTTAACTTTGCTTAATTTGCTTTAAATCAGATTTAATAAAATTCAAAAATCTTAATAAAAGGTTTATCCCCACCGAAGACTCGGACACTTCTCAATGCATTTCGAGTTGCATTAAACATCTCATACTTATAGAGTTTTGATTCCAAGGCATTCTCTCGTATCTCCGAACCTTCTTTGAGTAAAATTGTATCTTCTCTAAGTGATACAGCTCTTACTTCTTATATTTCCTGCTTATTCGTAAGTCACTCGAAAAGCCGGTTCGTTGTTACGAGTCCAAGCATCACTCGATTTATCACGATTGAATAGACTAGTATCTCGTCTTTTCTCACTCGAGAATCGATTTACGGTTATAAGTTCTATTATGTTATAGTCACTATTTTTAGTATGATTATTGCTTAGTCTATATCAAGTTATCTCACTCGATGTTCTTCACTTAACTTGATTCTTTGCTCGGACTAGCTCGATGGAATTTTTAGCTACATGGATATTGGACTCGGAAAATTCCATTTCGTTTCGACTCGGATAATCGGTTGCTTAATTATCGTAATTATTTTATTATCTCGTGTCTAAGCTTGGACCAAAGTATTTTATACTTTAAGAACCAAAATTGATTTACTTTTGGAGGTTATTCAATCGAGGATACACTTTTCAAACTACAAAAGTAACCGGCTTCGTAACGTCAAATCACTAGCGAGACATGGCTTTCCACCTTCTCTCGCTCCAGGTCCCGGAAGATTGTGTCGTGGCTGTCTGTTTCCAAATCTGGAAAGCTGAAACGCTAAGCTTAACGGTGGTTTCCACCTTATCTTTCAAGACACCGCCGAGTGGTTTTGGGACTTCCAAGAGAGTTAAACCGTTGTCCAACGTTCACATTACAACGAATACTTTCCGAGTGACTCGAAAGCTTCTATCAATGGTCATAGAGGACTCTCGGTCAGCAGATGAAGATAACGGCTACTCTTCCTGTTCATCTATAAATAGAAGCCACCTCACAAGACTTGAAGATTGCCGAACATATTGTTAATACACATACTTGCTCAAAGTCATTGTGTTTACTTTCAATCTTCTACTTACAACTCCCATTCTATAATTCATTACTTTACGAGTTGTAAGGTCTTATACTCGATTACAAACTCTTTCTTACATTCTTTGTAAGGTCCCTTGACTAAGTCGTAAGGGTTAACTCGACTTAGTTAGTCTGTAAGGGTTGTCTCGGCTAGGAAGTACTAGATCGAGATAAGGGAATTTCGAGTCTAGGAAAACTTGTATAGAGTTGTCTAAGGGAGCAACTAGGGTTCGATCGGTTCACGGTATTTTGTGGACTCAAAATAGTGGATTTGGCTTCGTGCTTTGACTAGCACGGTCCGTGGTTTTCTGCCCCGGGAGGGTTTCCATGTAATCTCTAAGTGTTATCTTTCCGAGTTCATTCTAGACTCATACGGCTTTACGGCTCTTGCTTAATTTACTTATCCCCTCGTAATAGCGTTTCGAGTCCAAACTTTTCCGACCCGTAACCTGTCTTTGTTTTGTTTTCGACGGAAGAGCTAAAGTTTCCACGAAAAACTTCCATCACCCTATTCACCCCCTCTAGGGTGACTCGGACTCTCCCGAGCAAACCTTCAATTGGTATCGAGCCTAGCCTTTCGGAAAGGATCTAACAATCCAAAGGTCTAAAGATCAAATGGCTCGGAACACCGAGAGAGTTCAACGAAGGAAGATCTTCCAACGAGGCCACCAAAATTCAAAGGATCAAACTTTGGGCACTAGAAGAACCTTATGGAATGTTTTCTTATGGATCATGATGAAGAGTTATGGGAAATCATACAACAAGAAAACTATATTCCAATGAAGACAGATGAATTCAGAATCATTCCCAACACAAAGGCTGAGTTCACACCAGGAGAAACAGAGAAGTTCGAAAGAACTTCAAAGCAATGAACATCCTTATGTGCGCCATAAGCTCGAGAAGAATATAATCGAGTCTCTGCTCGTGACTCTGTTAAAGAGGTGTGGGATACTTTAGTCAACACATATGAAGGTACAAGTCAGGTAAGACAAGTGAAGATCGGTCGAGTATCTTCATAAATATGAGCTTTTCAAAATGGAGCCGAGAGAAGAACATTACTCATATGTTCATTCGCTTCACCGAGATTACCAATAATCTCGAATCTCCGGGAAAGAAAATTTCCCATGAAGAAATGTGCCTGGAAAATTCTCGAAGCCTACCCAAGAGATGATGGGGTCCGAAGGTGACTGCCATAGAGGAGGTTCGAGCCTCTCACTCTTAAAGCCGGATGAGCTCATCGGAAAAAGAAGAGGATGTTGAGGGCGAGTTGCAAAAGGAACATATCACTGAAAGCCTCGGAATCTAAAGAAGCAAATCTGAGCTCCTCCGACTCGAGAAGAAGATCCCATGGCACTTATTGCAAGAGGCTTCAAGAGAATAATAAAGCACAAAATATTGGATAAAAGGCCAAAGGAAGAATTCTACAAGAAAGATAAAAGAGACAGAAAAGGTAAGTATTCTTCTCCCTCAAAGTTATCTTTATCTAAGAATTCGGGTGTTTCGAGTGTGGCAGCAAAGACCACATAGTCAAGGACTGTCCGAAGAGGAAAAGGGACAGAAAGAAGAAGAAGGCCACGATTACAACATGGAGCGATGAGGACTCATCGGAGGATGACGAGGACTCGGACGACTCGAAGTGTTTAATGGCAATGTCGACTCGAAAGCTGAAAGAGAGTCGGACTCGGACTCGAACAATGAGGAAACTAATCCTCAAGAGGTAATTGACTATTTCCTCAAATTCTCCAAAGTCGATTTAGCTAAATACATTTTTACTTTGGAAGAAAAGTCCAATTCGACTTTTCTCATTTCAAAGAACAACTTGAGTCAATTTCTTCGAGAGCAATTCTTTGAAAAACGAATTGGAAAAGCCGAGACTCACACTCGAGAGAACTCAAGACTAGTGCTCAAACTAATGAGACTAAGTCACGAGCTGCTCGAGGAAGGAAAATGAGCAACTAAAAGGGAAGCTCACCGAGTCTCAAGATATGGTTTTAAAGTTTACTCAAGGTCGGAAGAACCTTGACATGCTCTTAGGATCACAATGTGTCTCTTTTCGAAAAGAAGGTCTTGGTTTCAACAAAGAGGAAGAATCCAATTCCTACTCGGAATTGTTCAAAAAGGATTCCAGAGCTGTAAATTTCGGGAAAGGCTGAGCACGGTCCCATTCACGAAATGAAGGGAGGACTAAGCCCGGAAGCTGTTTACAAAAAGAAACCATTCTCTCCTGTTTCAAAAGGAAAAGTTTTCAAAAAGAAAGAGACACAAACTCGGTTCTTTGAGAGGAAGACTCGAGAATCGACAAAACCTAAAGTCATTCAAATCGGGTTTCGAAACACCTTCTTCCTCGAGAAAGGACCACGGTAAGGAAAGTTACTAGGTTCGTTAGAGGGAGTTAGAAGGGTTAGATTCTCTCTGTTTTGCGGGTCATTTAGAAAAGATCAAAAGGACATTGGTACCTGGACAGCGGATGTTCACGACCCATGTCGGGTGACCAAGGACTCTTTTACGAGCTAGAATCATACAAAGAAGGAAAAGTGACTTTTGGAGATGACAGCAAAGGCAAGATAGTAGGTATTGGCAAGATTGGAAATGGAAACAATCTGGTAAGCCCAGTCTACCTTGTCAAAGGACTAAAATACAATCCGCTTAGCATCTCCCAGCTATGCGACAAAGGTCGGGAGGTAAGATTCACTCAATCTAAGTGCTACATCTCGAGATGAGACCACCAAAGAGGTAAAGCTCTCGGGTAAGAGATCCGGTAACACTTATATCATTCCTCTTTCTAACCCAAGCCAGAATTTATCTTGCTTAAAAGCATCTCTTCATGATAATTCATGGTCATGGCATCGTAGATTAGGTCATATTAGCATGCATACTATAAAAAAGTTGGCATCTCATGGTCTAGTTAGAGGTTTACCTAAGCTGTGTTTTTGAGAAAGACAAAGTTTGTGAAGCATGTACAAGGGGAAACAGGTCGAGATCCTCATTCAAGTCTCTCAAGACTGTTTCGACATCAAAGGTGCTTGAACCGCTTCACATGGATCTATGTGGTGAAATTCCGAGTAAAGAGCCTCGAAGGTAAATCCTACATTCTTGTCATTATTGATGACTTTTCAAGATTTACCCGGGTGTGTTTTCTCAAGCATAAAAATGAAGCATTCAAGGAGTTCGAGCAAACTCGTAGAAAGATTCAAGTTGAGTCTCGGACTCGGATTCAAAAGATTCGAATTGACCATGGGAGGGAGTTCGACTACTCGGAATTCTCGAGTTCCGCGATCGGAATGGAATCTTTCACAACTTCTCGGCACCAAGAACTCCTCAACGGAATGGAGTAGTAGAGAGAAAGAACAGAACCCTTGAAGAAATAGCAAGGACAATGATGATCGAGCACAACTTGCCTTACTATTTTTGGGCGAGAGGCGATCAACACAGACTAACTACACTTTGAACAGATGCCTCATCGGACCCATTCTCGAAGAAAACACCCTACGAGCTTTACAAAGGGAAGAAGCCAAACATCTCATACTTTAAGCCCTTTGGTTGTAAGTGTTTTATTCACAATAATGGTAAGGATCACCTGACCAAGTTTGATGCTAGGTCATATGAAGTGTTTGATGAACTTGAACAGGAGAAGCCAAGTGAGTCGTCATACTCGAAGCCGAAGCTCGGTAGAGATGATGACGAAGCCGAGCCTACAAAGACTCGGACTCAACCTGCTCAAAATGAGGTCATTCGGAACAAGGAAACTCAGAATGAGACAACTCAAGAGCTCACTCGGAACAAACAAGCCAATGAAGAAGATCACTCGGAACAAGTTTACGAAGATCAAGCGATTCAACCCACAAATCTCGTGAATTAGAGAATAGGTAAAGCATTCAAGTTTACTTCTAGTCATCCACTAGAGAACATACTCTCGACATCAACAATGGGGTAAAAACTCGTTCCTCTCTACATAATCTATGTGCATTCACTGCATTCATTTCATTAAACGGACCCAAAAATGCACTAGAGGCCCTTAATGAACCTGAATGGGTAGAGGCCATGCAAGAGGAACTCAATCAATTTGAGAGAAACCAAGTCTAGACTCGACCAACCGACCTTCGACCACCCAGGTTATATGAACCAAATGGGTTTTCAAGAACAAAGCTGGATGAGGGTGGTGTGGTAGTCGAAATAAGGCTAGACTTGTGGCTCGAGGATATAATCAAGAAGAAGGAATTGATTGTGGGAAACCTTTGCACTGTAGCCGGATTGAAGCCATTAGAATACTTGTTGGCATTTGCATCCGAGCATGTATATTAAATTATATCAAATGGATGTTAAGTGTGCATTTCTCAATGGTTTTATTGAAGAAGAAGTCTATGTCGAGCGACCTCCTGGTTTTGAAAACTCGGAATTTCCAAATTATGTTTTCAAACTTCAAAAGGCTCTCTATGGTCTTAAATTAGCACCTCGAGCTTGGTATGAAAGAGCTGAGTAGCTTCTTGGTTCAAAATGATTTTAAAAGAGGTCGGATCGACAAGACTCTCTTCATAAAGACCAAGGGGAAAGATTTCCTTATTGTTCAAATCTATGTTGATGATATTATTTTCGGTGCTACTAATGAGTTTCTTTGCAGAGAATTTTCCGAGTTGATGAGTCAAGAATTCCAAATGAGCATGATGGGGAACTTAATTTCTTCCTTGGCTTACAAATCAAATAAGACAAGGATGGGATCTTTGTTCATCAATCTAAGTATACCAAGGAACTGCTGAAGAAATACAAACTTCAAGATGCAAAGCACGCATCTACTCCCATGAGCGAGCAGTATAAAGCTTGACTCATATGAGAAAGGTAAAGTGATAGATCCGAAACTTTATCGAGGTATGATTGGATCTTTGCTATATCTTACTTCCAGCGAGCCGAGATATAATGTTCGAGTGTTTGTCTATGCGCAAGATTTCAAGCTGATCCAAAAGAATCACATCTCACCTGCGGTGAAGAGAATATTCGAGATATCTTGCAGGCACTCGGAATTTAGGTCTACGGTATTCCGGAGACTCGGAACCGACTCTTACTGGATACTCGAGACGCGGACTACGCAGGATACAAAGTTGATCGAAAGAGCACATCCGGAGCATGCCAATTTCGGGTCAATCCCTAATATCTTGGCACTCAAAGAAGCGTAACTCGGTAGCTCTATCAACTGCTGAAGCTGAATATATTGCAGCTGGAGCTTGTTGCGCTCGGATTCTATGGATAAAGCAACACTTGAAAGATCTTGGACTATCATTCAAATCAGTACCAATCAAGTGTGACAACCAAAGGGCAATTAGCATCACCAAGAACCCTGTCCAACATTTGAAAACAAAGCATATCGAGGTCGAGATATCACTTCCTACGCGATCACTCGGAAAAAGGTGATATTGTACTTGAGTTCATTCCTACTAATCTTCAATTAGCTGATATCTTTACTAAGCCTCTTGGTGAAGATCGGTTTTGTTTTATTCGGAATGAGCTTGGTATGTTAAATGCTTAATTATATGCTATTCTTATTCATTGCATAATTCTTTGCTATGTGTTTTCACATTTAATAACCATTAGCTCGGTTGATTCGGTGATACTTGGGCTGGTAGTTATTTCGTGTTTCGAGTCACTCGAAACCTATCCGAGTCAAACTCGGACGTAGAGAAACTTGGACTTTAAATTTTTTGAAACTATCTCTAGACCGAGTGGAGAGTTTCGGATCATATTTTCAAAATCTTTTCTCTCTCTCTCGAGCGCTGTGATCGGATACTAGCCGTGGATCTCTAACTGCTGAAATCTTAACCATTGAAGAGAACCGTCACACCGGTCCTCGGTGATTGATGGACAAGCCGAGTCGAACGGAGTTATATTTAAAGGATAGTTGACGGCGCGCTTATTTTCTATAAATAGCGTCTATTCATCTTCGTCTCGGTATTCTACATTCCATCTCTCTCAAACGAAACTTTTCGCGGAAGATTACTACGTGAGCAGTCATCCTTGAACTTACGCAAGCGTCGAAGAAGCCATCTCTCGTAAGTTTCGATCTGCTCTCATCTTTTTCTTCTACACCTTTTTCGTTTCTTCTCTTCTACCTCTCCTTCTCTTTCCTACTTGAAAGTTTCATCTTTCCTTCTTTCTCTCAAAATGCCTCAAAGAGGTAACCACCCCAACTTCCGGGTCTCCTCCTCTTCCAAAAGCCTCGTACCAAAACGCCGTAAAGCTCAACCCCTCCAAATCCATTGTCACCCGAGCACCTTGCGCTGGACGACAAGTTCTTTCCTACAACCAAATTTTCTTGGTTGTCCCACATTCAAACCACCGGAGCATACAACTTCATATGCTTCAGCGAGTTCATCTATCCCGAACTCATTTCGAGTTCTACACTCACCTCACCCACTCCAAAAATGTTCTAACCTCCGGGGTTCGGAACATAACTGTTCGTCTAAACACCTCTCTCCTCCACCGCTTGTTCAAGGTCTCCTCCCTCTTCTTGAACAGAAACCCCATTCCTTTCACTTGAAGTCGCCAACGACTTCTTTGAAAAATATGCCAAAGAGTTCCCTAAGTCCCGGAAAAACTTTTCTATGACTCGGTTGAAGTCGAAGCTCGCCTTACGTGCTTTCTGCCGATGAGAACCTTTTTCTCACGAGCATTCCGAGCAAGGAGAACCCCAACTCCAAACACCTTAAAGCTCTCTTTGACATTCTTGAGGGCTACGAAGTAGACCTCTTCCCCTCCATCATTGAGCGAGATGGCCGCTATGCCAGCTCAACTCCAATCCAAGAAGAACACCTCCCTTCCTTTCGGTGCTCTTCGACCCTTGTCTTCAAACAATTCCAAGTTCCTCTCCCCTCAACCCAAACGTCGTGTCTAAGGCTGCCGTTGTTGTTGGCAAAAAGGAACTGCAGGGGTATGGATACAAGGAAACCGACCACGGTGTCCGGGTTCATAACTCGAAGCGAGGCCTCCCTCTCCGCCTCATACTCGGAAATCCACCCTCTCTCTCTCCCCTCTCCACCTGGTGGTGCCTCAACCTCGGGTGCCTCAAAATCTCTCTCTGCTCTCTTGTCCCCTGTTTTTATGGATAAGATCGGCTCCGTGTCCTCCGATTTCGGAGACATGCTCCGGTCTTTCAAACTTGTTCTCCAAAATCGACCATCAACCAAAAGGCCGGTCAATCCCAAATCCAAGAGCAGCGAGTCTCTAGTTCTTGAGATGAAGGAACTGGTAAAGGAGCGAAGGAGCTGGTCGAGCTCCTCGGAGAGAGAAGGTCCAAGGCGGGTCAGGACCATGATGACTCGGACGCGTCTAAAGCGTCTTCGAGCCCGAGTCCGACCTCCTCGGACAGCGGGGATTAAGAAGAAGAAGGCTGCAGATGCGAGATGTAGCGGACTCGAGGAACCTGTGGCTGAGGCGAGTCCATCCGGGCAAGGGAAGCAACACCAAGAAGAAGCGGTAGGAACTGCCGAGGGTTAGAGCTGCTCCACAAGCTCAAATAGTCTGTACTCGGCTCATACAGCGATGCGGGTGGGTCCGAAGACTTAGCTACACCAGCGGGTCGGACAAGCAGCCCCTCCAGCCTACCGAGGTTCCAAGGGAAGAACCCCTCGATCCACTCACTCCGGGTCGGCCACTCGAGTTGAGCCCTTGACGATTATACCGGTTCTCCCTCCGCCGCACTCAAGCACATCGTCAAGATCATACCAGCGCCGGCAAACCTCCACTCCCTCCGCCTCCACTCGAAATCTCCCTCTCCCTCGTAGGCGCCATGCACCGAGTCACAATTCCTCGGTCCGCGATTCTTCTTCCGGAGAGATTTTTTATTTCTATTTCTCTTGTCCGGACATCTAAGTTACACTATTTGTTCTTTTCTTCCCTTCTTTTTGTTGTTTTTCTTTGAAAGGCAAGGGGAGAAATAGAGTCAGAAAACTTGTTGTCTTGTTTAGGGGAGTTTTCCCTTTTACTCCTTGTAATTTCTGTCGAGTTCAATGAATTAATGCTCTCTCTCACATGATTTCTATGTGTATAATCTTTTTGAGTTTACATTATTTCATTGCTAAGCATTCTTACTTTATGCTCGACTATATACCTCTTGCTCGATACACTCGAGAATTCTTTACTTAACTTTCCTCATAAGCAACTACTCGTAGTCGGATATTTTTTACTAACAAAGTTTCTGTCTAAGAATGGAATGCCTTTCATCAAAAAGGGGAGATTGAAGACTCGGACACTTCTCAACGCATTTCGAGTTGTATTAAATAAATCAGGTATAACCATCTCATACTTATAAAGTTTTGATTCCAAGGCATTCTCCGTATCTCGGAACCTTCTTTGAGTAAAATTGTATCTTCTCTAAGTGATACAACTCTTACTTCTTATATTTCCTGCTTATCTCGTAAGTCACTCGGAAAATTGGTTCGTTGTTCTGAGTCCGAGCATCACTCGGATTTATCGCAGATTGAATAGACTAGTATCTCGTCTTTTCTCACTCGGAATCTGATTTACGGTTATAAGTTTTATTATGTTATAGTCACTATTTTTAGTATGATTATTTCTTAGTCTATATCAAGTTATCTCACTCGATGTTCTTCACTTAACTTGATTCTTTGCTCGGACTAGCTACGATGGAATTTTTAGCTACATGGATATTGGACTCAGAAAATTCCATTTCGTTTCGACTCGGATAATCAATTGCTTAATTATCGTAATTATTTTATTATCTATGTCTAATCTTGGACCAAAGTATTTTATACTTTGAGAACCAAAATTGATTTACTTTTGGAGGTTATTCAATCGAGGATACACTTTTCAAACTACAAAACTAACCTAGCTTCGAACGTCAAATCACCAGCAGACATGGCTTTTCACTTTCTCTGCTCCAGTCCTAGAAGATTGTGTCGGGGCTATCTATTTCCAAATCTGGAAAACTGAAACGCCAAGCTTAATGGTGGTTTCCACCTTATCTTTCAAGACACCGCCAGGTGGTTTTAGGACTTCCAAGAGAGTTAAGCTGTTGTCCAACGTTCACATTACAACGGATACTTTCGAGTGACTCGAAAGCTTCTATCAACGGTCACGAGAGGACTCTCGGTCAATAGATGAAGATAACGGCTACTCTGCCTGGTCATCTATAAATAGAAGCCACCTCACAAGACTTCAAGATTGCCGAACATATTGTTAATACACATACTTGCTCAAAGTCATTGTGTTTACTTTCAATCTTCTACTTACAACTCCCATTCCGTAATTCATTACTTTCGAGTTGTAAGGTCTTGTACTCGATTACAAACTCTTTCTTACATTCTTTGTAAGGTCCCTTGACTAAGCCGTAAGGGTTAACTCAGCTTAGTTGTCCCTAGCTGTAAGGGTTATCTCAGCTAGGAAGTACTAGATCGAGATAAGGGAATTTCGAGTTTAGGAAAACTTGTATAGAGTTGTCTAGGGGAGCAACTCGGGTTCGGTTAGTTCACGGTATTTTGTGGACTCAAAATAGTGGATTTGGCTTCGTGCTTGGACTAGCACGGTCCGTGGTTTTCTGCCCCGGGAGGGTTTCGCGTAATCTCTAAGTGTTATCTTTACGAGTTCATTCTAGACTCGAGACAGTGTTACGACTCTTGCTTAATTTACTTATCCACTCATAATAGCATTTCGAGTTCAAACTTTTCCGACCTCGTTGATAGACTCGGAACTCTGTCTTTGTTTTGTTTTCGACGGAAGAGCTAAAGTTTCCACGAAAAACTTCCATCACCCTATTCACCCCCTCTAGGGTGACTCGGACTCTCCCGAGCAAACCTTCACCCACATTCCAAAATCGACTTTCAAAAACCATCTTCAAAATCAATCTTTAAAAAGAAACTCGACACAAGTGCGGAAGCTCCGCGAGCCCCGGCCGACCGTGGTTTCTACACTTCCTTTCAGTTCAAAAGGGTCTTGCTAAAAATCCCCTTCTTTCTCTTCAGTTATTTAGTCTTTCGTTCTTTTACATTCCCATTTTGCATTGCATTAGCCAAATCAAAATCATCTCATATTAGGTGAGTGCATTTATATTAGCCAAATAAAAATCATCTCAGTTTAGGTGAGTCCATTTGCATTAGCCAATCAAAATCATCTCATATTAGGTGAGTCTATTTGCATTAGCCAATCATAATCATCTTATATTAGGTGAGTCCATTTGCATTAGCCAAATAGAATTAATCTCATTTTTGGTGAGTTCATTTGCATTCATCTTGTATTAGGTAAGTTCATTTTTTGCATTTGCATTTAGCCTAAAACAAATTCATCTCAAACAAAGAAATGCATAATCATTTAGCTAAAATAGAAAGCATCTTTTCTTTAAGGATCAATCATTCATTACTCATGCATCATTTCATTGTCGCATCCTTTATGTGCATCCAAATAAAAACATCCTTAGTTTCTTAAGGTCTCGCGCTTAAGTCCCTTCCTCCCAAAAGTGATATTCTCTCACATGGTCTTAAACGTCATCTTTTGGGATGCAGAATAGGGAAGTCTACGGCAACTAAGTATTTTCAAAATCCGAGCTCTAAAAGATTAGAACGCTTCACGAAGGAGTCCGAGCACGTCTGCTTTCCTCTCTTCACCGCGGCTACACTCGTGCGACAAGCTTCGATGCACACTACACCATCTCGGCCTATTCCTTGTCATAAGACAAGTACATAGAAAGAGTTCCCTTCCAATGAGTCCGAACCCGGAGCGAGTCTCTTAATCTCGGCTTACTTAATGAGAACATAGCCATGGTGGAAACTAGATTGAATAATCAAGAGGAGAAAATGTCATATATATCAAGGGATATTAAGACTATCATAAGGGTTATTGAGGAAAGTAAGAGAGATGAGGAAGCTGAACGCTTGAGAAGAGAAGAGGCATTGGTTCCGCCACCTCCACCTATCTTGTCTCCTCCAGGCAGCCCCAAACATGAATCCCCTAATAAGCATGAATCCAAATCTTAGCCTCGATCCCCGTATAGATAAGATAGAACATATGTTAAAGGAGTCATCCATGTTCAGTAATCACTACTTCGATCATAAGGGATTCACTTCAATCCCTAAGGGTAAACTACCCCTAAGTTTATCATGTCTTATATTAAGTTCAAAGGTTATGAGAATCCCCATCATCAAGTGCACAACTTCTTAGGAGCAATGACTATTAAGAACATTCTCGAAGACAATTACCACATTATCTTCCCATGGATATTCGACACTAATGTAATGAAGTGGTACAATGTGGTCGACCCACGCAAGGTTGCAAACCGGATCGATCTATGCAAGGAGTTCCTCCATCAATACTCTTATAACACTAATCTGCCTATTACCCTCGGAGACTTGGAATTAATTAAGCAAGGCGAGAAGGAGAGCTTCACAGATTTTCTCACTAGATAGAGTGCAAAGGCAGCCCACATGGTTGATCGACCCTCCGAGAAAGACTAAGTTAGCATCGTCATAAGAAACATTTAGCCCAATTACAATCAACACCTCAAATTCCTACCCATGATGAACTTTTAACCCCTTAGAGATGGTGGTTTGCTCGATAGAAGAAGAGGCTGTCTACCGCGACCACAACAATCGCGACCGGGTATAGAGGTAATTATTATTCCAAAGATAAGAAAACCTCCAATATAGGCAATGCTAGTAGGGGTGCAAATGTCAATGCCCTCAACAGGTATACTAACTATACTCCTATCGATACCAACTACACTAAAGCCCTTGACCGTATCTAGGAAAAGGGAAAGATAGAATTGCCACCCATTAGAGCGAGAATCGAAACCGCACAACAATCCAAAATTTAGGATGCAGGAAAGGTTTGCAAGTAACACCGTGCACGAGGACACGATATCGAACAGTGTTGGACATTTCGGAACAAACTAGAAAGCATGTTTCGAAATGGCTAACTACCCTTGCCTAAGGCTGCTCGGAAACCACTTAACAATAAAAATCCTTTTAGGGGCACCTTAGCCATTTTCACTAAACCCACTCCGAGTCGAGTGTGATCCATCTGTTTTTATCTAATATGTTAACAAGTCGAAACCACATCTTAGCTTACCCCCATTAGATCTAGAAGTGCAGGGGCTATAGGTAAGTGATGAAGAAGATGTCTACAAAACGAGAAGCAATATTGACAACAATACCGATGACTTCGGGGCACACTAAGACTTTTGGGGAGACGCTAAAAGTCCTGTAATCCAATTCCTTACTAGATCCGGACGGCACAACGCACTCCTGTGTCCACAACAGCACTCGGGAAGCCACAAAAGAGCCTCGAAGCTATAAAAGAGGAAGACCCAATCCTTAAGCAACTCTAGAAATTAAAAGTCGATATCTCAATCGGCAATTAATATTTGTTTCCCATAAATATAGACAGGCCTTGATTGATGCACTCGATAAGATCGAGGTCTCTTTTGAAACTACGCTAGAGGAAGTGGTAGGATTGGTTAATAGTGGGGCTGGAACTATTAACTTTGATCGAAGGATCCCCAGTAAGAAGGCGTTGCACACAACAATGCCCTTTACTTAACCATAACTTGCATCAACAAGTTTGTTCCCCGACCTTGGTAGACAATGGATTAGCAAGTAAATGTATGTCCCTGGAGAACTGCTAGAAGGTTAAATTAGGGAGCAACAACTCTATACACAGATCGTCCATCTTCAAGCTTACAATAATTCTAAAAGAACAATCTTGGGAACAATGACCTTGCCAATCAACATAGAGCTAGTAGAAAGGAACATCGAATTCCAAGTCCTAGATATCCCAGCTATCTTCAATTTACTTCTACGACGCCCTTGGTTACATGATCATCGGGCGATGCCCTCTATACTATATCGAAGTTAAGATTATTGTCAAAGGTCAAGTCATAACTCGTCAATGGGGGTAGAATTTGTAGTTGAGATCAAGCATGATGCTAATGACGAGGAACTGTATGGATTCGAGATTGCCGTTGCCTTAGAAAGGGATGAAGCACCTATTAACTTTAATCCTTATGGCAACCCTAGTGTCCATTCAATGCTTAGGAAAAAGGGGTATTTTTCGGGTTTTACTCGCAGCCTAACGGCATACCACCCTACTTTTCTACCCCTTGAACCCACTAATAACTACAACTTTGGGTTAGGCTATAAACCTATTGCTAAGGAAATAGCTCAAACTAAGTGGGAAATTTAGACAAAGAGGACCGCACCGCACACGACCCCCTCTATCAAGACCTTTCCCTATGCTCTTAATGGGTAGTTCCTAAGAGAAGGAGATAACTTCCTTTATTATGGTTTTCCGATCGCTACTATATCAAGGAATAGGGCATCTTAGTACCTGGTCTAGAGATTTTCAATGACTACTATATTCCGGAGAAGGAGGCACCCTACCTCCTTAAAGAGGGACAGATCCACACCGGATCGGACCAATCTCACCGGGCATAATCTTTTCGGTCTTCTATTTGGATGAGAGGGTAACCTAGAAGGGAATTCGGTCTCGATATCTGTCACAAGCTATGTCGCACCTGCAGCTTCGATCCGTTAGGTTCATCACCGACGTTGATGTTGAAATCCAAGAATTTCACTTGGATTAACACCAAGGAGGGCCAAGAATTTGCTTGTCGGCAAAGGAGCGCTTCCTCTTTCGAGTCTAGGACTAGGGCTTGTATTTCTCCTTTTGTTATTTATAGTTCTTTTCCTTATTCTATCACTTCTAGTTCTCGTGTCTTCAATTTCTAAGTCTCGATGTACTCATTGCTTCATTTAATAAAGTGAACCTTTCCACTTACTCCTTGCCTCCTCTTGCTTTCACTTGTTTTACCTCTAATGATGAAAAGAAATCCCTATAGAATTAATAAAAGTTATGGAAGATCATGAAAATCGCTCACCAATAATAAAGGAAACAATAACAATTAATCTAGGGTTAGTTGATCAACCCTAAGAAGTTAAGATCAAGAGAACCTTGGATACAAAAGAGCGAAGTAATTTAGTTTGCTCTTTACAGAGTTTATAGATGTCTTTGCATGGTCCTACAAAGACATGCTGGGTATAGACCCAAGTATAGCAGAACATAAAACCCCGCTTTATGAAGATGCTAAGCTAATTAAGCAAAAATTGAGGAGGATGAAACCAGAATGGGCTATGAAGATTAAGGAAGAGGTCCAGAAGCGGTTAGAGGCTGGGTTCATCAAGGTAGTTCACTATCCTTACTGGGTAGCAAATATAGTACCGGTTCCGAAGAAAGACGGCAGTTGTATGTGTGTGGACTTCAAAGATTTGAATAAGGCCAGTCCCAAAGATGATTTTTCGCTACCTCATATGGACATCCTTGTGGATAATAAAGTGGGTCATGCTTTGCTCTCGTTCACGGATGGTTATCGCTGGGTATAATCAGGTAAAGATGGCTTAAGAAGATATGGAAAAGATGATCTTCATCACTTAATGGGGAACTTACTCGCTATGTGGTGATGCCATTTGGGCTCAAGAACGCCGGTGCAACGTATCGAGAGGATAACAACAACCTTATTGTATGATATGATCTATAAAGAACATGAACTTTACATGGGTGACATGATCATAAAATCCAAAACATGGCACCTACCTAGCCTAAGGAAATTCTTCCAGAGACTCGGGAAATATAACATGAGCCTTAACCCTCAAAAGTGTTCCTTTGGAGTGACCTTGGGTAAACTGCTAGGCTATGTTATCACTCTTAGAGGAATTTAAGTTGATCCATCTAAGATCAAAGCCATTCAGAAGATCCCTCTACCAAGCACATAAAAAGAGATAAGGGGTTTCCTTGGACATTTACGAGTACATCGAGTCATATCATTTCAAAACCGACTATGGTGTGTGAACCTATTTTCAAGAAGTTAAGGAAAGGATGTGAGCCCATTTGGGATGTCAAGTGCCAACAAGTATTCGAGAAGGTTAAGGAATACCTGGCTAATCCTCCGAGTGTTAGTTCCACCCCAATCGGGAAACCTTTGCTTCGTTTCTCACCACGATGGAAACGCCTATGGGAGCCATGCTAGCTCAACGAGACGAGGAAGGAAGAATGTGCGATCTACTACCTAAGTAAGAAGTTCCTAGATTATGAGACTAGATACACGCCATTGGAGAAGACATCATTGGCACTAGTCCGGGCTACTAAGAAGCTCGGGCACTACATATTAGCCCACACGGTACATGTGGTGGGACCTATGGATCGTATTAAGTACATTCATGAGCAACCAATCATCGGTAGCAAGATAGCAAGATGGACTCGCCATGCTATCGAATTTGAACTCAAGTTTGTCCCTAAAAAGTGATTAAAGGAAGGGTAGTGTCGGAATTCTTAGCTGATTTACCTTCACCTAAATTGCAACCTGAACACCTTGACTTTCCAAATGAAGACATTTTACAAGTATAGGTGGACGTTTGGACCATGTACTTTGATGGCGCTTCCAATCGGAAGAGCTTTGGAGTAGGAGTTCTTCTAGTCTTATCGGAGGGAGCACATACTCCCATTTCAGTCAAACTAGACTTCAAAGTTACCAATAACGCTATAGAGTAGGAAGCTTGCATCATAGAACTTTAAGCTGCTGCAGAGATTTGGGTATAGAATATTAGGGTTTTCAATGACTCTAGTTTGATCATCAATCAAATTTCGCAAAGGTGGAAGGTACATTGTGAAGCCTTGGCACCCTACCAAGCACATCCGATAGAATTATCTAATGCTTTAACAAAATGTCTTTCACTTACCTTCTTAGTGATGATAACTAATTCATGGATGCACTAGCTAAGTTAGCATCCATGATCAATATCCCTACAGGTGTTCATTCAATGCCTGTTCACATTGAATGACGGAGTCACCCTGCACACATCCGCACATTAGAAGTGTTTACTACTGACCATACCAGTTGGTATCATGACATTTATCAATATCCGGATAAACAAGAATATCCCTTGGACTCCACACCTAGAGCCCAACGAGCCATCAAGATGTTGGCTGCCCAATTCTTCATCAATCAAGGATAACTATACAAGAAAACGAATTCTAGGATTAGCTTACTTTGTGTCCATCAACATGAAGCAAAGTGCATCATGGAGGAGATTTATGGTAGAGAGTGTGCATCTCATATGAATGGTAGGATGTTGGTTCGGAAGGTTCGGAGACTCGATTATTACTGGGTCGACCATGGCGGCAAACTGTCATGATTTTGTTAGAAGGTTCCATAAATGTTAAGTGTATGCAAATTTACAACACCAACTGCCGTCATTTCTCACAACATTAGCTTCATCCTAGCCATTCTCTGTTTGGGGATTAGACATCATTCGCAAGGTGACCCCTAAAGGAACATGTGGTCATGAATTCGTCTTAGTAGCGATCGACTACTTCATAAAATGGGTAGAGGCAATGTCTTATGCAATTTTGACGTCAAAACAGGTAGCCAAATTCATTACCAAAAATATCATATGTCGTTATTGGGTGCCCCACAAGCTAATAAGTGATCGTGGTAGTCATTTAAAGAAGGAAGTATCGATTTGTTGGATAAGTATAAAATCCAATATCATAAATATTCGCCCTATCACCCTCGGACCAATGGAGTAGTTGAGGCTCGCTAATAAAAATATTCGTAAAATAGTGGAAAAGATGGCAATTACTTATAAGGATTGGCTTGACAAGTTTCCCTTCACTTTGTGGGGTTATAGAACTTCTATTAGGGCCTCTACGGGAGCAATGCCTTACTCTCTAGTTTATGGCATAAAAGCAGTCCTTCCAATCAAGATTGTCGTTACCTCGTAGAGGATAAGTGATGAGAGCCAGATTCTAGAAGCGGAATGGGCCAAAGCGCACTATGACGAGTTAGTATTATTGGATGAAACACACCTCAACGCCCGCACAATGTCCAAATATACCAGGTGCATATATCTAGGGCATTTAATAAAAAAGTTAAGTCTCAAAATATGCAAATTAGAGATTTAGTCCCTAAAGAGATAAGAGCACTAATTCAAGACCCACGAGGGAAATTTTAGCCCAATTGGCAAGGCCCATTTTTACTTAGTCGGATCTTTTCGGCGAGTGGTAAAAATAACTAATTTGGATGGGGAAGAGATTTTCCAAGTACACAAACTTAGATCAGCTGAAGAAAAATTATTTCTAGCACGACCCTAGACAATAAGTCGAGCCCGACCCAACCAGGCCGGACTATGGCAGGCATCGGCCACCACCCGGACAACGGTGGACTGGCCGGGTCGAGTTCTTTCTTTTTACACCGTAATTCGTTTTGAACTATCCGATTAGATGGTTCCCTTATTTACTTCTCGGACGGTCCAATGAGGTAGTCCGTTCATGTCTTTTATTTATTTTAAGGGCGGTCCAATTAGGCGGTCCCATTTATTTATTTTTACCTCTAGGTGAGCGATAAAATGTAAAAGTATAGCATAATACTTGCTTTTATTTAATAAGTTGGTAAGCCTACTACTTGCCTAAATGCATAGCTAATAAAGGGAAATCATTGCAAGCACACTACTTGTAAAATACTAATAACTTTGTTCTAAAGAGGCAAAACTATAACTCCTTTTCATTTATTCTATCCGAAATTCTTTTTTAAATGGTCTAAGCCCTAATCTATCTTTACTTTCTTTCCTTTAGGTCACTAGACTCAGCTTCTTTATCTCGGGTGCATTCCGTCAATTCTTCAATTCTGCGGGTTTTCCTTTCTTCAGCTTCTTTGGCTTCAGTTTCCCTTTGATGGACGCATTCAGCCATCCGAGGGTTTATTTCACGAATTTGGAGAAGGATAGCAGCAAGGACAGACTTCTTTAGGATCCATCTCTCTAGTTCTAAGTGCCTTACGCTATTGGGGATCTACTTCTATTATCCACTCTAGATAATAAGGAGAAACAGAATTGTTGGGCATGCCCGAAGGTGTCAACAACTTCAAGCAAGCTTATCTAGTATTCGGGCCATGACTTTGTCCGGTTAGAGTTACCAAACCCTTTGAAAAATTCAAAGGTAGAAGACCGGATGCAGTCCAACAAAGGAATCATTTACTCTCTTTCCATCTACGGAAACACACCGTGAGGGAAGTAGTAGGTATTGTCTTCTAGGCCCAACAGACGTATGAAAAGGTGTTGTGAGGTATGCGTTTTGAACTAGGACACCTTCCGAGTGCACAACCTACTCGAACTACATCGTTATCGTGATTCTTGAGGTATTTCTCCCACCAAGAAGCCTCGGTGATCAATTACCATCGCTTTTTGTTTTCGCTGGAAGAAATTAGTCCCTAAGCACGCATCGGCTTTTGGAGGAGCTCGAATCGCCTTTAGGTGCTCCATTATTCAAATCCGCACATCACGGATGCAAAACCAAAATTATTGTCTTGCACAGTCAAGGTCCAATCTTTCTTAGGCCCAATAGGAGTAAAATAAAAAAATAGAAAAATACGGAACAGGGGCAAAAATTTAGAATCTTTTGGTGTGAACCGGAGGCGTTTCAACCTCGGCGGCACCGGACAACCGCCATATGGCCAGCGCCGCCGACCGTTTCACATTGTTTGGTCTCATCTATCATTATGTGCTTACCTGCAACAACAAGGGGCTCCTAGAGAAGTCTTCATCTTAATTTGCTTCAACTCTGGTCTAAGCCTATGATTGTCTCAATAACTATTAGGGGAGTTAGAGAACAATAATTCTTTAATTGTTCAACTAAACTCAATAGCACCGCTGGTGGCAAGTCCCTGTGCCCTCCTACCGGAAGGAATCCACCTATCAAATAGGTGATAATAGCCCACCGCCTCAGGATGATGATTGCTTCAACGTAGGCATATATGTCCCGATAGTATTTCATCGATTGATCGGATTTACTCGGTTCCTAATGAGAATCCACGCTAGATTCTTATAGCTCAATTTCAGAAAGTATTTGTAAGTCTCGTGGAGATTTTGTAATGATTTGGGTATAGTTGGTTTTGTTCGCCTATAATCGCTTAATATGGCATCGAATTCTTCAGGCAAGGGCACAATTCCTTATCCCCAAACCTGCAGATGTGATGATGAAGGTCCCAAAAGTCCACAACAGACCTTTAAGAAGGTCCAATAGACCTTCACTCGGCGAATGCTTGAAAAGGACATTCAGCCCGTAGTTAGATAACCCGAATCTATCCATGTTACTCATCTCATGCATCCACCATGTTAACTCAATCGTAAACTTCATTTTTTTTTTTTTAAAGGAAGAAGAGGATACGGTAGGTTCTTAGTTTGATTCACATAAGGCTTTTGAGTTAGACATCTTTTAGCATCAAAGTGGATCTTATTTATAGAGGTTTTCTAGAGTTATGAGAGTCCTACTGCAACTCGATCACCGAGCAATCGCCAACGCCTTGGGTTTCACCGGTGGCGGGCACCAACCACTGCCGTGTTCCGGCCCGTTTTGCGGTTTTCTTCGACCCAAGCATTCCTTAGACCATTTTATTTTCGACCCCAGTCCACTCGCGCAAAACATGTTATTATTTTGAACCATACACTTACGCTTTACCTTTTTTCTTTTTATTATTTTCTTTTGGGCGAAATGGGGCTGGTGCAATTTTGTTTTTTTCTATTTATCTTTGTACTTTTTTCCTAAGTTTTATGCATCATATTAAATAAAAGAACTCATTTCTTAGAATTGAGTCTTGCATCTCATCCCATTGTATAAGAGTCCACATTATAAAGAAAATATTAAATAAACAAACACCCTATAAGGGGCTCCCTAATCATTAACGATGGAAGAAGCAAGGAATCTTCTAAGCACTCGCTATAAGAATCACCGTCAAATATGTAATTCCCGAAATCCTCCAAAAAGGATGTGGAGAACCGACCACTTTCGTCATCTTAATAAGAGCTACATCTATGGTCCCAAGATTGCGAAGCTCCATCGATTAGCCCACTGTACGAAGATCGAGGGAAATAAAGAGGATTTCGTGATGGTTGAAAGCCTGCAGGGGCAAGATGTTTAGGCTCTCCTCGGAAAAGCTTGGTCTCACACCGAAAGCACCGGGCTCGAAAGTCCTAGGTCCTACCTCGAAGCACTCCTATGATGCGCACGCCGTGAAGAACATCGTGGAGAAACTTGTCTAGCATTACTACTAGAAGGTGTTTGTTGGCCGGATGGGTGCGTTTGTGCCCGGGTCCGCGAGGAAGACTACCGGAGGGAGGTGCTCTAGATTGGAGCCTCAACAAGAACAATTGGGCAATTAGCACTCACGAAAGCTCGCTAAAATTAGCACTCCACTAATTAAGGACTTACCCAGAAACTAGGAAAGGATCGCCCAAGTAAGGAAGTTTTGGATTCCTAAGAGAACAGACTGGAGATTAGTGGACATAGTTCGGGATTGTTCTCGGTCATACTATGAAAGTCGATACTATGGTATTAGCCAAAAATACTTTTAGCATACAACTAAAAGTAAAGAGCATGAAATTCTTACTCCTCGTCAATTCCTAGGGAAAGGATGCCCAACACATTGTACCTCCGGGATTTCGGGAATTCTTACGTAACGAGGAGATTCCCAGGAAGAGTAACATCCACATCAAGACTCAAGATATGGATGTCCACGGCGAGGAGCTACCAGAAGATAAAGATTAATTTCTATGCAAGAAATTCAAACTTTGATGAGGAAAGAGTTGAGAACTCACCGGTTGGGTCATGATCCCTAGCGAATAGTGGGCATAGGATGTGGTCAAGATTAGAAATGAGGTAAAAGGATACCGCATAATAGCAGCCGCATGCTCATTTTGATGAAGGGAGCAAAAGTAAAACACGGTCGGAGGTGGATCGACTGGAACGAACGGAGGCGACGTGTTTACCCGGATTTGAGGTATGACCCTCTCCCCAAGATAACAACAAAATGCAAAAGGACCTTCAAACAAGATCCTCCTTTCACTCAATTCTCGTGCCACAATGACACTTTGGGGAAGTTGGAGTTGAGCCCAAGGATAAAAGTTCTACATTCAAGGTTTATCAAGAAATAAGCTAGCAAGAACGAAAGGCAGTAGGAAAACGGATGAAAAACATTGAATATTCAAGGCTGGATTCCACCACAGGCGGACCCACAAGCAGTGCCATAAGCCGTGGGCAGGGGTACAAAGCGAAAAGTGTGATAAAAAATTCTCTAAAGCATATTTTTCAGGCAAATTTTGAGATTATAAGAACATACCGAGGTCACGTAGTTAAGGGTTGATCTTAAGAAGTCTATCCGATGAATGTTACGCCATTGAAGATAGACCTTAGCCCACGACACGAGAGGCCGAAATATGGGAAGATTTGTTGAACCGAGAGAAAGATGTGGGAAATATTCATACAACCACGATTGCATTTTGCAAATCAAGTAAGACTTTTTATCCACACAAGATATATATATATATATTGGAGAAAAGGATAATTTGAGCATACCTCAATAATTTTCCTCAAGCCATTCAATGGTAAATAATTGGTTGAATCAAGCTCTAGTTTTGTATGCCACACACCGACACGGAGGCCCCTAATGAGGCAAGTATATGAAGGAGCACCCCAGTTGAGCTCCTTTATTTTGTCAAGGTACACTAAGTTCACCAAATTATGAACATGAACCTTAGCAGCTTGGTCGGAGAAGAGGATCGTACTCAAAAGAAGAACAAGCACGATCTGGACTTGTTGTTGAGGAGAGTGTTGAGGCCATAACCTAACATCCTCAAAGGCCTCAAAAAGGACGGTATACTTAAAGAAATTATCATGGGAAAACTTATCGGCGATGGGGTCAAAGAGGTGACGAAGATAGTCACGGTTTTTATACAAGTTCTAGTCATAGGCTAGAGGCTCTCCTGAGAAGCACAAACCGGATAAAGCGGCAAAATCAAAAGGCGTTATAGTCATTTTACCGAAGGGAAGGTGAAAAGTGTTGGTAGTGTCCCAAAAGCGCTCACCAATGGCCCTAATGGTATTTCTCTCTCTTTTATCAACAAGGTGGTACAAAGCAAGGTAGAGAGGACCAAACCTGGCACTATGCATGACATTTTCTAGAGGAAAGTTTTCCTCTTGCATGTCTCCATGAATTTAGAGATAGCTCCACTACTCCGAATCGAGCCTTTCACGTAAGACAAAAATCCAACAAGATTTTATAGTTGAAGACACTATTCTCAATGAGTAAAAGAAAAACTTAAGCCAACTAGCATATCGAAGGAGTAATGGCCAGCGAAGAAACGGGACTTGCGGCCTCGACCAAGAAATCGCTCGGGTTCCACTCGTTCTTTGGATGTCATTCACGTTCAAGGAATTTGTCTTGAACAACTCTCTCGACTATAGATCTCCTGATAGGATGGGCCTTTCTCCTAAACATTTTGGAAGAAGAGATTTTGAGAACCAACTAGTTTTCAAGAAAAAGCAAAGTAAGAGAGCACAAGTAGAATGCAAAAACAAGATGAGGAGTAAGTGTACAAAATGAACACACCAAGCATCCCCTTTTATAGGAAAACTCGGTCAAGGCAACCAACTATACAAGACAAGGGTCAAGCAAGTAGTGGGAGACCAAGGGAATCCGGCGGAGCACGCCGAGGGCCACACCTGCCAAAGGTTGGCCCGTGCCGGCCACAAGGCATCGTGATGTCCCATCGGCGACCACTTTTACAGCCTAGCCTGCCCACCTAGCTTGTGGAGTCTCATCAACCGTGGCATGTGACTCTTTGGCCCTTTGTGCATGCAAGTGGGAGTTTCCGGACCCACTAATCAGCTTTTTCGGATCGGATTTTTAGTCCTTTTTCGATTCGAATTACTCGGGTCATACACTCGAACTTTAGTCAATTTGATTATACACTAACAAGTATGTTATACGAGTAGATCATTTTGCCAAGCTTTAGATCAAAAGAACGATGGAAGTTTCAGCATCAAAATATACCAAGCTTCAGGCTCTAATTAAGCTAAGCTTAGGATCTTCTTATCGGACTTCGGAATTCATGCATCACGATCAAGTCCAGGCCCCATTTTGGAGTTCAAATTCTATTATAACCAATTCCAAGCATCACACAATACCTAATATCAAAAATCAAAGTAAGTACCCTTTAGTGTCCACTTTGACCCTTCGTCTTTTTAGACTTGGTCAAACTGGGGCTAACTGCAGACACCTGAAAAATGTCGTCCGTTATCTCTTTAAATTCCGTATTTTATTCTATTGGCCTAATGATGAAATCTCGAGTCCTGTTTGAGGATTTGGATCTCCGACCGTGATTTGATTGGTGCAACATAAGCTAGTAAACCACAAAGAACCCCAGACATGAAATAAATAGCCTTTTGGCTTGGGTCGATCAAAAATCCCACTTTATTTCGGACGATTCAATAACCGAGCCAAGCCTTTAGAGACAACAGATTCCGAGTGCCGTATACCGGGAAATTTCAAATTTAGAATACTACATTTTACTTTTGTCTAATCGGACAAGGAGCTGAAGACTCGAAGACGGCATTAAAGCGTTGCATTTCATGATCACGAGCATCAAAGTGCTATGTTTAAGCTCCATAAGGGAGTCCACACGAGACTAGGACCTTTTCCCCTCAAAAAGACGTCATGGTCGGCGCCGCAACCCCGAATTTTAAGTGAAACACTGAATTTTGGCTTGGATAATCCCTTCGAAACATGGTAGGGCACGAAACCGTAACGCCCCAACCCATAATCACTAGTTTAGGCTAAACCACCCGCTAACCGGTGATTAGCGTAGCGGAAAAAGAGTTAGGAGTCGTCACCGCCGCTCTTACCAGCGGAAAGGGCAAGGCTATTAGGAGTCGAGATACTAAACTATTCGACAAAGATCACATTATCTTAATAGTCGAGCAACGAAAGGAACTACAATATGTACAAAGTCGAAAAAAGTACACGGTAAGCTAACATTCACTAGCTCTAACCCACAACACTGTGTACTAGTCTCCAAAAGGCTATCATGGCGAGAGTCCCTAAGCCTCGAACACAATTCTTCTATGACATGTCTGTCTTTACTATTCTTACCTAAAACAAAACAAGGAAAATATTTTCGCAATGTGAGTCGAAACTCAATACGTTCACTATCATGCGAGTAAAATAAAAGTTATGAAATAATTGAGTTGAGTACATGCATTTCAATTCATTTGTAAATGAGGGAGAGTGAACAATGTAAAAATATTGCCAATTAATTATCCGAATGGACCCCTTTACAATCATCGGGTTTCCCTAAATGCATGTGCACACACCTGGACCGATTGGATAGTCCAGTTGAAGGTGGTTAACGGTTATGGTGTTACCAACCTGGATAATGAGGCGTACCAAATAATGGCACTTGATGGGCGGGTCCATATTAAAATGTGGTATCGGAGCAAGATACTCCTCCCATTTCCCTTGGAAATCAAGAATGCAAGCTTGTAACATATCTTCTAGAATTTGGTTAACTCTTTCAGTTTGACCATCTGTCTCTCGGATGGTATGAGCTACTAAAGTTCAACTTAGTCCCAAAAGCTTGCTGTAAGGCTTCCCAAAATTGAGATTGGAATCGGGTGTCTTTATCGGAGACTATATCCTTAGGTATTCCATGGAGTCCGACAATCTCTTTTAAGTATACTTGAGCTAATTTGTCCACACTCCAATTGTCACTAATTGGTATGAAGTGTGCGGACTTTGTAAGACGATCAACTATCGTCCAAATAGCATTTTTCCTGGTGGCAGATGAAGGGAGTCCTACGATGAAATCCATTGATATAGAATCCCATTTCCGAGGTTGGGATCTCCAAGGGCCTTAACTCGCCCACATGGCGTTGATGTTTTGCTTTCACTCTTTGACATGTAAGACACCTATCCACATATCTCGCAACTTCTCGTTTCATGTTGGGCCACCAGAAATTCTTCTTTAGATCTATATACATTTTTGTTCCCCAGGATAGACAGAATATAAAGTCATATGAGCCTCATCTAAAATCTTCTTTTTAATCTCCTCTTGATCGGGTACACACAAACGATTTTGAAACCTCAAAGTTCCGTCTTCATGTATGATGAATCCTGGGAATTTACCCTTGTCAATGTTCTCGCTCAATCCTCACCAACTTCTAATGTTTCTTCTGTCCTACTTTGATTTCATCTCGCAATTGATGGTCCGACTTCTAAAAGTTCAAGACCCCTTTGTCTCCTGGGTTCCAAATGATCTCGATTCCTGCTCTGTGTAATTCCCGAATAAGGATTGGTTGGGTGATAATCAAGGTATTCACGTTATGTTGAGTTTTTCTACTCAAGGCATCGGCTACGACGTTGGCTTGACCTGGATGGTATTGAATCTCCAAGTCATAATCCTTTAACAGTTCCAACCATCTCCTTTGCCTCAAATTAAGCTCCTTTTGAGTGAACACGTACTTCAATTTTTGGTGATCGGTATATACCTTACAAGTTACTCCATATAAATAATGTCTCCAAATTTTCAAAGCAAACCCGACAGCAGCCAATTCCAAATCATGTGTGGGGTAATTTCCCTCATATGGTTTTAACTGCCGAGAAGCATTGGCTACCACTTTGCCATTTTGCATAAATACGCACCCTAATCCGTTCTTCGAAGCATCACTATAGATGGTATACTCTTTGCCTTCTTCGGGGAGGTCGATACTGAGCCAGTAGTCGGCTTGCCTTTCAAGGTTTAGAATGCTTGTTCACACTCAATAGACCATTCAAATTTGGTGGTTTTCTTTAAAAGGTTAGTCATAGGCAGGGCTAGTTTTGAAAAACCTTGTACAAATCTTCGATAGTATCCAGCTAACCCTAGAAAACTTCTCACCTCAGTAACATTGGTTGGTCCGGGCCATTCGATGACTCGCTTGTATCTTATGTGGGTCTACCTTTATCCCCTCCGGGATACCACATGACCTAAAAATGTCACTTCATTTAACCAAAACTCACACTTTTGTAACTTGGCATATAACTGGTGCTCCCTTAAGACTTGCAATACTATCCTCAAATGATGGACATGTTCTTCTTTATTCTTCGAGTACACCAATATATCATCAATGAAAACGACCACAAATTTGTCCAAATAAGGTCCGAAAATCCTATTCGTCGGATCCATGAACTTGGCATGTGCATTAGTTAGCCCAAAAGGCATGACAACAAACTCATAATGGCCATACCTAGTTCGAAACGCAGTTTTGGGTATATCTTCACTCCTTATTCTAAGTTGATGGTATCCGGACCTTAAGTCTATTTTTTAAAATATTTCCGCACCTTGTAATTGGTCGAATAAATCATCGATCCGGGGTAGAGGATATTTATTCTTGATCGTAAGTTTATTCAACTCCCTATAATCAATGCATAACCGCAAGGTACCATCCTTTTTCTTCACAAATAACACCGGCGCTCCCCAAGGTGAAATACTTGATCCGATAAATCCCTTCTCCATAAGTTCTTCCAATTGACTTTTCAATTCTTTCAACTCTGCTGGGGCCATTCTATAGGGTGCTTTAAAAATTGTAATTCCACTTCAAAATCTACTTCTCTCGAGGCAACAATCCTGGAAGTTCCTCAGGGAAAACATCAGGGAATTCACTTATCACCGGAATATCCTCGAGTCTCACGTTTTCCTCTTTTTCCTTAATAGTATAACACCAATAACCTTAACATCCCCTTTTCAAGAGTTTTGCTGCATTTGTCAAAGATACAAGGGAAAATTCCATTTTATTCTCATCTCAATAAAAACATACATTTCCTCCTTGCCTACCTTTTAATATGACCTTTCATTCATCACAACTTATTTTGGCCCCATATTTCGACAACCAATCCATTCCTAAAATTATTCCAAAATTAACTAGATCAAACTGAATAAGATTGGTTGGAATATCTTCTCCGGCTATAGTTAATGGAACTTCTTTGTAAGAGAATGGACACTCTACCACTTGACCATTAGGTAAAGTGATTTGATATGTGATCAAGGCTTTATGCGCTCGTAAATTGTGTTGAGATGCAACATGAGTTGACACAAATGAATTTGAAGCTCCAGAATCAAATAACGCATAAGTTGGCTTCGAATTTAAAAAGAGAGTTCCGAAACTACCGTACTCGAGGCGGCCGCATCCTTCTTGTTCATAATATATACACGACCTGCATTAACGGGAATAGGCTGAGGAAGGTCCTGTACGTAGGTTAGGTAATGGTCTTACTTGTTCCCTTTTCCACGGCCTTCCGCCTCCTAGGACAGTTGAGCACTCGATGCTCCGTACTTCCACACCAATTACATTTATTTGTCCCAACTCTACACTCTATTGTTGTATGGTTGGTCCTGCCACACTTCTCACATGGGTCGTGGCTAGTAGGCTGCAGAGTTTTTTGCCTGGCTGGGGTTCGCCTTCCTTGCTATGTTATCTCCACCCCGACTTTGGTTTCCCTTATCGTTCCATTTTCATTTGGAACTTCCTATACTCGAGCTCTTAGTTCGGTCTTTATCCTTTCCACCTCTGCGGCTCTCTCATACAACTCATGGGTAGTCTTAATTGGTTGCCCAGCTAGTTGGTGTCGTATAAATAGAGCCAATCCTTCTTCATGTCTTAACATTTTCATCCTCTCCGTAGACACAAAGTCTTGGGCGAACCGAGCCAACTCATTAAACTTAGCGGTGTATTGCATCACCGACATGCCCTCTGTCATCCTTAGTTCTAGAAATCCTTTCTCTTTCTAACATTGGACCGAAGCGAGGTAAAACCGAGCTCTAAGTTCCTCCAAAAATTTAGGCCAAGTAAGCTCGGGTCCTTGGCATTTTTCTTTGATTGTGTTCCACCATATGTCCGCTTCCCGGACAAATAAAAGGTTCCTAGGACCACCTTCTTGTCTTCGGTACTTCAAGGATCATGAAAATTTTCTCCAGGTTCCTGATCCACTCCTCTAATTCCACTAGGTCAATTTTGCCATGATACACCTTGGGGTTTCTTTTGGCCACCCTATCTCGCCAATTTCTCCGTATTCTTGGAAGATCCGGGTGGGGCCGTAGGGACAGTACCCTCTTTAGTAATTCTTGAACCAAATTTCCCTAATACGCAGGGTTGACGTTTTCTTGTGAGTTTGGTTGCGCAAAGCGATAAATGGGGGTTAGTTGCTTTCTGTTGTGAGTTAGCAGGTATTTCATTGAGATTGATGCCCAAATCTCTCATTGTCCCTTCATGGCCACTATTCTCGGGCTGGTTGTTACTCGCACCTTAAGACATTCTACAAAACAAATAGATTTACTTGGATTTACTCATTCTGTTACCGGACTTCTCGTTCTATATTCAAATACTAAAATACCGAAATCTTCTAACCCTAACTTGACTCTTATGATTCCTATATGGCTCGCAATGGTATCTTAAACCTAGGCTCTAATACCACATCGTAATGCCCTCAACCCATAATCACTAGTTTAGGCTAAACCGCCGCTAACCGGTGATTAGCGCAGTGGAAAAAGGGTTAGGAGTCGTAGCCTTACCTTTTCCATTGGTAAGGGCGGCGGTGACGACTCCTAACCCTTTTTCCGCTGCGTTAATCACTGGTTAGTTGGTGGTTTAGCCTAAACTAGTGATTATGGGTTAGGGCATTACGAAAACCCTAGACATGCCTAGGTGTCCGACACCGTGAATCGGGTTCTATCCGGTTCTATCCTTACTTTATCCCGTTCAATCTTGTGAGATTCCGGCCCGGTTTGTTTGCAGCTGCTTGGATAGCTAGGCTGAGTGTAAACCTAGGTCATTTGTGACCTAGGTCTCTCCGTATAAATAGAGAGCCTTGGCTCTCATTCCCATATGGCTTTCTCCTATGCGTAATGATGCATAAAGCTAACCTGAGCATTCATACCTTACCATTACTCTGCCAAAATTATTATCAATCATTCATCTTTTCTCTACTTACCGCCGTTGAATCCATGCAAAGAGCTAAAGTATATTCAGTTATTCTGATTTATAGGCACTTATTCAACTGATCTTTCCTATTCTCTACATACGTATTTCACAAACAAGCCATTTTCCTTTGATTTGCTTCGTTGTCGCATCAAGAGATCCGACGTAGAGATCTAAATTAGTAAGGTGGGACAACCTGAGGGCAGTCATGCAGCCTTCAAACGGTTTATATTATTTGTATGCTTCACTTACCGCTTTCTATATTGTGGATTAAAGAGATGTAATCATTCTTTTAATTCCTTCCCGCTCAATGTAATCTTTCAATTTTTCGCTTTTCTTTTTTTTTTTTTTTTTTTGCTTTCTTTATCGCTTTCTTTTATTATTGTTTTGGTTCCTTTAAATTTTGCTTAGCATGTTGCTTTATGCTTGTCTTTTTCACATTGTTTTAATTCACTACTCAAACTAGTAATGGTCTTCTTCCGACGCGTGGAATGGAAGGGTTTTCCCTACATTTTGTACCCTCGCCATCGGATCCGGTTCTTGGTTCAAAGACCGATGGAATCAATTTTAGCCTTTTTTAGTCTTAGTTTTCCCATACTAAGATTGAAAGAAGTTTTTGTTTTTGTTAGTTTTTATCCTAAATTGACTAGCGACTCCTCTTTTTATGCTTTATTCTTATTTAATCTGCATCTCCTTTATTTTCCGGTTGCTAGACAAAGAAAAAGAAACCTGGATCCGCCTGCCGGGCCTATGACCGACGCTTGCGACCACCGAGTGCCGATTGCCGCCTTCACTAGGGGGTCAACGGTGAGGCTTGAGTCCAGACCGGTGTTATCACACCGGTCCGTCATTAAGTCTCACGGCAGAAACCCTAGTTTCTAATTTTATTTGTCCTTTAATTAGGAAATAATATCCTTAGAATTCCGAAAATAACTTATAAAATCGAAATAATTAATAAAAAGGCCATTCAAACTTTGCTTAATCAAATTTAATAAAATTAATAAAAGGTTCGTCCCCACTTTCTAAAATGCATATTCAAAACCCTAAAATCATTTCCCAACTTTCTAAAACCCTTACGCCAAAAAGGCACATGGGAAGCTTAGTCCGGCTCGGTGTGGGCCCGAGGCCGTGGTTCTTACAATATTATAGCTTTATATTACCCCCTTATTTTACTCTTCGCCTACCTGCCTTACTCTCTAAAGGATAACTTCTTTACTTTAACTCTACGTATCTCCATTTATATTTTTAACCTATAATTCTTCCCCAAATAACACATGCAACACAATTTCAAGATCATCCTTTCCTTCTCTCTAATTTTTTTTTATTTGTATTTCTTAATCTACAAAGCAAAAGCTTCCAAACTCTTCCTTTTCTTATCACTATTTTTGGTGTGTTTTTTCTTGGTGCTTTTAGGGAGGAAAACCAACTCATATTTATAGGAATCCCAAAGTAATGAAATTATGATACTTGTCAACTTATATTTAGAAAACCATAGGCTAAAAACATATGCATTTTAAAAAGTATAGCTAGACAAAACCATGGTTTTTAAAAATCCACGTGTAAGTTAAAACAATTATATATATATATATATATATAAAAGTATGTATTTGACTTGACTTGACTTGATTTTGATTTTTCCTTCACCAATTTTATATAACTAGGGAACTTACCAAGTATAATCTCAATAATTTATTTTTATTTAAAGTTATAAGGATGTAATTCTATTTTTATTATTTAGTATTTGACATTTAATAGTTAGCTCGATCATTTTATTAGTAACTTTATTTATCCAATATATGCACAAATTGTATGTTTAATCGAAGACCTCCACAGAAACATGCAAAAACAAACACTTATAAATTTTTGAATTGAAATGCATGCGCTCGATTTGGTTAGCTTAATTGTTACTTAGGAAAATTAATAATATTAATAAGGGTGCGGTTGTTATAGTGTTGCCTCTTAAAATAAATTTCGTCCTCAAAACTTGATATGAAAAAAAGGAAGGACTAAACTTTTTATTCAATGCTTAATATTTTTCATAGCTTCATATACACTACGGTAAAAAAGTAAATTAGCGTCGGACAAAATCGGACGCCAAATCAAGAAAATCCGACGCTAAACGTCTTTAGTGTCGGATTAGAGTCGGATAAAATTCGGACGCAGAAGACCTCGACGCTATAAAATTTCGCGTCGGATTTACCATCCGACGCTAATTAGCGTCGGATTTAGCGTCGGATTAAATCCGACGCTAATTAGCGTCCGATCGTATCCGACGCTATTAGCGTCGGATTCCAGGCAACTAGCGTCGGACACAAATCCGACGCTAATTTTTTTTTTCAACCTCTACTTCAATTTAGTGTCGGATTTTTGTGTTTAGCGTCAGCTTTTTGACTCAAATAGCGTCGGATTTTGTGTGCGACGCTAAAATCCGAAGATAACTGTTCCATTATCTTGCCGGAGCTTTTTTACATTTGCTATTCCCTTTTTACATATATTTCCTGCAAAACATTTACATAAAATTCTAACTTCTTCTTTACACAGTAATCCACGAATACACAAATACATTGTGATTCATTCTTTGCACAATCATCCACAAACCACCAAGTATTCATAAAAACAACGAACATTCGCAGCAGTTTATCCAACAAATCGGTTCAAAGTTCAACAAACAAACCAATTCAAAGTTCAACAAATAAACCGTGCTAAGAAATTAGTTAGAACCACCGGACATCCTGTCAACTTGTGATTGGAGGTTTTGAATGAGTTTCATTGCTTCTTCTATGACCTTTTGCTAACTCTCGACCAGTTTTCTTTGCTCTTCCATGGCCTTTTGATGACTGTCGGTTAGTTTTCTTTGCTCTTCCATGGCTTTTTGATGACTCTCGGTTAATTTTCTTTGCTCGATCAAGTTGTTCTTGGGTTGATTGAAGTTGTGATTGTAGCCGAGAATAAGCCGAGGAATTGTAGGTAGCACTCTGTAGAGGATGTCGAGGCGATAGGCTTCTCGTAGAACATTGTTGCGTAATTACCCAATCCATAGATGGTTGATTTTTACTCCACCCACCCGACACCTCATAGTAGAGGGTCTCTGCCTCTTTGTCCCCTCCCGAATACCACGCTCGGCTCTAATCGCTTCATATTTTTCCTGCAAAAGGAAAGCATCCATTGTACATTCAATATGAATATCCCCTACAATTGTCCATTTCACTCTATTTGCTTGCAAAGGTTTATGAAGATAATATTCTTACCCACAGAGATTTAGACCGGTCATCGACAAAAACCTTTCCAGATTGAGCATCTTCCTTACTACGACTCCTCACAAACAATGCGGATGGAGTAGGATTCTTCCCTTCCTTGATCTAGGTATACAAAATATGCAATAAAGTTACACAAACTAAATTATGTGTATAAAATGAAAGAAAACCAAAATACTAGAGTTTATACCATTTGGATTCGTGAGATCTGCGGTTGAGACCGACCCTTGGCTATGTAACGTTCCTGCTTTTGGGCCTTCTGTCCTATTCTTGAAGCATTGGGCAGATTTTTTTGAAATTCAGAGGTACTTCTTAGCCCCTTCAACCTCTCTCGCCCCTCATCCGACAACCAAGTTATTGGTTTATCATCGAGCCTTTTTCCAGCCTTGCTCGCTAAGTTCCTCAAATTTTTACCAACTTTCTTCTTCCACTCTGCATATACTTCTTAAGAAAGTTCTGGAGCCCAAGTATACTTGCCCTGTTTTACACAAATATTATCAAACATAAATTGCAAAAATTAAAAACTACTCATATATATCCAATTGTTTTCAAGCTTTTTACCTCAAAAGTCCTCCACAAAAGTTGTAGCTCTTCTTTAGGGAGATTTGATAAACATGTGCACTGGCCATTGTAGAAACTCTTGATATCATCTGATATAGCTCGTGACAACTTCGACTTAGTGAACCTACAATAAAATTATTAAGTTAAAAGTACCCAAAGAATATAAAAAATAAACCAAATTACTGATACATACCACCGGTTATCATCATCCTTTGCCAAAACTCTTTTCCTGCAAGCTGCCCCTTGTTGTGAGCTATCTCCCTGTGACGATGATGATTGAGCCTGGACTATAGATTGATTGGTCCCAACATTGGAATCGGAACCAGAAGTAGGCGCACCATGATTTAGTGCAAAACCTTTTGTTCGAGGCATATTTGTATGTACAACGAATAATGTCATGCAAAGAAGATTTAAGTATATATATTCAAAAATAAATTAATATACACAAAAAAATCAAAACATAAATCAAAATCATAACATAGATCACTTGGTTATCAATGTCACGAGATTACAATATTACTTCAAAAATCATCATCATCATTAGCTACAATGTCATCATCAATGTCATTATACAATAAAAGACTGTCATCATCTGCCTCCCCTTCAAAATTATCATCCTCGTTTTCAGCATTGAAATCGTCTTCATTAACTTCCTCTTCACTTATATCCTTAAGTTCATTTTCAACTCCTTCTTGGACTCCTTCGAACTCACACAAAGTAGGAGGATTATCATTAGTATCCTCTTGGAATGTTGAATCATTGAGTGGTGCTTCAATAGTTGATCTTGGTTTTATCTTAATCACCGCCCACCATTGGTTTCTATCGTTCCTTATACTTGGATAAGGGGTAAAATACACTTGCATAACTTGGGATGCCAATACAAATGGATCATACTTTGGGTACTTTTTTGTATGGTTGACATCCACTAGTTTATATTGTTCATGTGTATTAATACCCCTTATAGAATCAAACCATTCGCATTTGAACAAAACCGTCTTGTAAGAACAAGAATCCCCAACATACTCTAACTCAATCACCTCTTGACGAATGCCATAATAATGAATATCATCTACCCCTTTCATGGATACCCCATAGTTCATACTGGCCTTGTTTTGACCATATTTATGGGTGTGAAAGTTGTAATTATTTATGTAATAATGGTTAAAACTACGCACATTCTTCTTTGGACCAAGTGCCAAACTTTTAATTACTCCGTTGTTCTCGTTCAAATGAAAAACCTATGCCATTAAAATATAAGTTAATGAAAATGGAATACATATTTAAACCACTCGCAACACAACATCAATATACTAACCTTCTCTCGAAACCATTTTGGGAAATCTTTATCAAACTTACTCCATACTTCATCTTTCTTAACACGTGGATTTAGTGTAATCATTTCATCTTCAAATTGCCTTAGTTGGGGAACATGCTTATTATTAGTTCGTTATCATTAAAAGATAATATATGACAAAATTATTCAAGTTGATAGTCGTACCGTTCATAATCCTCTAATATTTCACAATTTTGAAGAATGTATGCATGAGCTGCATCATACTCGCGTTAATCAAGGTATCTCATACGTCCTTCACTCGGGGCATACCGGACATTAAAGGAGAAGATATCCGGAATGTGTTCACCATGATTCTCCTCTATATGAGGATATACATTTCCCCAAGATCTCTTATTTTTGTGTCAACATTTTGCTCAAAGTAAGCGGCACAAAAATTTGAAATCTCCTCTGTTAGATATGCATTGCAAATGGACGGTTCAACACGAGCTTTATTACCAACTTTCTTCTTTAAATGATGTAGAAATCTGCATCATAAGTACAAATATTTACTATCATCACTACAAAATATTAATTGACAACTTGATAAGAATCACCTGATACCTTTCAAAGGGATACATCCATCTATACTTGAACAGGTCCACCCACTTTAGCCTCATATGGTAAGTGCGGAAATTAATTTTTAGTACCCCGAGGTATGTGACATTCATTTTTCGGGGCCTCACCTTTTTGACCTAATTTTAAGGTACGCTCACCGTTTGAATTTGTATAAAATAGGGCCTTATCTCCGGTAAGCAAGTGATTAGACGATTATACCCTTTGTAATTTTTAATTTTGCACTGGAACTCTATCCCCCTATCTCTCTCTCACATTGCCCCTCTTGTGCGTCCCTGCACCCGGTCCCGATCCTCTCTTCTCGGCCGGCGTCCCTCCTCCGCCTCCAACCTCTGTCCTCCCGCCGCCTCCGCTTCCTAACTCCGACATGCCTCCTCTTGCTCCTCTCCAACGCGCCGTTTCGATGCCGGAGTTTACGGCTTCGCAACCCCTCGGGAAGCCCGTTTCGGAGGCCACCATTGAGGAGGAGGATGAAGAGGCCGAGGAGGAGGAAGAGGAGGTGGCCGGGCGAGGAGGAGGAGAGGAAGTAAGGGAGGTAGGCTGTTAGCTTGTCGTACGGCTACAAATTAAACCACTACTTAGGCTTATAATTAAGAATATAGCATAGGGAAGTAGGGATCGAATCCACGAGGAAAGATATAATAACATGCAAGTTTTAATCTAATTAAATTTACTAATCTTAAAAACAAAACAGAAAATACAAATTAAAATCAATAGCTAAAATTCATAGAAAATTATCTAATAACTAAATAAATAATTTATATAGAATAATAAAACTACAATAACCCAGAAATATTTTTGTATATTTTTAGAATAATTAAAACAGAAAACTAAAGCAGAAAATAAACAAATTCTAAAACAGAAAATTAAATAAATAAAATTCTGCACTAAATTAATTACGAAAATAAATACTAAAATTACCTATAATATTAACACTAATTTTCTAGACCTAACCAGATCCTAAAAATATAAAATAAAATTTAAAACCGAATTTACGAATTTATTTAACTAAAAATCTGCAGTAATTAAATTCAAGAATTAAATCTGAAAAATTATCAAATTAATTCCAAAAATTCTAAAATTTAATCACAGCAAACTAGGACTCTATCTAAACCCTAAAAGAAAATAAAACACATAAAATAACAAAAGAAACTATTTTTAAACAAATTTCTAACAAACTGACTCAAAAATAATAAAAGCGACGGAAAAATAATCTGAAAATTACAATATATAAAGACTCAAAATATAATTAAATTAAAATTACTTAACCTAAAATACTGTTCTTTAGGGGGGATGATGAAATTGATAATAAAAGACTATAAATTTATAAATAAAAATTGACAAACTAAAGAAAATAACTAAAATGTAAACAAATAATTATCAAAGATATTAAATTTATAAAAACACTTAGTATAATCTATATCCATCATGCAAATTATTATTTATCATTAACACACAAATTGATCTACCCATGAGCTAAACCGTAGAAGACAACCACTAGCGGATCTTCCCCGTTTTTCCTTAGTTATTAGTTTACTTAGGCCTAGCCCTAATATAAACCCTACTAATATTGATAACCCTAGCACTAGCACTAGAATTTAATCAAATTAGAGCAATAAGTATTAGAAAAACCTCATCTAGCACCTAATAACCAATCTACTAGCAAATTGATTTAAGAAGGATCTATGATAATTTCCTAATTAAAAGAGATGGGTATGAGTCATCCATGATTAACTAAGGTGATACTTATGTCTAAAAGATCAAGCAATTACGTACTTAAACCCTTTAAACTATCATACGAATTTATATAAAACTAAATAGCGTGCACTCTAATTAATTAGACATAAAATCATAAACATTAAACACAAATTATCATAGAATCATGGATCGAATCAATAAGACAATAAAGATCGAGACTTTGTTTCAAAATAAATAATTTAACATGATTTCAAGTAGAATATACTAAGTATGAGAAACTACTCAAACATAATGTAATTTAGAATATGTAAATTAAATAAAACTAGCATCTTTAATATTAATCTAACAATAAAAATAAAGATTACAATACTAAATTATACTACCGATATTAGTTTTCTTGGCCACGGGAAGATGATGATGAAGATGATTATGATGGTGATGGGCGGACAGCAATGGGCAGCGGCGGACAACGGCTAGGGTGGCTGTTTGTGTGGGCAGCGAAGGAAGGGATGGTGATGGCAGCGGCCAGCCAAGAGGCGGCAAGGGCTGCGTGGGCAACCTCCCTTCTCCATGATGATTACAAGTAGTATATATATGGTGAAGGAGATAGGGTTATTCCTCTTTCTTCTCTTTTAAGTTTCCTTTTTCTCTTCCAATTAGGATTTTTAAAATATAATATCATAAAATAAATATTTTATGACATATTATATTTATGGACCGACTTCATATATTTTCTTGGATGCTTGTCGGTAGCTAAAAATCCACTTTTAACGACTTTTCTTCTCTTACCACTTTATTCGTCAATTAGCTAAAAATAAACAAAATAGGATAATTTAGATAAAATAAACTATATAATATAAACTAAATAACTACTAAAAATACGTATAAAATGCGACTTAACGAGTAGTGTTGGGGGTAGGATGGAAAGTGGGGTTGCTTGCTGAGGTGCCGCCACCTCCATCTCCGCCGCCTCCGGAGGAGAACCGGGCACCTCCTCCGTCGCCGCCTGAGGCAAGCAATTCGTCGTGGGGGCAGCTGGCAATTCTTCATGGGACTACTTCTTTAATGTGGATAATATACCCGGAGGGAGCTTGGGGATGTGGAAGAGATGAGGCCGGTGGGGGAGGAGAATGCCCGAAGTCTGTTCGATGAAAGTTCTAAGAGAGCTGCTGCCTCCGAAACTATGGCTAAATCTTCCAATGATGAGGGAGTGCGAGAATAATTGAGGAGAAATTGCCGTCGGAGAAGCCGATGGTAGAGAAGCCCCCTTTGCCCCCTGCCGCACGAGGAGGGGCAAGGAAGGTACTGAAGAAGGGCAAACAGGTTATATGAAGCAAGACAAAGGGTATAATTGTCTTATCACTCACTTATCCGACGGTGAAGCCCTATTTTATACAAATTCAAACGGTGAAGGTACCTTAAAATTAGGTCAAAAAGGTGAGGCCCTGAAAAATGAATGTCACATACGTCGGGGTACTAAAAATTAATTTCCCTGGTAAGTGCACAGGAAGATGCTCCATCACATTGAAGAAAGATGGAGGGAAGATCATCTCCATCTTACATAGTATTTCGGGGATATTTGCCTCTAATCGGAGTACATCCTCCGTTCGCAAATGAGCGGCGCATAAATCCCTGAAGAATTGGCTCGGTTACGTAAGGACTTTCCAAACATTTGGAGGCGGTAATTCCCTCAATGCTATGGGTAATAATCGCTCCATAAGGATGTGACAATCATGACTTTTCAAATTATGCAACTTTGCATTTTTTCCATCAACACATCGACTTAAATTACTAGCATATCCGTCGAGTAACTTAAGTTGTTTTAGCCACTCACATAAAGCTTTTCTTGCCTCTTTATTCATAACATATGGAGCATCCGGAACAGTTTCGGTTCGTCCTCCATCAATATGTTTAGTAGTCCGAATGTTTAGCTTTCGATGCTTACAATGAGTGGCTAAATCCTTTCTTGTGTTGATGTCATCCTTAGTTTTTCCCTTTACATCCATGATTGTGTTGATTACTTGATCAAACACATTCTTTTCGACATGCATGACATCTAAATTGTGACGTATGAGAAGGTCTTTCCAATATGGCAATTCCTAGAATATGCTTCACTTTGTCCAATTATGAGACTCGAGGTAACCACCAATTGAGCCATGATAATCAACGAGTTAGGCATCGTACATATGCGATCCCATATTTGATCACCTTTAAGACGAGGAGGAGGAGGTGAATGGTCGACCTTATTTTTCAAAAAGGCACTCTTGTTAGACCTAAAACGATGACCTTCGGGAAGAAATTGTCTATGGCAATCAAACCATGTGGTCTTCTTCCCATGTTTTAGTCTGAATGCTTTCGTGTTTTCCATGCAATAAGGACAAGCTAATTTCCCGATGTCGTCCAACCCGAAAGCATACCATATGCTTGGAAAGTCACATATTGTCCACATAACTCGTTGCCTTCAATGTAAAGTTATTCTTTTTCGAAACATCATACGTTTGAAGGCCAACATCCCACAAGTGCTTCAATTCCACAATGAGGGGTTGTAAATAAACATCAAGTTTCCCTTAGGAATTTTTGGCCCAGGAATCAACAAAGTAAGAAACATGAATTGTCTCTTCATGCACAACCAAGGTGGTAAATTGTAAGGAGTTGCAATTATGGGCCCGAAGGTTTGCTCGGGGAGAGTCCGAGTCACCCTAGAGGGGGTGAATAGGGTGATGAAAAAATCTTTGTGAAAGCACACACCCTTTTGACGAGTAGAATCAAAGACAGTTTCGAGAAAAGAAAATTTGGACTCGGAATGTAATGAATCGGAATAAACACGTTCAGCGGTCGTTGTCCGAGTCTAGAATGAACTCGGAACTAGAACACGGAGAATTTACGTGGAAACCCTCCCGGGGCGAGAAAACCACGGCCCGTGTCAATCCGGACACGAAGTCAAATCCACTATTTTGAGTCCACAAAATACCGTGAACTTGACGGAACCCGAGTTGCTCCCTTGGACAACTCTATACAAGTTTTCCTAGACTCGGAAGTTCCCTTATCCGATCTAGTACTTCCTAGCTGAGATAACCCTTACAGCTAGGGACAACTAAGCTGAGATAACCCTTACAGCTTAGTCAAGGGACCTTACAAAGAATGTAAGAAGTGTTTGTAGTCGAGTACAAGACCTTACAACTCGAAAGTAATGAATTACGAGTGGGAGTTGTAAGTTGAAGATTGAAAGTAAATACAATAACTTTGTTCAAGTTGGAGTATTGACGGTATATCCCGCTATCTTCAAGTCTTGTGAAGTGGCTTCTATTTATAGATAACCAGGTAGAGTAGCCTTTATCTTCATCTGCTGACCGAGAGTCCTCTCGTGACCGTTGATAAGGGCTTTACGAGTCACTCAGAAAGTATCCGTTGAAAATATGGTCGTTGGACAACGGTTTAACTCTCTTGGAAGTCCCAAAACCATCGGTTGTGTCTTGAAAAGTGTGGTGAAAACCATCGTTAAGCTTGACCTTCCGATTTTCCGGATATGGAAGCGGACGGCTTCGACACAATCTTCCGGGACTAGAGCGGGGATGGTGAAAAGCTATATCTGCTTGGTGATTTGATGTTACGAAGCCGGCTACTTTTGTAATTTGAAAAGATATCCTCGATTGAATAACCTACAAAAGTAAAACACCTTCGGTTCTCAAAGTATAAAATACTTTGGTCCAAGGTTAGACACGAGATAATAAAAATAATTATGATAATTAACAAGCGGATTATCCGAGTCGAAAAGAAATGGAACTTTACGAGTCTAATATCCATGAAACTCGGAATTCCATAAGACTTAGTCCTAAGCAAGGAATCAAGTTTTATCAACAAATATCGAGTGGGAAATACTTGATGTAGACTAAGCACGAAAAGAACTATAAATGCTGACTTTGCAAACAATAGAGTAAATAATCATAAGTCGGATTACGAGAGAGAATGTACTCGGAATAAAGAACAAGATTTACGAGTCGCTAAGCGAAAAGCGATTAAAGAGATAAGTGAAGGCCGAATCGCATAGAAAAGATACTATTTCACTCAAGTAAGTTTCTAAGACACGAGAGAATGCCTTGGAATCAAAACACTATATGAATGACATCGTTATACCGATTCTTTTTGCATGACTCGAAATATATAGAACGAGTCCGAGTCTTCAATCTCCCCTTTTTGATGAAAGGCATTCCATACTTAAACAGAAACTTTGTTAGATGGAAATAGGTTGATTCTCGAATAAAAGTAAGACATATTGACCAGAGCAATATACAATATATCGGAGCAAAATAAAGTATGCTTGAACTTATTGACTCGTAAAAG
The DNA here is from genome assembly GCA_021018815.1 of Talinum fruticosum. Classification (NCBI taxonomy): domain Eukaryota; kingdom Viridiplantae; phylum Streptophyta; class Magnoliopsida; order Caryophyllales; family Talinaceae; genus Talinum; species Talinum fruticosum. The sequence goes on along the minus strand of JAITYX010000025.1, from coordinate 4,027,673 downwards.
AAAGAACTCGGAAATTAATAATGAAATGCATTCAGTAAAAAAAATTATATTACAGGGGCGAAAAGAACTCCCCTAGACAAGACAACCAGTTTCGACTACATTTCTCCCCCTTGCCTTTCAACAAAAACAAGAAACAAAAAGAAGGGAGAAAAGTACAAATAATACACAGAAATTGTCCGGACAAAATAAAATTTTGAAAAGCAGAAATTCGGAGGCACCGAGGAATCGTGACTCGGTGCATGGCTCCAACTAGGAGGGAGGGGATTTCGAGTGGAGGCGGAGGTGCGCCGGCGCTGATAAGACCTTGACGATGTGCTTGAGCGCGGCGAAGGGAGAACCGGAACAATTCGCAGGGGCTCGGCTACGAGTGGCCGACCGGAGAAAGTGGATCGAGGGTTCTTCCCTTGGGACCTCGGGGCTGGAGGGGCTGCTCCGGCTGACTCGCTGGAGGAGCGAAATCTTCGACCCACTCGGACTCGCTGTCCGAGCTGAGTACAAGCAACTTGAACTTGGGAGCGGAGTTGTCCCTCGGCGAGCTGCCACGGCCTCTTCTTCCCTTGGCCCGGAAGGAGCCGCCTCAGCTGCGGAGTTCCTCGGCGTCCTCCGCTGCATCTGCTGCTTCTTCCTCTGCTTCCTCGGCTTCCTCGCTCTCCGAGGAGGTCGGGCTCGGGCTCGAAGACGTCTCGGATGGGTCCGAGTCTTCGGGTCCTGAGCCGCCTTGGACCGTCTCTCTCGAGGAGCTCGGCTAGCTCCTTCGCTCCTTAACCAGCTCTCTCATCTCAAGAACGAGAGACTGCTGCTCTCGGATCCGGGATCGACCGGTCTTTTGGTTGATGGTCGGACCACGAAGGACGGACTTGAAACCTCCGAGCATGTCTCCGAAATCGGAAGACACCGAGGCGATCTTGTCCAAGAAGACAGGAGACAAGAGGGCGGAGAGAGATTTGGAAGCACTTGGAGGTGGAGGCACCACCAGGTGAAGAGGGAAGAGGGAGAGGGGTTGATTTCGAGTCCGAGGTGGAGAAGGAGGCCTCGGCTGCGAGTTGTGAACCCGGACACCGGGGTTAGTTTCTGGTATCCGTACCCTCGGAGTTCCTTTTACCGACCACAATGGCCGCCTCGGACACCGCGTTAGGGTCGGAGGGAAGAGGAACTTGAAATTGTTTGAAGACAAGGGTGAGAAGAGCACCGAAAGGAAGGGAGGTGTTCTTCTTGGTTTGGAGTTGAGCTGGCACAGCGGCCATTTGCTCAATGATGGAGGGAAGAGGTCGACTTCGTATCCCTCCGGGATATCGAAGAGAGCAATCGAAAACTTACGAGAGAGAGAGAGAGAGAGAGAGAGCTTCTTCAACACTTGCGGACGATCAAAGAAACACTGTTCACGTAGCCAACTTTCCGCGAGAGGGTTTTCGTTTGAGAGGGAAGGAGTTTGAGAATACCTAGAGAAAGATGAATAGACGCTATTTATAGAGAATACGCGCGCCCGTTCACTATCCGTTAAGTGGCTCCGTTCCGTTTTACACGTCCATCGATCATTAATGCCCGGTGTGACAGTTACGCTTCAACGGTTGAGATAACAACGGTTTGAAATCTGCGGTTAAGATCCGATCGCAGCGCTCGAGAAAGAGAGAGAGAAAGAGTTTGAAAATATAATCCGAAACTCTCCATTGTTCTAGAGATAGCTTCAGAAAATTTGATGTCCAAATTTTTCTCTACGATCGAGTTTGACTCGGAAAAGTTTCGAGTGACTCGAAACACGAAATAACTATCAGCCCAGTATCACATGATCAAGCTGAGCCAATGGTTATTGACAACTAAAGCACATAGCACGAGAAAAATGCAAGAATCATAACACGAAACTAAGCATTTAGCATGCCAAGCTCATTCCGAATAAAACAGAATTGATCTTCACCAAGTGGCTTAGTAAAGATATCAGCTAATTGAAGATTAGTCGGAATGAATTCAAGTAAAATATCACCCTTTTACGAGTGATCGCGTAAGAAATGATACTGACTTCAATATGCTTTGTTTTTGAGTGCTTGGACGGGATTCTTAGTAATACTGATTGCGCTTTGATTGTCACACTTGATTGGGACTGAGTTGAGAGATAATCCGAGATCCTCCAAGTGTTGTCGTATCCAGAGAATGCGAGCGCAACAAGCTCCAGCGGCAATATATTCAGCTTCTGCAGTTGATAGAGCTACTGAGTTTTGCTTCTTTGAGTGCCGGGATATTAGGGATTGACCCGAAGCGGCAAGCTCCGGATGTGCTCTTTCGATCTACTTTGTATCCTGCGTAGTACGCGTCGAGTACCCGGTCGGAGTCGGTTACGAGTCTCCGGAGTACCACGAGTCCTAGATTACGAGTGCTGCAAGATATCCGAATATTCTCTTCACCGCGAGTGAGATGTGATTCTTTTGGATTAGCTTGAAATCGTGCACATAAGCAAACACTGAACATTATGTGCAGTGCGCTCGAGTAAGATACAGCAGAGATCCAATCATACTTCGATAGAGTTTCGATCTACTTGCTTTACTGTCTCATCCGAGTCAAGTTTTATCATCTGCTGCTCATAGGAGTAGATGCGTGCTTTGCATCTTGAAGTTTGTATTTCTTCGGCGAGTTCCTTGGTGTACTTTGATTGATGGACAAAGATTCCATCTTTGTTTTGTTTGATTTGTAGCCCAAGGAAGAAATTGAGTTCTCCCATCATGCTCATTTGGAACTCTTGGCTCATCAACTCGAGAAAATTCTCGGCACGGAAATTCATTAGTAGCACCGAAAATAATATCATCAACATATATTTGAACAATGAGAAAATCTTTCCCTTTGGTCTTTATGAATAGAGTCTTGTCGATCCGACCTCTTTTGAAATCATTTTGAACCGGGAAGTCTGCTCGAGTCTTTCATACCAAGCTCTAGGGGCTTGTTTAAGACCATAGAGAGCCTTTTGAAGTTCGAAAACATGATTTGGAAATTACGAGTTTTCAAAACCAGGAGGTCTGCTCGACATAGACCTCTTCTTCAATAAAACCATTGAGAAAGGCACACTTAACATCCATTTGATATAATTTAATATGCATGCAGGATGCAAATGCCAACAGATATTCTAATGGCTTCAATTACGCTCTACTGGTGCAAAGGTTTCCCCACAATCAATTCCTTCTTCTTGATTGTAACCTTGAGCTACAAGTCTAGCCTTGTTTCGACAACTATTCCACCCTCATCCAGTTTGTTTTTGAAAACCCATTTGGTTCCTATAACTGGGTGGTCACGAGGTCGGTTGGTCGAGTCCGGACTTGGTTTCTCTCGAATTGATTTAGCTCTTCTTGCATGGCCTCTACCCATTCGGGTTCATTAAGGGCCTCTAGTGCATTTTGGGTTCGATCGGAGAAATGAATGCGGTGAATGCACATAGATTATGAAGAGAAGAGCGAGTTCTTACTCCACTTGTTGATATCGAAATAATGTTTTCTTGGGGATGCACGGAAGTAAATTTGAATGCTTTACCAGTTCTTTGATTCACCGGGTTTGATGGTTGAGTTGATTGATCTTCGAAACTTGTTACGTGTGATCCTCTTCATTGACTTGCTCGTTCGGAGCTACCTCCGAGTTGTCTCATTCCGAGCTTCCTCGTTACGAGTGGTCTCCTTACGAGTCTTTATAGACTCATCTTCGTCATCATCCTTTCGAGCTTCGGTTCGAGTATGAAGATTCACTTGGTTTTCCCTGTTCAAGCTCATCAAACACTACGTGGATACTTTCTTCCACTTTGTTAGTTCTCTTGTTGAATATACGATAAGCTTTGCTATGAGTAGAGTAACCTAGATAAATTCCTTCGTCGACCAGAGCATCAAACTTGGTCGGATGATCCTTACCGTTGTTGTGGACAAAGCACTTACATCCGAAAGATCCGAAATAGGAAATATTTGGCTTCCTTCCTTTGTAGAGCTCATATGGTGTTTTCTTGAGAATGGGTCCGATGAGGCATCGATTGAGAGTGTAGTTGGCTGTGTTTCTTGCCTACGCTCGATAATAGTAAGGCAAGTTGTGTTCAATCATCATCGTCCTTGCTATTTCTTCAAGGGTTCTGTTCTTTCTCTCAACTACTCCATTCTGTTGAGGAGTTACAGGTGCTTGAGAAGTTGTGAGAAATTCCATTCTTGTCACAAAACTCGAGAATTACGAGTAGTCGAACTCCCTTCCATGGTCGGTTCGAATCTTTTGAATCTGAGTCCGAGACTCAACTTGAATCTTTCTACGAGCTTGCTGAACTCCTTGAAGGCCTCATTCTTATGCTTCGAAAAACACACCCAGGTAAATCTTGAAAAATCATCAATAATAACAAGTATGTAAGATTTACCTCCGAGACTCTTTACGGGGATTTCACCACATAAGTCCATGTGTAGTAATTCAAGCACTTTGGATGTGGAAACTGTCTTGAGAGATTTGAATGAGGATCGACTTGTTTCCCTTTGGTGCATGCTCCACATACTTTATCCTTCTCAAAAGCACGAGTTAGGTAATCCTCTAACCGGACCAAGAGATGCAAGCTTTTTGATAGTATGCATGCTAATATGACCTAATCTACGATGCCAAATCCAGGAATCATCTTGAAGATATGCTTTTAAACATGATAAGTTCGACTTGGGTCGAAAGAGGGATGATGTAGGTATTACCTGATCTCTTACCGAGAGCTTTATCTCTTTGTTGGTCTCATCCGTGATGTAGCACTTGGATTGAGTGAATCTTACCTCTTGACCTTTGTCACAAAGTCGGGAGATGCTAAGTAGGTTGTATTTTAGTCCTTTGACCGGGTAGACTGGGCTCACCGGATTGTTTCCATTACCAATCTTCCCAATGCCCACTATCTTGCCCTTCGTTGTCATCACCAAAGGTCACCTTTCCTCCTTTATATGACTCCAGCTCGGAAAAGAGTCCTTGGTCACCGACATATGTCGAGAACATCCGCTGTCCAGGTACCGGTGTCCTTTTGATCTTTTACGAGTGACTGCAAAGCAGAGAAAATCTAACCCTTCTCACTTCTTCTAATGAACCCGGTAACATTTCTTCTTGTGGTTCTTTTACGAGGAAGAAGGTGCTTCGAACCCAGATTTGAATGACTTTGGGTTTAGTCCGATTCCGAGTCTTCTTCTTTTCGAGAAGCCGAGTCCGTGTCTCTTTCCTGTTAAAAACCTTTCCTTTTGAAACAGGAGAAAATGGTTTCTTTTTGTGGATAGGTGCGGGTTTAGTCCTCCTTTCATTTTTATGAATGGGACCATGCTCGACCTTCTTGAACTTAACGAGTTCGGAATCTTTTTGAACAAATCGAGTAAGAATTAGATTCTTCCTCTTTGTTGAAACCAAGACCTTCTTTCCGAAATGAGACACATTGTGATCCTAAGAGCATATCAAGGTTCTTCTGTCCTTGAGAAAACTTCAAAACCAGATTTTGAGACTCGATGAGCTTCTGTTTCGGTTGCTCATTTTCTTTTCTCGAGTAACTCGGACTCGGTCTCATTAGTATGAGCACTTGTCTTGAGTTCTCCGAGTGTCGATCTCGGTTTTCCAATTCATTTTTAAAAAGGTACTCTCGAAGTAATTGACTCAAGTTGTTCCTTGAAATGAGAAGAATCGGAATTGGACTTTTCTTCCAAAGTAAAGATGTATTTAGCTAAATCAACTTTGGAGAATTTGAGGAAATAGTTTATTACCTCTTGAGGATCGGTTTCCTCATTGTGCAGTGCGTATGCGAATCGACTCCTTTTCGGTTTACGAGTCGGTGATCGCCATCGGACATTTTGAGTCATCTGAGTCTTCGTCCTCTTCGAGATGAATCCTCATCACTCCACGTTGCCATCATGGCCTTTTTCTTCTTCCTATCCCTTCTTCGTTTTGGACGAGTCCTTGACTATGTGGTCTTTGCTTGCCACATTCAAAACATCCAGAATTTTTAGACAAGGATAACTTTGTGGGTGAAGAAAACTTACCTTTTCTGTCTCTCTTGTCCTTTTTGTAGTATTCTTCTTTTGGCCTTTTATCCCATCTTTTGTGCTTCATCATTCTCTTGAAGCCTCTTGCAATGAGTGCCATGGGATCATCTTCGAGTCGGAGGAGCTTGGACTTGCTTCTTTGGATTACGAGGCTTTAAGAGCGATGTTCTTTTTGGAAGTACCCTCGGCATCTTCTTCTTCCGAGATGTATCTCATGGGTCGAAGCTTTCCTATGAGCTCGTCCGGCTTCAAGATTGAGAGGTTACGAGCCTCTTCTATGGCGGTTACCTTCGGACCCCATCGTTTCTTGGGTAGGCTTACGAGAATTTTCCGGCACATTTCTTCATGGGAGATTTTCTTTCCCAAAGATTTGAGATTGTTGGTGATCTCGGTGAATCGTATGAACATCCGAGTAATGTTTTCTTCCGCCTCCATTTTAAAAAGCTCATATTTGTGAAGATACTTGGCTGATCTTCGCTTGTCTCACCCGACTTGTACCTTCGTAGGTGTTGACCGAGTGTCCCACACTTCTTTAGCGAGTCGCAGCAGAGACTCGATTATATTCTTCCGAGCTTATGGCGCACATGAGGATGTTCATGGCTTTGAAGTTCTTTCGAACTTCTCTGCCTCGCTGGCGTGAACTCGGCCTTTGTCTTTGGAAGAATTCCGAATTCATCTGTCTTCGTTGGGATGTAATTCCCTTGTTGTATGATTTCCCATACTTCTTCGTCGTGATCCATAAGAAAACATTCCATCGGCTTCTTCCAGTGACCGAAATTTGAACCTTTGAATTTTGGTGGCTCGTTGGAAGATCTACCTTCGTCGAACTCTCCGGTGTTACGAGCCATCCGATCTTTAAACCTTTGGATCGTTAGATCCTTTACGAAAGGCTAGGCTCGATACCAATTGAAGGTTTGCTCGGGAGAGTCCGAGTCACCCTAGGGGGGTGAATAGGGTGATGAAAAAATCTTTGTGAAAGCACACACCCTTTTGACGAGTAGAATCAAAGACAGTTTACGAGAAAAGAAAATTTGGACTCGGAATGTAATGAATCGGAATAAACACGTTCGAGCGGTCTTTGTCCGAGTCTAGAATGAACTCGGAACTAGAACACGAGAGAATTTACGTGGAAACCCTCCTGGGGCAGAAAACCACGGCCCGTGTCAATCCGGACACGAAGTCAAATCCACTATTTTGAGTCCACAAAATACCGTGAACTTGACGGAACCCGAGTTGCTCCCTTGGACAACTCTATACAAGTTTTCCTAGACTCGAAGTTCCCTTATCCGATCTAGTACTTCCTAGCTGAGATAACCCTTACAGCTAGGGACAACTAAGCTCGAGATAACCCTTACAGACTTAGTCAAGGGACCTTACAAAGAATGTAAGAAGTGTTTGTAATCGAGTACAAGACCTTACAACTCGGAAAGTAATGAATTACAGAGTGGGAGTTGTAAGTTGAAGATTGAAAGTAAATACAATAACTTTGTTCAAGTTGGAGTATTGACGAGTATATCCCGCTATCTTCAAGTCTTGTGAAGTGGCTTCTATTTATAGATAACCAGGTAGAGTAGCCTTTATCTTCATCTGCGACCGAGAGTCCTCTGTGACCGTTGATAAGGGCTTTCCGAGTCACTCGGAAAGTATCCGTTGAAAATATGGTCGTTGGACAACGGTTTAACTCTCTTGGAAGTCCCAAAACCATCGGTTGTGTCTTGAAAAGTGTGGTGAAAACCATCGTTAAGCTTGACCTTCGATTTTCCGGATATGGAAGCGGACGGCTTCGACACAATCTTACGGGACTAGAGCGAGGGATGGTGAAAAGCTATATCTCGCTGGTGATTTGATGTTACGAGCCGGCTACTTTTGTAATTTGAAAAGATATCCTCGATTGAATAACCTACAAAAGTAAAACACCTTCGGTTCTCAAAGTATAAAATACTTTGGTCCAAGGTTAGACACGAGATAATAAAAATAATTATGATAATTAACAAGCGGATTATACGAGTCGGAAAAGAAATGGAACTTTACGAGTCTAATATCCATGAAACTCGGAATTCCATAAGACTTAGTCCTAAGCAAGGAATCAAGTTTTATCAACAAATATCGAGTGGGAAATACTTGATGTAGACTAAGCACGAAAAGAACTATAAATGCTGACTTTGCAAACAATAGAGTAAATAATCATAAGTCGGATTCGAGAGAGAATGTACTCGGAATAAAGAACAAGATTTACGAGTCGCTAACCGAAAAGCGATTAAAGAGATAAGTGAAGGCCGAATCGCATAGAAAAGATACTATTTCACTCAAGTAAGTTTCTAAGACACGAGAGAATGCCTTGGAATCAAAACACTATATGAATGACATCGTTATACCCGATTCTTTTTGCATGACTCGAAATATATAGAACGAGTCCGAGTCTTCGGGGCCAACAGGAGTACGTCCGCCCAAAATTGCCAAATGGGGCTAAGCCATCGGTACATAAACCTAATCAAACATTGCGAGGTTCGGCAGAAAATTCCTTGAAAGTGACATCGAAATGCTTCCACGCTTCACTATCACATGGATGTGCCATTAAGCCACTTTCACATGGATTTTCATAAAGCCACCTCATTTGGGTCGTTGTTCCATTCAGTCGCATACAATCTTTGTAATCTCAGCCCAATTGGAAAGTATATTAGTACTTTCTTTGCAATACCTTTACCCCTCAATGTCTTCTTCTCATATCTATCGACCCCACAATGCTCACATCTATCCAAATTAATTTTATCTTTTCAATATAACATACATCCATTTGGACAAACATCAATTCTCTCATATGGAAGTTCCAAAGCGAGTAAGCAACTTCTTTGCAGAATAATAAGTGTCAGTCAACTCGGTATTAGGTGGACACATTTCCTTCATTAGTGCCAACAAATTGTCAACAACTCTATTTGGGAGATTAAACTCACATTTGATGTTAATGAGTCGTGAGATTATTGACAATAAGGACAAATCACACCCCTCATACAAAGGCCTCTTAGTCGCTTCCAACATTTCAAAGAATTTTTTGCATCTTCATTTGGTTCTTCATCTACACTTTCATCATCAATCCATGTTGAGGACATAGGCCCAAATGCATCCATCAACATTTCATGCATTGATTCAACTTGTGGATTTGACGACCCTTGATTGTTCATTTCTAAATCAGGGTAAGTCTCTTCATGGTTAACCCAATGAAAATAATTAGCGCGAAACCCATGTTTATACAAATGTAATTTCACGGTATCCTCATCTAAGAAAGGCACGTTGCCACATTTACTACAAAGGCACCTCATCTTCTTTGACCTCTTGAAGCTTTCTTCTTGTTTAGCAAATGGAATAAATTCCTCTTCTATCCTACGAATGAACTCCTTATTCAAGTATTTTCCATCAAACCTTTTATACATTCACTCTCTATTTGTCTCCATTACTCGCAGATATATACAAATTTAAAATAGTTAAGTATGTTTATCTTTTAAAATTACCAATCAATCAAACTTGCGTCATGTTTTACATTGTATTTTTTATAATGACAATTGCATGCCCTACATCTTTCTACAGGGATAAGTGGACCTATACCCATTCAAGAATAATATAATATTAGATCGTGCAGCTACGTCCTTGCATACTTTAACAAAATTTCGGCAGCATTTCCCCTTAGTTCTCCAAGTACGATCTATAAAAATAAGATGAATGATGTCTATGGTAAAATAATTCACCCGGACATTACACGCCACATCTTTATAATAGTACCTAGAGAACATATGGAAATTGTCGCCTTAAATATGTCAAAGTGTATGCAAGGATTTAGTAACTACACAACCTAATACCATATGATTCTTAAACTGTCCAACACGGACAATTCAAAAACTTGTACATAACAAAGTATTATATCAACACCATACACATGAGAATGTGTATAACTTGCCATATACCTTCTTATGTACAAATTTTTGAACGGGTTTTCTGAGCATTATATATATATATATATATATATATATATATATATATATATATATATAGCTACTATTTAAAATTTTTAGATGTTTAGTATTTTAACTTTTAGTAAACTTAGCTATATTTTATTAATAATAGATGATTAAAAAGTTAAAATGATAATAAAAGGTTCAATAGCTTACATAATATAGCAAGAAAAGGCTACTAGTTCTTCCGCATATACATCATTGGTCATAGGTACGTTTACATGAAACTTTGGGCCCAACTAATACGAAAATCATGGCACATACAAACAACAAAACTAATCAGGGAGGGGAGACAGACAAACACCTGAATTCTTAAGCTTCAAACGGCAAGAGAGAGGGAAAAGGTGAAGCTTTCGATGATGGACAAGAGGGAGTAGAAATCGGTTCAGGAGCCCTGCATTAATGAAGCATATATTAGGTGGTATTATGATGTGCATCGAAAATATTGTGAGCATTTTCAGAATATGAGATCTTACGAACGAAGTAAAAGCAAAGAGGAGATCGTCTGCTGGACCTACTTGTCAAATGCTCTTGACTATCAACCGAGGCTCTATCAACATCTACCGCCTCAATAAACTTTGCACAAGCAAAGAGGGCACATGTGATCAGGTGGCTGCAAAGTGCAAGTAAAATATTTCCCAAAATATGAAATTGTATGAGGGAGAAAGCAAAAGCAACTTCAGGTGCAGGTTTCCTAATTTCTTTAATTATTATGGAAAATGTATGAACTAGACCATGTTTTAGGATATATTTAATTATTATGTTTGATTGATTAAATCCAAATACCTCCTTATTAAAATATTAAATAATGGATACACACCAGGAACATGTTTTACTATATTTGACCATACTTTTTGTCTAATACAACAATTATGCATGGGCTTTAGTCTAATCCGTAATTATTCATTTGTTCGGGTAATGATTCTACCTCTTTTGTCCTTTAATCAAGCACAGTTGAACAACTGTAGAGACACCTTTTGATGTCAACAGATGCAATATAGGCCTAGCTTGTTGGGCCCCTATTTAACTTGAAGTTTAGTTGGTTGTCAAATCATAGGCCCACTTAATCAGCCTAACAACAAGTTTCCGGTTAGTGGTCACCTCTTGCCTTAACACATGAGAAAGATAATGTTCCTTAATTCACCTACTTAGTCTAATCTAATTCGTTGTAATAAAAAATTAATCCCTATGATTTGTTCTTAAGAAAGACTACTTTTTACCATCTTCATACTTGTTCGGATCTTATGGACATTTAAAATATTACTAGAATTCTGCCTTAATTAGCCTTCTCGGTTAGTTTTTTAATTATGGGAAAATAGTGCCCGAGATAGTGATACATCAGATTTTATGGTTGGACCAACCTCTTGTCATTTCTCTCCATGTAATTAATTAATTTGCATATCGATCTCATAATAATTTATTTATAAAAAAAAAAAAAAGCATACCTGGGTAGGGCAAGGGCAAGGGCAAGGGTAGGGGAAGTGAAAGCCATTGATGTTTAGGCCTATTTACAAGTCATAAGAAAAATATAACTTGGGAAGTCGAGGCTGGTCCATAAGGCCCAGAGAAACTACTCCAAACCCAACCTCATTTGGCTCCTAACATCGGCTTCGGGCCTTTTCATAAAAGATAAGATAGCCAGCCAACGAAGTGTATACATACAAAATTCTCCGACCAAAAATTTGCAATATAGGTAAGAAAACCGCTCGTAGAACACAAGATCGAAGTGCATCCGAATACTACAGGATCATTGTACTCGTTCACTCAAATTAGTTATTTTGATGAAGGAATGACAGCTACCAACAACATGCCCAAATTTTAACCCGCATACATCCCTTGATATGAAGCGAAGTGAAAGAGCTCTGCAATTTTCACAATGAGTAGAAATTTATGAAAGCAGTTTTGCTTCCTTGAGTTCTAGCTAGCTTTGGTATGACAGACTTTCACTTATTCCCTCGCTTCGAGTATTCGAGGTTCAATGCCTATGTAGATCAAGCACTATTTCAAACACAAAATCTTGAACAACTTTCGCAAACTTGTACATAAGAAAAGAAGCAATCCACTTAGAATCAAGGAAGCTTTCGAATCAAGTAACAACTTTCCTATGTAGGCCAAGTAAATTTTTTGTAGCACCATAGGTCGGGCTCCTTCAAGGAAGCTTGAGAAAATCAAGAAAATTTGCCTTCAAACTGGAGCCAGTGACATCCAAAATGGCATTAAAATTTCACGCTAACCGCCTAAAGGCCCTAAGCAAACTCGGAGCGACCACAACTGAATTGTTATCCCCGCTTTCTCAACAAACAATAATGTATAAGAAGTTACATACTCAAGTAGATACACTCATGCACATAAAATCATCATCCCACAAGGCCCATAATCCTTCAAATAACAGGTATGCTACGGCAGAAAGCATAGCCTCAAATCAAGGTTAGAAACCGAAACTAGTGCATGAGGAAGCCTCAGCAGTTGATAGTTACACAAGCACCGATCTTGGATACATGATGCTCGCTTCAAGGCCGCATTTCACAGCAGCAACAAGATAAAAAGGAAGAACTAATGCATAACTAGTATTTCTACCACATAAAGTCGTCGCCTAATTGACCGGTGTTATCAACATCAGCTTCGATATGAGGAATCATCTACATAGGCACAAATTTCTCATTTAATTGTGAAATTTATCAATAGTCAACGCCAAAATTTTCCAAATTAACAACGTCAATATCAAAAGGCACAAATTTTATCCTTCACCATGCCTTGACACCACATCATAGCACATAAAAACATAATCAATCCTCACCAACAAAAACACAGGGAAAAAGCAAAGAAATACGAAAAGAAAAGGGGTGAGATTGAGATGAAGATGTAACAATTTCCATACCTCAGTAGAAATCAAGTCAGGCGTAGGTAGCCCAATGGAACAACTCGCAGAAATCAAACGAAGTCACGAGAGGACACCAACAAATCCAACAAATCCAACCAATCCCTAAATAGAACAAAATCAATTCACAAAAGAGAAAGATAGGAGAAGAAAATCAACGAAAGAAGGCGAAATTCCAAGCCATACCTCTAAGCAAACCAAAAGTAATCTCGGTTCTTCGTGCTCAAGCGGGCTAGGGCATCCACCTCTCTCTCGCTCTCGTTCTCCCTCTCTCTCTATCTCTCCATGTGTCCGGAAATTTGGAGTCTACAACCGCGTTTGAGAAAACAAAGGTCGGCAGCCTAGCGCCAGTAGAGTCAAAACCAAGCAATCCGAGTACGGGGTTTCAAGACCTACACTAGCAATCGCTCACGAATACACCGGCGCCGGAGGGAGTGACGACGCCGACTCCGGAGAGGAGCGAAGACGTCGGCGGTGGAGGCGATAGCAGTGGGCTTCGTGTTTAGGGAGGGGTCGGAGGGAGAGAGTTAGGGATTTGAGAAGTGAGTCCCGTGAATGCGCCACTCGTCGAAGCCTATGATTTTAGAGTTAGCGTCCAAATTTAGCGTCGGATGGAATTATCGGAAGCCAATTAGCGTCGGATTTTAGATTCGACTCTAAAATCGGACGCTGGTAGAGTCCGATTTTTATTTCCGACTCAAATAGCGTCTTCTTTAAAATCCGACTGTAATCGCGAGTTTTTGTAGTGATATATATATATATATATATATATATATATATATATATATATACACACACACACATAGGGGAGGGTTCATATGCACACTCTTTTTAGGTGAGCACAATCAATCCTATCCATCCAATTTTGATCTAATGACTTAAATTAAAAATACTTTTAATTAATTAAGAAAAAGAAAAAATAATTTCCTTTTTTGGTGAAGGGTTCAGCTTGAGAGTTTCATTCTTCCCCGCGCTACATTAAGTCAGTATCGCTCTATCGCGTCGCTCTCCCTCCTTCAGCTGAAACCTCGCCCTCTCTATCCTTGCTTTGTCCCTACATCCATGGCCACTGCCTCTGACCTAGTCGCTGCCCGTGACCCACCCCACCCAAGCCCAGCCGCCTCCCTTCTCTGTTTCATAATTTGCCAGAGTAAAGACCCTCTCCGTTTTAGATTCCATTTCAGCCCAGCCTCGCTGTCTGCCCTTGCATCGCCCAGCCCAGCCTCGCTTCCTGCCCTTGCACCGCCCAGCCCAGCCGTTTTATCTCTCTCTCTCTCTCGTCGCTGTCACCCCTCCTATATCTCTCTTTACACCTGAGCTCCCTCTCTCTCTCATCGCTACCAAAATCGAATTGGGAAGGAGAAAATTGCAGTTATCTGCCTTTTTTTATGTCTCTGGATTTTTCAATTGATTCTGATTTGGGAAGGAGAAAATCAAATTGGAGATATTGCATTCGAGGGTTGTGGATGTCGACCAAAAAGAGAATTTCCTAGCAAGGCTGGACAATATGAAGTTGAAAGGCCAGAGACATCTAATGGAAAGCAAAAGGCTTCAATAAATATTGAAGAAGAATCAAAAAAGAAAATTAAGTTGGCAAGCTCAACTGCTTTTCCGTTGCCTACTGTGAGTGAAGTACTTCATTTTCCTGACATGTTCAAGCACTAGTTTCATTTCCAATTTAACAACTCACTAAGAGTGAAGTCAAATCTGGTGCCCATATTTGGTGATTTGATATCCAAAATCCATGACTAAGGTTTGTGTGTTTAACTTCTTTCCATAGGTTTTCACATTTCTAATGTTGTGGTTAGTGATTTTTATGCTTTATTCATGGTGTTGGCAGTTGACTCTGTTGCTAAGGGAGAGCAAGAGATTTACAAGAATTTCATCAACACCTTGCCAGCCAACAAAAACTCCTGTTTACGGAAAGGTAATGAGTATTATTAGTCTCATTTAAAACTTTTCTATGCATTCTCTTGCAGAAACATTGCTAAATTGAGTAGTGGAGCTAGTGGTAGTTGGGTGTAAAATGGCATTTGTTTAAAGGAAAATACTGAATAGAAGAAGAGGCTGGCTTGCTACTAAGGATTACTGACTTGTTTAAGGAAGTGTCTGTGAGTACATAATTTGGAGCTACTGAAAGCTAATTGGAAGTGTGAGGTATAAAATAGTGCATGCCAATGTCTGTGAATGCTAATTGTAACAATTCCAGCACTAAGCATCCATAGGACCAAATAAGTACACATCACCAAGGACAGATTGCCTACACAACAAATCCCAAACTCTAAGATCTGGATGTGAAAAGCAACAGCTTCTGCAGTAACCAATGTAGTATTCCCCCATCCACCCCCAACAGAAGAAGTGTCTCTGATTGCTCAATACTGAATGCACATTGGAAATGTTGTTGGAGATATATGGCATTGCATTTGTTGTACTTGTTTTTGGCCACCTAATTCCCAAAATTTTGTTTTTCTTTTTTGTCATTGCTTGGTTGGATTGTCACAATACTGTGTTGTGGAAACAATTTGGAACTTTTAAGCCTATTAGCTCAAAGGTAGAGCAACGTTCCATAGTGCAAGAGATGTGGGTTCAAATCCCACATAGGCTCTATGACGTGATGTACGTAGAGATCAATGCACGAATAGTCCAAGCAACTTATGCATAAGATACACTATGGCTTATGCACTTCAATTGTAGGAGCAGCGAAGACAATCCCTTTTTCCATTTCCGCTTTAAAAATTAGTGATTCATAGTAACTCACCGGATTGTACAAATAGCCTATATGGGATTTGAACCCATATCTCTGTGTACAATTACACGTTGCTCTACCATTGAGCTAATAGGCTTTCAAGAAAAAAAAAAAAAAAGGATTTGAACACAAACAGAACACTTGACGCAAATAATCTTGCAAAGAAAAACATGTTTATTATGAAGATGCCCCACCTAGAACACTTGAAACAAATAATTTCAATAATTCATGTGACTCATTCCTTGTAAACTATATTTGGTCTCCAAAGCGTCCATGTTCCTTGATTTTTTCAAAGAAAGCGAGCTATACGTATGTTATGAACTATGGACTAGTTTCCCTAGTTCCCCTTCTTCCAACTATTATAATGACCACAAATATACATTAGAGCAACAAATGCCTTAGAGCAACAAAATTGAGCCACAAATATTGTCTAGCTCGGACTACTCAAGTAGTTCTCGGGAACCCAACTCAAGAAAGCACATAATGCGGCTCGATTACAAGTTTGTTTAAGGAACCTAATTACAAGTTTGTTTAAGGAACCTAATTATAACGAGAGCGAGTTTATGACAACTTGCCTTCTTCCCCTTCTCTTCTCGGAGGCTTCGATATGAGCATGAAATGTGAGCCAAACAAGAAATATAATTATGGATAGTATGGCTTCTCAATGCGAAGTGAAGGGAACAATTGACAGAGAAACATATTCTCGAAGGAAATTTTAGGCCATAATGGGGCTTTAGTATCCTTTTTTGTTTTAGTTCAAATAAAATCGGGGAAAGAACAATAAGAGGCCAAACTCAAGAAGTGCAATTAATAAAGGAAATGGAATGGAGTGATACATCACATTAACCGAGAGTTTGGACTTGTTAATTAATGACATGCTTGGTTTTGTAAAGTGGGCACATTATACTCGCAAAATTCCAATGATAGTCGCATTTTCATATGTATATATACGGAATATGCTACATGTTAAAAAAAGCTTATAGCAAAATTCTCTCATTTACGGTGAGATGAGGAGCAAATTCTCTCATTTCTGCTGAGATAAGAAGGAGCCGATTCCAATATATATTTATCTAAGTTGGTTAAGCTAACCCAAAGCACGTTGTTGGTGATTGATGGTATGAAAAAAGGAAAACCATGCCTAACAAGATGAAACCAGGCATACAGGATAAACTCAACCATAACGGAAATCGGAATAACAATTCGGAAAAACACATTGAAAAATATCCATACTCGGAATTGCGGAAGAAACCTTCAATCAAACTCTATCCGCAATTAAAACAACATTTATCTTTACTCCATTTGGAAAAACGAGATTGGCACCTATACGTGAATCCAAATTTACATGTACACAAGATTCTACAGATGAAAGTTTTTAAATAAGTTCAATTTCCACGGCGAAAGTTTTTAAATTAGTTCAATTTCCACTTAAAAATATGACTAAAATCAATAATCACCGGCAGAGAGCAAGCCGTCGGAATCGGCCAATCATGAGCCATACCAAAGCACATCCATATGAGTAAACTACTTCACTACCGAGCGGCTAAATCTTCACCGGAGTAATGGCCATAAACTACTTCACCACCGAGACGGAATTGAGCAAAATCTCACGAGAGAAAGAATTGAGCAAATTACCCGGTTCGACATTGTTACAACAGACTTCAAGAATTTGAATCCTTTTCCCACATGCTCAATCCCCACAATTATGAACACGAATCCAGCTTGGCCATGAATCAAAATCGCCCAACACTAACCCAAATCGGAACCAATTGAAAATCCATTAGCGAATTTGATTTCTCCTTCCCAAATTAGAATCAATTGAAAAATAAAAAGAGATAAAAAAGAGGTGGATACCTAGAATTTTCTTGAACCCTAATCAATTTTGATAGCAAAAATGCCGACGGACAGAGAGAGAGAGAGAGAGAGAGAGATGAGGGGGTTTGGGTGTCGGCGACGAGAAAGGGAGAGGGAGGGGTTGAGCAACAAGAAAGAGGGAGGGAGGGCGCTCGGCGGGTTAGCAAAGAGAGAGAGATAGGGCGGGGTCACCAACGAGAGAGAGACGCAGGGGCTCGGCGGTCGCCGACAAGACAAGGAGAGGGAGGGAGGTGGCTCTGGGGTCAACGACGAGATAGGGAAAGAGACCGGTCTGGGCTGGTCGGGGAAGCCATGGCTGCGCTTGTAAGATAAAGCAAGGAGACAGAGAGGCTTTAGATGGAGCAATGAGAGAGAAGGCATAAACTCGGCGAGAGCTCGAGGAGAATGAAACTCCCCAACCGAACCCGAACTCCTCACCAAAATTATTTTTCTTTTTTTTAATTAATTAAAATTATTTTTAATTTAAGTCATTAGATCAAAATTGGATGGATAGGATTGGTTGTGCTCACCTAAAAGAGGGTGTGCATATGAACCCTCGACTATATATATATATATATATATATATATATATATATATATATATAATCACATTCGTACATCTAAATTGAACATGTACTTATTTGTGGAAGCTAATTATTTCAATATTTAAAGCATACATTAACGTTCTCTATAAAAAATTTATTTAAATTGATGATACTATAGTACTTTAATTTTGTATATAACCTTTATCTCTTGGACAAGGAGCACAACGAATTGTGTAAATATAATGTTTAATCATATATTGGCAAGAGTTTTAAACAAATTCTACTTAATAAGTTTATTCGGACATAAGATTCCTTTCCTTGTGTTGTCCGAATTTAAGACTTTCCGATTGAGTATATTTTGACGACTTCACCCCTATATCTCCATGGCCTCATATAACCGACATTGTGAAGCAATCCTCTATGTTGTATCCCTCGTGCTCAAACTTGTCTTTATATTTTAACCTATACCCATGACAACTTCTTCATTATTTTGATAATTTGCATTTCCTCCATCCTTAGTCATTTATACAACCATATCAAACATAGTATATAATAAGATTCGACAATATAAAATTCTTCAAATTTAATAATAAATGATTTTATATCATCCATGTTCAATGTTGTATTGTAAGAAGCTAAAAGTAACCTAGAGTTCATCACCAACTAAATAAAAAAGTGCATATTAAAGTTTATTTTATAACCATTCGAAAAAGATAAGGCTAATATGTTCAAAGTGCCTTTTCCTAAAACATATATACGACAACTAAGTATACTTAAGCTTTTACTATCATATGGATTGTTAAAAACTATGGTTTAATATAATGTTAGTATAGGATCATGTGCACATTAATTTGATAAGTTCGAAGAGATCTCTAGGAAGCAATATTGTTTTTCTTGGCAATGTTAAGAATACATATGTGAATAAAATAATGTAGATGGCAAGGTCATGGTCTAGGAAGAATTGATAGCAATTAGATGAATTGTTTAAATTTTTGAATTGGTGATCTATTTGCTAGTTAGAGTAGAAATTATTAGTAAGGTCTTTATGTAAATGGTATTATGAAGAAAATTCTAATTTCATTATAAATAATAAAGAAGGCACTACTACAAGAACCACTTTTAACTACGGTTAAAATCGACATTTAACGATGGTTAACATGCGTCGTGTATGTGGTTGTCGTTGTATGTAGCATTTTTAACTACGGTTCAACAACCATAGTAAAGATCAACTATGACGACGCTTTCATGTAAAACCGGCGTCATAGGTATCTATATGACGACGGTCTTCCGAGTAGAACCGTCGTTATATATTTACATATGACGATGGTTACGGTTGACGAACCGTCTTCATAGTTCCTACCCGAAATGCCAAATTGTTTCGAAGCTTATGACGACGATTTTAATGTAAGAACTATCATAATAGGTTTTTTTTAATAGATTTTTTTGTTTTTTCCATCCCCCGTACAAAATACCCTCCAAAATACATTACAACTTACATAGTAACAAACCGACAGTCTCGGTTTTTCAACATAAATACAAGAATTTTCAATAATACAAGAATTTCCAACTTACTACAACCACAACAAAGTTCCATCTCGAACAAGTTCGAAACACGGTTCCATATTTCACATTTAAGTTCATGCAAAGAATATATTACAATTGATGTGGTTGTCTTTATGACGATATTGCTTATTTGGAGTTGTTGCGGAGGTAGCCTAGATAACATAATACATCATATTTGCGAGTCCACGCTACGTCCGCATGAACTCCAAACAAGCAATATAGTCATAAAAACATAATACCTCATCTCTTTTCTTGAAAAAGGAATACACAAACAAGACATCTCACCTAGCAATATCTATTTCCTTAGTTGTTGTCCCAAAGTGATCCTCCTCATGTATCGCTCGCGTGGAGTTTGTGCAAGGGGGTAGACTAGACAATAAGCAACTTAATAATTGTGGAAAACGTTAAGCGGGAGTAGAGATTAGCAACCAAAATTGAGAAAAGCGTTAATCAACAATTAACCAAAAGAAATATGAACAAGAAGCTTTACCTAAAAGGCTTAGTCCTTTTGATACTCATCGAATGAGGATCTTCTACCCTTCCACTTGAGAGCTTGGTCCTTTTTTGCTTCTTGGAGTTCGTGCGGGGTTAGAGCTTCTACAACATATAAAAGCGTGGAAAACATTAAGCGAGAGTTAAGATTAGCAACCAAAACCGAGAAAAGTGTTAAACAACAATTCTTCGCAAGAAACATTACTCGAATGATATCTCTCATCAAATGATGATCTTCTATTCAATTGGATAGTAAAGACTCAGCTATCACTCTCTATTTCTCTTAGGTTTTGATTTGAAGTCATTCTTATCTTTATAGAAACTCATATCTAAGTTTTTATTTTGTTCTAACCGACTCGGAAAGCGCTTTACTACATAATCTCTTATTGTGTTTCGACTCACTCAAACATCACTCGGAACCATTGCATGCTCAAATAATTTCTCTAACACACTTACTCGAGCACCGACTTTGTATTCTAAGGCAAAATGAATTACAACGTTAATTCTTTATTCAAATCGGTTTATATCCTAGAGAATTATTTGATTGTATCAAGTTCATGCTTTTTGATGATTTAATATCTAACTTGATTACTTTTAAGATTGACTCAAGATGAAAACTAAACCTATTTAGTGTTAGACTAAGAAAATTCCATTCCTTTAGTCCAAAGATAATTAAGCACTTAATTACTCCGATTTAATTATTATCTATGCCTAGTTTTGGACCAAAGTATTTTATACTTTGAGAACCAATGTGGTTTGCCCTTGTAGGTTATTCAAATGAGGCTAATCTATTTTTGAATTACAAAAGCAACCGGCTTCTAGCCTTTAAACACCAGACAGACAAGCTTTAGCTACTTTTTGACATGGCTCGGACAGGTGTTAGGGTATTTTGTTTCCAAAGTCTGGAAAACTCTAACGTTAGGCCTTACGCTTATTTCAACCTCGGTTTCAGTCACATGTAGTTAATTGGACCGTCTTTTGGAGTCAAGAGTTGTTGCACAACGTTCATATCCCAATGGATCTTTTCTAAGTGACTCGGAATAGCCTAGTGAAGACTTCGATCCAAAAACAAGACTCAACGGTCATTCTACCTGGTTGTCTATATGTAGAAGCCACTCCACAAGACTTGAAGGTTGCTAATGCCAAAATTATTGTTGAACTAATTGCTTTTCTCATTCTCATACAATCTTCTACTTACAACTCCAACTTTGTATTACATATCTTCCGAGTTGTAAAAAAGGCTTGTAATCGGTTACATTCTTTTCTTACTTTACGTGTAAGTCCATTGATTGAGTTGTAAGGGTTAACTCGGTTCGCTTGCACTTGATCATAAAGGTTACCTCAATCGGAAGTACTAGATCGGATAAGGGAACTTCTTAGTCTAAGAAAACTTTGTAAGAAATTGTTTAAGGGAGCAATTCTAGTTGAGTCGAGTCCTTTGTATTTTGTGGATTCAAAATAGTGGATTTGACTTGGTGCTTGGATTAGCACTATCCGTGGTTTTCTCGCCCTGGAAGGTTTTCATGTATATTTGTGTATTTGCCTTTCCGAGTCCATTCTAGACTTAGAATCTGTTTTATCTAAGTGTTTGTGCAAAAAGTATTTAATTTTCTTCATCACCTTATCCCCCTCCCCTCCCCCTCTAGGGTGACTCGGACCCCTCAAGAGCAAACTTTCAATCGGTATCGAGCCTAGCCTTTCAAGAGGATCTCACCATCCAAAGGTCTAAGGATTAGATGGCCCAAAACAATGGAGAGTTTAATGAAGGAAGATCATCCACTAAACCACCAAAGTTGAAAGGGTCAAACTTGTCATATTGGAGGAGAATGATGGAATGCTTCTTGATGGATAACGATGAAGAAGTTTGGGATATCATCTAAGGAGGTAACTACATCGCAATGAAGATGGAGAATGCAACTACTATGACTAAAGCCAAATCTAACTTCACCGTCGAAGAGATTAATAAGTTCGTAAAGAGCTTTAAGGCTATGAACACACCGATGTGTTCCATTAGCACAAAAGAATACAACAGAGTCTCAACCTATGACACGACTAAATAGGTGTGGGACACACTTGTCAACACCTATGACCGAACAAGTCAAGTGAAACAGTGAAGATAAGTCAATATCTTCACAAGTATGAGCTGTTCAAGATGGAGTCGAAGAGAACAACACTCAAATGTATGTTCCATTTACAAAGATTACTAATAATCTCAAGTCTCGGGGTAGAAAGATCTCTCACGAGGAAATGTCTAGAAAAATTATAAGAAGTCTACCAAAGAGAAAATGGGTTCCTATGGTAGACGACCATTGAAGAAGCTTAGAACCTCTCTCAACTAAGGCTAGACAAGCTTATTGGTAAGTTACTCACCCACCAGATTCATCCGGAAGAAGAGGATGTCAAGGTCAACACCAAAAAGAACATTTCCTCGAAGGCCTCGGAAAACAAACATGAAAGTCCGAGCTCCTTAGAATCGGAAGAGGATCTTATGTCACTCATTGCTCGCAACTTCAAGAGAATGATGAAGTACAAGACATGGGAAAAGAGGCCAAAGGAGGAGATCTACAAGAAAGATAAGAACGACGGGAAAGGTAAATACTCATCCCCTTCAAAGTTATCTTTAACTAACTCTAGTTGCTTTGAATGTGGCGAGCAAGGAGCACATAGTCAAAGATTGCCCCAAACGAAAGAAGGACATAATGAAGAAGGCTATGATGGCTACCTGGAGTGATGATGACTCGTATGAAGAAGATTATTCCGACAATTCAAAGTGTCCTGTGGCATCGATAGACTAAGTAGTTGAATCCGAGTCGGACAATGAGGGCTCAAATATTGAGGAGGTAATTGAATACTTTTTCAAATTCTCCAAAGTTGATTTAGCCGGATATATTTATACTTTGGAAGAAAAGTCAAATTCTTACTTTTCACAGTTTAAAGAAAAACTTGAGTCTCTTACTACTGAGAGCAATGTTTTGAAAAATGAGTTAGAAAACTTGAGACAAAATCTGAAAGTACTTAAGACTAGTACTCAAGAAAATGAGACTAAGTCTCGAGTCATTCGAAACGGAGAATGAGCAAGCGAAAGGGAGCTCAATGAGTCTCAAGAGCTTGTTTTGAAACTCACTCAAGGTAAGAAAAACCTTGATCTTTTACTTGGCTCTCGGTGTGTCTCATTCGAGAAAGAAGGACTTGGTTACAATGATGAAGAGGAATCTAATTCCTATTCAAATCTCTTCAAACCGATTCCGAACTATAAAGTTCGGGAAG
Source organism: Talinum fruticosum (assembly GCA_021018815.1). Lineage (NCBI taxonomy): Eukaryota > Viridiplantae > Streptophyta > Magnoliopsida > Caryophyllales > Talinaceae > Talinum > Talinum fruticosum. The sequence continues at coordinate 4,004,334 of JAITYX010000025.1, read as the reverse complement.
GTCGCGCATGGTTCCATTCATACAAATGAAAAGAGGACTGAGCCTATACCAGTTTATAGGAAAAAGCCTCATCCACCTATTTACAAAAGAAAAGACTTTCAAAAGAAAGAGACACGGACTCAATTTTCTAGAAGGAATACTCAGAATCGGACAAACCTCAAAATCATTCAAATTTGGGTTCCCAAGAGTGCTCTTCCTCAAAAAGGACCACAATAAAAGGAGTTACGAGGTTTGTAAAAGGAAGTGAAAAGGGTTAGTCTGTTTGTGTTTTGCAAGTAACTTAGAAGAAGAAGGGTCATTGGTACTTAGACAGCGGATGCGCACGCCATATGTCGGTGATTCGGACTTTTTCCGAGTTAGAAGATCGGAAAGGAGGCAAAGTCATATTTGGAGACAATAACAAAGGCAAGATTGTAGGGATTGGCAAAATTGGTGAAGCAAACAACTCGATCGATCTAGTCTACCTTGTCAAATGGTCGAAATACAATCTCCTCAAGATCTCTAAGTCGTGTGACAAAGGCCAAGAGGTAAGGTTCACCTGCACTAACCGCCATATTTCTTATGCGATCACCGAAGAGACTAAGCTCCAGTGTCCGAGGTCGGATAACACCTATACCATCCATCTCTCAAATTCAAGTAAGAATTTATCTTGTTTGAAAGCATCTTTGAATGATGTTTCATGGACTTGGCATCGTAGACTAGGTCATATTAGCATGCATACTATTAAGAAAATTGCATCTCATGGATTGGTTATTGGATTACCTAACCGTGCTTTAAGAAACATAAAATCACTTATGCATGCAAGAAAGGGAAGCAAGTTAAATGATCTTTCAAATCACTCAAAACTATGTCTACATCAAAACGTTGTCTTTGATGATATTGATCTTGGCAGGATAAGTGAATCCACATACTCGGATATTAGGCTTAATAGAGATGAACACAACCTTGCTTAAGCGGAGCTCGGAAAGAGTCAAAACAAAAGAATTGAGGGAACTCGGAATGAGGTAACTCGGAATGCTATGACTCGGATCGAACAAGCTCACAAGCCAGCTCGTAATGCTAAAGAACAAGTCAATACGGAGACTCAGCAAGATCAACCAACCGAATTTCAACCTATTCAACCAACAACCTTGGTGAACCGAGAGGACATGTAAAGCATTCAAATATGCATCCAGATCACCGACCCGAGAACACACTTTTGACATCACCGGTGGTGTAAGAACTCGATATTCTTTGCATAATCTGTCTGCATTTTCGCATTTATATCATTAACGTAACCCAAAAATGTACTAGAGGCTCTAAATGAACCCGAATGGGTAGAGGCTATAAAAAAGAGCTTAATCAATTTGAAAAAACCAAGTCTAGACTCGACCAAACGATCTTCCGACCACCCAGTCATAGGAACCAAATGGGTTTTCAAGAAAAACTAGATGAGGAAGGGTTGGTAGTCGAAATAAGGCTAGACTTGTTGCTCGGGGTTACAATCAAGAGGAAGGAATTGATTGTGGGGAAACCTTTGCACTGTTGCTAGGATTGAGGCAATCAAAATCTCGTTAGCATTTGCATTGAGCATGAATATCAAGCTTTATCAATTGGATGTCAAATGTGCTTTTCCGAATGGTTTAATTCAAGAAGAAGTTTATGTTGAGCAACCCCCGGATTTGAAAACTCAAAATTTTCAAATCATGTTTTCGAATTGCAAAAGGCTTTATATGGTCTTAAACAGGCTCCCGGAGCTTAGTATGAAAGATCGAGCAGTTTCTTGGTCGAAAACGATTTCAAAAGAGGTCGATTGACAAAACTCTTTTCATAAAAACCAAGGGGAAAGATTTTTCTTATCATTCAAATATATGTTGATGATATCATTTTTGGAGCCACTAATGAAACTCTATGCTAAGAGTTTTCCGAGTTGATGAGATAGGAGTTCCAAATCAAACAAGACAAAGATGGCATCTATGTCCATCAATCTAAGTATACCAAGGAGTTATTGAAGAAGTACAAGCTACAAGATGTGAAACATGCAACAACACATATGAGTAGCAGTTTGAAACTGGAATCGGACGAGAAAGATAAAGTCGTAGATTAGAAACTCTACAGAGGTATGATTGGTTCTTTACTCTATCTTACATCTAGTAGGCCGGATATCATGTTCGATGTACCGCTTTGTGCAAGATTTCAAGCTAATCCAAATGAATCACATTTCACTGCGGTGAAGAGAACATTCGGATATCTTGTAGGGACTCGGAATCTTGGTCCATGGTTTTCAAAAGACTCGAACCGACTCTCAGTGGATACTCAAATGCTAATTATGTTGGATACAAAGTTGATAGAAAGAGCACGTCGAAGCATGCCGGTTTCTAGGACAATCCCTCATCTCCCGGCATTCAAAGAAATAGAACTCGGTTGCTCTATCAACTGCCGAGGCTTAATACATTACGAGTTGGAGCTTGTTGTGCTCGGATTCTATAGATCAAGCAAGACATGAAGGATCTTGGACTATCATTCACGTCTATCCCAATCAAGTATGACAATCGAGTGCAATCGGTATCACTAAGAATCTAGTTCAACACTCAAACACAAAGCATATTAAGGTCGGATATTATTTTTCGAGAGACCATTCTTAAAAGGTGATATGGAACTTGAATTCATTCCTATGAAATTTCGGTTAGTCGATATTTTCACTAAACCTCTTAGTGAGGATCAGTTTTGCTTTATTAGGAATTAGTTTGGCATGATTAATGCATGATTATGTGATTTATTACATGATTATCCTTGCATGATTATGTTATATATGTTCCGATAACAAATGGATCGATCGACTCAAAATGAGACCGAGCTGTGAGTTATTAGTTGTCGCGAGTGTTCTTAGTCACTCGAAACAACACCGAGTCGGACTCGGTTTATGAGCAAAATGGACATCAAACTTCGAGATCATCTCTAGATAAATGGAGAATTTCATAAATCTTTTCGAAAACTCTTTCTTCTTTATCTCCGCCACGTGTTTTAATCAAAGAGAACTAGCCATTGGAAGAAAGTCGCTAAAATTCTAGCCGTTGGAGTGCAGAAAATAACACCGATTTGAGAGTGTTTCTTAGTTTTCGAGTCGGAATGAAGGTTGAAGGTCACTTCTTTTCGCTATAAATAGCACCCCTCTACCTTCTTTTCTTCACTTTGCCCACTTGTTTCTTTCTTTGTCCATTCTTGATACTTCGCTCACTCATATTCTCTCTCTCGTCTATGAATTCTAAAGCTTTCACTACTCTCTCTCTCTCTCACTTTTGTTCTCTCTCTTTCTCGCCTTTTACCATGCCTAAGCGAGGAACCGATCAAGAATTTGGTTCGACCACCAAAAAGGCTCGCACCAAAAACACTCGTGGAGGTACTTCAAACCCTCCTCGAGCACTTCGTCATTCAACACCTAATGTTGGATGATAAATTCTTGCCAACCACCTGTTTCTCGTGGTTGCACAATATCAAAGATACAGGCGTATACAATTATTTGTGCTTCGTGAATATATCTATCCCGAACTCGTTGTCGAGTTCTATGCAAACATGAATTTTTCGAAGATGTCATAACCTCAAAAGTTCGAGGTACGGTTGTACGAATCAACCTCACTCTTCTTCACAAACTCTTCAAAGTCACTTCTCTCTTTCTCAACTCCAACCCTATACATTTCATGGAAGTCGCATATGACTTCTTTGAAAAGTATGCAAAAGAAGTGCTCGAGTCATGAACGAACTTCTCCGTGACTCGGATGAAATCCGAGACAAGGTCGCTCTGTTTCATTCTTATAGGAACCTTCTTTTCTCATCATACTAGCAAGGAGAATCGAACTCAAAGATTCTCAAAGCCTTGTTTGACATTCTAGAGGGCTACGAAGTAGACCTCTTCCCAGCTATTATTAGCGGATGGCTTCTATGCCGACTTACTCAAAGAAATCCGCTTGTTACCTTTTTGGAGCTCTTTTGATCGTTGTTTTTAAACGGTTTAAAGTTCACCTTCCCACTGGACCCAAACGCCATCTCAAAAGCTGCCATTTGTATTGGAAGAAAAGAGCTTGAGGGTACGCATACCAGGAGGTCAAGCCCGGTGTGCGGGTTCACAGTGTCCGAGTTGACACCTCTTCTTCCTCCACCCACTCGGAGTTAGATTGCACCGGCTCTTCCACCCCTACTCGCTGGTCCTTCTACTTCTCAACCCCTCTCTCTTCGCTTTGTTTGCCGAAATGGTAAACAAATTTACTTCTATGTCCGAAGAGTTTCGGACTACTCTCTACTCTTTCAAAAATGTTCTTCAAAACCTGGTTATTCACCATAAAAGCTGCGCAGTCTCATATCGGAGAAAACGAGGATCTCATGTTTGAGCTCAAGGAGATTATCAAATAACAACACGAGCGAGCTTTATCTCCTCTAAGAATGTAGATCAAAAGTTGCTGAGGACTCGGACACATCCGATACTTCGAGGAGTCCTCTAGCCTGACTAAGTCAACCTCGACTGAGGTTAAAGAAGCAGTCGAAGAGGCAATTGAGGGAGAAGCTCAAGTCGAAGAAGGAGAAGGCGAGGAGAAGGAAGAAAAAGAAAAAGAAGAAGAAGCGGCCGCTCCACTCGAGGGCAAGGGTGTAAATGAACCGGAACCGATCTCCTCGGATCATGTTCTAAGTGGCTCGAAGAGGCTGGCAATGTCGGTTAGTCAAAAGCCCCCACCTCGAAGCTTCACCCGTAGTTGTCTTTGAGGAAGAAGAGTTTAAGGACGACGTTTCCTTGGTTCACGTGAACTAGGACTCGAGCATATCCACGATATTCTAGTGTTGTAGCCTCCCCGTTCATCCACTTCTACACAAGCATACGAGCCCGGACACACTCGCTCGTCTCTCATCCTCCGGACAAGTGCCGCCCTCTTCTTAGTCTATTTTTTTCTCTTTTTCGGTTTTTATTTCTTTCGTCCAACATATGTTGTACTTTTATGTTATTTTCTTCCTTACTTTTGATGAAATGCATTAGGGAGAAAAATAAAAAACTTGGATGTTTGGTTTAGGAGGAGTTCTTTCCTTTTGTCTTAGTTTATTTTATTTTGTTATGAACATATTTCTTTTCCGAGCAATGAATGAATTTTCTTTCTATGAGCATACCTATTTCGAAGTTATATATTTTTATTTTTATTTTTTCTAATACTTAACTCTTTAACATAGCTTCTCCGGTTACGGTTTCTTCTCTTTCTTTGCTCGATCAATTATCTACAAATGCGTTCCGAGTTATGATTTGAGCTGTACTTTATAAGTATCTCAAGTCATACGTAAGAGAACATTACTTCCTGCTCCGATCATTTGCAATCAAAACTAACTAACAAGTTTATCTCTTAAGTATAGAATGCCTTTCATCAAAAAAGGGAGATTGAAGACTCGGGTATAACTCTCTATCTCTCTTAGGTTTTGATTCTAAGTCATTCTCATCTTTACGTGAAACTCATATCTAAGTTTTCATTACGTTACGATCGACTCGGAAAGTGCTTTACTCGTATAATCTCTTACTTTTGTTTTTGACTCACTCGGAACCATCGTATGCTCAAATAATTTCTCTAACACACTTACTCCGAGCACTCGACTTTGTATTTTAACGCAAAATGAATTACAACATTAATTCTTTATTCCAAATCGGTTTATTCCCTGGAGAATTATTTGATTGTATCAAGTTCATGCCTTTTGATGATTTAATATCTAACTTGATTACTTTTAAGATTGACTCAAGATGGAATCGAACCTACTTAATATTAGACTAAGAAAATTCTATTTTTTAGGCCAAAGATAATTAATCACTTAATTACTTTAATTTAATTATTCTATGTGCCTAATCTTAGACCAAAGCATTTTATATTTTGAGAACCAATGTGGTTTGCTCTTGTAGGTTATTCAAACGAGGCTAATCTATTTTTGAATTACAAAAGCAACCGGCTTCTAGCCGTTAAACACCAACGAAACAAGCTTTAGCTACTTTTGGACATGGCTCGGACACGGTGTCGGGGTTGTTTGTTTCCAAAATGGAAAACTCCAACTCTAGGCCAAACAGCTTGTTTCCACCTCGGTTTTCGATCACCTCCAGTTCATTGGACCATCTTTTGGAGTCAAGAGTTGTTGCACAATGTTCATATCCCAATGGATCTTTTCTAAGTGACTCGGAATAGCCTAGTGAAGACTTCAATCCAAAAACAAGACTCGACGGTCATTCTACCCGGTTGTCTATAAGTAGAAGCCACTCCACAAGGCTTGAAGATTGATGAAGTCGAAATTATTATTGAATTAATTGCTTTTCTCATTCTCATACAATATTCTACTTACAACTCCAACTTTGTATTTCATATCTTCGAGTTGTAAAGAAAGGCTTGTACTCGATTACATTCTTTTTAACTTTTGTGTAAGTCCCTTGACCGAGCTGTAAGGTTTAGCTCAGCTCGGTTACCCCGATCATAAAGGTTACCTCAATTAGGAAGTACTAGATCGGATAAGGGAACTTTTGAGTCTAGGAAAACTTTGTAAGAAATTGTTTAAGAGAGTAATTCGGTTGAGTCGAGTCCTTTATATTTTGTGGATTCAAAATAGTGGATTTGACTTGGTGCTTGGATTAGCACTGTCCGTGGTTTTCTGCCCCAAGAGGGTTTCCACATATATTCGTGTATTTGCGTTTCCGAGTCCATTCTAGACTCAAAATCGCTTTATCCGAGTGTTTGTGTAAAAAGTGTTTAATTTTCTTCATCACCCTATTCACCCCCTCTAGGGTGACTTAGACTCTCCAAGAGCAAACTTTCGGACAGACTTAGTCGTTATATTTTGATCATCATGGAACAAAATCATCTGTTTACATGAATACTACAAGTCAAAAATAATGAAAAGCAAGTCTACAGCTTCTAAAACAAGCAACAATATTGTATATCGTCCGGAATAAAATTAATCTTCTTATTGAGTTGATATAATTATATGGTTCATGCTTTTTCCGCCCCTCCTTTAGACTTATCTTCAATATATATGCCCTCTTAATAGTCAACCCTTAAATAAATTCTTCAAAATTGGGATCCTCATTTTTGATAGGCATTCCCAAGGAGAAGGGTGGGGTCTTCTCAACAAACTCACACACATCTTCACCATTCCCACTAGCAACGTGCCTCTTCCCTTGAAGAACAATAGACCACTTATCACCGGCCGGGTCCTCAATGTAGAACACTTGTCTTACTTGGGATACCATAACGAATTGATCCCCTTTAGACCCTTCTCTTGTGAGATCGACCATCGTGAATCTCATCTCATCAACTCGGATACCGTTGTTATTGTCGACCCATTAGCACTGAAAACGGGCTCACGGAAGTCAACATAGTCTAGCTCCTTTACCTCATCAATGACACCGTAATATGGCATTTTAGTTGCAACGGGATTTTTGTCCTTGGAGCTGGAAACATGAAATGCATGAGCCTCCAATATGACCCCACTATTTTGCAAGGTGCTCCTATTGTCCTAACTCTTTGTGTGGAAAGAGTATCCATTGAAATCATACCCATGGTAAGATATGACTTCCAACTGCGGCCCTCTAGCCAAGTCGACTAATATTTTCAAGATATGTTCTCGTGATTCTTCCAATTGTCTAGTGATCACTCTATCTCCGAACCGGTTGACAAATGTGCGATTATGATGGCTTAGTACCCACGTCTCATTTTTTCCTCGATCATCGTCTCCTCATGATGGATTTGTGCTCACCAATGAATGGCTAAACTTCATCGTTGTTTTGTACAATATAAAGATGTGCTTGTTCCCTCATATCCCGATCGAGTGTTAGAACCGTCGGTCCCGGTTTCCTTGCCCACCTGTAACGCCCCCAAATCCCATAATCGGCAGTTTAGTCTTAATGACTAATTAACTAGTAATTAGCGTAGCGGAAAGAAATATTAGAAGCGTTACCGCCACTCTATAAAAAGAGCAAGTCAAGTCCTTTTAAAATATAATATGAGCGAGGACTCCACTACGTCACTTGTGAAACTAAAGTTCAAAACATCTCGGACACTAAACTTGTATAACCTCAAGTCAAGTTGACAATACCATCATAATTACAACTTGTTTAATCGGAAAATATGTGACTTCCAAACATCATATCCCTTACCACTCGTTAGCTTCTAAGTCTTGTTGACCAAAATAAACATGTATACTCCTTGCTTCCATCAACATTAGCATTACCTAAAACAAAGCATACAAAAACATTTTGAAATAGTGAGCCAAAGCTCAATACATTTATCCTTGCATTGTAAATAAATATTATATAAAGTTATTTGTGAGCACGTGCATTTCAATTAATTTATAAATAAGATAGGAAAAATGTAGTAAAACAATTATTAATTTATTATCCGAGTGGCTCCTTACGATCATCGATTTCCCTAAATATGCGCATAACCATACCGATCGGCAAAGTCTATTGATAATGGCCAAATATATTTGGGTGTGATCAAAAGTCCGATCACGCTGGTATGATTTATATGGGCGGGCCACATAATTAGGTGACAAATTATATTTGAAATGGTTCATTTCATTTATCAAACCAGATTGATATTGTTATGTATAAACATATGGGTTTTCGTAAGGTACAAGAAATAAACGTACCTTAGCCTTGATATCCTTTACTCGATACATAATGATGTGCATTGGCTCTATAACCATTGGAGCATCCTCTTCTGCTGTTTAAGTAAATAGTTATATAGTCAATAATTTGATTAGTTATTCCTTGCAGGTTGTAAATCTTTTTATACAAAGCTCAATATTTCATACTTAGATTAATTGTTATAATCTGATTTTCTTAGGAAATATTTTGCTATTTATTTAGACCATTCCTATTGATCATCATATTAGCCCCCAAATACACTTAATTACTACTAGACTATAAATTCGTAGGTTATGTGCTCTGTGACTCCTTAATAATTCATATCGGTATTTATGTTTATATATATATTCTTTTCTTTCAATAATATTCTTATATTAATTTTGCTCATCATTATTTTTCACATTCTATTGCTCGACCTTTTCATATATATGTTATAGTTGTATACTTCTCACGTCAATTAAAAAGCTATTCGTATTTAATCAATTTTATCACGGTTTATACTAAAAGGAAACAATAAAATAGAAGTGAACTCTTAACATCCAAGGTAGTTATTTAATATGGTCCCTTATTATTAATTACGAACTAACTCAAAAATTGATACGAAATTGTCACAAATTCCTATAACAAAACCGTAAGCGTTTTGGTCATATTTTAAAGCTAATTTAGAAAATTCATATCTTGCTCATCCGTTGTCGAATCAAGGCATAAAAACCAATTTAGAAAGCCGAAAAAGTGCTCTAAAACTTTCATTTGAATCATAACGTCCAAAAAGAACAATAAGAATCTCAAAAACTTACTTGAATCAAAGTGCTCCCAATTTACGCAAAAATTGCACCGTTTACGTAAAACGGTCATAACTCGAATTGTACATCTCCAAATCCAGCAAAATTTGATTCGTTGGATAGATAACTTATAAACTTTAATACATCCCGAATTACTCCATATTCTAGCTTTATATACTCCTTATTTTACACCTTATTTTAACTTTTCCCTTCTCCTACCTTCCTTACTCCCTAAGGGTAACTTCTTTACTCTAACCCTTGAACATATCTTCATTTATATTTTTAATCTATACTTTTTTTCCCAAATAACACATGTAACATAATTTCAAGATCATCTTTTCCTTCTCTCTACTTCTTTTTGTGTTTCTTTATCTACCAAGTAAAAAACCTCCAAACTCTTCATGTTCTCCATACTCCTTCCTTTCCTTATCATTATTTTTGGTGTGTTCCTTTTTGGTGCTTTAAGAGAGGAAAATCAACTCCTATTGATAGGAATTTCAAACCAATGCATGCATGATACTTGTCAAGTTGTTTTTTAGAAAACCATATGCTAAAACAATGTGAATTTTTAAAAACTATGGCTAAGTAAAACCATGGTTTTGGTAAATCCATGTGCAAGCTAAAATAATTGGCTTGAATATATATATATATATTATTACTTATTTATTTGTTTTATCACTAAGTATGCATTTGATTTAACTTGACTTCACTTTATTTTGACTTTGGCTTGACCAATTTTATATTATTAGGTAACTTATTAAATATAATGTCATTAGTTTTGATACTTGAGAATTAATTTAATGAACACATAATTCGAATTGTTTTTATAAATGTTGAGGCCAAGAAAAATATTATACGACCAATTAAATAACATACTCAAATCAAGTATTCATGAGCAAGTGTTCATAATTGATCTTATTTATTAAATTTATTTTTATCCTATTTATATAGAGCATATGTATATGTTTAAGCTGTGTTACTACATTTTTTTTTTAAAGTTATAAGAATGTAATTCTATTTTTATTATTTAATATTAGACATTTAATATTTAGCTTGATCATTTCATTAGTAACCTTATTTATCCAACATATGCATAAATTGTATGTTTGATGGAAGACCTCCAAGGTAGTTCGAGTCCTACAAAAACACACTTATAAATTTCGAATTGAAGTGCAAGCACTTGATTAAGTAAGCTTAATTGTTGTTTAACAATATTAATTAGGGTAGGGTTGTTACACCACCGATCTTCCCCATAAATCGATGTATTGGAATACAAACTTCTTCCATTTGGGTGTGGTATTCACGGTATAACTCGATACACTCCTTAGCTGTGTATGCCTCAACAATGCACACTTACGGTCGGTACCGATTTCTAACATACTCTTTGAGAATTTTCATGAAACGTTCGAAAGGGTACATCCATCGGTAAAAACCGAGACATAGAATCGCACTTCTCTCACCAAATGGACAACGAGGTGCACCATGATATAAAAAAGAAGGTGGGAAAAACATCTCAAGTTGCCACAATGTAACGATCACGCCGCATCGAAGATCATCCAATTTCTCCAAATCAACGACTTTGCTACATATGGCATTGAAGAAGAAGCAAAGTCTTGTGATCGCCTATCCGACATGTTTCGGCATCACGGCTTGGATAGAAACCGGCAGTATTTGTTGCATTACAGACATGACAATCGTGAGATTTAAGACCGATTAGTCTCTAATCGGACATCGAAATGAGTCTACCGATGTTTAAAGAATATCCCTGTGGTACTTTGAGTTTCTTCAAGGTCTCACACAAGTGTCATTTTTCCCTTCTACTCAATGTGTAAGACGCTGGAGGCAAATATGTTCTCTTCCCCTTTGGTTGTGGTGCTAATCCTCCCGTATTCCCATTTCACACATACCGAGTCGTGCTTTCTCCATCCTTGGTCTTCCGCGGTATGTTCGGAAGAGTTTTAACGAGACTCTCACATATGGTTTTCTCTATATGCATTACATCAATACAATGTCTCACATACAACTCTTTCTAATATGGAAGATCAAAAAATATTGATCTCTTTTTCCACACACCATTTTCGGATTGACGTTGGTATGGCTTGCTTGAACTCCACAACAAGATCTTTCACTTGCTCATATATTTGATGTCCTGTTAATGGAGTTGGAGCATAATCCATCTTGGTTTTACCATTGAAAGCCTTCTTTTTCTTACAATATTGATGGGAAAAGGGAAGAAACTTTTGGTGTCCGAGATAGGCCGTCTATTTTCCGTGCTTGAGTTGATAGGAGCAACTACCCTCTCGCACAAATGGGGAATACCTTGTGTCCTTTGACGGTGTATCCGAACAAGTTTCTGTACACGGGAAGTCATTGATTGTGGTGAAGATCATAGCTCGCAATGTAAATTTCTCTTGATGGTATGCATCGTAAACTAATACACCTTCATTCCACAAAAGCTTGAAATCTTCAACAAGAGGTGCCAAGTACACATCTATATCATTTCCCGATTGTTTAGGCCCCGAAATGAGCATTGACAACATAATGTACTTGCGCTTCATACACAATGATGATGGTAGGTTGTAGATAACCAAAAGAACGGGCTAACAATTGTGCTTGCTACTTAGGTAATCGTGGGGATTTATTTCGTCCGTACAAAGACCCGGATGTATATTTTGTGCTTCCCTACCAAATTCGAGAATAGTGAATCGATCTTCTTCCTGAGGAGAATCGGTAGAGTGATGTAGCTTGTCATCACACACTCTTCCGTCGGCCTGCCAGGTCAAGTTCTTCGCATCGGTTGCACTTGAAAAAAGGCGCTTAAACCTCGGTATTATTGGTAAGTACTACAACACCTTTGCGAGAGGTCCCTCAACACTCTCTCCATCGATGTTTTTCATTTTGTACTTGAGGTACACAACACTTAGGACATTCGTGTCTATGTGTATGTTCTTTTCAATACAATATGCAATTGTTGAGGCAGGCACGTATCTTCTTATACCCCATGCCCATAGGAGACAATATCCTCTTCGCCTCATATGTACGGTCGAGAAGGACATTGCCTTCGAGAGTATATCTTTGACCACACCCAGCAAATCCGTGAAACTTTTGTCACTCCAGCCTTAGCCGTTTTTAAATTCATCAACCTCAACACGAGTTGATAAACGGGTATATTTATCACACCCGGGTAAAGAGGCTTCCACAAATCGGCTAACAATTACTCCAATACGTGTGGTTAATCGACTAAATCACGATCTACTCCACGAACTAGATCTTTAGGTCGATCTTCTAATTCCATACTAGTGTTGGCTTCATTTTCATCATACCTTTCATCTTCTTCTCGATGCGGGTATATTCACGGACTCCTCTTCCCCATGCCATATCCACACCTTATAAGTTGTGTCAAACCTATGACGATATAGGTGACATTTTACAACTTTAGGGGGAATCATGAGAAGTTGAAACTCCTTAAACACGGACAAAATATGGATTGTTCTTCGAATTTGGCGGCATGTTCGACGGCAATCTCTCGAAAATTGTTAACACCATCACGGTATTGTACACTCCTCCTATTGCTATAAGCCCACGCTCGATCCATACCTTACCCATAAACACGAGAAACAATTCACCACATGTAGTTCAAAAATACGTACTTACGCACAAATAATATCACATGAGCTTAAGATCCTTCTACGAGGATAGATCATCCTAAACCCATTCAAGAATAATATCATACACTTCGGCAGCATTTCCCCTTAGTTCTTCAAGTATAACATATGAAAACGAATTGGTTAATGTGTATATCCTTACTTAATTATATGGTAACGTAGTAAAGATACACACATCAAACCCGTCGTCATCATAATTGCACTGAAAAACGAAAGGGAAAATGAGTACTTGTGATATCTTGTCAAATTTATCATAAGATTATAATAGCCACACAACCTATTATCATATTATTTTCAAACTGTCCAACACGAACAATTCAAAAACCTATACATACCAAGCTAATATCCTAAACGCTATACGCACATTTATGCAAGTACCACGACCTAGGCTAACTTGTTATGTGCGAGATGTTTGAACGGGTTCTCTAAGTTTATAAAATGCATACGATAATTAATGAAGCATGCCATTAATTGAATAATATGAAAAACAATAAAACCCTATATCCAAATTATCTTTGTATTTCTCTAAAACCCTAAACAAATTTGGATACACTCTTTCGATTTACCATCATTAACTACCATTCTATTTCCTCGTAAATTAAATCCTAAAATCCTAAACCCATTTCTCAAAATCTGTAACATTTCATGAATTTTCAACTTAATAAACTAAACAAATGTTACCCACATTCTCAACATTCAAACATTTTCAATATTCAACATTTTTCAACAAAGATTCAACATTTCAACAATCTCAAACATCACCCACATTCTCAACATTCACATTATTACCCCAAATACATTCACCATTTAACTATATTAAATCTTGTAAATAACTTAAAGCGGAAAAATAAGAAAGGATAAAGATTCATACAGTAAAAACGAGGAAAACAACGGAAACACACACAACCACCGGCAGCAAATACTAAGGCACCTACAAGAAAGAGGAGAGACGATGAGTGAGAGAAACGGAAATTAAACAACAAGAGGAACAATGGTGCTGATTACTTACCGGTGACTCCAAGCAAATCTAGATCCGAGTTGTGGATTGAAGAGAACGATGGAGAATGATAAGGTCGAGAGTAGATAAAAGATGAAGTGGGCATGGAAATAGCGAGTGCGTTCTCGGGTTTTTAAATGCGTTCGAAAGAAATTTGACAACGGTTCTTTCACGAGCCGTCATCATATGTAGCATACAACGATGGTTCTATGAAAAGAACCGTGGTCCACAAAATGCCCAAAACATTTGACGACGGTGCTAATGTAAAAATCATCGTCATATGTGCTTGAACGCCGATTATTTACAAAAATTCCACCGGTTCGGTTTTCATGACAGTTTGTCCTTTTAACCGTCGTTAAAAGTGATTTACGTAAACGATAAATAGGGAAATAACTTGGTAGTAAGATAGATTGAGTAATGAACACTCCAATTACTATAAATTTCCATGGGAGATGCAGTAAGAGGAAGGTATGTTTGAATATTAGTTCCAAGAAAGAAAATAATTATGATGGAATTAAAGACTCGATAAATAAGAAAACAATAATTTTGGTTATCCTTCTCAAGGATTTTTTTAGATACCGCAATAAATACCAATAAATATTGGCATAAGATGAATTAAAACAACTATATATAGGAAGAATCCAAATGAGTAGTAACATGAATTATCATTAAATATAAACTACAAAAGGTAATACAACTTGAGCCAATTTTGGTTACCAAGGAACAACAAGGACAAATAATTCGGTGACTACTCAAGGGAAAGTGACAGACTAACTGGATAAAATGTAAGTTAAACAACAATATAAAGGAAATACCCAATAATGAAACTAATGATACTTGATACTATTATAAAGTATCTTTTAATACAAATGCATGTTTGCTAGGAAATAGCAATTGATGATGAGGATTGATATAGATAAAGTAGAACTGCTTGTCAACATAGATAATGTGGTGGAAAATTGTAAATAAACTAGGTGGATAAAGGATTTCTATGGTAATACATTTCCACCCACCTTAGGAAACATTCACATATGACATTATAAAGTTGTGATAATTAAGAGCCAATATTAGTCTCGAAGTAATTAGTAGTCACAAAGAAGAATACATGAAATGACTCAGAAAAACAAGTTTAACTTAGCCTATACTCAAATGGAAGTTTGACTTCGTTGGACTGAATTGTAAAGATTAAATGAGTTAAAAGAGATGAATGCATAAATGAAGCAATTGAGTTTGATAGATATATCTTTTGTGAAATAAGCCAAACGTTTGTATGGAAGCATGTAATTGGTAATGATAAGAATAATTTCGATAAAAAGAGTTGGATACTCAATAATAATAATAATAATAATAATAATAATAATAATAATAATAATAATAATAATAATAATAATAATAATAATAATAATAATAATATATATTATTATTATTATTATTATTATTATTATTATTATTATTATTAATTAGAAACTCGGTTATTTCTTTCAAAAGGAATTAATAATATAATACAACAAGTTCGAGTATTTTAGTATGAATGAGTAAAGTTTGGGGAAAATTCTCTTTTATTGGAAAGTAGAGTATTAGAATGCTAATTCAAAGGAAGTAACGAGGTGAAGCGACGGATAAAGATTTCCTATGAGAGAAATGAGTCATCAAATATTGAAAAAGATAATATCTACAAAATAAGCATCACAAGAACCATTAATCGGAGCAAGAGAAGAAAATTTTGATGTTAATGATTCAATGAAAGAAAGGATACCATTTGATAATGTTAGAATAGATAAGGGATGAGAATGATGGATTAGTATGATTCACATAGATTTATGAATTATTATGTGCTAAAGTAAATGATGAGCTCCCTTAGGAATCAACAAAGCTCATGGAAGTTATAGGATTCAAAGAAAGGTTAAACGGTCATATTATAATGGTTCCTATGGAAAGGTTTAACAATGAACATAGATTAACTAATTACGACAGTGAACTAATGTAAGTTGATGCAGAATTTATGTGATGAACATTATATAAATTTGATCTAAGGATGTTTAACTTTTTCTCCCTAAAAAAGACTGTCTATATCACACTCATTCTTTAATCCTGTATTACTAAATCCAAGCTTGAACTTTAACAAAAATAACCCTTGTTTTCCCCCGTAGTATGATGTCTCATTCAATTAAACCAACAAGTCACAACTCCCATATAAGTTCATGAAATATTCTAATGCAACAATATGAAGTTCTCGTCTAACATAAATCATATTGAACTATCATTAAAGTCATCCAGATTCCTAACTTAACTTCTCCAATCATTAAAATTTTACTTGTACTTGCTTGTATTTGATCGTCCAAAATATATATAGCACCATTTCCTCCCTTTAGCTTTATGGTTATAACACATTTCCTATAACCTCGAGCATTTCTCTCGTATATTTTTTGCCTTTGACTTATGCCTCTAGAAAAAGTGGATATTTATTTACCCAAATTACGCTCATGCTTTCTCAATAGTTCTAACCCAATTATCTTTGATAAGATATCTATGTAATTACGTTTGTTTTTTCTCTTTAAATGTCTTACTTTATTTAGCATCCTAACCCACCAAGCATCAATCATTATATCGAACCAAAATACTCTAATATATTAACTTTCAAAACATTTAGCACCCCTTTTTTAACAAGTTATTGAACACGTCTACCATACCTCAAAATCATTATCTCGTTCTCTATCGCAAGTTCACTATTAATTTTCGCAAAATTTGTTCGCACAATCCCATTGTTTATATTATAACCTAACCACGTTTTCTCATACAACAAATCCAAATATAACTTAATTATATCAACTTTCATAAATATCTCAATCACTACAATATGTTCTAACATAAGTATTTATACTTGAACCAAACAATCCTCTTACCCTTATAAAATCCTTTATTTGTTTCACGTACTTCAAAGAATGAGTACCCTTATCAAAATGTAAAACTCCACTCAATGAACAAGGATCATGATATTATAGTGACAATCCAAGACACAAACGTTTCTCAATGGACCACAAAAGAGTTACTATACCCATATAATCGGTTGTAATGTACTTAGTTTTTCATTGTCCTCCAATATAATTCATGTCATTCTTGCTCACATAGTTACCAGTGTAATAACTAACTTTTGTCTCTCTACACAACATCTCTTATGTATTCACCAAGACATAAATATATGGCCTATTAATATGTTAGGTAAAGGGTCATAATCAATTCCTACACATAATAAATGTTGCGTATTTATATACATGTATTTTTTAATATAGCCAAATAGTAGAAGTTGATGTAATCTTTACTAATAATGATCACTAACATTATAGGTGTCCCACATATAATTGGTTATAAATTACGAGTGTCATAATACTAAGGTGTCGCTAAAGCGATGCATTTATAATGGGCCCAACAATAACTATTATTTGTATCTATAAGAAATAATATTGATGTCTCCGGGATTATACTCGAAAAATAATGAACCTTTGAGAATTACCACAATATGTCACCTAAGATATCAAGGTGTAACAGAGGAAGTAGTAGATAATGAACTTAACGTCTTATTTCTTCATACCACTTAATGACATTGACCTACACTTATAGAATCCTAGAGCTCACAATGACTCTAAACCTTAGCTTTGATACCACAAGTGTAACGCCCCCAAATCCTATAATCACTAATTTAGTCTTCACTACTAATTAAATAATAATTAGTGTAGTGGAAAGGAATATTAGAAGTGTTACTTGCCGCTCCATACAAAAAGTAAGGCAACTCCCTTAAAAATATATGAACAGGACTCCACCACGTCGGTTGCAAAAATAAAGTTCAAAATACCTCAAACGCCAAACTTGTACAATATTAAGTCAAGTTTAACACTTCCATCATGATTACAACTTATTTTAATCGGAAAATATATGACTTTCAAACATCACATCCCTTACTATCACTTGTGAGCCTCTAAATCTCATTGACCAAAATAACTATATCTACTGCTTCCATCAACATTAGCATTATCTAAAACAAAATATATAAAACATTTCGAAATAGCGAGCTGAAGGTCGAGTACATTTATCCTTGCACTCGTAGATGAATCTTATGTGAAATTATTTATGAGCACGTGCATTTCAATTCATTTATAAATCATATAGGAAGAATATAGTAAAATAGTTATTCATTTATTATCCGGGTGCCTCCTTACGATCATCAATTTCCCTAAGTATGCGCATACCCGGAGCGATCGGGAAGTCCGGTTGATAATGGTCAAATATACGTAAGATATGATCATGATATAACATGATTGATATGGAGCGGGCCACATAATTAGGTGACAAATAATATTTGAAATGATTCCTTTTTATACAAACCATTCCGATGTTTATATACATATATAAACATGTGAATTTCGTAAGGCATAAGGAATAAATTACCTTAGCCTTGATATTCCTTACCGATATTTAATGATGTGCATTAGCTCGACAACCGTTGGAGGATCCTCTTGTATTGCTTATGTAAATAATTTTATGGTCAATAATTTGATTAGATTATTCCTCGCAAGTTTTAAATTTTTTTATGCAATGTTTAATGTTTCATTGTTATAATATGATTTCCTTCGAAAATATTTTGTTCTCTATTTAGACCATTCCTATTAACTATCATATTAGCTCTCAAATATACTTATAATTAGTACTACGCTATAAATTTGTAGTTTATGTGCTTTGTGACTCCCTAATAATACATATCGGTATTTCCGTGTATATATCTATTATTTTCTTTTAATGATATTCTTATATTAATTTTGCTCGTCATAATTTTCACATACTTCCATTTCCAACCTTTTTCGTATATATGTTATAATTGTATACGTCTCACGTTAATTAAAAGTTATTCAAATATGATCAATTTTATCTCTACTTATACTAACTTAAAAACGACACAATAATATAAAATAGAAGTGAACTCTTAACATATCGAAGGTAGTCATTTAACATGTTCCCTTATTATAAATTACGAACTAACTAAATAACTTATGCCAAATTGTCACAAATCCCATACCAAAACCTTGAGTGTTTTGATCAGATTTTAAAGCTAACTTAGAAAATTCATGTCTTTCTCACCCGATGTTGAATCAAGGCTTGAGACCCCAAATTAAAAAGCTTGAGAAGTGCTTTAAAATTTTCATTTACATCATAAAGTCCAAAAAAGACAACAAGAACTTCAAAAACTTACTTGAATCGAATTACTCCCAATTTACGTAAAAATTGCACGAGTTTCGGTAAAATGGTCATAATTTGAGTTGTATACCGCCAAATCAAGCGAAAATTGATTTTTTTTTTTTTGGAAAGATATTTTCCTGCACTCTATTCTACCATATTTATAAACTTTAATATATCACAAATTACTCCGTATTATAGTTTAATATTATCCCTTTCGTTTACAACTTATTTAAAATTTCCTCTTCGCCTACCTTTCTTATTCCCTAAGGGTAACTTCTTTACTCTAACCCTACATATCTCCATTTGTATTTTTAACTTATAATTTTTCCCCAAATAACACAAACAATACAATTTCAAGATCATCTTTTCCTTCTCCATACTTTTTTTTTTTTTTGTGTATCTTAATCTACCAAGCAAAAGCTTCCAAAAACTTCATTTTCTCCAAACTCTTCCTTTTCTTATCACTATTTTTGGTGTGTTTCTTCTTGGTACTTTTAGAGAGGAAAACCAACTCATATTTATAGGAATCTCAAACCAATGAAATTATGATACTTGTCAAATTATTTTTAGAAAATTATAAGTTAAAACCATTTGCATTTTAAAGACTATGGTTAAACAAAAACCATGTGCAAGCCAACACAATTGGCTTATATATGCATGTATGTATGTATGTATATATATATATATATATATATAATTACTAAATAGCATTTGACTTACTTGATTTTGACTTTGGCTTGACCAATTTTACATGAATAGGTAACTTACTAAACATAATGTCAATAATTTTGATGCATGTGAATTAATCCAATGAACCCATAATTCTAATTATTTTAAGAAGTCTTAAGGCCAAAAAAATATTATCTTACCGATTAAAAGACATATTCAAATCAAGTATTCAGATACAAGTGTTCATAATTAATCTTATTTATTAAATTTATTTTTACCCTATTTATATGGAGCATATGTATATGTTTAAGTGTGTTACTACACTTTTGTTTTGTTAAAGTTATAAGGATGTAATTCTATTTTTATTATTTAGTATTTGACATTTAATATTTAGCTTGGTTATTTCATAGTAACATTATTTATCCAATATATGCACAAATTGTACGTTTGATCAAAGACCCCACGAGTAGTTAGAGCTATGCAAAAATAAACACTTATAAATTTCGAATTAAAGTGCACCTGCTCGATTTGGTTAGCTTAACTGTTATTTAAGAAAATTAATCATATTAATTAGGGTGGGGTTATTACAATAGTGATTGGAATTAGTCTTTTTGAGTAATTTTTGGTGCTTCGCGCAATTTATAAAATTAATTAGGGTTATGTGGATCCTTTTGAAATTGGTCTCTTTGTGATTTGAGATGATTACGGGAGTACGACTTTGTTTCATTTAGTTGTAAGGAGTTGTAAGATTGTAAATTGAAAGTTTGCAAGTTGTAAGCAACCATAAGGTTAAAAGTTAGTTATAAAAAGTTGTAAATAGTTGTAAGAAGGTATACGGAGCTTTAAGTAGTTGTAAGGTTGTAAGTTAAAACTAAGGGTGTGTTTGGTTGGGCGGAAAATATTTTCCTAGGAAATTATTTTTTATGGGAAAATGAATTTTCAAGGAAAACCATTTTCCATCCACATATTCCTTTCTTTGGTAGAAGAAAAATAATTTTCTAAACTATCTACTTAAATGCAAAAATCAACCATAAAAACTCCATAAATATGAAAAGAAAAATAAATAACTAATTCAACTTCAAAACCCAGCACCTAAATTTGATAAGTTTGTACATTTCTTTATGATCAAAATTTTCCGTATATAAAATAATAAAAATTAAAAAAAGAAATAAATACTGTAAAAAAAAAAAAAAACTTTTCATCTATGAACTTTACAACAAAAAAGGGAAAAAGATAAGGACAAAACTTGGAAAAAGAAATTAAAGATGGCAAAGTAAGAGAAGCTTAGAACTTGAACTTCCATTGATAGGACTTTATTTTTCCTTCATTAAGGTAGAGGAAAATTAACTTCCTTCCTCATGAAAGGAAATTTATTTTCCCTTGATTGAGGGAAATTATTTTCCCCAGAAAATATTTATCCACCACTTATGCTACCAAACTCCGGAAAATAGAATGATAATTTTCCGAGAAAATATTTTCCACTGAAACAAACACACCCTAAATGAAACATGGCCTAAGAATGCTTATATATATTTTTTTACAAACTCTCATGCAAATAGGACCCATAAAAAAGTTGTTCTTTGTATTGTTGTTGCATAGCAACTAAGAGGTGAACTCGAGTCCTATAGTGTAGTATTTAGTTCATGCTCTCAGAAAATCTCACACAACAACCTCTTAGTTTTTGAGTTTCTTTTATTTTTCTCTGTAGGCACGAAATGGAAAAAAATTGTTATTCTATTCTTACACAAAAAATAAAAGAATTCTACATAGCTTGACTTGCTAGAATAATGAGACATATACAGAGTTATGATGCAGTAAAAGAATTGATCACGATTGTCGAGTCTCTCACATTGTGATTCGAACACACTTTACCAGCTGCCATATCCCACATTATCCGGACTGTTATAGACAACCAAATAATTCGTCCACACATTGACAAACACAGAAAAAGAGTGACCAAATAAGAAAACAAAAAGAACATCGACCTGATTGCTTCCATTGATTGCAAATTATAAAATGATATATCTTGGATCATGATAAGTTAACTGTCAAAGAAAAGGGAGAAAAAATAAAAGGGAGATTCACAGACTAAGTGATACTTTAATTTATAATTATATTTTTGGTTAAATTTTTACATTTAAATTATTTAAAAGACAATTATACTCCTCCCTTTATCTTTTGTTCTCACTTGTCAGCCCCCTTTCTCTTTATCTCTATCAGCCTATCTCTTTGTCTCTCCTCCCCTCTCTTTGTCGGTCTCTCTTTCTCTCCTTGTGAGACCCGAAATTTTAAGTAGGTTAATTAAATTAAGTAATCGACGCGTAAATTATTTTATTTAGTATGAGTTCTTAGTCTTATGCGCTTTTATAAAATTAGCGGATTATATTACTTCCTCCCGATTCCCTTCCCGTACTCGGTAATTAAAACCCGAGGCAACTTATGATTTATTATTTCGATTTTTTTGTACCTTGAGATAATCCCCCAAAAAAAAGAAGAAGAAAGGATTAGTGTTAAGTTAGAGTGTGCGGGCAATAGCTGGTGAAGCCACAACAAAAGGGAAAGAAAAGGGATTGAGTGATAAGAAGAAAAGAAGGAAGGCTCGGTGTAACACCCCCAAAACCAATAATCACCAGTTTAGTCATAATGACTAACTAACTAGTAATTAGCGCAACGGAAAAGAGAATTAAAAGCGTTACCGCCGCTCTTTAACAAGAGCAAGGCAACTACCTTATTAACATACAAACATAACTTATTAGGTTGAGGTTCATAATACGTAGGACGCCCAACTTATAACAACATAACGGGCAACAAGTTATCGAGCACCATCATGACTATAACTTATTAACCAAAGCATACACGACTCCCACACGTCACGTTCTTGACTATCACTGTGAGCCTCTAAGTTTTGATGACCAAAATGAACTCGTCTGTTTCTTCTGCATTAGCCTTACCTAAAACAAAACAGAGAAAAACATTTTGAAATAATGAGCCGAAGCTCAGCACGTCTATCCATGTACTGTAAATAATTTTATGTGAAGATGTATTGATTTGAGTGCATACATTTCAATTCATTTATAAATCAGATAGGAAGAATGTAGTAAAACAATTATTAATTTATTATCCGAGTGGCTCCTTACGATCATCGGTTTCCCTAAATATGCACATACCCAAATTGATCGGTAAAGACTGGTTGATAATGGCCAAATATATATGGGTGTGATCACAAGTCTGATCACACTGGTAAGATTGATATGGGCGGGCCACATAATTAGGTGACAAATAATATTTGAAATGGTTCATTTCATTAAGCAAACCATTTGATATTGTTATGTATAAACATATGGGTTTTCGTAAGGTATAAGCAATAAATGTACCTTAAAATCGTAGTGATATCCTTCCTTTAGTCCCTTTGGAACTGCTAACTCGGATTAACGACGATGATGCCTTAACAAAATAAAGTGTTTGATTAATATATTTAATACTTTTAGTAACTAAATTTACTATGTTATTATTATCGTTGCTATTATTATTACTACTGTTATTACTTATATTATTTCCTTATTGTAACTTCCTATGACTAGATGAATTTAAAATAAAACAA
The DNA here is from genome assembly GCA_021018815.1 of Talinum fruticosum. Taxonomy (NCBI): domain Eukaryota; kingdom Viridiplantae; phylum Streptophyta; class Magnoliopsida; order Caryophyllales; family Talinaceae; genus Talinum; species Talinum fruticosum. The sequence continues at coordinate 3,980,759 of JAITYX010000025.1, read as the reverse complement.
AAATCACTTCGTAGATTGTTAACATGGTTGGTTAAATTTTATAGGTTGAAGTTTTAAAGTAACACTCGTAGCTTATACCAACTCCTCTTGCCAAGCAATATGCTCATAAGATTCACTTGATTGTTTTTGCATAAAACACCTAACGTGTTAATCGATCACTTCTCAAATTATGTATCTTCCTCATCTAATTGTTTAGTCCTCCAACATTGCTTAATTATTCACTTGCATACTAACCCAATTCTTATAAATCACCTAAGTTAATCCATTTCCTTTAATTTCTTACAATCATCAAATTCGCTAATTTTCTTTAACTCTTTAAATCGTCAAATTTGCTAATTTCCTTTAACTATTTACATCATCAATTTTGCTTCTTTTCTACTACCACCATTACTTATTCACTTGTTTCCTTTAAGTCACTAAAATCCTTTATTTTCTTTTGGATAAAAGTCACTTATTTGCTTAAATCGACAACATCATTTATTTCTTTTAATTTATCTCAATCATCCAAATCACTTATTTTCTTTAAACCCTCAAAATGACTTATTTTCTTTAATCTTCCCAAAATTACTTATTTGCTTTAACTTCTTAAAATCATCCAACTTACATATTCTCTTTAATTCACATATTTAATCCACATGCTCATAATTCAACATGCATGCCTATTTTCTTTCTTAAATCCTCACATAATATTGTACTCTTTTAAAGTTTCATTTAAATTTTTTGTTTACATGCATGTCCATTTTAGTTAATCTCTTCCTCCAAAATTTCTAATAAACTTGAATAATAACGAAAACCCAATTTCCTTTGCTTTGGAAGCCACCACGGACCTCCCCACGGCCAGTGGGGGTCAATGGTCGACTCTAGAGGTCACCAACGGCCTTCCCACGGTCAGTGGGGACTTCTGGTGGCCACCATAGGTTACTCCGCGGCCTGTGGGAGCACCCATGGTGGGTTTTTGGGTCAATTACCTCGCTTCTGGCCACCACGGTCTGCCCCACATACTGTGGGGACACCCGTGGTGGGTGGCAGAGTCTTCCAAATTCCACTTTTTACTCTACGTATTTTGTCTCGTGTGAGATATCTATGAATGGTTTATCTTATAAATTCTCCATCATTGTAAGTATCATATAAGCTCACTAAAACCCATTAAAAGCGCATGCAAGATAATTACTTCTCATACCAAGATTTGGGCAACTCGGGTTAACATTTCCAATCAACGATCCCTAAAAGCATAATACTGGCTATGTAATCTAATTTTACACAATAATCCCTTGCATGCAACATCTAACAAATTATTTCTAAAAATTAAAGGAATTGATTAGTTGAAGGTTGAGGTTTTTACCCAAAACCCACAAGAAAAATGAGGGTTTTTTGTGGTGGAATGGGTGGCTAATCGAGCTCCGGTGGCTGCGGTGGTTGGCGGCGACAACTGGCGGCGGTAGGAGGTGGCGACCGGCGATGACTGGCGGCTGGCCTGGCGGCAGTCAGCAGGCAACAGCAGCTACAGCGAGACACAGCAACAGGGCAGCAGCAAAACCCGCAAGTGGCCGGCGGCCGGTGGCTCCGGCGACGGTGACCGGAGGAGTTGATGGTGGTCAGCCTGGCTGGGCAGTAGAGGGGTTGAATGAGGGAGATGAGTTTCTTTGGAAAGAAGAGCAAATGATGAAGGTGGGGTTTTTGAGATTTTGGGGTTTAAATAGGCAAATTTTGAATCTAAATTTTCTCTCTCCTCAAATCTGAATCAAGCCCCCTTTTTATTTTTATTTTATTTTTATTTTCTTGGTTATTGGCCCTATACTCTCTACAAGCCCAAATACCCTAATAACCAAGCCCGAGTTAAAAGAATGTCGGTTTTAGGAATTCTGAATTGAATAATTATTACAAACATTAGGCGTATGAATTATTATTATTATTATTATTATTATTATTATTATTATTATTATTATTATTATTATTATTATTATTATTATTATTATTATTATTATTCCTTGAATTATCACAAGGCATAATTTATTTGATCATTTATTTATTTATTTATTTATTTGCCAAGCGTCGCTATAATCATCCGAGTCCTGCAACACATAATATGGTTACTCGGCACAAGTATATAATACACATGATAATGATGAATAAAAGTGTGAATTGAAGTGCACGAGCTCATTAATATTTATTTATCTTTGTCGATGTATTAGATTAAGGTCGGGGCATTACACTCATGGGAAAAGAAAAGAGCCCAGCAGAAGAAATAGAGAAAAGAAAGGAGGAGCAGAACGGAAGCAAAGGAAACCGAGAGAAGGGAGGTCGGGCGAGGGAGAGCAGAGCGAGAGAGAGAGAGAGAGAGAGAGCGAGAGCCACAGCAGAGGTCGAAGGCCGGTGCATCGAACGGCGGACAAGGGAAAGGCGGTCGGTCGGCGAACGTGGGGAGAGCAGCAAGGGCACGACGAGGAGGCCAAGCTGAGACCCAAAGAAAGGAAGTGAACGCAAGGGTCACAGAAAGGCCACCGGCAACCAGCAAATAAAGAGACTGCGGTCGGCGAGCGAGGGCAAGTGGCGGCAAGGAGGAAAGCGATGAAACAGGGCAGGCTGGACTGGCAGGCACAGGGAGGAAAAGAAGAGATTGATCTCGACTAATCCGAAATTCGCAATCTTCAATCCCTAATTCAAGGTGGGTAATCTTATATTCTAAACTATTAGTAATTTCAAACCCAAATGAACTTGTTGTGAATATTGACTGTTTGTTGTGGACATAGAAGAGATTTAGGAAGTAGTAGGGCTGAATAAGGATATGAGGAAATCAGATTGAGCTGTTTCGACTGAATTAGAAATTTAAAGGAGTTTAGTAGTTGTTTAGGGCTAAGTCGGAATGCTGAAAATTTAGAAAGAATTGGGTGGCATAGAGCGAAGGAGCAATGTGGTGGTCTCAATTAGCACTTAGAGATGAAGAAATGGTGATCCGGGTCTAAATTGTGAATTAATGATTCAGTTGAACCTTAGATATTTCCTAAGATCTTTGCGTTGGAAGGTAACGGTTTATATTGGGAAACAATGATTTAAGTATAAAAGAGGCGTGCAAGTTCATCTTGACTAGTACACAAGTGAGATAAGGAAGTGGAGAACTAGTGATTGTGAGGTTAAACTGAGTTGAAGGCATATTTAAATCCTTGAGAGTGAATTGAACTAGAAGATAAATGGAGCTAAAGGAAATTAGTGAAGTAAGTTTAAGAGCTATATGGCTAAGTATGGGAAAGAAGAGTTTGACTAATAATGTGGAGGTGTAATCGGAGAAAATGTGAGGCAAAGATAACAATTGTGATGAGTTGGGACTTCTTGGCTTAAGATTGTAACTAATTGTGGTTATTGTGACTTGTGTCACCTAAATTAGTGAAACGAATAGTTAGGAAGATGAGATTTGAACCAAATAGGGCACTTGTGACAAATTGTGACAGCTTGGGGCTAAATTATAAATATTTATGATTATCTATGGTTTTAGGACTTGTGGTTATTGTGGCTCGGAGAAGTGTTAGTGTCTGAATTCATTATGCTTGAAAAGGAATTGGGTTAAGGTAAAACGAACTTAAGGTATACAAAAGGAGCGGTAACTTGGAGTATCAAGGAAGTATGCGTTTTTGTCAATTGAGTATGGCTTTGAAAAGGGAGTAAGACGAGAATTACGTATATGAGAAATAGGAGACTTGCTTGAATAGAATATGGATGAAATTGAGATGCTAAGTACTTGGGTGAATCCTTGAGTTAATGTGATAGTTTGGAATGTTAAGTCTTAGTATAGATATGCTTGACACGTGAAGTAATTTGATTCTAAATAACGCTCGAAAGTTAGTTTTGAAAATAGTTCAAATGTCTCCACAAAACGATACTTGTGTGTGATTCTTAAGAAATGCTTTTCGAACTTGAAATGCATTCTAAAGAAGTGAAATTGAGTTAAAAAGGTGAATTTAGACGGGTGGCACGTGGTGCCATGCCTTCTACGATGATAAACTGGTTTGAGATGGTTGTTTAAAACCAAGTTTGATAAGTGATTATGATCACTTCAGTTTTAAACGGATTTTGGGCTAAGGATTGTTTACACCAAAGGAAGGAGGTGGTCATTTATATCAGGCCATGGGGTCCTTGCATATCAGGATGCCCATCAACCGGAGAGGTTGATTCTTACCTGACGAGGAAAGTGGAGCCTTCCGGGTATTTGACTAGAGATAGGTCCCGGGAACCTGACTCAAGGGTCGCGCCCGAGAAACCTTCTGGTGCTAGTTCAATTGTCTAAAGCCCGAAAAGAATATTCAGTCTTTAGCCGAAAGTATTCGAAAGAAAGCGCAGGTGGTTGCACCACCTTATTTAAAGTGATTCTATCCCAACATGATTGCAAATCATGATTGAAGAGTTATGATCTTTGCTTGCAAATGATTTCAAGGGATTTCATCGAAAAGTATATAGATTTGCATTATGTTATTACACTTTCGCCAATTTCATTATTATATGTAGTATGCGTAAAGAATTTCCATTTTAAGAGTGTGAGACTTCCGGTAAGCTCTGTGGTTTATTGCTCACCCCCACAAATTTCCCCCTTTTCCCCCTCCCAGTTGCAGGTACCCCTTGATATGGTTAACGGGAATGCTTGTCCTTGGTGGTGGTCATGGCTAAAGTCAAGTTTATGTGTTTGACATTTAGCATATTGTATATATTCAATTACTTATGTAAATATGCAATAATGTATAGTGAGTTGGATGTATGCACGGAGACTCGAGCTAGTAGCTCGATAAGTAAGGAATTTCCTTTCACCGGCAATCTTGCTCTTAAGCGGTTGCTATTTACTTTTTAACTTGGTTTGTAACTTGGGTTGTAAAATGGTTTGGAATTCTAGTTTTGTGGTTGTGAATATACTCCGGCGTGTGGCGATTGAGCTTTGTACTCCGAGCATGAGTCTTGTTTAGTTTTACTCGTGAGTTTTATGCAGGTCTTTAAGGCTTTGAGCCTAAGGGTTAGACCGTATTTTAAACGTAGCTCGGCCAAAATTTCTAGAAAGCTTCTAACCCTTGTGGAAAATTTCTTTCCTTACCTTTAAGTTGGATTTAGACAGCCAAGTTGACACCTGAGTAAGCCTTGGGAGTTCCTTTGAGGAACTCGGTGATGTAATACTCCTAGGGTGGGTTTTGGGGTGTTACATTTTATGGTATCGGAGCATTAGGATCACCCAAATTAGCTCCGACTAGAAGTATGTTTCCTAGAGGATAGGATATGTGTGCTATGTGTGATTATATGTGCATTGGTTGCTATTTTACTCATCTTGTTACTCGTAATTCGTATTCTCGTACTTAAACGGACCTCCCACTATTAGGATTTTTATGATAAGCACCCACTTAGTTAAGGAGTAATTTTGTTTTGATTACGTTAGATGCCTCCGCGAAGAGAGCAAGCCCCACCTTTACCCCCTCCACCTCTCGGGGCCCACAGCAATGGAAATGGTTTGCCAATTTCGAAATTAAAACCCCTAAATTTGCTTGGGAGGAACAGACTCGCTGGTATACGAGGAATGGATATTGACTATGGAATGTCTTTTCGAGGTAATGGAGTGCCCGGAACAGTTCAAGGTGCAACCGACCACCCATCGGTTTGAACGCGAAGCCCGATTCTCGGTGGCATATGGTTAAGCCTCGCGAGGGAGGATTTGCACTAACCTGGCTAGAACTTAAGGCCTTACTCGGAGGCTAAATATTACCCAAAGCTGTCAAATGGGGTAAGAAGCAGGAATTTCTCAAATTAAAACAAGGAGAAGATATGAGCGTGGTGGAATATGATGCCAAGTTCAATGAACTAAGTCAATTTGCACTCTCTCAAGTAGTCATAGAGGATATGAGAATGGATAGATTTGAACATGGTTTAAAGCCCAAGCTCAAAAATAAAGTGGTAAGGCATGTTTTCGGGAACTTCCAAGAGATGTATCGAGGGCTTTTATGATTGAGAGAACACTCGAATGAAAGTGCAATTCTAAAAACAACCCAACTTCAAACAAAGAGAAGATTTGAATATGGAGGTGCAAATTCGCAGTCTACCCAAGCTCTAAGGAGATTCGATGCAAGAGATAATTACCCTTGTGGTCAACAACCAACTAGAGATGGAGATCAAAAATTCTGTTCGAGGTGAGGGCGTCATCACATAGGACACTAATCGGAATGTTGTACGGAAGCAACAACGTAACTCCCAACCCTTGTCGCAACAAGGTCAACCCTCCGTCGTTAAGAGACCACAAGCATGTGGAAGAGTATACAACATCATTAAAGAAGAAAGGGAAGACACCAACGACCTTAGCACCCCCGATGAGGAAATGGAGAACCCCAACGACGTAGTGGCAGGTACGATACTCCTCGACAACCTCTATGCCTATGTTTTATTTAATTCGAAGTGACCCATTCCTTTGTGAATTCTATATTTGCTACGAAATCATCGTGTAAGCCCCGTGACGGTGAATGTTGGACTTCGCATATCCACTCCAATAGGTTTAGTGGCTCGAACCGACACGATCCGTAGGAATCGCCAACTATGTATAAGTGGAAAAACCCTTCCGATAGACTTGACGGAGTTAGCGATACGGGATTTGACGTTACCCTCGGGATAGGTTAACTTTTAAGATATAAAGCGATCATAGGTTGTGCCACGCGTTAGTATCTATGTCGACCCCGAGGAAGAGAGAATACCTTCTAAGGTTAGAACAATAGAACAATCCATAGAAACGACGAAGGTACTACGGGAAAGGTTGCAAGCTGCCCGGATAGACAAAAGGATGCGTGGATCCGAAAGGAGGACGCGTAGAATTCCAAGTTGGGGATCTAGTGTTTGAAGAGTTTCTCTGCTAAAAGGTAGCTTGAGATTTGGGAAGAAAGGTGAACTTAGCCCTAGATTCATAGAGCCATTCCAAATGTTGCAAAGTAACTTAAAGGTTGGTCTTACCACCCTCTCTTCAAGAATTCATGTGGTCTTCCATACGACTAACCTTCGCAAATATGTGTCGGACCGAAGTATGTCGTTAGATATAAACCTTTGAAGATCCAGGAGGACCTTACATTTGAGGAAGAACTGATCCGCATCCTCCAAATATAAGAGCGGAAGCTTAGGACTAAAACTATTCCGTATGTCAAAGTACTCTAGAAACACTATAAGTTAAGTTAAGCGACATGGGAGCCGGAACGTGAGATACGGGAGAAATACCCCGCTCTGTTTACATTAGGTATCTAAATTTCGAGGAAAAAATTTTTTGAAGAAGGGGAGAAATGTGAGACCTGAAATTTTAAGTAGGTTAATTAAATTAAGTAATCGAAGCGTAAATTACTTTTATTTAGTACGAGTTCTTAGTCTTACGCACTTTTATAAATTAGTCGATTATATTACTTCCTCCCGATTCCCTTCCCGTACCCGTAATTAAAACTCGAGGCAACTTGTGATTTATTATTTCGAATTTATTTTGTACCTTGAGATAATCCCAAAAAAAAAAAAGAGAAGAAAGGATTAGTGTTAAGTTAGAGTATGCTTGGTAATAGTTGATGAAGCCACAGCGAAAAGGAAAGAAAAGGGATTAAGTGATAAGAAGAAAAGACGGAGGAGCAAAACGGAAGCAAGGGAAAGTGAGAGGAGGGAGGTCGGGCGAGGGCGAGCAGAGCGAGAGAAAGAGAGAGAGAGCGAGAGCCACGACAGAGGCCGGAGGCCGGCGCATCGAACGGCGAGCAAGGGAAAGGCGGTCGGTTGGCAAACGTGGGGAGAGCAGCAAGGGCACGACGGGAGGCCAAGCCGAGACCCAAAGAAAGGAAGAGAACGCAAGGGTCACGGAAAGGCCACCGGCGACCAGCAAATAAAGAGACCGCGGCCGACGAGCGAGGGCAAGCGGCGGGCAAGGAGGAAAGCGACGAAACATGCGAGACCGGGCTGGCAGCAGAGAGAGGAAAAGAAGAGACTGATCTCGACTAATCTGAAATTCACAATCTTCAATCCCTAATTCAAGGTGGGTAATCTTATATTCTAAACTATTAGTAATTTCAAACCCAAATGAATTTGTTGTGAATATTGACTGTTTGTTGTGGACATAGAAGAGATTTAGGAAGTAGTAGGCCCGAATAAGAATATGAGGAAATCAGATTGAGCTATTTCAATTGAATTAGAAATTTAAAGGAGTTTAGTAGTTGTTTAGGGCTGAGTCGGAATGTCTGGAAATTTAGAAAGAATTGGGTGGCATAGAGCGAAGGAGCAATGTGGTGGTCTCAATTAGCACTTAGAGATGAAGAAATGGTGATTCGGGTCTAAATTGTGAATTAATGCTTCGATTGAACCTTAGAGATTTCCTAAGATCTTTGCGTTGGAAAGTAACGGTTTATATTGGGAAACAATGATTTCAAGTACAAAGGAGGTGTGCAAGTTCATCTTGACTAGTGCACAAGTGAGATAGGGAAGTGGAGAACTAGTGATTATGAGGTTAAACTGAGTTGAAGGCATATTTAAATCCTTGAGAGTGAATTGAACTAGAAGATAAATGGAGCTAAAGGAAATTAGTGAAGTAAGTTTAAGAGCTATATGGCTAAGTATGGGCAAGAAGAGTTTGACTAGTGATGTGGAGGCGTAATCGGAGAAAATGTGAGGCAGAGACAACAATTGTGATGAGTTGGGACTTCTTGGCTTAAGATTGTAACTAATTATGGTTATTGTGACTTGTGTCACCTAAATTAGTGAAACGAATAGTTAGGAAGATGAGTTTGAACCAAATAGGGCACTTGTGACAAATTGTGACAGCTTGGGGCTAAATTATAAATATTTATGATTATCTATGGTTTTAGGACTTGTGGTTATTGTGGCTTAGAGGAGTGTTAGTGTCTAAATTCATTATGCTTGAAAAGGAATTGGGTTAAGGTAAAACGAACTTAAGGTATACAAAAGGAGCGGGAACTTGGAGTATTAAGGAAGTATGCGTTTATGTCGATTGAGTATGGCTTTGAAAAAGGAGTAAGACGAGAATTACGTATATGAGAAATAGGAGACGTGCTTGAATAGAATATGGATGAAATTGAGATGTTAAGTGCTTGGGTGAATCTTTCAATTAAGGTGATAATTTGGAATGTTAAGTCTTATTATAGATATGCTTGACACGTGAAGTGATTTGATTCTTAATTTTGAAAATAGTTCAAATGTTTACACAAAACGATACTTGTGTGTGATTCTTGAGAAATGCTTTTCGAACTTGAAATGCGTTCTAAAGAAGTGAAATTGAGTTGAAAAAGTGAATTTAGAGGGGTGGCACGTGGTGCCATGCCTTCTACGATGATAAACTGGTTTGAGATGGTTGTTAAAACCAAGTTTGATAAGTGATTGTGATCACTTCGGTTTTAAACAGATTTTGAGCTAAGGATTGTTTACACCGGAGGAAGGAAGTGGTCGTGCGTATCGGACCACGGGTCCTTGTGTATCAGGATGTCCATCAACTAGAAAGGTTGATTCTTTCCTAACGAGGAAAACGGAGCCTTCTAGGTATTTGACTAGAGATAGGTCCCAAAACCTGAATCGGTGGGTTGCGCCCCTAGAAACCGTCTCGGTGCTAGTTCAATTGTCTAAAGCCCCGAGCTGAAAGTATTTGAAAGAAAGTGCAGGTGGTTGCACCACCTTGGTTAAAGTGATTTTATCCTCAACATGATTACAAATCATGCTTTTAAATGATTGAAGAGTTATGATATTTGCTTGCAAATGATTTCAAGGGATTTCATCGAAAAGTATATAGATTTGTATTATGTTATTATGTTTTGCCAATTTCATTATTATGTGTAGTATGTGTAAAGAATTTCCATTCCGGTGAGCCCGTGGTTTATTGGTCACCCCCACAAATTTCCTCCCTTTCCCCTCCCGATTGCAGGTACCCCTTGATATGGTTGACGGGAATGCTTGTCCTTGGTGGCGGTCATGGCTGAAGTCGAGTTTATGTGTTTCATGTTTAGCATATTGTATATATTCAATTACTTATATAAATATACAATAATGTATAGTAAGTTGGATGTATGCACGGAGATCCGAACTAGTAGCTCCGACAAGGTAGGAATTTCCTTTCACCGGCAATTTTGCTCTTAAGCGGTTGTAATTTAGTTTTTAACTTGGTTTGTAACTTGGGTTGTAAAATGGCAATTTTGCTCTTAAGCGGTTGTAATTTAGTGTAACACCCCAAAACACCCCCGGGAGTATTACATCGCCGGAGTTCCTTAAAGGAACTCCCAAGGCTCTTTGTGGTGTTGATTTGGTTGTCTAAACTCAACTTAAAAGTTATGCCGATGGTTTTCCCAAAAGAATATGAAATTCTCTAAAAATTTCGGCAGAGTTCCGTTTGAAATATGGACTAACCCATAGGCTCAAAGCCTTAAAATCCTGCATAAAAAGCATAATAAAACTCGACGAGCCACACGCTCGGAGTATACAACTCAACGGCCACACGCCGGAGTTCAACCAATCATGCTATAAAACTTAAAATAATCTAAAGGGTTTCTATACATTTGGTACAACTATATGCACTAAATTACAAGTACAATATTGAGAAATATCGAAATGCATAATCTTGACTTGAATCGTTCGGCACGCATCACACGACAATCAGCGGAGTCCGAAATGCTAAGAGTAAATCATGCTTCGAAGTGTACCTGCAACACTTGGATGGGGACGGGGCAATTTGTGGGGGTGAGCAATAATCAACGGGCTCACCGGAGTCTTATACCCTTAAAATGGAAATTCCTTACACATAATAGTCATAATAATGAAATCAACGAAGGCATAATAACATAATACAAATCTATATACTTTTAATGAAATCTCTTGCAACTTAAAGACCAGAATTCTTTTTATCATTCAAAAGCACGATTTCACATTCATGAACAATTCTTTTCTTCTTTAAACAAAATGGTGCAATCACCGTTACTTTCTTTCAAATGCTTTCAAACAGAATTTGAATCATTTCTCTTGAATCACTTTCATAAATCACTTGCAATGAATTTCTTTTGGTGAATCACTTCCTAGGTTGTGGATCCGAACTAGCACTTCGCAATTTCTCATAATTTCTCTGATTTCTCTAGTTCCTCCGGGCGCGACCCCAAATGAAAGGCTCCGGGACCTATCTAAGAAGATTCCAATCGGGCATCCTGCTACACAGGACCCCTAGCTAGCCGCCCTAGCTAGAATCCTTCCTTGTGCTAAACGATCCGAGCAAAGTCGATTCACAACGAGTTCCTTTAACACGTTCACTTATCAAGCTTGTTTCAAACAACATTCTTAAATCGATTCACTTTCTCAAACAAATTTTGACACACTTGGAAGGTATAGCACTACGTGTCATCCCTCCAAATTCAATTTCTCAATCAGATTTGATTCTTTAAACAAAATCACGTTTGAAAAGCATATATCACACGAGTCACATTCAAGCATCATTTTGCGTAAAACATTAACCTTCTTTCAAAACCAACTTTTGAACAACGTTAACACAATCACTTGCACGGATAGCCGCAATTCAACGCAGATAGTCATTCTCGGCTTCTCTTCAACTAAACCTTTCTCAATTCTCTCATTTAGTAAGATTAATTCTTTTTTTGAGCCACAATAACCACAAGTAGTTACCATTAATCTCACATGTCCCAACTTATCATAATTTACCATCTTTACTTCAATGTTCTCCGATTACGCCTCCACATTACTAATCAACCTCTTCTTACTCATATTTAGCCGGATAGCTCTTATTCTTACTTCACTACTAAAATTCCTCTAGCTTCCTTCATCTCCAAGTGTAATTTGCTCTCATCTTAGGTTTCTATTTCATTAATCGCTCTTTCTCGTCCAAACTCAATCATACAACTCTTAATCTCTTTTCATTGCTCCACTTCCGCTAGTTCAGCTTATCTTCAAATTTAGTTCAACCTCAAGGATTTTATTATCTTTTGAACTCAATCATCCTAATACTCACTCACCTCTAACTCTCATGCCTCGATTGTGCATCCCTCGGTGTGAACTCACACTCGTCTTTTATACTTAACTCATTATTTCCCAGCATAAGCCGTTACCTTCCAACGTAAAGAATTTAGGAAATCTCTAAGGTTCAATCGAAGCATTAATTCACGAGTTAGACCCAAATCGCCATTTCTTTATCTCTAAGTGCTAATTAAGATCTTCACAATACTCTTTATGCTTTTACAACCTAATTCCTTCTAAACTTTCGGCATCTCAACTCGGCCTCAACCAACTACTAAGCTTCCTTCGGGTTCCTGATTCGATTTAACTCCGATTTCTCATATTCTAATTCAATCCCAATCACTTCCTAGCTTCATCATATCACATAAACATTCAATAATCACAACAAAGCTCGTTTGGATTTCGAAATTACTAATAGTTTAGAGTATAAGACTACCCACCTCGATTCGGGGATTGAAGGTTTGTGGTTTCTTGAGGTTCGAGCTCCCAGGTTTAGTCCCTTCTTTCGTTTCTCCTTCCCTGCTTGCTAGCCTCGGTTTCCGCCGCCCTCCACTGCGCCTGACGTCGTCGCCGGTCACCGATCCCGCGTCCCGGTTGCCCTCGGTTCCCGTTCCTCACTTCCTCTGTTTCTGGTTCGGGGTTCTTGGCCTAGGCTACCTCTCGACCGAGCCCTGCGCGCTCGCCGCCGGTCTTCCTCCCGGGCAGCCGCTACTTTCCCGGTTTCGGCCTCTCGGTTCCTCCCGCCTATCCTCGCCTCCGGTCCGGCTTCCGCCCTCTCGCTGCCTCGGTCTCTCGCTCTCTTTTCCTCTTCGCTCGCGCCTAGTCGCGTCGCCGACCGCCGCCTTCGGTCTGCGGAGGTCGCCGGTCCTCCCCTTCGGCCTCTTTCACCGCGCGCTCGCCCTTCTCTCTCTCTCTCTCTCCCGTTCGGTGGTCCTCTCCCCCTCCCTGTTCCGCTCGCTCTCCTTACTGCTGCTCGGGCTCCACCGAGCTTTCTTTCCACCCTTCCTTCGATGTGGCTTCTTCCTAAATTGCCGGCACACATCCCCTTCATACTAACTTTCTTTCTATTTTCAACACCTAATGGCCCCTTTTTCCTATCCCTTGGTCAATTACACATAATTCAAGCCCTTATCCTCCTTGATTTAATTAATTCAACACCAGACCTCCAAAGGGATTATAACGTAATATGTCCGGCAGCAAATAAAATCGAGTCACTCAACCCCCTAGTTGCGGGGAAAAATACTCAATAATTCTATGTTTTTCAACTGATTTCCTTAAAATTCCGGGTATTACATTTAGTTTTTAACTTGGTTTGTAACTTGGGTTGTAAAATGGTTAGGAATTCTAGTTTTTGGTTGTGAATATACTTCGGCGTGTGGCCATTGAGTCGACTCCGAACGTGAGGCTCGTTGAGTTTTATTGTGAGTTTTATGCAAGTCTTTAAGGCTTTGGGCCTAAGGGTTCGACCAGTATTTCAAACGGAACTCTGTCGAAATTTCTAGAAATCTTCTAACCCTTGTCGAAAATTTCCTTCCTTACCTTTAAGTTGGATTTAGACAGCCAAGTCGACACTCGAGTAAGCCTTGGGAGTTTCTTTTGAGGAACTCCGGTGATGTAATACTCCTATGGTGGGGTTTAGGGTGCTACACTCCTCCCCCTCTCTCTATCTCTCGCTCTCTCCTCACCTCCTCTCTCTTATATATATTTTTATTTTTTAAATAAAAATAAAAATTATTTCATATTTTAAAATTTATTTTTATTATTAAAAACTTTTTGAGTATCATTATACGTTTCTATTATTATAAATAGATTGACTTATTTTTGCACAAAAAAGTAATATATTCATTTTTTTTATCTAATTTCAAATAAAATTTAAATTTTAAGTTCATTATTATGAAGTTTAAAATTTTTAATTTTAGGTTTTTCTTATTTCAATTAAAATTATTTTGATAGAAAAAAATAAGAATGTTGTTTAAATCTTAAACTTTAATTACTCAACTTAAAATATTCAACTAATAAACCTAAATATAAACACTCACCACGGTTAATCATGATATTATCTTGGGATTACTTTACGTGTTATCCAGGATGATTGTCTATGGTTAATTTTATTAATTTAATGTTTCAGATTGAGTAATTAAGATTTAAGATTAAACAAAATATTTTTATATTTTTTCAATCAAAATAATTTTAATTGAAATAAGAAAAACTAAAATTTTAAATTTTAAATTTTTTAATAAATGAATTAAAATTACAATTACTTAAAATTAGATAATAAGGATAAATAGATTTTTTTGTACGAAAATAAGTTAATTTATTTATAATAAGAGAAATGTATAATAATATTTAAAAAAAAAAGAAATGAATAATAAGAGTAAATTTAAAATATAAAATTATTTCTTTATTAAAAAAATTTTTAAATTTATCTAATAATATAAGCAATTAATTTTTTATCTAAAAATATATAATATTTTTAAAAAATAATATATTTTAAAAATAAAATAAATTTTTATTTTTTATTAAAAAATATTTTAAAAAGATATGTGTGAGAGAGAGGATAGGAGAGATAGAGAGAACGAGCGGAGAGAGAGAAAGGTGGACAGACGCAAAATCCATCTTACAATCCGGTGTATCTAGTACCATACAGCCCCCTCCTGCGTCCGCTCTCACGTGTAACTCACATTTGTGTTTCTCTCTTTCATACACCCTATTACTATTTATTATATAATTAATGTTGCATGTTATTTAAGTGTTGGACATATGGGTTAGTGGTTGGATTGGATGATATATTTCCTACCATGTTGCATGTCTTGTCGAGGAGGCTAGTGGCGTGATGGCCACTAGCTCTATCCTCCACCAACTCCACCTGGGTTTGAATTTGGGTGGGAGTAATATCGCTTCATTGTGAGAATATTGTGTGGTGGATGTTAATGAGCTCGACACTTCCCTATCCCTTGGCTCGTTAAATTTGTTGGACTTTTCCCAAGATAGGGAATCCAATGGGTGGCTCGCTTACAAAAAAAAAAAAAAAAATGTTGCATGTCTTAGGTTCGAAATTTGCTATTAACATTTATTTTGTATATATATAGGTTTGTTTTCTTTTTTCGTTCCTTTTTTTCCCTGCTTTTCTTTTTCTAAGTTTTACTTATTTTTTAATTTTTAAATTTATTATTATTTTATTTTTGACGTATTCATATGAATTTTTTTACCTAATTGGACAATCTTATTTCCTCTTTTTAATTTATATTTTGACACATTAATTTTATTATTGTTTATGGTGATCAATTTCTTAAATTTATATCACAATTATACCCCTATCAAACTTACACCCACAATTAAATATTAGAATATATCAAATATTCTTTTATAATATATAAATGCCTTTTTGTTATGATTTATTAAAACATATGACTATTGTAATAAACCATTGATATGTATTTTATGTATATGTGCATCCATACTCAAATATGTTCTATACTCGAATCTGTTAAATTTTTTAGTGAACCTTTTTTTATCATGCGGTTAACCTTTTCAGTTTTTATATTTTATAAACTTTAAGTATCTTTTTTTATTGGGGATGTATGATATATAACACTATATGAACGGGTGTATAATTTAAGATATCAATTTGTTAAGAATATATTAATTTTTAAGTGAAATTATCTGATCTAAGTTGATAAATTTTAGATTTCTGATATAAATTTATAAGTGTACAAAATGAACTTTTATATATATTTAATGAACTATTATTTATATTCCATGAACCTTTTTTTCCTAAAATGATGAAATTTTTATTGAAAATGATGAATCTTTTTCAAATGGTGTATCTAGCACTATACACCCGGTTATATAATAAACCCATTGCTAAAATGTAATTATAAAGCCAAACTATATCTCAAATGTAAATCTCCCAAAATAAAATCTTAAAAAGATAACCCAATATTCCATGAGATTCTACCATTATAAATGCCAGGATGAAAACCACAAGCATTCTCTTCCCATCTCTCTCCAGCAAAAGTTAAGGAAAGGCTTTACCAATGGCCGCTAATAGGAGTATATTATCATCCCTTTTCTACGTCCTCCCTTTCCTCCTCTTTCAAACCATTTCTGCTTCATCTTCTCAGAGCCAGGTCCTCATTTCCTCTCTCTTCATTTCGAACCTATTTCCCTCAATTCTGATGTGTAATTAAATGACAAATGCTTTAATATCTATTTTATATCTCAGGTATATATAGTCTACTTTGGAGAGCATAGTGGAGAGAAAGCATTGCATGAGATAGAAGAAGCCCATCACTCCTTCCTGTCCTTAGTCAAGGAAACTGAGGATGAAGCCAGAGCTTCTCTCCTGTATAGTTATAAGCACAGTATTAATGGCTTCGCAGCTGTGCTCTCCCCAGCTGAAGCCTCTACACTGTCTGGTAATTAGTGCTCCCTCCATCCCAATTCTTTTAATTTTACTGAAATTTGTAACCCCAGCTGAAGTCTCAAAAGATATTTATTTTTTGAAGGCGATAAAGAGATTTCAATAGCATACTTTGATTGATGTTGTTCACACATATAATTGAAGCGATTATCCAGATATGATGATATTATTCCCGGGGTTTTGAACAGAAATGGAGGAAGTGGTGTCAGTGTTTGCGAGCTATCCAAGAAAGCACAAAATGCACACAACAAGGTCATGGGAATTTGTAGGGTTGGAGGAGGAAATGAAGTCGCAGATGCAAATGGAGAAGAGTGGAAGTCTATTATCAAGAGCCAAGTACGGACGAAATGTCATTGTTGGCCTCTTGGACAGTGGTAATTATACAATTTTCTCATTATCTCAAAAAATTGGCAGAATTACATAAAATAAGCTATATTGGGAATTTTAACTTTAATTGGAAAAGCATTGTCTAGCGCTCGCAAAAATTAAGGTTCGGGTTGAAATCGGGTCGGTCATCGAATAAAGTTTTTGTCTAATACTCGATTTTTTCAGGTCGAATAATTCGGACAAGCGTAAATTTGGGTTAAAATCGGGTTCGGACAATAGAAAAATAAAAATTTTATGTCCGAATTTAAAACTCGGACAAAAAAGTCATACCCGGACACGGTCTTTTCGGATCGAACAAATTCGAGTAATCGGGTCGGACGAAATTTTGTCGACAATAGAATTATCCCATCTTTTGGGTCCCACACAAGTTATAACCTATTTCAGAAACTTTGATGAATGGACTAGGGGAAAACTATTGGACAAGCTATCAATTAAATTTCACTTCAATGTATGAATTAATTCATGTAGCATATCTTAGATCATGAAAAATGGTAGCTAGGATATGATAGGAGTACTTTTTTGATAGATAGTGAAAGTACTCTTGAAAGTGTGTAAAAAGATCATAGCATTTATAGTTTATTTCGATTACAAGGTTAAAGAGGTAATATTGTTAGTGTCAAAAGGGTTAATATCTTTCGGTAACTTTGTATTGGTTAGCCCAGGAACTAAATTGTTTAACCTAGCATATTGATCACATTATAAATATAACTAATTTATTGTTTTTATTAATATTAGTCTCAAAAGGGTTAATATCTTTCGGTAACTTTGTATTGGTTAGCCCAGGAACTAAATTGTTTAACCTAGTATATTGATCACATTGTAAATATAACTAATTTATTGTTTTTATTTAGTATGTTATCGATAATTTTATTTTAACTAATTTACTTGATCACATGATTTCGTTTCTGTATGTAAATACTTGTTGTCATTAATTGCAAACTATAGAAACTAATATCATGTCTAATTAAGATTTTTGTTTTTTTGATAAAGATACTTAAAATTACAATTTAGACTAAATGTAACCAACAAATAACTATAGAAACTTTTTTCAATTACTGTGGCCAACTTTTACGTAGACGGTTGATCGTAAATAAAAAAATTATAACCGTTATTTAATTTACCTGAATCTCCTATACTAGCAAGGACTCCTAGTAATAAATTATTAGATTTTCTTTTTCATGATAGTTAACATGAAGAAATATGATATAAAAAAAACATGAAGAAATTGGGTATAAACATACCCCAGAAATTAATAAAATTTACGAGAATTTTTTGGGGGGCGCTTGTGAGGGAGGATGCAACATCATTATTCTGGCGTCTCTAATCCAAGTTCAATCATCTTCATTAACCTCCATTTTCTCAGTGGGTACCTAGGTTTTGGAGATTTCTCATTCTTTTATTTCAATTTTTATTTGTGGAAAAACCCAATTAATTTCTAAATTCGATTTCTTTCTTTCCATTTTTCAATGATTGTACTAGATCATTAACTAAAACCACTTGGAAAGAATTGAAAATTTAGTGAAGAAAATAAAACGAGCTTGAGGATTTGGAATTATTCATCAACTAACTTCTTCGTTGTGGGCTCCCTGTCTCTTTTTGTTTTTCAGCCTAATCAAGTTTCCTCTGGACCAAAATCTATTTGCCGTTACCTCCAGCAAGAATGCCATAAATATTGAGTAGCTCATTCCTTTTGTTCAGGTTAGATAAATCACCATGATTTAAAGTATAAATGTATTCAAACAGTAGGGGACATCTCCTCCTTAATTTCTAGATCTTAATTGTGTCTGTCTTCATCTTTTGTGGGAGTTTACAAAAATTACCTCAAGAGAAAAAATTGGTGAAGGTGTCAATTGTTTGGTATGGTCAACAGTGAGAGCGAAAATCAGGTATGGTGAAAGACTTTCAGAGAATTATGGAGAGATCTCTAGAGAAAACAAGAGGAGTATGGGTGAATTTGAGAAAGAATAGGTAACTGAACGACTATACCAAAAAAAAAAAAAAAAAAAAAAAGAAAGGAAGAAGAGCAAACCTTGCTGCTACAGGTCAACCTAAAACAAATAAACGACTATGATTTCTCCATCCATAATCAATTCTTTATATAAAAGCTGATTATGGTAGTTGAAAACAAAGTTGATTATTATATACCTTTTCTTTAAATTTTATCAAATTTATCATCTTTTCAACAGTATTCTATGTAAAAACTAATGTAATTGATGTTGAGATTTCCTCAAAATTTAGTCATGAATCTTAATTTATTCTTTTCTTTTTTAGCTTATAAAATAACTTCAGTTAATATATTCAATATTTAACAGTCCATCACATTTTTAAGATATCCACATTTAAAAGTTTAGCGTTCTTTTAGTGTATACTAATGTGACTGTAATTTTATATATATAAAAGTGACAAATATTGTGAAATAAAAAAATTTATTAAAGTAACATATATATTATAAAATAAAAAATATTTATTTAAAAATAAATAAATATAAAGATTTGTTTCGTGAATATATAATGGACTGTATACTATAAAAACATAATTTTTTATTTTTATTTTCGCTCCTTTTGTTCTATACAATGAGAAGACGACTTGGTGATAATTAGATCCAGTAAAGCCGAGCCAAACCGAACGGGTCAACCCGAACAACTCGAAACCCAAACCGAACCGACATTCGAAACAGTTGAACCGATTTTGACCCAAAACCGAAATAAACCGACCCGAACGGACTCGAATTGAACCGACTCGAAATCTAATGAACCCAATTCCGACCCGAACCGAAACGACTCGAACCGAAACCGAACCGACCCGACCGAATTAGACCCGAATCGATTTAACCTGAATAAAAGTCACCCAACCCACGATTTTTTTTTTTTGTTGGGTCTCTCGGGATGGATTTTTGTACCTATAATGGTATAATTTTTTCGTGGGTACAATTTTGAATCGATTTTGACCCAAAAAGTGACCCGATTACGACTCGAAATTGACCCGATCCGAAATTAACCCCGAATCGAACCCGAACCCGACCGAAGAGATTGACCGAAATTGAATTGAACTTAAGTTGACCCGAACCGCAACCGAACGAAACCGAACGAGATCGACCGAAGTTTACCCGAACCAAAGTTGACCCAAACCCGAAACCGAGCGAACCCGAATAAGGTCGACCCAAAGTTAACCCGAACCGAATGGCACGATTGCGAGTACAGTGATAATATCATGCACTATGAACGTAGCTAGGTGACCACGAGTAAAGTGAGAAAGCAAATAATTAAACACCATAATTGTGGTTGCTAATAACTTGGTATAATATCAGGGTTTTGGCCGGAATCAAAGAGCCTTAGTGACGAAGAGATGGGGCCAATTCCAAAATCATGGAAGGGCATATGCCAAACAGGAGCTGCCTTCAACTCGTCTCATTGTAATAGGTCAGTCTTGTCGTTTTCTCTCCAATCAATAATGCTTCTGTTTTCTCTTCTGTTTTAAAAATGCGAATTTCAAGGAGAGATTTAAGTGTGTTTGATTGTCATTTCTTTTATCACCATATTAGATGCTGCAAAGCCGGTTAAATGTGTGACAATTTCATCTCATATGATCATTTTATACAATCAATAAATATTATGATGATTCTATAAAATCAATAAATATTCCAACTCATATAGCATCGCACCCTTAAAAAAAGACACACTATTGCACCTACTATTTTACATTCATTTTTCTAATCAAAATTTTATATACATTGAATGTATCAGTTATTTGTTAAATTTTACATAAATTTTATAATTAGTGTCTTCATTAAATTCCTTATAATTTTAAGTAGAATTATAGAAATAAGTATATACTAAATATGAACATAGGTAGTAATGAAACTTGATTTTTTAATGATAATCTTAGACTTCTTATCAGTTAAGTTAGAATATAGGTGGCAAAAACTTACCCAACCTAAATTCATCCGAAAATTTTGAATTTTAAACACTATTTTCTCAACTCGCACTTGAAAAAATCAAATTCGAAAAACCCACAAAATTTTAACTAATTGTAAGATATGAACTAGTATAATAAAAGAGATGAAATAAACATTAGAACTTTATTAAATAAGTAAACCCGACAAAAACCGACCCGACCCAAAAATCAAACCCAAACCCGCCTGAAAATTTTGGGTTTTGGACACAAGTTTCTTGACCCGAACACAAAAAAGGAACCCTGAAAAATACGCAAATTAGCGAGTGTCTAACTCGACCTAAAACCCTTCGACCCATTGGGTCAAGGTAATAAAAACAACTATTTCAGCTTTGTGGCTCGTTGATTGAATGTTTTATGCCTATTCTATGATTTTTCTTTCACTTTATCGCTCATTTAATAATGATTATTTATTATATCACATAATTTGGAGAGATGTTACATAACTATCGCAATCATTTACAAACAAACACTAATATTGTTTCCTTTCTCAACTTCTTTCTCGTAAAAAACATTTATATACAAAAATCATGCATAGTAAAATTTCAATAAAATATGTTTGAATTCAAATGGCGTGATATATTAAAAATATTAAAAGTGCACTAATTATACGATTGTATTATCGCTCGAGTAAATATACCTAGTCATACCTTAAATAATGTACTTTTGTTTTATAGAAATAATATTACTATAATAATGTAAAATTTTGATGTTATAACTAAAAATAATAATTTTAGTATATTGTAAATTTCTAATTCTCATTTATTTGAAACAACTTCGGTTGTACGTGAACCATACTAAGTAGGATGGACAATGAGCCAATTTAAATAAAGTTAATTTTTTCTTAGTTAATATAAAGGGTCCGTTGGGCACACTAGGTCAACTCTTTCTCAATATGTTTTAAAATGGAGTAAATATGCATAAAAACCTCCTTAGTATAGCGGAAGATGTGAAATAAGCATCGAAACCTTAAACGAATCATTAACAAAAGAACTTATTATTATTCAACCCATTATTGACCCAACCTCTCATTCGCCTATTTAAACGGGTCAAGCGGTAAAGCCACTCAACTTAATGGAGTCTTTTTTTGATGCGTAACTTAATGGAGTCTTAACACAAATATCATAATAAAAGTTTTGAAAATTTTGAATATTCTTTTTAGAAAATACAAATATTATAATTTTTTGTAAAACTATGGATAATCTTAAGCAAAAAATATGTTGGGTTTTATAATTAATAAAAGAAATATAATTTATCAAAAAGGTGTTCTCAAACTGTTGGGTCGACTTGAAACTTGTATAACTCAATATATGATTGTCCGTATTTTACTCAAATCCGAAATAAATCGACTCGTATTTTACCCAACTTAAATACACTTGACCCGTGTATATGTATGTATGTATGTAGACCTGGCAAAACTTACCCGAACCGAATAGGTCAACCCGAACGACCCGAAACCCAAATTAAACCGACATCCGAAACAGTTGAATCGATTTTGACCCGAAAACCGAAATGAACCGACTCGAACCGAATCGACTTGAAATGACCCGAACAGAAACCGACCCAAATGCAAAATGACCCGAACCGAAACCGAATCGAACCCAAAATGACCCGAACCGAATCGGATCCGAATCGATTTAAGTCGAATAAAAGTGACCCAACCCACAATTTTTTTTGTTGGGTCTCTCGGGATGGACTTTTGTGCCTATAGTGGTACAATTTTGAATCGATTTTGATCCAAAAAGTGACCCGATTACGACTAGATCCGAAATTAACCCGAATCGAACCCGAACGAGATTGACCCGAAGTTGAACCGAACCGAAGTTGACCTGAACCGAAACCGAACGAACCCGAACGAGATCGACCCGAAGTTTACCCGAACCGAAGTTGACCCAAACCCGAAACCGAACCGGACCCGAACAAGATCGACCCGAAGTTAACCCGACCCGAACCGACCCGAACCGAACCCGAATCGAATGACCCGATTACCAAGTATATATGTATGTATGTGTGTGTGTGAGACACAATAAATAAAGTCAAGCTAAAATATTGAGAGTGAGTTTTGCTGAATCCGAAGCTTTTTGATGCTATAATGCACCCATCCCTCCCCCTCCCCCTCTCCATCTGTGTCTCTCCACACACACTAAAATAATTAAAACGTCTAAAATATTGACATTAACCGTAAAATTATATATATATTATTACATAAATGTATGGTGTAAAATATTTATAAAAATATTTATTTTGTTTCTTAGTGAATTTCCTAAAAATTAAACCAAAAAGTTTTAAAATATTTTATTTTTTCATGTCAAAACCCTTAGTCTTTATTTATTTGTTCTTTCATTCGTTCTACTGTTCTCTTTTCTTTGTTCATTTTGCCTTTCTTCTATGTTTGTTTTGCTCTCTTTTCTTCTCTGTTCATTCTCTTCTCCTCCAATCTTCAAGTTCATTCATTCTACTCTCTCCTCTCTTGTCCTGGCCTCTTTCCCTGCTAGACACATATTTCTGAATTTTTTTATTTGTTAGTTTTTCATTGAAGAAGTTAGCTTGCATGTCTAATTTCTTAGTTCCGACCTCCCTAATTGAGATAAGAAAGTACTCTTAGGATTCATCCTCTTTTCGCACAATAAATTAAATGGGGATGAAGCCAAATGACATTGAGTAGAGCATAATTTCATGTGATTTGATTCCAAACAGACGAGGAAGCTATGAGAGCTCAAGAAGAAACAGTGTACCCCACGAAAAAAATTAATATTTGTTTTTCTTTCTCGTGTTTGTTTTCCTCTTAAGAGAAGCAAATGATTTATCGCCATTAGATTAAATTAAGTTAAGCTGTCAACATATGGAGAATCTA
This sequence comes from Talinum fruticosum, assembly GCA_021018815.1. Taxonomy (NCBI): domain Eukaryota; kingdom Viridiplantae; phylum Streptophyta; class Magnoliopsida; order Caryophyllales; family Talinaceae; genus Talinum; species Talinum fruticosum. The sequence goes on along the minus strand of JAITYX010000025.1, from coordinate 3,957,159 downwards.
CTATGACTACAGTTCATTTGTAAATTCTCGATGAGCTTTACTTAGGGCCTAGGACTATGCATTATTTGGCCCAAAACCGAATCGAACTATCGACATGCATAGACTGGACTAGACCAATGGAGTTCAATTCGTTCCTCGGTCTTAAAATTTTTGTTATTTAGTCTTCGGTCCGGTTCGGTTAGGTTCACCGAGTTATCGATTTGGTCCGAAGACCGCATAAAATTAGGATTTTTTTTTTTATATTTGTGTTTTGTTTGTAGTTGCAAATTTAGAAAAGCTCCCGCGCCTTCTTGCCTCTCTCTCTCTCGTTAGCGACACCCTCCCTTAATCTCTCAAACAAACACAACTCCCTCGTTTTGCAAGTCTCCCTCCTCGATGATTCTCTCTGGCGAACTCACCGCTCTCTTTCTCTCCGTCCGAGAGATTGTCGCTCGCCCCACCTCTCACCCAGCCTGACAAATCAAGTTTGTTGCTTCCTCTCTTAGGGTCGATTCATGCTTGTCGCCCCAATAGCACTCTCTCTCATCCTCTCTCTACGGCGCACTATTTCTCTCTCTACTACGCCTCCGAAGGACGGGTTTACCTATGAAGAATAAAACGCTCATCTCATCGGGAATGGCGACAATGGTGGACACCGACGGTGATGATTTCACGACGGGACCGTCTTCTTGATTAAGACAACTTTTGGGGAGGAATTCGAAGGCCAAGTTATCACTTTTGATCATCCTTCCACTTCATATCCTTTTTATTGCTTTCTCTTTCTTCAATAGATTGCTAATTTAGAGTTTGAATTTCGATTGTTAGTTTGATTTTTGAGCTCCTTATTGTTTTTATTGGGGATCTTACAAAAGGGTTCAAAATTGGAGTCAAAAAGGAACATAAGGATGTTAAAAGCTAATTACATTAAAGACTTCACCTTTTTGCTCCAAGGTGAAGATCCTCTCGTTTTTTCTCTCTTTGTGAGGATTTGAACTTTCTTCGAGTTACGGAGGAATTAACTACTAGGTTTTTCTCTCTTCCCTACCTCTCTTCTCTAACAATTTCGGTCCAGCTTTGATTCGGACCAGGTCTAGTCCAGTTTTCATCCTGCTCAGTCCATGACTAGATCGACCTTATTCGATCCGGTCCACGATTTTGAAATTTGTGTTAATTGTTTTTCGGTCCGAGTTGATCCGAGTCCGGTTCGGTCCGATCTTGGACCGATGAACAACCTTGGCTCCACCTACCGATAAAGGAGAGAGGATACAAAAACGGGATTATTATGACTCGATCAATATTGGCAAAAAATTTAAAAATTTAAATAGTTTAGGCAATTTATTATGTGCTACGATAGATTGATGTAAAATAAATAAACGGTTATAATTTTGTTATTTATATTCAATACCTTATATAAAAAAGCAACTACGACAGTTTAGAAAAAGTTAATTATCAACTATTGCTATTTACAATTATTGCAAGTTGATAGAATTAAAATCGTAAATTTGTATAATAAATGAGTCCTACTTGAATTATTTACCATAAACAAAGAAAAGAACTTTACTTTCTTTTTCGAACCCTAAGACCCTACCTCCCATCTAGTCTCACTCTCCTTCACCCGCTTGCTAACTACGTACTAGACTTGCTCCCCATCACACGCTCCGCTCCCATGCCTCACCTTACCTTATTCTCTCTCCTCTTATCAACTCTGCATCCCAACAACACTAGGGAGCAGCTCCCTCCCTCCACATTTTTTTAATTTCTGTCCTTAACTAGGAGCAACTTAGTGGAAATTATTGTCATTGAAGATAGTATGAAAATCCAATCTTCAACCTTCTTTTTAAATTCTAATAAAAACAGTTTATTGTTTTTAACTCCAATTGAGAAATTTATTAAAGAATTTGTTGATATACAATGTGGTTTCTCCCCTCAGCCCCTTCTCCATCCTAGCCTCTTTCTCTGCCAGACACATATTTCTGAATTTTTTTGTTTATTGGTTTTCATTGAAGAAATTGACTTGCATATCTAATTTCTTAGTTCCAACCTCCCTAATTGAGATATGAAAGTACTGTTAGGATTTATCCTCTTTTCGCACAATAAATTAGATAGGGATGAAGCTAGATGACATTGAGTGGAGCATAATTTCATGTGATATGATTCCAAGCATATGAAGAAGCTATGAGAGCTCAATAAGAAACAGGTTTAGTGTGCCCCACGGAAAAAATTAATATTTGTTTTTCTTTCTCCTCTTTGTTTTCCTCTTAAGAGAAGCAAATGATTTATCGTTATTGGATTAAATTAAGTTGAGTTGTCAACATATGGAGAATCCACTACGACTATGCAGTTTATTTGTAAATTGTCGAGGAGCTCTACCTAGGGGCTAAAATTGTGCATTATTTGGCCCAAAACCGAACCGAACTAAAGACAAGCATAGACTAGACCGGACCAATGGAGTTGGGTCCCGTCCTCGGTCTTGAAATTTTCGTTATTCGGTCTTCGGTCCAGATCCTTCGGTCCACCAGTCATTGATTTGGTCCAAAAACCGCTTAAAATTAGGGTTGTTTTGTATATTTGTTTTTTGTTTGTAGTTGCGGATTTAGAAAAGCTCCTTGTGCTCGCTTGCTTTTCTCTCTCTCTCTCTCGTTAGCGGCACCCTCCCTTTATCTCTCAAACAAACACGACTCCCTCGTTCTCCCAAGTGCTCGGTCTCCCTTCTTCGAAAACTCTCTCCGGCGAACTCGCTGCTCTCTTTCTCCATCCGAGAGATTCTCACTCGTCCCGCCTCTCGCCTAGCCTAAGCAAATCAAGTTTTTCGCTTCCTCTTTTAGTGTCAATTCATGTCTGTCGCCCAACAACACTGTCTCTCACCCTCTCTCTCCGGAGCACTATTTCTCTCTCTAATGTGTCTCCGAAGAACGGGTTTACCTATGAAGAATAAAAGGCTCATCTCATCGACAATGGCGACGATGGTGGACACCGACAATGACGATTTCACGATGGGAGTGTCCTCTTAATTAAGACAACTATTGGGGAGGAATTCGAAGGCCAAGTTATCACTTTCGATTGTCCTTCCACTCCATATCCTTCTCGATTGCTTTCTCTTTCTTCAATATATTGCTAATTTTAGGGTTTGAATTTCGATTGTTAGTTTGATTTTTGAGATACTTCTTGTTTTTATTGGGGATTTCACAAAAGGGTTCAAAATTGTAGCCAACAAGGAACATAAGGATGTTAAAAGCTAATTACATTAAAGAGTTCACCTTTTTGCACCAAGTTGAAGATTCTCTTGTTGTTTTCTCTTTATGATGATCTTAACTTTCTTCGAGCTAGAAAGGAATCAACTATTAAGTTTTTCTCTCTCGTCCCCCTTTCTTCTTTAACAATTTTGGTACAGCTTCGATCCAGCACCGAGTTTGGGCCCGTTTTCATCGGTTCGGTCCATGACCGGATTGACCTTATTCGATCCAGTCCACGATTTCGAAATTTACGTTAATTGATTTTCCGAGTCGATCATGTCCGGTTCGATCCGATCATGGACCGATGAACAACCCTAACTTTACCTACTTGAGAGGATAAAGGAGAGAGGATACGAAAACACGATTATTGTGATTGGTCATTATTGCCAAAAGAATTAAAAAATTTTAATAATTTAGGTAATTTATTACGTGCTACAGTAAATTGATGTAAAATAAATAAACGGTTATAATTTTTTTATTTATATTTAATAACTTATATAAAAAAGCAACTACCACAGTTTAAAAAAGTTAATTACCAACTATTTCTATTTAAAATGATTGCAAGTTGATAAAATTAAAATCGTAAATTTATCTATGAATAAAATAGTGGTAGTAAATACGCAAGAAACTTCACAAGGCCATATCTGGTCAATTGTATAGCCATTAAGGACAGTAAATATCTTTTACTAATTATAGAAGAGTAATCTTCACGAGACTGATGTTTAATAGCTCAAACAAATTATGTTTACTGCGCCTAATTGCTTTGGTCGATCCATTTGAGTCCGGCGGAAGAGTTAAAACCCCGTGACCATAAGTTGCGTTATATGACAAAGTGAGCCCACAAGATTTTTGGGGATTCGGTGTTCATCCTTTGAATTTACTTGTGGATATGTTTCGTCATATTTTGTGTTTCATGTGACCCTGCCACGTACAGTCTTACCATGAATATATTGTTAAAATATCAATGTATGGGTCACTTTTGTAAATAGGAATAAGGACAAATTAACCTTGGCATTGTCAATGAGCTCTAGTTTAGGTGGCATTGTGACCACTTTTTATAGGGGAGGTAATGAGATTAAATCTCATGACTTATAATTTTTCTCGTGTAAAGATGAGTAGGTGGCCAACCAAATTATTAAGATTGGGCCCTCCCTTTTTTGGACCGCTAGATTTTATTGGATTTTCTCTAAAATATGGACCCAATTAAAATGATTCGCACTTATCAATCTTTTAAAAAAATTTAACCTTAGCATTGCTTAGAAAAACAATGGCATGGTAAAAACCCACTTGTATCATTATAATTTAGAGCATTTATAATAATATTTTATTTTGGTCTCATTCAATTATAAGATTTTTTTAATTGTATAAAATTAAAGTGGTATATAAGAATTAAAAAGTGGGACGAAATATGAGACATGATCAAATTGAGTGAAAGAGAGTAAAGATGAAAAAGAGGAAAAATTAAATACAAAAATTATCCTCCTTATTGTGAAATTAAGTGTCTTTTTCAGTACTAATTGTATTTTTATTTATTTATTGATATATTTGATGATATGGAACATAAGAGATTAAAATGAGCCTCTTATTGTGGATGCTCTTAGAGGGACAAATACCTTAACTTGTTTGAGGTTTACTTGTTTTCACACATTACGTTTTTAATAGAAGTTCTAAAATTTATATTATGAATCCAAATTTATAGATTAGTTCATATGATACAATTAAAAATAAAAAATTTTATTTTTCTTAAAAAGAGACACTAGAAATAGGGGTGAGATTTAATTTTTTTAAAAAATATTACTTATAGTAATATGAGTTTACACATCCGGGTACAGGATTCTCTTTAACATGATGGTGGATGTGGTGATCACGTCCCTGCGGTGGCCGGTCTATAGTACAATTTGTATAGAAGTTTCCACATATTATATTACTAAATTACATTATTATTATTATTATTATTATTATTATTATTATTATTATTATTATGAAAGTAAACTATTGAAACTGTGCCAAAGGGTCTATCTGTTCCCTTGGATGAAAGACATTATTATTACTAGTTTGATCCATGTTACTGAACGGAGTAATATAATAATTTTTAAAAATGTATGAATTAAAAAATTAAACATATAACAACTACTTATATTAAGATTAATAATTAAAAATATTATAATTATAGAAGTATCCAAATATATTTGAAATCAACAGGTAGTAAGTCAAAAGGTATAAATTGTATCATGGTAAAAGGACATGATACGTCAATTCCTGGTGAAGGGCAATGAAATCATCGAGTCTTTTATACTTGTATTGAAGATTAATCGACATTTTTATACCAAGTCCATGGTGCAAAAATATTGATACAATTGAAGTTTTATAAATACATGTTTTACTTGATTAAGAACCAATTGCTTCCCTCTAGAAATAACAATTTTCCTCCCAATTAATTAACATAATAAGAGTAACATGGACTTCTATTCCAAGATGGTTGGGAGGCTCAAAGGAAAATACTCATCTTTTAATAATTTAAAAAAGTTACAATAATAAAGATATGATTTAAATATGTTTTTTGATAATAAGTTATGAATAGAAATATTAGGAAGAGACTTAAATAACCTATATTTGTGACAAAAAGAATGATATGTACGTTATACAAACATTGAGCTATATGAATTTATTTGAAGTTTTAAAGGCATAATAGAAGATGACATATTGAGTTTCTATCCCTTTAAATATAATACAAATTACAAATTTGAAGTTCACCAATTATGAACTTGAAGTAATACAATTCTCAACTTTGTATTCATTACGCCTTATTCTACGACATATTTGAATCATATTTTTTTGTATTATTATTGATATTTTTAATTATTAATGTCTACTATTTAATGACAACATATTTTGAATGAAGAATTAAATTAAAAATTAAGAACAAAAAAAGGACTAAGAAAACAAAAAAGTAAAAAAAGATGGAGTGTCATTATGCATGCATAGAGAATATGTATGAGTGATAAGTCAAACATACAATGTATACATATTGCTTATTGCAACTGTGAGATATCCACTGAATCAATCTTGAGTAATTATTGAGCTTAAATTTGGGTTTGATCTAACCTATATGTCAAGATTCTTTAAAATTAATGCAAATAATAAAAGACAGAGCATACACAAAATGATAAAATAAATGGAGAAATAGAGAAAATCATGATCAAATACACTAAATTAGACAAAAATTTATATATTACAAAAGACAAATAGAAAATAAGTAGTTAAACTCATACCTTAGTCATAGCAGACTTCGTCTAATCGACCTAACCATCTCCTTCCCCTACTACATATGTTGACTTTGCATCATTTGTAAGAGTTAGTATAGTATATAGACTTGCACACTTATATAAAAAATTATTATAAAAGAGGTCTTGATTAATTAGCAATGACCAAATTATATTTTCAACATATAATCAAAGTTTTTAATTTTATTTTCAACATATAGTCAAAGTTTCAAGAATTATTTTAATAGCATGTTAGTACTAAGTTTAATTTTAAAACTATATGTGATAATTTTTCAAATAATATAATTTTATATCACTGCTAACATATTTCAGTTAAGCATAATTTTATAAGTACTTGAACAATTATATGTTCAAATAATATAATTTTATGTCACTACTTTAAGTAAAAAACAATAACAAAATACTTGAATGAATAATGTTGATGGTCTTAATATATTTCACACTCATAATAAATGATAACTTAGATGAAACCCAAACATATAGCAAATAAATCGATGGCTACATAAAAATTTAAATTATCAATTAATTTTTGAATCTATCCATACTCGAGTACATATTAACAAAAGTAGCCTGCAAAACTATAATAATTTGAAAATTACAACATTTATTGAAAAGGAAGAATTTAATGGGAAATATCCAATTCACTTTGTGTCTAATATAAAAATAATAATTTATCCTTGAAAGAAAAAAAGGAATCCAATATAAAAATTACAAAGCAATTAATGCGCTTTTGGTTTACATTTTCTGGATGCAAATATAATTTTCAACAAATAAATCGATGGTTACATAACAATTTAAATTCTCGATTAACTTCTAAATCTATCCATACTCGAGTACATATTAACAAAAGTAGCCCGTAAAACTATAATAGTTCGAAATTACAACACTCATTAAAAAAATAAATTTGACGAGAAATATCCAATTCTTTATGTGTCCAATATAAAAATAATAATTTATCTTTGGAAAAGATGGACCCAATATAAAAATTACAAAACATTTAATGTGCTTTTGATTTACTTTTTGTGGATGTAAATATAATTTTTCAAATATCCAATAAGAAAGTTATCCACTTTAATTTCTGTTTACAAAAAAATCATGGTATTCAACTAAAATTCAGAAGAAAATCATAATAATTAGAATTATCTTTAGTGTTTGATATTTTATGAAGGAGTAAAAGATGCACGAAAGATGTGGGATCAATACAGCTTATTTTATGAGTTTTTCTATTATTATTATTATTATTATTATTATTATTATTATTATTATTATTATTATTATTATTATTATTATTATTATTATTATTGTGGCAGGTGAGACTTGGAGAGTTCACGGATGAGTGGAAACCTTTTTTAAGGATAAAATTATTATTTTTATATTGGTTAAAATAGACTCGGCAAAACCGACCCGAACCGAACGTGTCGAACCGAATGACGCGAAACCCAAACCGAACTAACATACGAAACAATTGAACCGATTTTGACCCGAAACCCGAAAGTGAATTGACCTGAAATCGAACCGACCCAAAATCTAATGAACCCGATTCGGACCCGGACGAAATCACCCGATCCGAAACCGAACCGACCGAAATATAATTGACCCGATTAAGACCCGAATCCGAAATGACTTAAACCACATCGGACCTGGACTAATTCAACCTAAATAAAAGTGACAAAAACCCGAACCGATTCAAATCCGAGTTTGACCCAACCCACGTTAGATGGGTCCTCGTAATTTTTTTAATTTTTTTGGTGGTTCTCTCATGATGGACTTTTGTGCTTGTAATGGTACAATTTTAATCGACCCCAATTCCTATTCAAGCGGATCCATACCATACGATGGTGTAGACTCGATCGTATTCTATATGGTTTTCTAAACCATATCCGAAACCATCCTCGAAGCCTACCCGAATCGACATTGACCCAACTCGAACCGAAAATGACCCAAATTAACCCGAACCAAACCCGAACGAGATCCACCCGAAATTGAACCGAATCGAAGTTGGCCCGAACCGAAACCAAACCTGACCCGAATGATATCGACCCGAAGTTGATCCAAACCAAAACCGAACTCGACGCGAACGTGATCGACTTGTAGTTGACTCGAACCGAATGACCCGATTTTCAGGTCTAGTTAAAACACCTAAATTAACTCTCATGCCGTCATTTAATAATTTGAGAACATTGCTATTATGTATAGTAAAGATTTCATTTAGTTAGAGTGATTTAGTTTAATATAATGAAATTTTTTTAGAGATCAAGTTGTATCTAATGTGGTTATGTTTTAACTAAGGGGAAAAGGACAACGGGATGGAAAACTCTCACTGGTAGGGATGGTAGTGGGACAGAGACAAAACTTGATCCACAAGTAGGTATGGGGACGGGGTAGATTTTGTCCTTATTCCCCGCCCCTCTCCACTGTTTTCTCTCTCTCCTATTTCTCTCTCCTCTCTTGTTTTGAGTCATCTCTCATCTATTCTCTCTCCTCTCTTTTCTCTCTCTTGTTCTCATATCTATGTGCTTATCATACGTGTGTGCTTGGAAGAAAGCTTCATCGTCCCATACGCCATCTCCATATTAAAATACCGCACACTCTCTCTCTCTCTCTCCCTCTTTACCATCTCTACGCGAGATTCCAAATGGAAAAGACAAGACTTCTAACACAGAGCCACTGCCTCCCTAAGCAATGACCCGCCCTGCTAAATTCTCGTTAGAGACCGCCTTATGGCCCATCGCCTTGCGCTTATATCGTCACACTACTTAAGATCAAGTTATCTTTTTCTATTTTTCTAAATTGTGCAGATCGAATCTTATTAACTATTTTTGCATTGTTTTGATGTAAAATGACTAAATTCTTTGAGACTTGTTGGTTTTATTTAATTTTTTTAATCTAAATTGGTTTGAATTCAAGTTTGGTTTAGTTTGTTCTCGGGGACCATCGAGGCTCGAGGAGAAGCCTCTTCCTCGCAGCAGGGATAGGGGTAAGGGATGAGGACTAGGAGGGTACTCCTTGGCTTGCGCCGTTGCCATCCCTACTTATAGGCAAAAGTCGTGAATTTCGAACACATATATCTCTTCCTAGAAAGTTGAATAAATACAATCAAATAAATCCTTTACTCGATTATTATATATACATCGATCATAATTAAATTATGGTCCTCATCGTACTCAACCTTTAAATAGGTTGCATTTTAATGAATTTTATTCTTCCACAATACTAATAAGGTTACAGTCTCTAATAACGTTTGAAAATCTTATCAGCTCAACTAATTACTCCGTGATGATAATGATAGTCCCGTCTAAATAATGAAACTTTTTAGGGAAACATGATTAAATGTATTGTAGAGAAAATTTAATATTAATAATGGTAAGATAGATGTTATTTTGGGACTCTCATAAAAAGGAAAAATGTACTATCATTATGGAGTTAAGGGAATAGTAGCTATATATAGTTTAGGAAAACCTTGATGAGTATTTGACATATATGACTAAGCAAATGCCATAGATTTTTCTTTTTAATGACTAAATACTTTTTAGTGAAGTTAGACAAAGTGTTTCTTACCACGTCCAGCCACGACCGCAAGGCAATTTTTGTTTTCTTTTACATTTAACTTGTTTACACATAAAAGTTAAGCAAAATATGATGTGAGACATTTTTGTGGAATTAAATTGAGCTTCCTATCAATATAGTGTCTCCAAAGGGGCAATTATATGTGCACGAGCACATACATCACATTGTTGGAGCTTTTAATTATTAACTTACATTTTTGGTTAAGTTAATTCTTAAATGTAGTATTACAGTCTTCTAAACCGAAGGTCTTTGATGCGTGGCACCAAGGGGCTAACACCACACGGAAGTTGCATACCAAGGATTAGGCTTGCTGGGTGAGTTTCGGTGTGTACCGAGAATGGTAAATGGCTAGGAGCAAGTGTTGGAGCTCGTGTAGGGTGCTACCTAGCAAAGACAACGCTGGCACAATATGTTACCAAGGAGAAGGACCGGCAACTATCATGGATAAGCACTACCAAGGACAATGTTGGGTGCTACCAAAGACAAGCAAGCGTAGGTGACAAGCGTAATGGCGCTGAGACAAACACTAATGGATGATAGAAGATGGCGCTTTGCAAGAGGCAAGCGCTTGGCAATTGATAGACATTGAGCGAGTGACTAGTGAGCGACAAAGTCTACCGTCAAACTAGGGGTAACAAGGGAACTATATGAATGAGTTGAAGGTGTAACACCACCACTCAAGCTAAGATTGAGCTGTAGGGTAACCACCGCTCATTCCAAGAGTAAAACCCTGTAGTGCATAAAGGATAAACCACCAACACTAGATTAAAATTCCTACTCCTAAAAGTAAGTCCAACCTTTGGAGTTTATCTTTGAGAGATATTTTGGGGGGTAGAAGCTCACGGATTCAAATTCATAATTTCAGCATCCAGTTAATACAAGTGATGGAGGAGGCTATATGTAGCCAAGCTCAAAATTACATGTTTAAAAGATGCTTCAAATAAAGTACAACACTTAAAAGGCTAAACTAGGTGTGAAAGATAATGGCGGAATGACTCACCCAATATGGAAGTTTGGCATTCTATATATATAAAAGATAATACGTGAAAAATAATTTATAATTATTTTATGTACAATAATATCTCTAATACTCTATTACGCCCCTTCAAGCCGATCGGGGACGCACGGACAACTTGAACTTAAGAAACTGAAGCTGTTGAGAGGACAACCCTTTAGTAAAGTTGTCGGCAATCCGAGAAGTAGTAGGAATATATTGCACAATGAGATCTCCATCGGCAACCCGTTCTTGAACAAAGTGATAATCCACGACTATATGTTTGCTACGGTCGTGATTGACCGGATTGGCGATCATATATGTAGCACTGATATTGTCACAATATAACCGCACGAGAGTGGCAAGGGTGATACCAACATCAAACAAAAGCTTGCGAAGCCAAAGTGTCTTAGCAACTCGTATAACCAAGAGCACGATACTCGGTTTCGAGTGGATGATTTGGAGACTGTGGGTTGCTTTTTAGAACACCAAGATATGAGATTAGGACCAAAATAAACGGCATAGCTCGTGGTAGAGCGACATGTGTCACGACAACCAGCCCGATCGGCATTAGAATAGGCAATAATGACCGACGGTGAAGAGGCAACACGAAGAAAAAGCCCATGGTCAAGAGTCCCTGCGGATACACGAAAATACGCTTCACAACATGCGAGATGAGTAGTACGAGGAGCGTGCATAAATTGGGAAACTACATGTACTTGCATAAGCAATATCGAGTCTAGTCATGGTCAAATACTGCAAGGCACATACCATACTTCATGCTGAGAGGGATCGGCAAGCGGTTCACCATCCGTAAGGGATAGGGTGGTTTGAGCGGCAGAAGGAGTTTTAGAAGAGGTACAAGTTTGAAGCTGAAATTTATGTAAGAGATCTAAAACATATTTCTACTCGTGTTAAAAATAATCCGGAGGGAGATCGAACCACCCGAATGCCAAGAAAATAACTTCGGTTCCTAAGATTTTTATGGCAAACCGATCGCAAGGGAATCAATAAAGGACTAGCAGTAAGGTGGATGAACTACCGATCAAAATAATGTCATCTACGTAAAAAGGAGAATGAGGACATGATTGCTAGTTCAAAGAACAAACATGGAGGTGTCGGCATTGCTACATACAAAACCATGAGACAGAAGGAAGGCTGCTAAAGCGATGAAACCAGGCACGAGGAGCCTATTTCAAGCCATAGAGCGCCTTCTTAAGGCGACAAACATGGGTAGGGAAATCGGGATGAACAAACCCGGGAGGTTGTTTCATATGAGCTGTCTCGATGAGATGGCCATGTAAAAGGCATTCTTGACATCAAGTCGGCGAATGGGCCAATGAAAGGAAACAGCAAGAGTTAGAACCGGACGAATAGTAGCGAGACTTAACGACGAGCTGAAAGTCTCATGGTAGTCAATACCTGGTTGTAGGTGAAACCCCTGTGCTACAAGTCGAGCTTTGTACCTCTCCACGGTACCATCAGATTGATATTTAATCTTGTAGACCCATTTATCGCCAACCAAATTAAGATCCGGTTGAGATGGAACCAAATCCCATGTGTTATTGGCAATCAAAGCATTATACTCCTTGGCCATGGCTTTCTTCCATTTGGAATGTCGGGAAGCTTGTGAAAAACATGTAGGTTCAACTTCAGCAAGACCAACACCGAGAGACAAGAGACGCCTAGGTTTGGCAATGCCGGACTTGGACCGAGTCCGCATAGGGTGAACATTGGTGGATAGAGACATAGGGACACTCGAAGAGGCAACGGGACTCGGCGAGCGACGTATAAAAGCACTAGTACGAGCAGGGGGTCCGACGCAATAGGGGATGAAGCGAGACACAAGACCAAGGGCGAGAGGAGAGGGAGCGAGACGCAGGTGTCGGGCTCGGGAGAGACATGGGCCATAGGCGTTGGGCTAAAGTAGAGACTCGACGAGGATGAAGAGGCTAAGGGAAGAGAATGAGACACCTCAACAGTAGAAGAAGCGGGTTCGGACAACGTGGAAGGGAGGACCAAAGATTGGGTCGGCCCAATCGGCTCAACAGTGTACGGGAGACCAAGCCGGAAGAAGGGGTGGAAGGCAAGACAACCGAGGCGGGAGTGGCGGTAAGACAGAATATATCCTTTATCACAAAAGGGGCATTAGGAGACGAACTAGAGACAAGTTTAGGAAAAGGATAAATGTTTTCATGAAATCGCACATTTCGACTCACATAAACACGACATGTTAGGGGATCTAAACAACGATAGCCCTTATAATGAGGAGCATAGCCTAGAAAAACACAGTGAACGAGAACAAGGAGAGAGTTTATTAGACGCCTTTGCAACAAAATTTGGAAAACGAGAGGCAACCAAAAGGTTTAAGAAAACCATAAGCGAGCGAGACGACCAAATAAAAGCTCAAATGGAGAACGATGTTGCAACACGAGTGTAGGTAAACGATTGATCGTATAGACAGCTGTAAGAGCAACGATCAAGCCAAAATTGAGCGAGCATGGAAGCATCAATTAGAAATGCCCGAGTCATTTCCAAAATATGGCGATGCTTATGCTCAGCAACCCCATTTTGTTGTTGCGTATCGGGACAAGATTTTCGAAAAAGGATCCCTTTTTGGAGAAAATGAGCAAAAAGAGGAGAGTTATCAAACTCTTTATCTTCATCACTCGAAACATTTTAATTTTGCAATTAAAAAGATTTTCAACTAAAGCCTGAAAATTGCAAAAATTGAACGTACTTCGATTTCAATCGCATAGGATAAATCCGATGAACCGGGTAAAATCATCAACAAACACAACAAGATATCGAAAACCTTTATGTGAAAGCCAAGGTGATTGCCAAACATCTAAATGTATTAATTTAAGAGGGAAACAGATCGAAGTTACGCTAAAGTAAAAGGAAGAGTATGTGACTTTGCCAAATGGCAAGTCATACAAGTATCATGAAAACTATTTGTAAGTTTAACATATTTATTTCTCCTAAGTAAATCCAAAACTCAAGCTCCACAATGTCCTAGTCTCCGATGCTAGGTATAGCCGGTCTTACTCGAGCTAGGTTAGCTGAAAGATGAGATGTCTCAATGGGCATATGTAAGGGATAGACATTGCTTACATCTGGGGCTCGCAAAAGAACATCACCCGAGGTGTTGTCCTTTACTGAAACAGAATCGGAATGAAAGGTGACATGACAATTATTATCCCGACACAACTATTTGACCAACAGAAGGTTATGCTTGAAGTTGAGGCACATGATAAACAAGTTTTAAAAGAAGTGGCCAAGAAGCGGTTTGCAATGACGAGTACCAACATTAGAAATAGGTAACAAAGTTTCATTTCCAACTCGAACCTTAATAGGACCAGAGTAAACAGATTTAGAAGATAGCTTACCATCATCGGGCGTCATGTGAGAGGCGCTGCTGAATCGAGGATACCACGGTTGTTCACCATTTTCAACCGGATTGAAAGTAGCAAACGCAGGAAGTGCTTGGTTGCTGACGTGGTTGATAACGATTGGGGCAATTGTCGCGAGAATGCCCGGAGCATGACAAAGCCGGCATACAACATTAGGACGGGAACCTAATATCCCTTCGAACGGTTAGTGCCTGCATGGGAGTAGTTAGTACACGAAGTAGAAGGACCAAAAGTACAAGACAATGACCCAACCGAATTACGAAATACGAGTACTGTAGGCACACTCCTAAAGGAGGCTCGATCGGAAGAATTGTTGCGGTGGGAGACTTGCTGATGGTTACGATTGTTGTGGCGATTTCGATTGCGGATTATTCCGACCCCCTCTTCCTTTGTTGTAGTAGCTAGAGTTTCCTTTCCGGAGCCGGAGGACCCCGAAGATGCACCCCTGAATTGGAAGCATCACTCTTTGGTGCCGAAGTAATCGAGAGAAGGGAGGCGAATGCACGATGCGTAGGGGATCACTAGCACGCCCAAAATTAAGTCGTTGCTTATAAAGATAAGTTTGGAGCACGGATCATCAAAAGTGTGAACACCGGGAAGCGAGAGTAGGCGGTGACAAAGGTATGATACTCGGAAGGGAGCCCAGCGAGTAGTAAGCTGAATCAATTCTAAGTCACGTAACGAGGGACTGAATAGCGGCAAGTGAATCGGCGATGTTCTTAATGGTTCGGAGATAATCATCCATGGACTGATTTTCCCCATTGAAACATGAGTAAGCATGCGTTTAAGGTCGAGAGCCCGAGCTAAACTAGCGGTGTTAAGCCGAGACTCTAAATGTTGCCAAATTTGGAGAGAACGAGGCAAGCTACGAACTTCACTCAAAGTTTCGGGAAATAGTAGCAAAAATCCAAGCACGCAACAACCGATCAACTCGTAACCAATAAGAGTAATTAGGATTGACAACCGAACAACCCGGGCAACAACTAAGTGAGACGACGATTGGAAAATAGAACCATCAAGCATACCACTAATCGATGCGTAATAGTGAAAGAGGAAAATTGCTCTCGCCAAGATAAATAATCGTCAACCGAACGAAGAATAATCGTAACGTAATTAGTAATGTTTACCGTCCAAAGAGACGATGGGAGGGGCGGCAGACCACCCCGTGGCGGCGGAGCAAAAGATCCGGCGGTGACGTCATCGGCGAGGACCGGAGGATGACCATGGCTAGGGGCGGCGGAGAAAACCGAATGCGGCGATGGAGGCGGCATGCTCCGGACGAAGCGCCGGGAAGGATGCCGAAGGTGGCAGCGAGAGCCGGCGTGCGGCGAGAGGAGAGACGACAACGGCGGGAAGACAAACCCCGAGGCGGAGACGAGCATGGACGACAGAGACCGCGCAAGGAGAGGCCGAAACAGAGGCGATCGCGGCGGGAGAAGGAAAAAAGATGGACGCTGGCGAGGAGTGCACGGGGAAGCATCGGCTGGAGGAGCAGGGCGGCGGCCGGGACGGCGACGGCGTAGCAGCGGAGTGGCCAGCGGCGAGTCGGGAAGGAGGGCGACCATGGAGGAGAGAGAAAGCTAGGGTTAGGGTTTGTGGTTGGGGCGTAGTGAGCAGTAAATTTCTTTTTTGTTTTTTTTTTGGTGACAGAGGTGGCTGCTAGGGTTGCACTAAAATTTTAAATCGAGCCTTTGGCTCGATATCATGGAAAGATAATGGCGGAATAACTCACCCAATATGGGAGTCGACATTCTATATATATAGAAGATAATACGGAAAAATAATTTACAATTATTTTATGTACAATAATATCTCTAATACTCTATTACTAGGCAAGGTTATGAGCTAATAATGAGCAATGTACAAAAGGATATTACTAACACAACTTATATAAAAGCAATAAGCTAGAAGAACTGGCAACACAAGCGGCGACTTTCGGCTCATCAATGCTACTTGGCGGCTGGCCAATGAGAAGCTAGTAGTAGCCCACCTATTGGGTTAGTTATTGGCCTCTCACATGCTATAATGGGAAAATCAAATACCAATGTAGCAAAGTGAACATTTGTACAAAACTTACGAGTGCACTGGAGTAGAGAGAACCAGGACCAACAAATCATAACTTGCTTATCCAATCGTAACCCGGTTTTTGGTGTAGCTGGTTTTCCAAGTTAGAAGCCTCCAACTTTCAAGGCAGGACATTGGGATCGATCTTCTAGAAGTCAATTAACATGACCAACAAGAAACCCCCAAAAATAATGAGTTAGTAGCTTAACCGAGCTTAATTAAGAAAACCGCACATATTAGAGTCAAATTTGCGATAGATGCACTAAACACATGATTAGTCAAAAACTATTACTCATCTGTCCAAAAACAACTAAGGGGTATGAAAATGGACTCATTGAGGAGTCCAACAACGTAGGACACATCGCTAAACTCGTGCTAGAACATCTTCAATCGATCAACACAAATTACAAATTCAGGGTAAAATATGTAACAAGGCTTAATTGAGGTTGTCTTTTTGCCACCCTTGACAACGATCGTCTCTTAGGACATTTGGGACACCTTGCAACTCATTAGTCTCCAATTCAAATCTCGGTAATAACTTATATATTGATTTGTTGCGAAAGGTTAGGTGAGCCTCTGCAGTATCCACACTTTAAACTTAAAAGGCATTTGTGTAAGGGGAATGTCAGAGTACAAAATCATATTTCATCCTTTAACATCAGTGTAAACATTTGTTTGATTTGGTTCTCAAATAAAATTGAACGTTAGGCATTTTAGGGGTCTTTTAAAATATGCTTATGTACCTCAGGAAATGTAATTATTGCTATCCAATCATTATCATGTGGGGGACACGACACATTAAAAACCATACATGCAATTCAATATTGATAAATATATGGTTGAGATTAGAAGTACTATGGAAGACAGTGTGGTTACTATTTCCTTGTCACCATAATGAAATTTCTCTTAATGATCTACTTTGTTGTTCTGTATGAAGTTATTTCACATTAATATTACATTACAATATGAAGTGGAAAACAGATTACACAATGCATACATATTGAAATTGGACAATTATGTATGACCTTTTTATATAATTTTTTGGCCTTTCTTTGGTTTTCCATTATGCACTATATTGATGACCTATTTTATTGTTTTACGTGAAATATTTCACATTAATGTTACTGTACACTCCACAATTTTGTATGACTGTCTTATATGAGTCTTGTCTTTTTTTGTTTTGTTTTGGGAACTTATGGACTATATTGGCGTATATATATCAAGTAGGATAAAGGTCACCTTCTATTGTTGCTTGAATCAAAAGTTTTGCATATCTCAACTTATACACAAAATCACATTGGTACACGTCCTTCCTAAAAGGTGTTAATTTAATTTGTTATTGCTTTAATGCTTTATATTGGATACATAATTTTTACTTTATTTGTTAAAGCACCTTTACACGGGGTAAATTATAGCACTTATTTGTCTTGATTCCTTTTTACTCATCTGAATCTAGTAGACAAAAATGTCGTGAATAATTACTAAGTAGCGGACTATAAAGAAATAAATTAAAAAAAATAGTTTCGTTTTAATCTAATCTTAAATAACTAATTATAGTTAATACAAAAACCTATCCAACTACCCCGAAAAATATTTATGATGTCTCTGGGCTTGATTCTGTTGACAGGAAGGTGATAGGGGCCCGCTATTATCTTAAGGCCTATGAGAACTACTACGGCCCATTAAACGTAACACTTGACTATCGTTCCCCCAGGGACAAGGACGGCCATGGAACCCACACAACTTCAACTGTGGGAGGCCGGATAGTCCCAGACGCGGCCTTCATGGGTTCCATGGCCTGGGGCACGGCCTCAGGAGGTGCACCCCTCGTGCACCTGGCAGCGTATAAGGTGTGTTGGGCCATCCCAGGCCATGACAAGGTGGAGGGAAACACATGCTTCGATGCCGACATGCTGGCTGCCATCGACGATGCCATCCATGATGGAGTGCATGTTCTGAGTATTTCGATTGGGACTAAGAAGCCCACGACATATTACAATGATGGGATCGCCATTGGAGCATTGCATGCTATGAAGCGGAATATTGTCGTGGCTTGTAGTGCTGGAAATGAAGGACCAGGTCCGGGGACCTTGTCTAACCCTGCCCCTTGGATCATTACAGTTGGGGCCAGTAGCTTGGATAGGAAATTTGTTGCTCCAGTAGTGCTAGGAAATGGCTTGAGACTTGAGGTAATAGTTTCATCCTTGGAGATGTTAATGTACATGTTATATTATCACGATGTTGACTCGGTTTGGATGGTGATGGATGTGTTTAGGGAGAAACTACGACTCCTTATAAACTAGAGAACAAGATGTACCCGCTAGTGTATGCAGGAGATGTGACTCTGCCTGATGTGAGCCAAGCCATAGCGGGGTAAGTTTTTCGTTTTCATTTCCTATTAATTGCTAAAAAATATTTTCAAAAGCAAAAATCCTTTCTCATTGAGAATTTGCGGTGGTCGAAGTGGGACACCATATGGCGCATATTCAGAAACCATGGTTGTCAATCCTACTTAACATGGTCCACCGAGTTAGAAACACTTGGATCGGTGGTTTTATGACCCTAGGGCTGAACCTGGGAATACGTAACTATGTAGATAACACTTTCCAGTTACATGAGATCAACCCAATTTAATTATGATTACATTACGTGTTTTTCGCTTGATATAGCGTTTGCAATCAACAGGCAATGCCTTCCAAATACTCTTTCACCAGAGAAGGCAAAAGGGAAGATAGTATTTTGCCTAAGAGGCAATGGAACAAGGGTAGGCAAAGGGATCGAGGTGAAAAGAGCAGGGGGTGGGTTACGTACTTGGGAATTCCCTAGCCAATGGACAAGAGCTTGCTGCTGATCCTCATGTACTGCCTGCCACTGCTTTGGGTGCAAATGAGGCCATCCAAATGCTGAAATATATAAACTCCACCAAGAATCCCATAGCAAAAATAATCCCGGCAAAGACTATGGTTCACACTACTCCGGCACCCTCCATGGCCTCTTTCACAAGTAGAGGTCCCAATGTTATTGATCCTACCATTCTCAAGGTACAATGACTACTTAACTCAGTGATTTGTATTAAACAAGCTTGTTGGAAAATGATGTGCCATGTTATACATGATCGAGGCTTGAAATGACTAGACATGAAAACAATTAGAAATACTTCATCAATATGTTTAAGCAGTATGCATTGATTCACATATCTGATGTGGCATGGTGGCAGCCTGACATAACAGGGCCCGGGTTGAACATATTGGCAGCATGGACAGGAGTAGATTCACCAACAAGGCTGGCAGCAGATGACAGGAGAGTGGAGTGGAACATTTTTTCAGGAACATCCATGTCTTGTCCGCATATTGCGGCTGCTGCTGCACTCCTTAAAGCTATCTATCCTACTTGGAGCTCTGCTGCCATTCGATCTGCCCTTACTACCACAGGTGAGATTCACAGAATTCTAATGGTTACAATCGTAACTTTCCTTAAAATATTGATCATAATTTCTTGAAAACTTTTTCTTCAATAATTTAAATGAATATAAAGTAAAGTGGCATGCATTCAAATTGATTCACTCAACAAGTTTTGATCAAATTCAAACTTAAGCCCACTAGAATACCCCATGTAAGTACTCAAACTTGCAATCAAATATATGAGGAAAAGCCTAGCTACTAATACTCAAACCCACATTGGCTTCATACAAAATGTTCAAAAATTGAGACTTCCTATCAGATTTATGACGGAGTAATAAAATTCTCTTAACAACTTACTAAACCAAAAATTCTAGTACATGTAAAAGTCAATCCCAACTTGATATGACGTGTCATGCCAGAATTCAGCATTGTCCCAGATAGAGTGCCTCATTTTCTAAGTCTTAATAGCATTACAATTGATGATCTTGCTACTATGCCTTGTAGCTGGTTTGAAGAACAACAACGGAACTTTGATAACGGATGCATATGGGAACCCAGCCGATCCATTCCAGTTTGGAGCTGGTCATTTCCAACCCACAAAGGCAGCAGATCCTGGACTAGTTTATGATGTTTCCTACAGTGACTACTTGACATACCTTTGTAGTTTAGGAATTGTAAATGCAGATCCATCATTCAAGTGCCCACAAGATATTCCCAAGACAAACGACTTAAACTACCCTTCTCTTGCTGTTCCCAATCTCAATGGAACACTGACAGTTACAAGGACGGTTACAAATGTTGGCAAAGGTAAAAGTACTTATTCTGCTTCAGTTAGACCACCAGTGGGATACCGAGTTAAGATCTCACCAAGCATATTGACGTTCAGCGAAAAGGCCAAAAGAAGAGTTTCAACATTACGATTGAAAAGGACAAAGACACGATGTTAGGGAAGGAAGTCGAAGTAGGGAAGTATGAATTTGGATGGTTTAGTTGGTTTGATGGGATTCATACGGTTAGAAGCCCAATGGCTGTGCTTTCTGCTTAAGGATCGTTTGTTTAAGATACAAAGGAAACAATAGGTTTTTTGATGATTGAATATGATCGATCTATTAGCACATAAGAGGTGTGCTTTTAGCGGATATGGTTGCCAAATTTTATTTTATTTTTCTAGAGGTAAGTAGAGCTGGTAAGCAAATTTTCTTTCAAGAGTTCTACCTAATTTGTCCTCAATAAGGTAAAGAAAACTGAAACACAAGGAAGATAACACCACCATGCATAAGAAGAAATTAATAGCCCAAAGTTGACTATCCAGTCCGCAACATGATTGGCTTCGCAAAATTTATGTTGGATGGTAGATATGGCGTCAAACTGTAATGATGTACTATTAAGGCGTGCTTGGTTGGATGTAATCAAATTGATAATGTAATCAAATTAGTAATGGTCATTATATTAACATGCTTGGTTACAACTTTGTAATACAATCAAAATTGCATAGCAATTACATTAACCTTTACCTATGCAATTACAATTACTTAGACATTTACGAAACAATCATGATTACATCCATCCTTGTGATCAAATTTTAATACACTTGCATGAATTCTTTCACTCTTCCTCTCTCTGTATTCCATATCCTTTTTCTCCCTCCTCCTTGGCAAGTAAAAAGTTCATGCATTTGAGAAGGAACTTGATTTTTTTCTTCTATTATCTTAATATATGATATGATTAATTGGCCATTAAGAGAAAAATTCAACTTTAATATTTTGGATTCAAAATTTAACTATTCAATTAAAAAGATAAAAAACTCTTAAACTAAAATTTTTAGATCAAATTGTTTTACTTGTTAACATTTATTTTTAATTCAATAAATATTTATCATCAATAAAATAATTTCAGTTGGTATTTTTATCAATGAAAATATTGAAAACTTAATCATGTGATATAAGAGATTAAAAAAGCTCAAATATAAATTTAGAGTTTAAAATTTTGTTATTTGGATAATATTTATCTTTACTATGACAAATATTTATTACCACTAGAATAAACCAGTTGATCTTTTTGCCACCAAAAAATTAGAAAATATGATAGAAAAGATTAAACAAATCTCAAATATGATTTCAAATTTAAAATATTTTCATGTGGATAACATGTATCTCTATTATGATATTTATTGCCATTAGAATAATATAGTTGATATTTGGCACAAAAGAAATAAAACTTGATTATTTGATAGAAAATATTTAAAAACTCAAATCTAAATATGTAGCTCTAATTTTTATTTAGATAATTTTTATCTCCATTACAATAATTTAATTACTATTTTTTGCCATTGAAATAATCCATTACCTTTGTGATGTGGGATCAATAGAGCTTATTTTATGAGCTTTTCTATTATTATTATTATTATTATTATTATTATTGTGGCAAGTGAGACTTGGAGAGTCTGTACATGAGTGGAAACCTTTTTTGAGGATAAAATTATTATTTTTATATTGGTTAAAATAGACTTGGCAAACCCGAACTGAATGGGTCGAACCGAATGACCCAAAACCCAAACCGAACCGACATTCGAAACAGTTGAACCGATTTTGACCCGAAACACGAAAATTAACCGACCTAAACCGAATCGACCCAGAATCTAATGAACCCAATTTAGATCCGAATCGAAATGACTCGATTTAAAACTAAGCTGACACAACATATAATTGACCCGATTAAGACCAGAATCCGAAATGACCCGAACCGAATCAAACCTGGACCTATTCAACCTGAATAAAAATGACATGAACCCAAACTTACTCAAATTATGAGTTTGACCCAACCCACGTTAGATGGGTCTTTGTAATTTTTTTAGTTTTTTTTTTTGTGGATCTCTTAAGATGGACTTTTGTGCTTGTAATGGTACAATTTTGATCGACCGCAAATCCTATTCAAGCGAATCCATACCAAGGAATGGTGGTGGACATGATAGTATTCTATATGGGTCCTGTTTGGCAAATAGTTGTTAGTTGTTTGTATTAACTATTTGCTATTAGGTGTTTGAATTAGTCTGTTTTTGAAAAGGTGTTTGGTAAAATTAGTTGTGTAAGTAAAAGATGTTTGGTGAAATTTCATTTCTACCCTTATGTCTTAGTTGTCTTTTAAATAAATATATATATGTTTTTATTGATTATTTTTTTCAAATATAATTATATTATGTTATGTGTACAAATTATCTTCATTTATAAAACTTTATTTTCTTACTATTTGTACAAAATTTATATTTATTTTCTACCTAATATAATATTTATTATATTTAATTTAAATAAAAATAATATCATGTAATAGTAGTAGTAGTAGTAGTAGTAGTAGTAGTAGTAACAACAACAACAACAACAACAACAACAATAATAATAATAATAGCTGTTGGTGGCATATGGCATAATTTCTTTAAACTTTTGGGCAAATGTGTCATTTTCACAAACAATTCTTCCCAAGAGGCTATTGGGATGAGATGTTTAGGGCCAAACATCTCTTTCAAACAGATGCTAACCAAACACTAATTTAGCTGTTTTGACCAAGTCAAAATAGCTAAACCCCCAAACTGACTCTTTTTTCCAAAAAGTTGTTGTTACCAAACAGGGCCATGGTTCTCTAAACTATACCCGAAACCATCCCCGAACCTACCTGAGCCGACATTCACCCAACTCGAACCGAAAATGACCTAAATTAACTTCACCCGAAGTTGACGCGATCCGAAATTAATCGAACCGAAGCCGAGCGAGATCGACCCGAAGTTGAATCGAATCGAAGTTGACTCGAACCGAGCCGAACCTGATTCGAATGATATCGACTCGAAGTTGACCCAAACCGAAGTTGACTCGAACCGAAACCGAACTTGACTCGAACAAGATCGACCTGACGTTGACCCGAACCGAACTCGGACCGAATGACCTGATTGCCAAGTCTAGTTAAAACTCCTAAATTCACTCTTATGCCACCATTTAATAATTTTGAAAAGATTGCTATTATGTATAATATAGATTTCATTTAGTTAGAGTGATTTAGTTTAATATAACGAAAATTTTTTTTAGAGATCAAGTTGTATCCATTGTGGTTATGTTTTAACTAAGGGGAAAAGGACAACGGGATGGAAAACTCTCGAGTGGTAGGGATGGTAATGGGACGAGAGACAAACCTTCATCCACAAGCACATTCGGGGACGGGGTAGATTTTATCCTCATTCCCTGCCTCGCTCCCTTTTTTTTCTCTCCTATTTCTCTCTTCTCTCTTGTTTTGAGTCATCTCTCATCTATTCTCTCTCCTCTCTTTTCTCTCTCTTGTTCTCACATCTGTGTGCTTCTCATATATGTGTGTCCGGAAGAAAGCTTCATTTTCCCATACTCCATCTCTATCTTCAAATGGCATAGTCTCTCTCTCCCTCCTCTCTACAACCTCCATGCGAGATTCCAAGCGGAAAAATCAAGACTTTCAACACGGAACCACTACTTCACTAGAACCGATAGGAGCAATGACCTGCCCCATTAAATTCTCATTAGAGACCGCCTTATGGTCCATCGCCATGTGCTTATGTCGTCACACTACTTAAGATCGAGTCCAACACCTCTATTTACGTGAAATAGAAACACTGGTTATCTTTTTCTATTTTTCTAAATTGTGCATATCGAATCTTATTAACTATTTTTGCATTGTTTTGATGTAAAGCGCTAAATTCTTTGAGACTTGTTGGTTTTATTTAATTTTTTTATCTAAATTGGTTTGAATTCAAATTTGATTTAACTTGTTCTCGAGGATCCATCGAGGCTCGAGGAGTAACCTCTTCTCTCGAAGTAGGGACAGGGGTGGGGATGAGGATTAGAAGGGTACTCCTCACCCGACCCGTTACCATCCCTACTTATAGGTAAAAGTCTTGAATTTCAAAACACATATATCTCTTCCTAAAAAGTTGAATAAATACGATCAAATAAATCCTTTACTGATTATTATATATACATTGATCATAATTAAATTATGGTCCTCATCATACTCAACCTTTAAATAGGTTGCAGTCTAATGAATTTTGTTCTCCCACAATGCCATTAAGGGTACAGTCTTTAATAACGTTTGAAATATTACGTTTGAAAATATTATCAGCTCAACTAATTACTCATCTATTTGATAATGATAGTTCTGTCTAAATAATGAAACATTTTAAGGGAACATCATTAAATGTATTATTTTTAGAGAGAAATTTTAATATTAATAGTGGTAAGATAGATGTTATTTTGGGACTCTCATAAAAGGAAAAATGAACTATCATTATGGAGTTGAGGGAATAGTAGTAGTTATATATACTTTAGGAAAACCTTAATGAGTATTTGACATATATGACTGAGCGAATGCCGTAGTTTTTTCTTTTTAATGAGTAAATACTTTTTAGTGAAGTTAAACACAAAGTGAGCGAAGTGGTAAGAAACATCTACCAGGTCCAGCCACGACCGCAAGGTAGTTTTTTTTTTTTTTTTTTTTTAGATTTAATTTGTTTACACATAAAAGTTAAGCAAAATAGGGTGCGAAACATTTTTGTGGAATAAAATTGAGCTTCCTATCAATATAGTGTCTCCAAAGGGGTAATGTTTTCTTATATATGTGTGCACGCGCACATACATCACATTGTTGGTCTTTTAACTATCAATTTAAATTTTTGGTTAGGTTAATTCTTAATTGCGAGTATCACAATTTTCTAAACAGAAGGTCTTTGATGTGTGGCGCCAAGGGGCTAACACCACTCGGAATTTGGGTACCGAGGATTAGGCTTGTTGGTTGAGTTTCGATGTGTACCGAAAACGGTAGATGGCTAGGAGCAAGCGCTGGAGCTCGTGTAGGGCGTTACCAAGCAAAGACAACGTTGGCACGATATGCTACGAAGGAGAAGGACTGGCAACTACCGTGGATTATTAGCACTACCGAGGACAACGTTGGCGCTACCAAAGACAAGCAAGCGTTGGACGCTGCTGGCGAGTAGCAGGTGACAAGCGTTGAGCACTAGTGCTCGAGACAAACACTAACGAGATGATAGAAGATGGCGCTTAGCAAGAGGCAAGCGCTTGGCAATGGACAGACATTGAGTGAGTGACTAGTGAGTGACAAAGTCTAGCGTCAAACTAGCGGTAACAAGGGAACTATATAAATGAGTTGAAGGCGTAACACCACCACTCAAGCTAAGATTGAGCTGTAGGGTAGCCACCGCTCATTGAGCTGTAGGGTAACCACCGCTCATTCTAAGAGGAGCACCCTATAATGCATAAAGGATTTATGAGAACAACTTCCGATGATTTATGAGAATTTTCTGTAAATTTTGGTATGCGTTGGATGAGTATCTTGGGAGATATAAAGTTTTGAGTGAAAATGTCCTGTTTTGGGCAAAATTGGGGCGGATTGAGTAATTAGATTGAGAACTGAAATTTAAGAAGTTATTTGGATAGATTAAAAGATATATAATGATTAAGGAAAGTTATAAAACCATGAACCACCTATACGCGATAATATGCAACAAATGTAACATTAAGTTTATTAGTTAGAAATCCTAATTGATGTGGTTATGTTATGATGTGCTTATCTTAAAGTACATTGAGTATAAATGATATAAACATGTCTATATGAGTTATATTGATTGTACTTGAGTTGGAACTTGCTTACGTGAATTGCTAGTTGTGAAGATGTTACTTATAAAGTTATTGAACATGATTTATATGAATTAAGTGTATCTTATTGATAAGTAATAAGAAAATAGTAAGAAAATAAAAAATATAAACAATTAAAGAAGGGAAAAAGGATTGTGTTATTGATCTAAGACACCACGAATTGAAGAACCCTCTAAAGTTATGGCCATAGAAGTGTCTCATTAACTAAATCCACGAATTATTGATAGTATACGTCCTTCGAGTTTGATGCAAGCCTCGAGGCCATGAATTATTTTACCTCCAAGAACCGAGCTCACAAATTATTTTGGCTCCAAGAATTAAAGAATTGGGTCCTTAGAGTAGGACATAAATCTTCTTTCCATTCGAATGAATATGACTTGAACCAAGAATTATGATATGAAGAAATAAATGATTATGGATGATGAATAAGAAAGAAAGAATCAATGATTACATGATCATCGAATATACGAATGAGCTCAAGAAAAAGAATGAATCTTATTTTCGTACGATGCTTGTATGATATAAGACGTAAACTATGATGTGATATGATTTACGTGATGAATGACTTACATGATGTATGATTGTATGAAGTATTTACATAGAAAGCATAAATGAAGTATGTCTTGATTGATTTCATGAGTGAGTGATGTCATATGTGTCTGCTCGGTAAGTTGGTAAGTTTAGTATTTTGTGTATCTTGAGCATGTATATCATGAAATGTATGTTATTGATGAATGCCGAGTTTACGTGTGATCGCAAATGAATTAATGTGCAAAGTGCAATAAGGGGTTGGGTTTGGATTGTTCATTGGGCTCGTGGAGCTCATGACCTCACCAACATTTTCGAGTACAAAATTAAGACTCCCAAGAGTTAGCTTTGTGGCTTTTAGAAGAAGCGGACCAACATATAGGCATCCCCGAACTTGTTATGTGTTTTATGTTTCCAAGATGTCAAGATCGGTTGTATGATATTTGTTGAACTGTATTTTGATTATGAATATGAAAGATCAATGTGTTTACTCCGAGCGTGTGACTCGTTGAGTTTGTATTGCGAATATTCCAAACGTGTGGTTTGTTGAGTTTATAAATGTGTTTTGTGCAAGGTTTAAGGCTTTGAGCCTATGGGGTTTGCCAAATTACGGAGGAAACTTTGCCGAAGTTTTTGGAAAACCTTTGAAAAACTAGAAACACGCTTTCGCCAATCTAAGAGAAAGTTGGTAAACCTAAATTGAGATCTTAAGTAACCTTAGCGGTTCTTCTTGGGGAACCTGGCATGTAATATGCCGGCCTAGGTCGGGGTGAGGTGTTATATTTTATGGTATCGAGCAAGAGTCCTCCGACCTTTAGGTTTTTCTTGTGTCGAGTCTAGGACTTGATTGATTGCATATGTGACTACGTGATTTGATTCATGAACCTATATGCCTACATGTGACTGATTGAAACATGAGTTACGTGATTCGATATATGAACCTATATGCCTATATGTGATCGTGTGAATCTCATATGATATGAATTGTGAACGTACGTGCATATATGTGATTCCATGAGTATGTGTATTGATATGATGAAATGTCCCGAGAATTTGTGTAGGATCATAAGTGAATCAAGTTTCGATGACGAAACTTTTTGTAAGTGAGTAAGAAATGTAATACCTAGAAATTTGAGGTGCTTGTTTAATAAAAGAATAAAATTATTAAAAGTTAGAGTTAAATTTGAAATTATTAAATTAAGTGAATTATGATTTTTAGAGTCAAAATGAAAACCCGAAATCGGAACTTGAACCTAAAATAATGAAGTGGGCCTAATGAAATTAATTTGGGTCCATTTTACTTGAAAGCCCAAAACAGAAATTTAAAATCAAAATGAAAATACAAAAATTGAAACTGAAAATAAAAAGAAAACAAAACAAAAAGGAGTGATGGTTGGCATTTCAGGGGATATGCTGGCAAAGAAAAAGTAAGGAGAAGTTGGGATCCAATTAAAATTGGCAGCAAATTTACATAGGTGTTGAAAGGAGAGGGAGAGAGAGAAAATAAAAGGTAAACCTAGAAACAATAAAAGGAAACAGAGAAAGAGTTAAAGACTGAATTTGGAACCAAAAAGCAAAAACAGAGAACGAAAGAGGCAGAGAGGGAGAGCGGGAGAGCAGACTGAAGTTGAAGCACAGAGGAAGCGCGAGTGAGAGAACCCGAGGGGAACCAGCAAAGAGAGTGAGGGACTGAGGAACCCAGAACAGGAAAACGAGAGGGAGACCAAGAGGGAGACGAGAGCCACGGTAGAAACGGAGATGAAGAACGACGGAGCAAGACTAAACCAGAAATAGTGAGAAACGAGAGCTCAAGGGAGCCAGAAGCAGAGAACCAGAAGAAGGGAAACTGGAGCAGAGAGGAACAGGAACGAGAGACCGAACAGAGGCGAGAAGAGAAGGGTAGCGATAGAGAACGAGGGAGCAGAAACAAAACAGAGCAGAGGAAGAAGTGAGAACAGGGATGGTGAACACAAACGATTGCAGGCAAACCAAGAAGTAGAAGAAGAAAGGGAAATCGAAAGAAAGAGGAAAGAGAAGGAATCAAAAACCCAATTCTAACTTTTCAAACTAAAATTCTTAAAACCCTAAGAATTGAAGGAGAGGAATTCAATTCTTCTCCTAAAAGAAAAATACGAATTTGGTCAATTAATTAGGGAAATTGAACCAAGAAATTAAAAGCCCTAAATTTAATTGAAGAAGTCAGAGGTTTAAATTCACAAAAACTATCAACTCGTAAATTGGAAAAGCATGTTGTGATTTATGTGATATTTAATTCACGAATGAAAAAGTATATTGTGATTTATGTGATATCTAATTCACGAATTTATTATGTTTGAGTATTATTGAACATGATTATTGAGGTGTACGTTGAGATTTTGATGAATTTAAGTTGAATGGGATTAGAGGGTAAAATCAGAGAATTGAATGCATGTTAAAAATGCAGATTTTTATCCTGATTATGCTGCTTGTCCGAATTTTTATAAATTCATGTGTAGCCCAAAATTTCAGAAACTTTTACTATAACTTTCCGATGATTTATGAAAATTTTTATAAAGTTTGGTGTGCGTTGGATGAGTATCTTGGGAGACATGAAGTTTTGAGTGAAAATATCCTGTTTTGGGTAAAATTGGGGCGGATTGAGTAATTAGATTGAGAACTGAAATTTAAAAAGTTATTTGGATAGATTAAGAGATATATAATGATTAAGGAAAGTAACAAAACCATGAACCACCTATGCGTGATAATATGCAATCTGTAGGAACCACGGCCGGGCGGACCCGTGACCGAGCTTCCCCACGTTTGCCTTGGCGTAAGGGTTTTAGAAATTGGAAGAATGATTTTAGGGTTTTGAAGATGCATTTTTGAAAATGGGGATGAATCTTTTATTAAGATTTCCGAGTTTTATTTAATATGATTTAAAGCGAATTACGCAATGGGGTCTGTTTGGCAATCGGTGTTAGTCTGTTTGGATTAGCTATTATTTGTTAACTGTTTAAATTAATTGTTTTAGTTAGTTGTTTGGATTAGATGTTTGAGGAAAAAGTATTTGGTAAAGTTAACCGATTCTAACAAAGATATTTGGTGAAATTTCATTTTTGCCCATTACTCAATTTCATTAATTATTTTATACATTATATTGTTTTGTTTGCATATTCATATTTATTCTTAATATTGATTAAGAATTATGTGATACATAAAATTATATTTATACATGCTAAACAATTTTACTTATGTATATTTTTTGAAGTTTATATTTAATAATATATTTGACATTTACGTGACAAAATTATTTATTTATTATGATAGACTAAATTATTTATAAAAATATAGAAAATATTAAAATTAAAAAACATTAACATAAATAGTCATAATCATGCTCCACTCTTGTTCCAAAAGTCGAAAAAATGAACTAAAAAAATCTTACACATAAGCATACAACATTTGATAATATTATTTAGAAAACTCTACGCCGTCTTGCGGACACCAAACTCGAAGCAATATTATCATTTCTCGAGCTCTTAAGGCCAAATTGGTATCTTTTACAGGATAACATACAACATCTTGTAGTGAATCAGCGAGGATGAAATCTGGTTCTCCATCGATTATACTAAGAGCATGTTTGGCCTAATTTTAAAAAATTATTTTTGTTTTTTAAAAGCATTTTTTGAAAATTATTTTTGAAGAAAAACTTGAAGTGTTTGGCCTAAATTTTATATAAGTGTTTTTCAAATAATTAATTTGTTTGGCCAAAATTTCTAAAAAGATAGAAATAAGATATAGATAAAACAAAATACGAGAGACGAGAGGAGAGAGATAAAGATAAAGGAGAGAGAAAAATTAAAATAATGTAAAAAGATAGGAGAGACAGAGAGAGAATAGGATTCAGGGTGGTTATTACGAGTTTTTCCAGAAACTAGAAACGAAACATGACTATTTGCTATTTCTATTTACGTGGATTTTTTTTCCAAAATCGTTTTTGAAAAATAGTTTTAATTTTTTAAAAACTAGTGTTTGGTCTAACTTTTGTTTTTGAATTCAAAAACAGTTTTAAAATCTAAGCCAAACACCCACTAAAAGTCGGATCTTGAGTTGTACTTCTTCCGATATAATTATGTAGTGCAAAACTTGCTAATATGATTCTATTTTGGTCATTGATTGAATATTGAGGCATGCAATGTAATATTTTCTATCGAGCCTTTAAAACACCAAAGACCCTTTCAATACAACTTCTTAAAGATGAATAACCTCTAGAATTTTGTAACACCCCGACCCTAATCTAATATGTTAATAAAAAAATTAATAATTTTTCAATGAGCGCGTACACTTCAAATCAAATTTCATTTCATATACATATATATGTTACGTACATGTACAAACCATTATGTTATGTGTTTGGAGGGCTCGAGATGATGATAACGATGCATGCCTCAAAATCAAAAATTATATTCCACGATAATTCGAGTAATTTAAATAAAAAAATATTGTTGAAATCATTACGAGTTAATTTAAATGCAAAATATAATTATTCAAAATGGAAGAATTCGCAAAATTGATTTTTGTAAACCATGGATTTTTTAGATAGTTCAAATGGGCTTGGAAGAAAGAGTTAAAGGCCCACATAAGAGACATAAAGGAATGATGAAAGCTGGAATTTTCAGCCAAATTTGAGGAGAAAGAGAGAGTAAAAAAGTGGATCTTTAAATTGAAATTTCCTCTAAAACCCACACCATTATTTCTTCGTCTTCCCAAAAACTCCACCCCTAAAA
Organism: Talinum fruticosum; assembly: GCA_021018815.1. Classification (NCBI taxonomy): domain Eukaryota; kingdom Viridiplantae; phylum Streptophyta; class Magnoliopsida; order Caryophyllales; family Talinaceae; genus Talinum; species Talinum fruticosum. Next base: position 3,925,247 of record JAITYX010000025.1, on the reverse strand, counting down.
CCCAATCTACTGCTGCTGTCCGCCGGTCGCCACTGCATCGGCCAGTCACCGGCCTCGGAGGAGAAACACCGACAAGCACCCAACCCAATTCTCCACCTGATTTTGCCCTTGAACTGCCACCACCGCCCTGCTGCCGCCGTCCCTTCCACTTGCACGTTGCATATCGCCGACCATCCTCCGCCATTGCACCTCACCATCAGTCGTGGAGCATAACCCACCACTTCAAGAACCCCATTTTCTTGTGGTTCTTGGGTACGAGATCTCAAACCCTTTCCTAATTACCTCATTATATCTAAAATTAATTGTATAAAAGTTGCATGCAAGGAATTATTCTATAAAAATAAGATTTTAGATGGTTAATGTTTGGTTGTGTAGGTGAAAAGAAAAGTGGCTTTGAAATTATTATGGTTGAATGTTCATGGAAGTGGAAATTTAGACTTGTGAAGGTTATTTGAATTTCAAAAGAAACTTTTGTGTGATTATGGATACTAGGATTATTGGATGAATGATTATGGATTGTGAAATTTGGGGAAGAAATATGATCAATGATGGTAATTAGAAACTTGATGAAAATTTAAAAGTTGAGCAATGAATAAAATGGGCAAGCATGTCATGTTTGAGTAATTTTGGGATGAAATAATATTTTGAGGAATTTATGCATCACAAATAAGAAAGTTGAAGATTATTGGGAGTAAATTATATAATTGAAGTAATTTAGTTGATTTATGTAATTTGAGCACTTTAATTGATTTAAGTAATTTAAATAATTTAAGTAAATTAAGTAAGTTAATGTAACACCCCTAGGAGTATTACATCGCCGGAGTTCCTTAAAGGAACTCCCAAGGCTCTTTCTGGGATTGGTTTGGTTGTCTAAATCCAACTTAAAGGTAATAAAAGGTGGTCTTCCAAGAGAATTTGAAATTTCCTAGAAATTTCGGCAGAGTTCTGTTTGTAATGTAGACTATCCCTTAGGCTTAAAGCCCAAAAACCCTGCATAAAAACTACAATATAACTCAACGAGCCACACGTTCAAAGTATACAACTCAATGGCCACACGCCGGAGTCCAACCAATCATGCGGTAAAATTTAAAACAATCTAAATGGTTCGTTATACATCAGGTACAACTATATGAACTAAATTACAAACTACCGAGAAATATAAGAAATGCATATTCTTGACTCGAATCACTTAGCACGCAGCGGACGGCAGCCGATGGAGTCCGAAATACTCTAGGGGTAGATCACACATTCCGAAAATGTACCGCAACATTGGGAGGGGGAAATTTGTGGGTGTGAGCAATAAACCACGGGCTCACCTAAGTCTTACATCCTTAAAATGGAAATTCTTTACACATACACCTCATACTAATGAAATCGGTGAAAACGTAATAACATAATACAAATCTAGATATTTTCAATGAAATCTCTTGCAACGTAAATATCATGACTCTTTAATCATTTAAAAGCACGATTTCACATTCATCATAATTCTCTTTTGGACTGAATCAACTTGCAACAAGGTGGGGCAACCCCTACAGCTTTCTTTCAAAGGCTTTCACTCGAAACCGAATCATTTCAACTAAATCACTTTTCATGAATCATTTTCAATGCATCTCTTTCGGTGAATCACTTTCCGGGTTTGGGACTCGAACTAGCACTTCGCAATTTCTCATAATTTCTCCGATTTCTCCGGCGTGCGACCCCAAATAAAAGGCTCCCGGGACCTATCTAGGAAGATTCCAATCGGGCATCCTGCTACACAGGACCCCTAGCTAGCTGCCCCTAGCTAGAATCCTTCCTTGTGCTAAACGATCCAGGCAAAGTCGATTCACAACATTTTCTTTAACACGTTCACTTATCGGGCTTGTTTCAAACAACATTCTCAAATCAATTTCACTTCTTAAAAGTACGTTTTCACGTTTGAAAAGCACATATCACACAAGTCACATTCAAGTACCATTTCGTGTAAAACATAGAACTTTTTTCAAAACCAACTTCGAACAACGTTTAGCACAATCACTTACACGGATAGCCACAATTCAACACGGATAGTCATTCTCAACTTCTTTTCAACTAAACCTGTCTCAATTCTCCCATTTAGTAAGATTAATTCCTTTTTCGAGCAACAATAACCACAAGTAGTTACCATTAATCTCACATATCCCAACTTCTCATAATTTACCATCTTTACTTCAATGCTTTCCGATTACGCCTCCACATTATTAATCCGCCTCTTCTTACTCCTACTTAGACGAGATAGCTCTCATTCTTCACTACTAAAATTCCTCTAGCTCCCTTCATCTCCAAGTGTAATTTGCTCCCATCTTAAGTTTCTATCTCATTAATTGCTCTTTCTCGTCCAAACTCAATCATACAACTCTTAATCTCTTTTCATCGCTCCACTTCCGCTAGTTTCGCTTATCTTCGAATTTAGTTCAACCTCAAGGATTTAATTATCTTTTGAACTCAATTATCCTAATACTCACCCACCTCTCACTCCCATGCCTCAATTGTGCATCACTCGGTGTGAACTCACACTCGTCTTTTATACTTAACTCGCTATTTCCCAATATAAGCCGTTGCCTTCCAACACAAAGAACTTAGGAAATCTCTAAGGTTCAACTGAAGCATCAATTCACAATTTATACCCAAATCACCATTTCTTCATTTCTAAGTGCCAATTGAGACCTTCACAATACTCTTTATACCTACACAACCTAACTCCTAAACTTTCAAGCATCTCAACTCAGCCCTAACCAACTACTAAGCTCCTTCAGGTTTCGATTTAGACTCAACAATTCCATTCGATTTTCTTATAAACTAATTCGGTGCTAACAATTTCCTAGCTTCGTTCTATCACATAAACATTCAATAATCACAACAAACTCATTTGGGTTTCGAAATTACTAATAGTTTAGAGTATAAGACTGCCCACCACGAATTCTAGGGTTCGAAATTGATTGAATTGCTTCGCTGCAAGTGTTCCGTGTTCAATTTCAGGTCGGTTCCGGGACTCTCGTTTCCTTTTGCTTCTGGTTCGATGTTTCGGCCCTCACCACCTCTCGGTCCGGCCCTCCTTGGCTCGCCCTCCGGTTCTCCTCCCTTGCCGCCATTCCTTTTCCTCGATTCCGGCCTCCCGAACTCTCACTCGTCTGTCTCTGTTTCGGGTCTCTCCTTCGCCCTTTGCTCTGCCCCAGTCTCTAGCTTTCTTCCTCGCTCACCGCCCACTCGCGTCGCCGGCCGTTGTTTTCCGGGTCTGCGGTGGTCGTTGGCACCCTCCCGGGTCTCCTACACGGCTCACCTCCTCTGTCTCTCTCTTCCTCGTCCGGTGTTCCCTCTTTCCCCTTCCTCTCGCTTTGCTTCTTTCTTTTGCCTTCGTCCGCCACCCGCCCGCGTTCGTCGCTCCGCTCGCCGGCCTACGGCCTCTGCTCGGTTCCCGGCGCCCTCCCTCTCTTTCCGGTTCCCTCTCTCGCTTTTCCCTTTCTTTTCCTCTCGCTCGAGCCCCAGAGCCTTCTTCTTTGCTTCCCTCTTTCTCCACCGACTAACCGTCGGTCTCCCCTATTGGGCCCAACTCATCATTCCTTATCCCCTTTTAGTTCCCTCTCTTTTTTTTTTTGTTAAGCCATAACTAGAGTAGGCCCAAATAAGCAGCGTACATGGTCTCGGGTTTTTATTTAGCTAATCCGGGCGGACAGTTCGCGAGGAGGAATTAATACGCGCTATTAGTTTTTAGTTACGAGAACTAATAATAACTCGCTCAAGTAAATTTACGAATATCTAACCGCGTATAACTTGGTCTCTCGACCTACTCGTTTAATCAAGGCTAAATAATTAGCTCTACCTCATAAGACCACCTAACCCAAAAATTACGGGTCTTACGGTTAAGTAAATGGAGAGATTTAAGTGATTTTAGTAATTTAAGTAAATTAAGTGATTTAAATAATTTAAGTAATTTTTGAGATTTTAATGATTTAAAGAAAATAAGTGATTTTAATAACTTGAGGAAAATAAGTAATTTTAGTGATTTAAGTAAACTAAATGAATTGAGGGATTCAAAGAAATTAAGTAATTCTAGTGATTTAAGTAAAATAGTGATTTAAGGGATTTGAGTAATTTAAGGTATTGGTAAGATTTAAGTAATTTTGGTGACTCAAGTAAGCTAAGTGAGCGAGATGCATAAAATAAATTCAAGTTTAGAACATTGTTCTTATATAATTTATAATTAATTGAAATTAACACTTCATGACATTCACAAGTTAAGAAATGTCTTACATAAATAAAATTCACCTAGTCACAAGAAATAATAATAATAATAATAATAATAATAATAATAATAATAATAATAATAATAATAATAATAATAATAATAATAATAATAATAATAATAATAATAATCATTGAAAGTTTGCTCTTGGAGAGTCTTCGTCACCCTAGAGGAGGGTGAATAGGTGATGAGGAAATTTTAACAACAATGGAGGGGTTAAAGTTTAAAGCTGAATAATCAAGACAATCTGAGAAAAGTATCAACTTAGAAAAGTATGAACTTAGAAATTATGTGGAAACCCTCTTGGGGCAGAAAACCACGGCCATTGCTAATCCAAGCACCAAGTTAAATCCACAAAATACAATAGATTGACTCAACCAGAATTGCTCCCTTAGGCAATTCCTTACAAAGTTTTCCTAAACTCGAAGTTCCCTTGTCCGATCTAGTACTTCCGGACTGAGGCAATCTTTACAGACTAGGGACAAATGAGTCGAGTTAACCCTTACAACTCAGTCAAGGGACCTTACTTAGAGAGTAAGAAAGAGTTTGTCACTGATTACAAGACTTCAACTCGGAAAAAGTGTTAAGTACGAGACTTGGAGTTGTAAGATGAAGATTGAATGAGTATTATACAAAGAAATATAATTTCAGCAATGGGTTCAACAATCTTCAAGTCTTGTGAAGTGGCTTCTATTTATATGTGACCAAGCAGATTAGCCGTTGTGACATCTTCGATTAGAAGTCCTTTGTGATCTGTTGTAACGTTCTTTTGAGTCGCTCGAAAAGATCCATTGAGATGTGAACGTTGTGCAATGCTTCTTGACTTCGTAGGAAGTCCCATTCCACTCGCTGGTGTCCGAAAAGTAGGGTGGAAACCACCGTTGAGCTCAGCATTGACGATTTCCGGTTTGGAAACGAGACGGCCTCGGCACGATGTCCGGACCTTGGTCGAAGTAGAAAAAGCCTTGTCTGCTAGCGATTTACAGCTTGAAGCGAGGTTACTTTTGTAATTCAAAAAGTAGGATAACCTCGTTTAGATAACCTACAAAAGTAAGCTAATTTTGGTTCTCAAAGTATAAAATACTTTGGTCCAAGATTAGACACGAGATAATAATTTAATTAATATCATTAAGTGCATAATTATCGAGTCCTAGAAGAGTGGAATTTTACGAGTCTAATATTCATTATACTCAAATTCCATCCGAGTCGGTCTAGAGAAAGAGATCATGTTAGAAAAGAGAATATCGAGTATGAGTACTTGATCTAGACAAATATATTTCACTCAAAACATGCTAACTTAGAAAGTTGAATTAACGTTGTAATTCACTTTACCTTAGAATATGAAGTTAAAACTTGGTTTGAAAGAGTTAGAGTGAATGTTTGATCATGCGATAAATCTGAGTGATGTCCGAGTGACTCGGAACCATCGGAGTGAATTGATGAATAAGAGTGTGCTTTACGAGTCGATCGTAATCGAATGAAAACATATGCAGTAGTTTCGTAACACTCGGAAAAGTTTCTATAACACTCGAAAAGTTTTTATAACACTCGGAATGACTTGTAATCAAAACTTAGAAGGGATGAAGTTTGTACCTGATTACTTGATAGTACTCAGAATGATATAAATGTAGAATCCGAGTCTTCAATCTCCCCTTTTTGATTAAAGACATTCCATACTTAAGATAGAAACTTTGTTAGTGAAACAAGCCTCGAGTTTTCATTCTTTCCGAGTATATTAGAGTTTAGAGATAGAATCGCAGAAATAGCTAATGTGGTTAGGACTTAGATTGTATTAGAGCGATTATACTTAGATTGCATCGAGCTAAGAATGAAATATCGCATAGAAATGAAGTGATTCGAACTTAGAGTATTGCTCTCGGATTTGAGACTGGGTTAACTTTTGGTTTATGGTCATAGACCGAAGGACGAGTCTTGAATGATTGGAGAGTGTCTTTGATCTCAGTGGACACAGAGGAGAGCTTATCTAACATTGTGTTAGACAAAGCGAAGAGATAACATAGAAGCACCTGAGGTGGAAGCACCGCCAGGTGGAGGAGGTAGAGAGAGTGGAGTCCGAGTCCGAGTCCGAGGCGGAGGAGAAGGTTGCTTCGGTTCGGGTTGTGGACCCGGACACCCGGTTGGGTTTCCTGGTATCCATAGCCTAGAAGCTCTTTTCTGCCAACTACTATGGTAGCCTTAGAAACCACGTTAGGATCCGAGGGAATGGGACTTTGAATTGTTTGAAGATAAAGGTGAGAAGAGCCCCAAAAGGAAAAGGGGTGGATTTATTTGTCCGAGCTGGCATAGAGGCCATCTCGCTCAATGATTGTTGGGAAGAGGTCTACTTTGTAGCCCTCTAGAATGTTAAAAGAGCCTTGAGAATCTTGCAATTCGGATTCTCTTTCTTTGGAATGCTTGAGAGAAAAAGGTTCTCATCGGAAAATAAAGAAGACAAGCTTCGACTTCATCCGAGTCACCGAAAAGTTTTTGCGTGACTCGGAGATTTCTTTGCGTACTTCTCAAAGAATTCATCAAGCAACTTCGTTGAAAGGTATAGGGTTGCTCGTTGAGGAAAAGATATGATACTTTGAATAAGCGGTGGAGGAGAGAGACGTTGATTCGAACAACGACATCTTGAACTCCGGAGGTGAGGATCCCCTCGAGCTAGAAAGATTTGAATAGAACTTAGAGACGAGTTCCGGGTAGATAAACTCGCTGAAACAGAGGAAATTGTAAATCCTTGTAGTTTTGATATGGTTCAACCCCAAAAATTTTGTGGTTGGGAAGAATTTGTCATCCAACGTCGGGTGTTGGGTGACAAGGATTTTAGAGGGGTTGGAAGGACCCTCTTGGCTTTTGGTTCGGGGCTTCTTGGTTGCGAGAACCAAGAAAGTCTAGGTGAGAACCTCTTTTCGGCATAGTTGAGGAGTTTCGAGAAGAGAGGAGATGAACTTTGAAAGAGAGAGAAGATAGCTCCACGAGATAAAAAACAAAGAGAGTAGAGAGAGAGCCGAGAGCTTTCGGTGCTTACTTGAGATGTTTCTTGCTTTGCTTGAGAGAGAAGGTTTTGTTCTTCAAAAACACTCGAACTTTCTTGAGAGGTAGAATGCGAGAGAGTGAGTGAGTAGAGAGTAAAGTAGCGAAATGAAGGAAAATGGACGCTATTTATAGAGAAAGAATTGTCATTCAAGTATTCGTTCGACCCAACTCTCCAACGGTCGCCTCGGACCGGTGTGACCGTTATGCTCTCCAACTAGAATTCCAGTGTTTGTCTTCTAACAGCTAGTTCTCCGATCGATACGCGAGAGAGAAGAGAGAGAAAAAGAGAAATTTTAAAAGAGATTTTTGAAATTCTCCACTAATCTAGAGATGATTTCGAATTTTGATGTCCATTTTTCTCAAAAACTAAGTCCGACTCAGTAAAGTTTTTGAGTCACTCGAAACCGCAAACAAGTAATAACTCATAGCTTAGTATCACTAGGTCAACTAAACTAATTATTATTAAAGCACGTAAAAGAAACATTTAACACATAATCATGCATTTATCATTCCAAGTTCATTCCTAATAAAGCAAAACTGATCCTCACTAAGTGGCTTAGTAAAGATATCAACTAGTTGAAGTTTGGTAGGAATGAATTCAAGTTCAATATCACCTTTCTCATAATGATCTCTTAGAAAATGATATCCGACCTCAATATGCTTTGTCTTTGAGTGCCGAACTAGATTTTTAGTGATGCTGATTGAACTTTGATTGTCAAACTTGATTGGAATTGATTTGAATGAAAGTCTAAGAACTCTCAAGTATTGCTCGATCTATAGAAATTGCGCACAACATGCTCCAGCCTACAATGTACTCAGCTTCAGCAGTTGATAGAGCTACTTAGTTACGCTTCTTTAAGTGCTAAGATATGAGGGATTGACCCGAAATTGGCGGGCTCCTGAGGTGCTCTTTCTATCAACCTTGTATCCAGCATAGTCGGCATTTGAGTATCCAGTGAGAGTCGGTTCCGAGTCTCTTGAGTACCATAGACCTAGATTCCGAGTCCCCGCAAGATATCTAAAGTTCTCTTCACCGCAGGTGAGATGTGATTCTTTTGGATTAGCTTGAAATCTTGCACACGGACATACACTAAACATTATGTCTCGGTCTAATGGAAGTAAGATACAGTAGAGATCCAATCATACCTCGATAGAGGTTCCGATCTACTACTTTACCTTTATCATTTGAGTCCAGTTTTATACAGACTACTCATTGGGTTTGCTCGCATGTTTTGCATCTTGAAGCTTGTATTTCTTAAACAACTCCTTGGTATACTTTGATTGATGGAGATAGATGTCATCTTTGTCTTGCTTGATTTGTAGACCAAGGAAGAAGTTGAGTTCTCCCATCATACTCATTTGGAATTCCTGTCTCATCAACTCGGAAAAATCTCGACAGAGAATTTCATTAGTAGCTCCTAATATTATATCGTCAATATAGATCCGAGCAATAAGAAAGTCTTTCCCCTTGGTTTTCATAAAAAGAGTCTTGTCAATCTGACCTTTTCTAAAATCATTTTCAACCAAGAAATTGCTTAGTCTTTCATACCAAGCTCTAGGAGCTTGTTTAAGACCATAAAGAGCTTTTTACAACTTGAAAACATGATTTGGAAATTCTGAGTTTTCAAATCCAGGGGGTTGTTCAACATAGACTTCCTCTTGAATGAAACCATTAAGAAAAGCACATTTAACATCCATTTGATACAACTTGATATTCATGCTTGATGCAAATGCCAAAAGGATTCTAATAGGCTCAATTCTAGCTACTGGTGCAAAGGTTTCCCCATAATCAATTTCTTCTTCTTGATTGTAACCTTGAGCCACAAGTCTAGCCTTATTTCTGACTACCAACCCACCTTCATCCAGTTTGTTCTTGAAAACCCATTTGGTTCCTATGACTCGGGTGGTCGGAAGGTCATTTGGTTAGAGTCCGGACTCGGTTTCTTTCGAATTGATTAAGCTCTTCTTGTATGGCCTCTACCTATTCAGATTCTTTAAGGGCTTCTAGTGCATTTCTGGGTTCGATTAATGATATGAATACAGTGAATGCACATAGATTTTGTAGAGAGGAACGAGTTCTTACCCCACTGTTGATGTCGGATAAGATATTTTCGAGTGAGTGGCTCAAAGCATATTTGAATGCTTTACTCGTTCTCTCGGTTCACCAGGTTTGTAGGTTGAATTGGTTGATCTTTAGTGGTCCGATATGATTGAGCTTGCTCATTTTGTTGACCTTCAGCATTCGAGTCGGCTCTTGAGTCAATTCATTTTGAGTAAGGGTGTTCCGAGTTGCCTCATTCCGAGTGACTTTTCCTTGACTCTGTCTGGGCTCATCTTCAGCAAGATCATTATCTCAACGGAGCTTCGGATCCGAGAATGTTGACTCACTTGGTTTTCCCCGATTAATCTCATCAAAAACAACGTGGATACTTTCTTCCACTTTGTTAGTTCTTTTATTAAAAATGTGATATGCTTTACTATGAGATGAATAACCAAGAAAGATACCTTCATCTAACCGAGCATCAAACTTGGTCGAGTGATATATACTCGTTGTTGTGAAAACATAACACTTACATCCAAAGGGTTTGAAGTATGAAATGTTGGGTTTCTTCCCTTTGTAGAGCTCGTATGGAGTTTTCTTCAAGATGGGTCCGATGAGGCATCTATTCGAGTGTAGTTTTCCGTATTGACTACCTCAGCCCGTAAATAGTAAGGTAGATCATGTTCAATCATCATTGTCCTTCCTATTTCTTCAAGAGTTCAGTTCTTTCTCTCCACTACTTCATTCTCGTTGAAGAGTTCTTGGTGCTCGAGAAGTTGTGGGAGACACCATTCTTACCACATAACTCTGCAAATTCCGAGTAATCGAACTCCCTTCCATGGTCGGTTCAAATTCTTTTGATATGAGTCCGAGACTCAACTTGGATTTTCCTGTAGAGCTTGCTGAACTCTTTAAAAACTTTATTTTTATGCTTAAGAAAACACACCCAGGTAAATCGTGAGTAGTCATCAACAATCACAACTACATATGATTTACCTCCAAGACTCTTGACATGGATTTCACCATATAAATCCATATGCAACATTTCAAGCACTTTGGATGTGGAAATAGTTTTAAGAGATTTGAAAGATGATCCGACTGTTTCCCTTTTGTGCATGCTTCACGATTTTATCTTTCTTAAATGCATAGTTAGGCAAGCCTCCGACTAAACCATGAGATGCAAGCTTCTTAATGGTGTGCATGCTAACATGACCTAGTCTACGATGCTATGTCCAAGAATCATCATGTAGAGATGCTTTTAAACAAGATAAATTCTGACTTGGGTCGAGAGAGGAATAGTGTAGGTATTACTTGATCTCTTACTTGAGAGCTTAGTCACCTTGGTAGTTTTATTAGAAATATAGCAATTGGTCGGAGTGAATCTTACCTCTTGACCTTTGTTACACAATTGAGAGATGCTTGAGTAGATTGTACTTTAATCCCTTGACAAGGTAGATTGGGATGACCAGATTGTTTCCTTTTCTAATCTTGCCTATCCTAATTATCTTGCCCTTGCTATCATCTCCAAAAGTGACTTTGCCTCTCTTGTAATGTTCTAACTCGGAAAAGAGTCTTGAATCTCCTGACATGTGGCGTGAGCATCCATTGTCCAGGTACCAATTCCTTTTGTTCTTTTCGAGCTACCCGAAAGTCGACGCAAACTAGCCCTTCTCACTTCCTCTAACGAACCCATTAACTCCCTTTACTGTGGTCCTTTTCTAAGGAAGAAGACTCTTGGGAACCCGATTTGAATAACTTTGGGTCTGGTCTCGATTCCGAGTCTTCCTTTTGGAAACGTAGTCCGTGTATCTTTCTTTTGAAAATCTTTCCTTTTATAAACCGGTGGAGAAGGTTTTCTCCTGAAAGCTGGTTTGGGCTCAGTCCTCTTTTCATTCTTATGAATAGGACCATGCTGAGCTTTCCGAACTTCACGATTTTGGAATCCTTTTTGAAAAGATTTGAGTAGGAATTAGATTCCTCCTCTTTGTTAAAACCAAGTCCTTCTTTTCCGAAGGAGACACATTAAGATCCTAAGAGCAGAGCATGTTAAGGGTTTTTGAACTTGAGTAAACTTTAAAATAAGTTCTTGAGACTCATTAAACTTTAAAACAAGTTCTTAAGACTCATTGAGATTTTGTTTTGAGATGCTCATTTTCTCTTCGAGTGTCTCGGACTCATTTTCATTAGCTTGAGTACCTTTAAACCGAGTCTTAGTTTTTCTAGATCGTTTTTCAAAAAATTTTAGTTTCAAGAGACTCAAGTTTTTCTTAAAAGGGAAGAATCAAAGTTGGACTTTTCCTCTAAAGAAAAAATGTACTTTGCAAGATCTATCTTAGAAAACGTAAGATAGTAATTGATTACCTCTTGAGAATCACTTTCCTCAACATTAGATGAGTCTTGTTCGACTCGGTTTACGTGTCCGAGTCGATCATTGCTATTAGACACTTGGACTCATCCTCTATATCCGAGTCAAATGAGTCTTCTCCTTCTTCGACTCATCCTCGCTATAAGTGATGATCTTCTTCTTTTTGTAATCTCTCTTCTTTTTTGGGCAATATTTGATGGTGTGTTCCTTGCTACCACACTCAAAACATTCGGAATAATTAGTAGAAAAAGAATTGAGAGGATGAGGGAGTTTACCTTTTCGTTCTTGTATGGGGACCTCGGATTTAGGCTTCTTTTTCAATATCCGATGCTTCATCATCTTCTTGAAGCCTTTTGCAATTTGCTCTATTGGGTCCTCTTCCGAGTCGAGTACTACTTGAACTTAGTTCAGCTTCTTCTAAGGCTTTTAATGCAATGTTCCTTCTTGGGTTGTCCTCGGAATCCTCCTCTTGGAGATGTAGCTCATGGGTAAGAAGTTTCCCTATGAGCTCATCTAACTTAAGTTTGCTGAGGTCCTGTGCTTCTTCTATTGTAGTCACCTTTGGACCCCGTTTCTTCTTTTGTAGGCTCCTCAAAAGTTTTCTAACAACTTCTTCATTAGGCATCTTCTTACCGAGAGATTTGAGATTATTAACAATCTCCGGGAATCGAATATACATCTCGGTGATGCTCTCGACTTCTTCCATTTTGAATAGCTCATACTTGTGTAAATATTGGCTGATCTTAGGTTATCTCACTTGGCTTGTTCCTTCATATGTTGTCACTAAGGTGTCCCACACCTCCTTAGCCGTGTTACAAGCCAAAACTTTATTGTACTCCGAAGCATCTATGGCAAATAGAAGGATGTTCATAGCTCGAAGTTCTTCCTGTACCTTTCCTTCTCTTCGATGGTGTATTCTGACTTTAGTTTTGCTACTTGTTTGGTCACTTTCTTGCTTTGTGGGAATATAGTTTCCCTCGGTGATGACCTTCCACACTTGTTCATCAAGATCTTGGATGAAGCATTGCATCGCCTTCTTCCAAAGTGCAAAGTTTGAGCCTTTGAACTTGGGTGGCCTCAAAAGAGATCTTCCTTCTTCAAATTCTCCAAGTACGATGAGCCCATGATCTTTAAACCTTTGGATTGTTAGATCCTTCTTGAAAGGCTAGGCTCGATACCAATTGAAGGTTTGCTCTTGGAGAGTCTTGGTCACCCTAGAGGGGGTGAATAGGGTGATGAGGAAATTTTAACAACAATGGAGGCGTTAAAGTTTAAACTGAATAATCAAGACAATCCGAGTCTAGATTGGACTCGGAAAAGTATCAACTTAGAAATTACGTGGAAACCCTCCTGGGGCATAAAACCATGGCTAGTGCTAATCCAAGCACCAAGTCAAATCCACTATTTTGAATCCACAAAATACAGTAGATCGACTCAACTAGAATTGCTCCCTTAGACAATTCCTTACAAAGTTTTCCTAGACTTAGAAGTTCCCTTATCTCGATCTAGTACCGAGGATCGGACGTGTTCATTTTTGTCAACGAGACCTAGAGACTCACGGTTATAATCAGGAACATGATATGTAGGAATATAACATGTTTGCCATTTATGTTGTTATAAGTTGGACGTCCTACGTATTGTGAACTTTAACTTAATAAGTTATGTTCGTATTTTAATTCGGAAGTTGCCTTGCTTTTTGTTAAAGAGTGGCCCGTAACGTTTCTAACTCTTTTTTCACTGCGCTAATTGCTAGTTAGTCGATCGTTATGACTAAATTGGTGATTATGGGTTTTGAGGGCGTTATAGTTATGGTATCATAGCCTCGGTTTAGTGTTACTTGTGAGCTATAGGATTCTATAAATGGTAGGTCAATGTCATTAAGTGTTGAAGGAAATAGGAAATTAAGTTTGTTACCTATATATTGTTTCATTTGTTACGCCTATGTATATTAACCGACGTGTCATAGTAATTCTCAAAACATTCATCATTTCATATTATATTCTTGGAGACTCTAATACTATTTCCCATGAAACACACATAATATTTGTATCCAATACATTCATAATGCATCTTTTTCCTTGTATTTTGGTCTTACAACGCATGTTGATTCATAACTCGATTATAGTGAGAATCTATAACGTTTGTGAACATTATTAGCAATGAATTCATCTACTTGTGCTATTTGACTATATTTGAAAAATAAATGAATAAATAAAATAAATAAATAAGAGAAAAATAAAACATAGATAGGTATCATTTATTGTATGTTAGGAACCAAATGTGACCTTTCATGTGAAATATTTATAGGATATATGTTTATGTTTTGGTGAATATATAAGAGATGTTGTGTAGAGAGACGAAAGTTATTTAAGAGCATTGTTTGGTTAAGGCATGAACTCTTATATTATAGCAAATTATTGTGTCTAAGGTATTTAAGAAATATGATATAGTTAAGTTATATTTGGAAGTTTCGTAAGAGAAAAGATGCTTAGGTTATAATCATAAATAATGAGATTGTATGAACAAATTCTGTGGAAATTAATAAGTGAATTTAAAATGGAAAACAAGATTATAATTTTGAGGCATGACAGACGTGTTCCATAATATGAAAAAAATGCTAGAGGTTTTGAAAAGTAATATATTAGGATTTTCTTATTGGAAATGGTGATCAATGTTTGGTGGATTAGGATACAAAAAAGGCATTTAAAGAGTAAAAAAGTAACTACATACATATCTTATGAAAAATAATTGGGATAGAATCATTAGGAAAAAAATGAGTGTAAATTGAGTAGATGCTTGATCCATTTCCTTTTTCAAGTGGTATAAGTCAAAGGCGAAGAGTCCATGTGAGAAATACTCGAGGTTATAGGAAATGTGTTATAACTATAAAGTTAAAGGGAGAAATTGTGTTCTATATATATTGGGTGATCAAATTGAGTATGTACAAGTAAAATTTTAATGATTGGAGAAGTTAAGTTTGAGATTTGGATAACTTTTTGGTAATAGTTCAATATGATTTATGTTAGATGAGAACTTCATATTATTGAATTAGAGTATTTCATGAACTCATACGAGAGTTTTGACTTGTTAATTTTATTGAAGAGACATCATATTGCAATGGGAAATTAAGGGTAAATTTTTATTAAGGTTCAACCTTGGTTTCGAGTAGTACAAGATAAAAAAAAAGAGTGAGATATACATAGTCTTTTCTTACGGGAGAAAAAGTTAAAACATTCTTACTTAGATCAATTTATATAATGACCACCACAAAAATTCCTGCTTCAACCTACATGAGCTCATAATTGTACTTAGTTAACCTATGTTCATTGTTAAATCCTTTCTATAAGTACCACTATAATATAATTGTGTAACCCTTCTTTGGACCCTATGACTTCCTTGACCTTTGTTGATTCCTAAGAGAGCTCATCATTTACTCCAACACATAATAACTCATAAATCCATATGAATCAAACTAATCCATTATCCTCATCCCCTATCTATCCTAATATTACCGTACTATTGTCCTTTCTTTCATTGAACCATTACCGTCGAAAGTTTCTCTTACTCTGATTAATTGTTCTTGTGACATTAATTTTGTAGCTATTATCTTTTTCAATATCTAATGACTCATTTCCCCCTCGAAATCTTTATTTATCATTTGACCTTGTTACTTCCTTTGAATTACCATTCTTATACTCTACTTTCCAATGAAAGGGAGTTCTCTCAAACTTAACTCATGCATACTAAAATGTTGAACTTGTTGTGTTATATTATTAATTCCTCTGTGAAAGAAATAACCCCATTCCAAAAAAAAGGATATTTAAATGATTTAAGTAAATTAAGTAATTTAAGTAAATGGAGAGATTTAAGTGATTTTAGTAATTTAAATAAATTAAGTGATTTAAATAATTTAAGTAATTTAAATAATTTTAATGATTTAAAGAAAATAAGTGACTTTAATGATTTGAGGAAAATAAGGGATTTTAGTGATTTGAGGAAAATAAATGAATTGAGGGATTCAAAGAAATTAAGCGATTCTAGTGACTTAAGTAAATTAGGTGATTTAAGGGATTTGAGTAATTTAAGGTATTGGTAAGATTTAAGGAATTTTGGTGACTTAAGTAAGCTAAGTGAGTGAGATGCATAAAATAAAAGAGATGGATTTAAATATTTGGAGTCAATTTAAGGAAAAAGGTAATGGGGTTTTGGGAAGTAATAGCAATAAAGGAGACCGATTCGAGTTGAGAACGTTGTTCGTAAATAATTTATAATTAATTAAAATTAACACTTCATGAGATTCACAAGTTAAGAAATGTGTTACCTAAATAAAATTCACCTAGTCACAAGAAATAATAATAATAATAATAATAATAATAATAATAATAATAATAATAATAATAATAATAATAATAATAATAATAATAGTTAAAATCAAAAAATTACTTGAATTATCGATCTTATTAATGAAATATTTTATTTTAATATGATTGTTAAGGCCATCGACGTCGATCATATGAGTCGTCATTTTAACATGAATCAAAGGAAAGAAAATACTAAATCTTAAGATACGTTTATTGCTTATACCTTACGAAAATTCACATGTTTATATATAACAATATCAAAATGGTCTACTTAATGAGAGAAACCTTTTGAAATATTATTTGTCACCTAATTATGTGGCCCGCCCCATATCAATCATATCATAGCGTGATCGGATCGTGATCACACCATATGTATTTGGCCATTATCAACCGAGACTTGTCGATCGGTATGGGTATGTGCATATTTAGGAAAATTGACGATCGTAAGGAGCCACTCATATAATAAATGAATAATTATGTTACTATATTCTTCCTGTCTAATTTATAAATGAATTGAAATGCTTGCGCTCATATGTATATTCACATAAATTATTTATAGTACATGTATAAACGTGTTGAGCTTAGGCTCATTATCTCGAAATGTTTTCTCTATTTTGTTTTAGATAAGGCTAATCCGGAGGATCGGACGTGTTCATTTTGGTCAACGAGACTTAGACGCTCACAGTGATAATCAGGAACGTGATATGTAGGAGTCGTGTATATTATGTCTAAATAAGTTGTAATCATGGTGCTCGATAACATGTTTCCCGTTTATGTTATAAGTTGGGCATCCTACGTATTGTGAACTTTAACTTAATAAGTTATGTTCGTATTTTAATTCGGAAGTTGCCTTACTCTTTGTTAAAGAGTGGCGGTAACGCTTCTAACTCTTTTTTCGCTGCGCTAATTGCTAGTTAGTTAGTCATTATGAGTAAACCGATGATTATGGGTTTTGGGGGCGTTACTGATTTGCACCACGAAACTCGATTGATGATATCATGTCTTTGAATATGGTGTTAAAATTCCTTATCGTTACGGATAACCTTTATCGGCCAAATAATATTTTCCTAAATGTAAAAAAATTATATAATAATTAATATAAACTTTACAAACTACCAAATTAAAAATTATCAATAACACAAGAAAAAAGATGTATAAATAATACCCGGTGGTGGCTTTGGAAATTTGAGTCTTGGGTCGCTCATTGTAGATAACAAGATCCGTGCGTCATGTGCTAATCCCTCCTAGCCAGTTAATACATATGTGAATAGCAAATCAAAATCGCATACCGCTAAAATATTTACGGTTGGTATCCTTTTTCTCCCTCTATAATGCATTTGGTCTTCCTCTGGAACAATTATTGCAGTATGGGTTACATCTAAAGCTCGGGGCAATCCTAAAATGAAATATTTATAACATTAATGTATACATGGTGAAATGATTAGAAACTATAAAGATAAATGTGAAATACAAGCTTACCTTGAAATGAGGCATATATCGACTATCATTGACAATTGGCGGTGGGATATCCTTAAATTCAGGATCTCTAGGTTTGAGTATATCTTTATAAAGTCCATTCATTGCATTCAAAACTTCATTAAATACTCTATTAATAATTTCACCATAATGTTAAAAAGCGCTCTTGGGCATTTCTGTTCAAGACACCTTGGCTAATGATATATACGAACAAACCCTCCTCTAAGATTGACATTCTATCCGAAGGCATCAATCCCTATTTGCTTTCGAAATCGACATATAAATGACGGAATGTAATTTGATCCATTCTAAACATGTTAAAACACCTTTTATATGACCATCTAATAATTCATGGATCCACATTTCCCCAATCATATATGAAGTCATGCAAGATTCCTCGTGTATATGTTTAATATAGTAAACAAGAATGCCAACTACTATATACAACACTTTATCTCAAAATTCATCATCATTATCATCGTCATCATCATCACCATCATCCGTATATTTCCATTCCACTACTTGATCATCCATGATTTGATAATTCATATCTGCAAGTTACACTAGTATGATGTAGCCAATTAGGATATATGTAACTTGATAGATAAAAGAAAGTCAAGCACAAATACATTTACATAATTTAGAAATAAAAGTTCACCAATCATACCACAAGTTTCAAGTTGATAATCACAAGTCAACCAACAACATTCCTCCAAAAGTAATCATAGTTGTAATTCAATACATATGATAGCTAGCCATTTCAATACAATTCACAAAAAGAACCATTACCTAAACAATTCAAATGCAAAAGCTAGCTATTGTATCATACAATCCACAAAATATGTTAGACTTACTACTTTAGTTAGCTAAGTTCATAACTAAAGTAATAATAGACTAAGGGACAACTTCATTTTTTATTGTGCTCATCATATAAATACTTCATCCATGCAATTGTATGATCATTTGTAAAACTGTTAAGGATGATTCTTTTCGCGGATTTTCCATCAAAATGCAAGCAAAGGACAACAATGATGGCTCGAGATCTAAGGTAAGAAACTTGGCTAGAGCATCTACAAGGATAGGAGTCGGTTTAATTGCACACACTTTCCTCTTGTTCCTCTCATTTATGGTTTCTAATATGTTATTAAGCCTTTTACACTACATGACAGCTTGCACTTATTTTTACCACCTTCAACCCTTGCATTCTTATTAATTCTTGAAACATTACCCTCATATGGCCTCTTCCCTCTTATTACTTCATCACGTCGATCATTTTGTACCCCTTGAGAAATTGGAGAAGGAGAAGGAGTAGCTAAAGGGGAGCTTTCACGTCACAACTCTTGCCATGTATCAACACCCATGTTTGAGCTAGCATCACTTATCTAAGCAATACTATCAATAGTAAAGGCTACATTTTTAGTAATCTCATTGCTTGTTGGGTGTAGAAGGCATATATACTCCTTGTTCTTGCTCAATGTGATTTGGAGGATGATCTATGTTAGGAGTCATTACACCCTCCCAGTTGCTAAACTACCTCCAAATAACCGATCCATTTTATACTCAACTTCCGTCTTAATTCTTTCATCTCGAAATGTCTTAAATTTGATATCTTCGTATAAAACAAAATAACACAAGAGGGAATTATAAGACTTATTTATAGTCATTCTAGTATCAAAATTATTATAATTTAAAAGCTCTAATAAGTAAACTAACCTAAATCTTTTTTCAACCACCACTCATCACTAGTTGTAATTGTCCATTTTTCATGATCCCATCCTAACTAGTTTCTTTTCCTTTCAATTTTTTCCCCATAAACTCCATCTAACCTTCATCCAATGGTACTTGTTCTTTAGTGGGTCTCTAGTACATGGAAAATTGATTTTGTGCTGTAAGATTACTGCCAATTCAGCCCATTTAATCCTTTGAGAAATTGTCGCTCCTTTATCACCCTTGCTCTTTGATAAGTGCATAAAATGCATTAGTTTCTTGGGCGTTTTGATGCTTTTTTGGAAAAATCGGTTAATAGGAGTGTGTTTGTGCTCCATTTTCACTTGTGTTTTGGTGTTTTGAGATGATTTTGAAGATTTGATCACCAATACCAAGTATTCCCGAGATTAGTGAGTGTTTCGAGCCTTAAGAAGACCAACACGGTCCAACTTTGCAGTCAAAACGCCGTTCCCCTTGATTTCTCAAAGTTTGCATTTCCAGCAACCAACACGGTAGCCCATTTTAGAGGACACTGCCCGTGTTGGAGGTGAGCTTGCCCAGGAGCCTTTACATCGAACACGGGCAGCCCATGTTGGTGGACACAGGTCGTTTTCATTGTTTCGTCGAGTTTTGATGTGCCGGCAGCCAACACGGGCAGCCCGTGTCGGAGGACACGGCCCGTGTTGGAGGTAAATTATGCCGAGATGATTCAGTTTTGATGGTTTCGGCTCTTAATTGCTTCTTAATGGCTTATTTAAGCTGATTTTCGGGCATCAAGTCTAGAAGGCACCATTCATCCTACATATTCATCTATCACCATTTTTCTATACCTTTTATCCACATCAAACCAAATACTTTTGAAGATCGAAGAAGAAGATTGAAGTAGTTGCGGGATTCCATTTGAAGTCGAGAGATTCAAATGGAGCACTTCAAGTCCATCATCTACTTCTTCATTTTTGTTGTTTGAGGTTTGATTTCAAAGTATTGGATTTTATTTAAGCTTTCAATAAATCATGTGTGAGTAGTTTAGTTTTTCTAGGGATTTTTAATCCGAAACAATGTAGTTTGATTAGTTTTCCATGATTTGTGCTTGAATTTTGATTTTGATCAATAGAAGGTTGTGTTTATCATGTTCATGAGTGTTTTGAAGGCCTAGCATATTTGTGTTTAGAGATTAATCTATCATGTACTTGTAAAGTGAAATAGAATAATCCGACAACCAACCTTTCTACCTAGTTTATGAAATTTGAGAAAAGAATAGTAAATTAGGCGATCACTTTGATAATTTGAAATATTTAAGTTTGATTAACTTAAAAGGCATACGAAAGTTGTTTGATAGGTTAATTAGAGCAATTCTATTGAGCATCAAAAGAGCGGTAGAATTTTGTGATTATCGATCCTTGATTTACTTGAAAGAATGATTGCACAAATTTTGTTTTAATAATCAAATTCATTGTTAGGAAAGCAAATCCCTAGATGTTTTTACCCATTGATTTAAGTTTAGATTAATTTCCTTGATTTTAATATTTAGAACTAGTTTAGAGAAAGAAACTCTAAAAACCCGATTAGCTTAGCAATTGAGTAGAGGACTGGTTTAGTGTGTTGCTAGATCGAGTCCTTATGGGATCGACCTTGACTAGCTATAATTTATATACCGTGCGCTATGCGTCTGTCACTCTTCTCAATATGTTCACTAGATATATCACAAAATATGAGAAGATTTTCCCTAAACCAAACAGCATGACCCTCATCACCCTCTTGCTTATCCCTTCTTTTGAGCGGTGCAATCTAAATAAAAAAATAAAAAAATAAGACTTTAAACTATAAATGATGCTAGCTTAAAAGTTGAACGTCACATCTCGAAACCAAAGTAAAAGAGCTACTAAGGGAAAAAAAGGACAATAAAAGAGACAAACATATAATTATTAAATGTCATGGAGCATAAAAATTGAACATCACATCTCGAAACACACCATAGTAAACAACATAGCACAAGTTTGCAATAAGTATTCAATGGCAATCTGTGACTCATAGATACAAGCCAAATGAAACAAGGTGACAACATATTAGCAAATAAGCAACAAATGAAAAATGGTTCTGTTCATTTCTTATTGTTGTTTAGGCCTTCTAATTTCAAACCACATTGAAGATCCCCCATCAAAGTTGAGTCCATCTCCTTTGTGTATCTTAGAAATCTTCTAAAATGTTCACGAACTCACAGTTCACATGCAATAAGATCAAAATCAAA
This sequence comes from Talinum fruticosum, assembly GCA_021018815.1. Lineage (NCBI taxonomy): Eukaryota > Viridiplantae > Streptophyta > Magnoliopsida > Caryophyllales > Talinaceae > Talinum > Talinum fruticosum. The sequence continues at coordinate 3,903,746 of JAITYX010000025.1, read as the reverse complement.
CCAGATGAAAATTGCATAGATTTCTACAATTCGGGTCCAACACATTAGCAAAGCTGTTTTCATAAGAACATCACAAGATACATCGTTTAGACTTTAGACTCTTGATTACAAAACTGGAAGCTTCAAGTTAGATAAAAACCAGTTGAATCTCACCACCCCCCACAAAAGGCCCCAACACACGCAAGCAATATATGTCGTCGAGCTCAAAAGGCCATAACTAATTATGAGAATACGGATGTATACACGATCTCGAGTGTAATTTGTTCCCTCGTATTGCTTGTGCATATTATACTGAAACCAATGGCAACTAGCATATGACCTTGTTGTGACTTAACAATTGTTGGCTCAGAATCAGGTACAAATATTTTCAATTTTACTGGTTTTGGAATCAAAATTCAATAAGGCATTCACCTAAATCTCGATAAAAAAGTATCAACGCACCATACCACTAAAGTAGACCTAACAAATTTCATGAAATGATTGTGCAGTGTGCATAAATGCAACTTTACCTATTTTCTCAAAGTATCACGTCTTATTATTGACAACTTGACTTGAGAAAATTTGCTTTTACTATATTAGCCGATGGAATTAAATCAATTTGACACATCATGAGGAAAGCATGATCGATCAATTTACTAATTAAATATTTGATTTCAATTATTCCAAAGCCTCAAACCACTTTGGATCGAGATTGATTATCAAAAACAAGCCTCAAACAAAAATAATTAAACACAAGTAAAATTCTAAAACAAGCCTCAAACAAAAAAAATTAAACATGGTAAAATTCTAAACCCTAACACCCAAAAATTCATGAATTGGCCTTCTCATAATCACTATCAAGCCATGATAAACATTTGAAAAATTACATAACTCAAGCTATTTGAAATAGATCATAACTCATATGTGCAAAGGAAAAAAATATCAGGAAAAAAGATGAAAAAACAAACTAGAAAAAGAGAGACACAGTATCGAAAATTTGAACAAACCCTAACACCTAAAAAAAGTAATTAAATGATGTACCTTCATGCTTAGATGTGTGAAAATCATCCTCTATAATGGCCTCTTCTCATATTAATTTGGACAATTAGGAAGAGAGGAAGGAGGAAGAAAGAACGAAGAGAGCGAGAGGGAAGAAAGAACGGCAATTGATTTTGGAAATACAACAATAGGGTTTTCTTAATTTCCAATGGCAATTAACGTAATTATGTAAAAACTATGAAGGATAATAAAGTAATTTTATGTATTAATAGTAATCAACTCTCTCAAAAAGCTCTTCCAAATAGCTTATTATAAAAGAGTTTTTGGGTCAAAAACCTATTCCAAAAGGTCTTTACCAAACACATCCTTTAACTTTTTGACCTAGTCAAACAGACTAAAAAGAGTTTTTTGAGGGTAAAAGGCTGATTGCCAAACACCCCCAAAGTTTCAATGACGATTTTATTAATCTTTTCAATTTTATAATTAATTTGCAGAATTCCGGGATATTATTTACTAATTAAAGGACAAATAAAAACTAGGGTTTTGGTCCCACTTGTGAGGCTTTAGGGCCGATTGGTGTGAAAACACCAATTAGGATCGAAGCCTCGCCTGCCGACCATTCGGTGCAAGTGGTAGCCTGCACCCATTGGTGGCGGCGCCGGCCAGTGGCTAGGGCTGAGGTAATTAGCCTCGGCCTCTGCCTTTGTTGGCATATCCAAAACCAATTTCTTTTATCCCTACAATCGGAAAATACCGAGATGCGAATTCAATAAGAATAAAACATAAAATAAGGGAGTTGCCAGTAAGTTTTTAGGATGAAAACTAACAAAAACAAAAAAACTTACTCTTCCAATCTTAGTATGGGAAAACTAAGACTAAAAGAGGTTAAAGTTGACTCCACCAGTCTTTAACCGTGAACCGGATTCGGGGCGAGGATATAAAACGTAGGAAAACCCTTCCATTCCATCCGTCCGAAGACGACCATTACTAGTTTGAGTAGTGAAGTAAAATAATATAAACAAACAAGCAAGCGACATATTATAACGATAAATAAAAACAACCAAATGGAATTAAAGGAAAAGCAATAAAGAAAGCGGTAAAGAAAGTTATAAAGGAAAGAAAAGTGATAAAGAAAAGAAAAGTGAAAAACTAAAAGAATTACATCGGGTAGGGAGGAATGAAAAGGAGCAATTACATATCTTAAACCACAATACGGAAAGCGATAAATAAAGCATAAATTAAATAATCATTTGAAGGCTAAACAATTGCCCTTAGGTTATCCTACCTTGTTGATCCGGATCTCCACACTAGATCTCTTGATGCAACGGCGACAAGAAAAAGAAAAAGGGCTTGTTTTTATGGATTATGTGAAAGGTGAATGTGTAAAGAATTGGAGAGATCGAGTTGAATAAGTGCCTAGAGATCAGAATAACTGAATATTCTTTAGCTCTTTACACAAATTCAACGAGTGGTGAGTGGAAAAGATAAATGTTTGAGATTGATTTCGATAGAGTAACGTTTAGGTATGAGTGCTTTGGTTAGCTTTACGCAACATTACGCATAGGAGAAAGTCGTATGGGAATGAGATCCAAGGCTCTCTATTTATAGGGGAGAACCTAGGTCACAAATGACCTAGGGTTTGCCTCCATCCTGCCGTCCAAATAGCGAGAAACAAAAATGGGCTAATATCTTAAGAGATTAAAGCTGGATAGAGAAGATAGAATTGGATAGAACTCGGTTGGTGGGTGTTGGCCACCCGGGCGCTCCTAAGGTTTCGTGCCATACCGTGTTTCTAAAGGATTCTCCAAGCCAAAATGCAGCATTTCACTTAAATCTTCGGGATGGAAGGTGTCGACCATGACGTCATTTTGAGGGGAAAAGCTCCTAGTCTCGTGTGCACTTGTCTTGTGGAGCTTAAACACTACACTTTGATGCTCGTGATCATGAAATGCAACACTTTAACACCTGTCTTCGGGTCTTCACCTCCTTGTCTGATCGGACAAAAGTAAAATGCAATATTCTAAACTTGGAATTTCCCGGCACATAGTGGGACTCCATTGTTTACGAAGGTTTGGCCCGGTTCTTAGATGGCCCAAAAGAAAGGGGGATTTGTGGATCGACCTAAGGTAAAAGGCGGTTTATTTGGTGCTGGGGGTTCTTTGTGGTTTATCGGCTTATGTTGCACCAATCGAATCATAGTTCGAGATCTAGATCCTCAAACAGGACTCGAGATTTCATCATCGAGCCAACGAGAATAAAATACGAAAATAAAGAGATAAGAGACGAAACTTTTTAGGTGTCTACAGCGAACACATGTAACGTTCGATTCGTTAGTTAGAAATCCTAATTGATATGGTTATGTTATGATATGATTATCTTAAAGTACATTGATTATAAATGATATAAATATGTTTATATGAGTTATATTGATTGTACTTGAGTTGGAACTTGCTTACGTGAATTGCTAATTGTGAAGGTGTTACTTATGAAGTTATTGAGCATGATTTATATGAATTAAGTGTATCTTGTCGATAAGTAATAAGAAAATAGTAAGAAAATAAGAAATATAAACAACTAGAGAAGGGAAAAAGGATTATATTATTGATCTAAGACCCTACGAATTGAAGAACCCTCCGAAGTCGTGGCCATAGAAGTGTCTCGTCAACTAAATCCACGAATTATTTTGCTTCCACGAATTATTGACACTATACGTCCTTTAGAGTTTGAGGCAAGCCTCGAGGCCATGAATTATATTGCCTCGAGGCCACTAATTATTTTGCCTCCAAGAATTGAGCCCACAAATTATTTTGGCTCTAAGAATTAAAGAACTAGGTCTTCAAAGTGGGACATAAATCTTCTTTCCATTCGAATGAATATGACTTGAACCAAGAATTATGATATAAAGAAATAAATGATTATGGATCATGTATAAGAAAGAAATAATCAATGATTTACATGATCATCGAATATACGAATGAGCTCAAGAAGAAGAATGAATCTTGTTTTCGTACGATGCTTATATGACGTAAGACGTGAACTATGATATGATATGATTTACGTAATAAATGACTTACATGATGTATAATTGTATGAAGTATTTGCATAGAACGAATAAATGAAGTATGTCTTGATTGATTTCATGAGTGAGTGATGTCATATGCGCTGCTCGGTAAGTTGGTAAGTTTAGTATTTTGCGTATCTTGAGCATGTATATCCTGAAATGTATGTTATTAATGAATGCTGAGCTTACGTGTGATTGCAAATGAATAAATGTGTAACGTGAAACAAGGGGTTGGGTTTGGGTTGTTCACCGGGCTCGTGGAGCTCATGACCTCACCAACATTTTCAGGTACACAATTAAGACTCCTAGGAGTTAGCTTTGTGGCTTTTAGAAGAAGCGGACGAACGGATAGGTATCCTCGAACTTGTTATGTGTTTTATATTTCCAAGATGTAAAGATCATGAAGACTCGAGGCTCCGAAACTAGATTATTCTGATTAATATCTAAGGACTCGGTACAAACCTCATCCTTCATAAGTTTTGATTACAAGTCATTCCGAGTGTTATAGAAACTCCTACGTAAGTTTTCATTCGATTCTCATTGGATCGAAATCACATTATTGTTTATCCTCTCACATTGACATTTACGAGTCACTCGGACATAACTCAGATTTATCGCATGATCAAATAATCTCTCTAACACTTCTTATCCGAGGTCCGATTGCTTATCTTGAAGTAAAGTGAATTACAACGTTAATTCATCTCTCTAAGTTAGTATGTTTGATTGAGAGTTATCTCGTCCGGATCAAGTCCGTATACGCTGATGTTTTCACTCTTCTAACTTGATCTTTCTTAGGACTGACTCGATGGAATTTGAGTATAATGAATATTAGATTCAGAAAATTCCACTCTTCTAGGCCTCGAGATAATTGTGTACTTAATTATCCTAATTAAATTATTATCTATGCCTAATCTTGGACAAAAGTATTTTATACTTTGAGAACCAAAATGATTTACTTTTGTAGGTTATCCAAATGAGGTTATCTTATTTTGAATTACAAAAGTAACCGGCTTCAAGCTGGTAATCACCAGCAGAGAAGGCTTTTCTACTTCGAACATGGCCCGGACGCCGTGTCGGGGTTGTTTGTTTCCAAAACTAGAAAAACTTCAACGCTAAGCTCAACGATGGTTTCCACGTTAATTTTCGGACAACACCAACTAATTGGAGCACCTTTAGGAGTCAAGAGCCATTACACGACGTTCACATCTCAACGAATATTTTCCGAGCGACTCGGAAGAACCGTTACAATGGTCACAAAGGACTTCGTTTAGAAATTAGTCACAACGGCTAATCTACTTGGCCATCTATAAATAGAAGCCAACTCTCAAGACTTGAAGATTGCCGAATTATTGTTGATACACTTAAGCAAAAGTCATTGTATTCATATTCAATCTTCTACTTACAACTCCTTGCTTGTAATTCTTACTTTCCGAGTTGTAAAGTATTGTAATCGATTACATACTCTTTCTTACTTTCGAGTAAGGTCCCTTGATCGAGTCGTAATGGTTAACTCAGCTCGGTTGTCCCTAACTCGTAAAGATTACCTCGGTTAGGAAGTACTAGATCGGATAAGGGAATTTTTTAGTCTAGGAAAACCTTGTAAGGAGTTGTTTAAGAGAGCAATTCTGGTTGAGTCGATCTGCTGTATTTTGTGGATTCAAAATAGTGGATTTGACTTGGTGCTTAGACTAGCACTCTCCGTGGTTTTACGCCCCGGAAGGGTTTCCACGTATATCCGTGTTTACACTTTTATGAGTCCAATCTACTCAGATTGTTTAGTTCATTCTCTTCAAAGCTTAAATCTTCCAAGTTTATTAAAATTTTCTCATCACCCTATTCACTCCCCTCTAGGGTGACTAAGACTCTCCAAGAGTAAACTTTCGGATAAGTTGTATGATATATGTTGAACTGTATTTTGATTATGAATATGAAAGATCAATGTGTTTACTCCGAGCGTGTGACTCGTTGAGTTTATAAATGTGTTTTGTGTAGGGTTTAAGGCTTTGAGCCTATGGGATTAGCCAAATTACGGAGGAAACTCTGCCGAAATGTTTTAGAAAAACCTTCGAAAACCTAGAAACACGCTTTTGCCAATCTAAGAGAAAGCTAGTCAACCTAAATTGAGATCTTAAGTAGCCTTAGGGGTTCTTCTCGGGAACCCCGACATGTAATAAGCCGACCCGGGCCGGGTGGGGTGTTATAGAAATATCTAATTCACTTTGTGTCGAATGTAAAAATAATAATTTATCCTTAAAAAACGTACCCAATATAACAATTACAAAGCAGTTACTATGCTTTTGATTTACTTTTGTATATGCAAATATAATTTTCCAATAAATAAATTGATGACTACATAACAATTTAAATTCTCAATTAACTTCGATCTATCCATACTCGAGTACATATTAACAAAAGCGACACTGCAAAACTATAATAATTTGAAAATTACAAAGCTCATTAAAAAGGATGAATTTAATGTAAAATATCCAATTCACTTTGTGTCGAATATAATAATAATAATTTATCCTTGAAAAAAAGGGACCCAATATAAAAATTGTAAAGCGATTAATAATGTGCTTTTGGTTACAGCTTACGGATGGAAATATAATTTTCAACAAATAAATCGATGGTTACATAACAATTTAAATTCTCAATTAAGCTGCTAAATCTGTCCATACTCGAGTACATATTAAAAAAAGCAGCCTGCAAACCATAATAATCCGAAAATTACAATATTCACTAAAAAGAATGAATTTGACGGAAATATCCAATTCACTTTATGTTCAATATAAAAATAATAATTTATCTTTGAAAGAAAGGGACCCAATATAAAACTTACAAAGAACTTAATGTGCTTTTGATTTACTTTTTGTGGATGCAAATATAATTTTCCAAATATCCAATAAGAAAGTTATGCACTTTAATTTCTTTTTTTAAAAAAGAAATCATGGTATTCAACTAAAATTCAGAAAAAATCATAATAATTGGAATTATCTTTAGTGTTTGATATTTTATGAAGGAGTAAAAGATGCACGAAAGATGTGGGATCAATAGAGCTTATTGTATGAGTTTTTCTATTATTATTATTATTATTATTATTATTATTATTATTATTATTATTATTATTATTATTATTATTATTATTATTATTATTATTATTATTATTATTATTATTATTACTGTGGCAAGTGAGAGTTGGAGAGTCAATAGATGAGTGGAAACCTTTTTTAAGGATAAAATTATTATTTTTATATTGGTTAAAATAGAGCTAGCAAAACTACTCGAAGTAAACGGGTTGAACCAAATGACCGAAACCCAAACCGAACCGACATCCGAAACAGTTGAACCGATTTTGACACGAAACCCGAAAATTAACCAACCCGAAACCGAATCGACCCAAAATTTAATGAACCCGATTAAGACTCGAACCAAAATGACCCGATTCGAAATCGAAATATAATTAACCCGATTAAGCCCCGAATCCGAAAATGACCCGAACCAAATTAGACCCGGACCGATTCAACTTGAATAAAAATGACATGGACCCGAACTAACTCAAATCCGTGTTTGACCCAACCCACATTAGATGGGTTTACGTAATTTTTTTATCTTTTTGGTGGGACTCTCTGGATGGTACAATTTTGATCGATCCCAAATCCTGTTCAAGCGGATCCATACCATTCGATGATGGTGGACTTGATAGTGTTCTATATGGTTCTCTAAACCATACCGAAACCATCCTCGAAGCCTACCCGAACCGACATTGATCAACCCGAACTCAAAATGACCCCAATTAACTTCACGCGAAATTGATTCGATTAGAAATGAACACGAACCGAACCCGAATGAGTTTGACCTGAAGTTGAACCAAATCGAAGTTGACCCGAACCGAAACCGAACTCGACTCGAACAATATCAATCCGAAGTTGACCCAAACCGAAACCGAACTCGACCCCAATGTGATCGACCGAAGTTGACCCGAACCGAAACCGAATCTGACCTGAACAATATCGATCCGAAGTTGACCCAAACCGAAACCGAACTCGACCCCAACGTGATCGACTCGAAGTTGTCCCGAACCGAACCCGAACCACATGACCCGATTGTCAAGTCTAATTAAAACTCCTAAATTCACTCTCATGCCACCATTTAATAATTTTAAAAACATTGTTATTATGTATAGTATCGATTTTACTTAGTTAGAGTGATTTAGGTTAATATAATGAATTTTTTTAGAGAACAAGTTGTATTCAATGTGGTTATGTTTTAACTAAAGGGAAAAGGACAACGAGATGGAAAACTCTTAAAGGTAGGGATGGTAATGGCACAGAGACAAAACTTCATCCATAAGCAGGTACATAGGACGGGGTAGATTTTGTCCTTATTCCCCGCCCCTCTCCACCGTTTTTCTCTCTCCTCTCTCATTTTGAGTCGTCTCTCATCTATTCTATCTCCTCTCTTTTCTCTCTCTTGTTGTCATATCTGTGTGCTTCTCATATGTGTGTGCTTGGAAGAAAGCTTCATCTTCCCATACTCCATATCCATCTTAAAATACCATACTCTCTCTCTCTTTCTCCCTCTCTACCATCTCCACGTGAGATTCCAAGTGGAAAAGTCAAGGTTTCCAACACAGAGCCACTGCCTCCCTAAAACCGCTAGAGCAATGACCCGCCTTGTTAAATTCTAGTTACAGACCGCCTTATGGTCCATAGCCCTACGCTTATGTCGTCACACTACTTAAGATCAGAGTCCAACACCTATGTTTTATGAATTAGAAACCTGGTTATTTTTTTCTATTTTTCTAAATTGTGCAAATCGAATCTTATTAACTATTTTTGCATTGTTTTGATATTGAACAGCTAAATTCTTTGAGACTTATTGGTTTTATTTAATTGTTTTTATCTAAATTGGTTTGAATTCAAGTTTGATTTAGCTTGTTCTTGGGGACCCATCGAGGCTAGGGAGAAACCTCTTCCCTCGAAGCAGGGAGAGGGGTGGGGATGAGGACTAGGAGGGTACTCCTCGGCCCGGCCCGTTACCATCTCTACTTATAGACAAAAGTCTTGAAGCCCAAAACACATATATCTCTTTCTAGAAAGTTGAATAAATACAATCAAATAAATCCTTTACTGATTATTATATATACATTGATCATAATTAAATTATGGTCCTCATCATACTCAACCTTGAAATAGGTTGCAGTCCAATGAATTTTATTCTCCTACAATCCTAATAAGGGTATAGTCTCTTATAACGTTTGAAAATGTTATCAGCTCAACTAATTACTCCTTCTATTTGATAATGATAGTCCCGTCTAAACAATGAAACTTTTTAGGGAAACATCATTAAATGGATTTTTTCTAGAGATAAATTTTAATATTAATAATGGTAAAATAGATATTGTTTTGGGACTCTCATGAAAGGAAAAATGTACTATCATTATGGAGTTGAGGGAATAGCAGTAGTTATATGTAGTTTAGGAAAACCTTAACGAGTATTTGACATATATGACTGAGCAAATGCCATAGTTTTTTCTTTTTAACGAGTAAATACTTTTTAGTGAAATTAGACAAAGTGAGCGAAGTGGTAAGAAAAATCTACCAGGTCCAGCCACCACCGCAAGGTAATTTTTGTTTTCTTTTACATTTAACTTGTTCACACATAAAAGTTAAGCAAAGTATGATGTGAGATATTTTTGTGGAATTAAATTGAGATTCCTATCAATATAGTCTGTCCAAAAGGGCAACGTTTTCTTATATATGTGTGCACACGCACATACATCACATTGTTGGGGTTTTTAAGTATCAACTTAGATTTTTGGTTAAGTTAATTCTTAAATGTAGTATTACAGATCTTCTAAGCAGGTCTCTAATGTGTGGTGCCAAGGGGCTGACACCACTTGGAAGTTGAGTACAGAAGATTAGGCTTGCTGGGTGAGTTTTAGTGTGTACTCAGAACGGTAAATAGCTAGGAGCAAGCACTAGAGCTTCTGTAGGGCGCTACCAAGGCACGATATGCTACCGAGGTGAAGGACTGGCAACTACTGTGGATAAGCGCTACCGAGGACAACTTTGGGTGCTACCAAAGACAAGCAAGCGTTGGACACTGCTGATAAGTAGCAGGTGACAAGCGTTAAGCACTGGTGCTGAGATAAACACTAACGGATGATGAAGATGGCGCTTTGCAAGAGGTAAACGCATGGCAATGGACAGACGTTGAGCAAGTGACTAGTGAGCGACAAAGTCTAGCGTCAAACTAGCGGTAACAAGGGAACTATATGAATGAGCTGAAGGCGTAACACCACCACTCAAGTTAAGATTGAGCTGTAGGGTAACCACCGCTCATTCCAAGAGGAACACCTATAGTGCATAAAGAATAAACCACCAACACTAGATTAAAATTCCTACTCCTAAAAATAAGTCCAACCTTTGGAGTTTGTCTTTGAGGGGGCAGTAGAAGCTGACAAATTCATAATTTCAGCATTTAGTTAATACAAGTGAGGGAGGAGGCTATATATAGCCCAGCTCAAAATTACATGCTTAAAAGATGCTTAAAATAAAGTACAACACTTAAGGCTAAACTAGGCAAGGTTATGAGCTAATAATGAGCAATGTACAAAAGGATTTTACTAACACAACTTATATAAAAGAAATAAGCTAGAAGAACTGGCAACACAAGCAGCGACTTCCAGCTCATCTAGGCTACTTGGCGGCTGGCCAATGAGAAGTTAGTAGCAGCTCACCTATTGGGTCAATTATTGGCCTCTCCCATGCTGTAATGGGAAAATTAAATACCGATGTAGCAAAGCAACCATCTGTACAAAACTTGCAGTGCCTGGAGAATAGAGAAAAAGGAACAACAAATCATAACTTGCTTATCCCATCATAACCCTATTTTTGGTGTAGCTGGTTTTTCAAGTTAGAAGCCTCCAAATTTCAAGGCAGGATGTTAGGATCGATCTTCTAGAAGTCAATTAACATGACCAAACAAGAAACCCCCAAAAATAATGAGTTAGTAGCTTTACTGACTTAATTAAGAAAACCGCACAGATTAGAGTCAAATATGCGATAGGTGCATTAAACATGTGATTAGTCAAAAACTATTACTCATTTGCCAAAAAAATTAAGGGGCATGAAATAGACTCATTGAGGAGTCCAGCAACGTAGGAAACATATCTAAACTCGTGTTAGAACATCTTCAATCAGTCAGCACAAAATGGTGCAAATTAAGGGTAAAATGTGTAACAAGGCTTAAGTTAAGGTTGTCTTTTGCCACCCTTAACAACGATCATCTCCTAGGACATTTGGGACACCTTGCCACATCTCAATCTCCAATTCAGATCCCAGTAACCTATATATTGATTTGTTACAAAAGGTTAGGTGAGCCTCCACAGTATCCACACTTTAAGGCTCTGTTTGGACTTAGGAAAATAGTTTGGAAAAAAAAATTTGGAAAATGATTTTTTTTCCTTTGTTCGGATTAAAGAAAAAGAGATGGAAAAAAATTTAAAAGAAAGTATGGGAAAAGGTTAAGGAAAGTTAGTGTAAAATATTTTCTTTACTAAAACCAAAGGAAAATGTTTGGAAAATAAACTCAAGCCCTCCACGAAGGCCCCCTGCTCTTTGCTCGGCCTCTTCGCTCCTCCTGTTCGCATCCTGGTCCACCTCTCCGTGTCCTGCTCCACCGGTGTCCTTCTTCGCCGGCGCTAAGGAGGACCTCCCCGAGCCCCTTGCTTCCCACGGCTCTTCTCTCACCGGGCTCTCCTCTCCTCACTCTCCTCGCGCTATTATCTGCCGGTGCTCTTCTTTGCCATTGATCTCTATCCTTCGAGCAACGGGTTCGCTCTTTCGGTAAATCTCTCTCTCTCTCTCCTCTGGTAGCCTATCCCCTTCTCATATCTCGCAAACTAGGGTTTTAGGGTTCAATCTGGATTCAAGTGTTTTTGGGTTCATTTGGACAAATTATGTGAATTTGTGGGAATTTGATGTTGTGTATTTGTGATTGAGTGGATTTATCCATCCGGGTTGGTTCAATTTACGTAGATACAAGGAGAAATTTAATTGAAAAATTCTTGTGGGACATTCATCCTAGCAGTGATATATGCAACGACAGTGGGCTGCCCGTACATTACTCTCCTTTCTTTCCTTGCTCTTTTGTAGGTCATGAGTAAAATTCTTGCCATATATTAAATTTAAATTCCACCGAAGTTGGTAGATGTCTTTGTTCGGTCATGGATTATATTGTGTGGAATTGTGTTTCACATTTTAACCGAGAGATAGGTCTCGTATCTCCGAGGTTTAGCACCTCTCCACCCCCTCCCGGCCTGCTAAAAGTCTTGTTTAGAACCCTTGAGACTTGAGAGTTAAATCCTAGAGTTATCGATACGAGTAGAAATGATTGATTAGTAACTCTCTAGAAGCAAGAAGTCATGATTTGGAACTTTGGATTAAGATTAGCACATCCGGAAAATTCTTTTGGGGTGGAGTTGATGCTGCTAACCGACTATCGGCCAATTTGAAGAAAAGAAGGCATGGTTTATCTCTTTCGAAACTTTTATTTGAACATTAGACAAGACAATAGTAGCCTAGTGTGGTTCCTGTGGAGCATGTCTAGGAGATCCGAGATATGGTAGCATTGGCAGTCTATGTGGAGAGTTTGTTGTAATGTTATTCACTTCTTTTACCATATGAGCATACATAATTGGGATGTTTGTACTTCATCCTCTCTCTTGGTAAGAGGGACACAGAGACTTGATGGTGCTCCATAGGATAGCTCGGGATGCTAACTTCTCTTGTGAGGGAAGCATGAACTCACAATGGTGCTTGTGAGGACTTGACGTTTTTGGCTACGAGTCTATGATAGCTGAGACATTGCCCGTTATTTATTTCATCTGTTTGGAAGATTTCAACCGAAAAACTTCCTAAGAAGAAAATTTCAAAGCTATTGAGGCTTTCTCCCCCTAAATTTGAAGAATCTATTGAAATTTGAGCGCAAAAATTTACGAGCGGACAAAATGATGGCATGCCCATATATGTCATCCTTCGGAAAATTTAGCCTTTCTAACATCGGTATAACTGCTCTATTCTATCGCGCACAATGTAGTTGCATGTCGGTCTCTTTGCTGATCGACTATTTTGCCGTCTTGTTTTGCGAGTTAAGATGATCGGGATATCCAAAAGACGGAGTCATTACTTGTACAGGGAGAAAATAGTTGAATATGCGGTCTTGGATGCCGGTTTGTAAATCAATAGCAGTATAATGCATCAACAGTCGTTCTCCATGGGATTGGTTACGCTTTTCGATCCAAGGTCACTTGTGAATAACGTTCAAATCAATTGTGATTACGCGAGATGATTTTGGACATGTCATTATAGGCATATCAAATTGTTTTATTGACTAAAATCCTTTGTTGAATGAATTGTATGTATGATAAACAAGCTGTTGTGTCAAACCAAAAAAAAAAAGGGGAAAGAAATGTTATTATCAATGGGAAGTGATGTAATTTTAACATAATATTTAATCATTGTGATTATTTCTTGGTGGCCTTCTACGGAATTATCTATGTGAAATTTGAACTTTTATTTTTCTAAGTTGTTACTCCTAAGCACATGTACAAAATATTACAACAAAAGGGAAAAATTCTCCTATTCATGCTTACATACAATAGTTTAATGAAGTTAGAAACTCAATAGGTTAGGGTTTTTTTTTCCCAATCAATTTTCCTACTTCCAAACAATGGAAAAAATGTTAGTTGGAAAATCAAATTTTTCCTTGTGTTTTTCTCTAATCCAAACAAGGGGAAAAAAAGTTTCTCTCAACTTTTTTTCCTTCTCATTTTCTTTCCAACCTACTTTCCTAGGTCCAAATAGAGCCTAAGTTTAAAAGGCATTTGTGTAAGGGGAGTGTCGAGTACAAAATCATGTTGTGTCCTTTAACCATCCGTGTAAATATTTGTTTGATTTGGTTCTCAAATAAAATTGAACATTAGGCATTTTAGGGGACTTTTAAAATATGCTTATGTACCTCAGGAAATGTAACTATTGTAATCTAATCATTATCATGTTGGGGGCACCACACATTAAAAGCCATACATGCAATTCAATATTGATAAATATATATATATGCCATGTATGAGTCCTGCAAGGATTGTAATTTCTCGAGTGTACTAATTGCAGTGGGATTTGCATAACTCCGGAAAAACACTTGTAAAGATGATGAACGTGCGCGCAAAAGAAATACCAACAGCAAAGCCTTCAATCAACAGCACCATATCTCCTTCTTATCCTCATAAATAGAACAATGAACTACATGCCTGAATTAACCCGATGGATGCATGAGATGAGCAACATGGATAGGTGCTGGATTAACCAATTATGAGCTGAATGTCCTATTCATCATTCGCCAGGTGAAGATCTACTAGCCTTTCTTAAGGGATGCTGTTGCCTCATTGGGATCGTCACCATCATGTCTTTAGGTTTGGGGATAATAAAGCTGTGTCCCTTGCTCGAAGAGCTCAATGCCACGAGAGAAAGTTTTAGGCAAACAAAACCTGTTATTCCCAAATTCTCGGAAAATCTTCATGAAAAGTACAAATACCTACTAAAAGCGAGTAATAAGAATCTAGGGTGGATTCTTATTGGCAATCGAGTGAGTTTAACCAATCTGATGAAACACTACCGCAACATGTATGCCTATGCTTGAGTCCATCATCATCTCGAGGCGACCGGCTATCATCAACTACATGATAGGCGAATTTCTATTAGTTGGAGGCCACGAAAGCTTAGCACCGGTGACTCTACTAATTCCCTAACTCCACCGATAGAAGTTGAAATGATAATTGGCTTAGACCAAGTTGAAACCAACACTGAACGAATTTCTGCGGAAGTCCTTTGTTATTGCGAGTAAGCATAAAACAATGAACGAAAGCAAGTGAACGCCCACCGATTGGCGGCGCCGCCGGAGGTCGAGGGGCTTCCGGTTTACGCTGAAAAATTTGAACTTTCGTTCCTGCCTTTTTGTCGCTATTTATTATTTCGATTTTGCTCCTGTTGGGTGTAAAAAGTTAGACTTTGACCGTGGAGGACACCAATATTTAATTTTGCATCTGTGATGTTCGGATCTCGGTTAATGGAGCATCTAAGGCTTATTGATATTCCTCCGAAGTTGGATATATACATGGCGACGCACTTACGCCAATTGAAACGAAACCGGTGGTAGCCGATTACCCGACCTCATGATGGGAAGAATATCTCGAAATCATGGTAACGAACTTCTATGTTATGTTAAACCCTAGAAGGTGTCCCGATTCGTAACACACATCACACAAGCACCCATACATACGTTTATTGAGCTTAGAGGAGAGTACGTATTACTTCCCCAGTCGTGTGTTGCGGTAAATGGGTATAGATCAAGTAATACCATTATTGGATTGTATCCGGCCTACAACCTTTGATTTATTCGGAGGGCATGGTAGCTCTAGACGAACTGGATTGTGGCCCGAATATTGGAGAGGTCTGCCAAACTGCCGACTCCGGTAAACTTACCGATACCTGAAGGAGTTACGAACACCACTTGTTTCTCCCTATTATCTAGAGTGGATAACAAAAGTAGATCCCGAACGATGAAAGGCACTCGAGACTTAGAGAGCTGAATCCTGAAGAAGCCGTCCCTGTTGTTGTCCCTCCGCAAATTCGTGAAGTAAACCCTTGGATGGCTGTACGCGCCCGTCGAAGAGAAACTGAAGCTAAAGAAACTAAAGAAAGGAGGGCCCGCCGAATCTAAGAACTAAAGGAACGCACCCGAGATGAGGAAGCTGAGTCTAGCAATCCTAAGGGAAAGAAAGTGAAAATAGATTAGGGCTTAGACTCTTAGGATAGAATGAAAGAAAAGGAGGATTACTTTTGCCTCTTTAGAACGAGTGTTTATTTATTTTACAAGTAGTATGCTTGCCGAGTATTTCCCTTTATCAGCTATGTAATTGGGTAAGTAGTAGGCTTACCTTTTATTGAATAAAAGTAAGTATTTTGCTATACTTTTATATTTTTGTCGCTCACTTGGAGGTAAAATATAAGCAAATAAATTGGACCGCCTAGTTAGACTATCCTAAAAAAGAATAACGAGACTAACTAATTGGGCGATCCAATGAATTAATGAACCAAGGAAAACCAGAATAAAAAGGGAAAACCGAGGCCAATTCACCAGGTGGTGGTAGGCGCCGCCTTGGCCTAGCTTCGATTGGGCTAGGCTTGGCCAACTGCCTAGGAGCATGTTAGGTGTAATACTTCTTCAACCGATCTAAATTGGTGTACTTGGAAAAAATCTCTTCTCCGTCCAAATCAGTTAACTTTACCGCTCCGCCGGGTAAAATCTAATTAAGTATGAATGGGCTTAACCTTCCCTCAAGGGTCTTGAATTAGTGCTCTTATCTCTTTAAGGACCAAATCCCCAATTTACAAATTGTGAGGCTTAACCTTCTTATTAAATACCTTGGATATACGAGCAAATAACTAACTCCTCATAACGTGCTTTGACCCACTCGGCGTCTAGAATTTGGTCGTCAACGATGATCCTTAACGAAGGAATGACAATCTCAATTGGAAGGACTGCTTCTATGCCATCGAATAAAGAATAAAGCGTTTCTTCCGTAGAGGTTCTAATAGAAGTTCTATAACCCAATAAAGCAAAAGGTAATTTATCCGGCCAATCCTTATAACTAACTACCATTTTCTCCACTATCTTTCGAATATTCTTATTAGCGGCCTCAATCGCTTCGTTAGTTTGAGGGCGATACGAGGAAGATTTGTGATGTTGGATGTTATACTTATCCAACAAATCCGCTACTTCTTAAAATGTCTACCATGGTTACTTATTAACTCGTGGGGCACCCCATAACGACACATAATGTTCTAGGTGAGGAATTTGGCTACCTGTTTCGACGTCAAAGTTGCATAGGAAGCCGCCTATACCCATTTGGTGAAGTAGTCGATTGCTACTAACACGAATTCGTGATCACTTGTTCCTTTAGGAGTCACCTTGCAAATAATGTCTATTCCCCAAATTGAAAATGGCTAGGGTGAAGATAGTGTAGTAAGAAATGACGGGGGTTGGTGTTGTAGATTTGCATACACCTTACACTTATGGCATCGTCTAACAAATTCATGACAATCCACTCGCCATGGTTGACCAGTAATAACCAAGTCTCCGAACCTTCGGGCCAACATCCTACCATTCATGTGAGGTCCACATCCCCCACCATAAATCTCTTCCACGATGCACTTTGCTTCATGTTCATTGACACAAAGTAAGTTAATCCCGAGTTAGTTTTCTTAAACAATTGCCTCGATTGATAAAGAATTGGGCAACATCCTAATGGCTTTTTAGGCTCTAGATGTGGAGTCCATGGGATATTCTTGTTATCCAAATATTGGTAAATATCATGATACCAACTAGTATGGTTAGTATTAGACACTTGTAAGGTATAGACGTACGCAGTCTTACTTCGTCGCTCAATGTGAACGGGCATTGAGTGAACGCTAGTAGGGATATTGAGCATGGATGCTAACTTAGCTAACACATCCGCAGATTGATTATCATCCCTAGGAAGGTAAGTGAAAGAGATATTCTCAAAATGTTAAGATAATTTCGTCAAGTATGCCTGGTAGGGTGCAAAGGCCTCACTACATACCTTCCACCTTTGCTAAATTTGATTGATGATCAAACTAGAATCTCCGAAAACACCGATATTCTTGACCCCGATTTCTTTTGTAGCCCCAAGTCTTTTGATACAAGCCTCGTACTCTGCAGTGTTAATGGTGACCTTGAAGTCTAGTTTGAGTGAAATGGAAGTAGAAATTCTAATTAGAAAGAGATAAGAGGTTTGTAATTGGAAGCGCCATCAAAGTACATTGTCCAAACGTCCACTTCGCTTGTAAAATGTCAACATCCGAAAAGTCAAGGTGTTCTGGTTGCGATTCAGCCATAGGTAAATCACTTAAGAATTCCGACACTACCCTTCCTTTGATCGCTTTGCGGGGCAAACTTGAGTTCGAATTCCGATAGCATGACGATCCATCGTGCTATCTTACTGCCGATAGTCGGTTGCTCAAGTATGTACTTAATAGGATCCATAGGTGCTACCACATGTACCGTGTTGGCTAACATGTAGTGTCCGAGCTTCTTGGTAGCACGGACTAAAGATAAAGATGTCTTCTCTAGTGGCGTATATCTAGTCTCGTAATCCAGGAACATCTTACTTAGATAGTACATCACACGTTCTTCTTTCCCCGTCTCGTTGAGCTAGCATGGCTCCCATAGCGGTTTCCGTTGTGGTCGGATATAAAAGTAAAGGTTTCCCTAATTGGGGTAGAGCTAACACTCGGAGGATTAGCCGGATATTTCTTAACCTTCTCGAATGCTTGTTGGCACTCGGCATCCCAAAGGGGCTCAAATCCTTACTTTAACTTCTTGAAAATAGGTTCACGCGACCATAGTCGGCTTTGATATGAAATGACTAATGTACTGCGAATGTCCTATGAAACCTCTTATCTCTTTATTCATACTTAGTGGAGAGATCTCCTGAATGGCTTTGATCTTGGATGGATCAACCTCGATTCCTCTAAGACTAACAACATAACCTAACAGCTTACTGAAGTTACTCCAAAGGCACACTTTTGAGGATTAAGGCGTATGTTGTATTTCCCGAGTTTATGGAAGAATTTTCTCGAGTCGGGTAAGTGCCCTGCCATATCCTTGGATTTTACGATCATATCATCTATATAAACTTCAGCTTCTTTATGGATCATATCATACAATAGTGTTATTATCTGTCCTTTGATACGTTACACTAGCATTTTTTAGCTCAAATGGCATCATCACATAACATAAGTTCCCTATTTAGTGATAAAAGTCGTCTTTTCCATGTCTTCTTCAACCATCTTCACCGCTTATGTCTAGTATAACCATCCATGAATGAGAGTAAAGCATGATCCGTTGTATTATCTATCGGAAGATCAATATAAGGCAACGAGAAAATCATCCTTAGGACTCGGTCTTGTTTAAATCCACGAAGTTTATGCACATACGAACTCTTCTATCTCGTCTTCGAGATTGGAACTATATTTGCTACCCACCGAGGATAGTGAACAACCTTAATGAACCCAGACCTCTAACTATTTCTGAACCTCTTCCTTAATTTTTAAGGCTTATTTTGGTTTCATCCTCCTCAACTTCGCTTAATCGGCTCAAGCATCCTTATAAAGCGGAATTTTTGTTCTGCTATACTCGGATCTATACCCGACATGTCTTTGTAGGACCATGCAAAGACATCGATAAATTCTGCAAGGAGTGAAATGAATTGCTTCTACTTTTTGGGTTAACTTTACTTGGAGTTAAGAAACCGATCCTAGATTAATTGTTATTATTTCCTCTATTATTGGTGAGCGATTTTCATGATCTTCCATAGGTTTTATTAATTCCTTAGGGATTTCTTGGTCATCATTAGAGGCAAAACAATTAAAAGTAAGAGGAGGCAAAGAGAAAGCAGAAAGGTTCGGTTTATTGATAGAAGCAATGAGTACATCATACTCGAAAACGTAATTAGAAACGATCGAATTGGGAAAAGAACTAGAAACAACGAGTAGAAATACAAGGCCTAGCACTAGACTCGGAAAGAGGATGTGCTCCTAGGCTAACAGACAAACTCTTGGCCCTCCTCGGCATCAATCCAAGTAACCTGCTTGGACCCTTCTATATCGGGGTCGGTGATGAACCTGGATGGATCGAACCGTGGGTCCGACATAGCTCGCGACAATACCGAGACCGAGTTCTCCTCTATATTACCCTCTTGACCAAATAAGAGACCGAAAATATTGTATCCGATAAGATTAGTCCAGGCTGATGTGGAGTGTCCCTTTTGAGGAGGTAAGGTGCCTCCTTTTCCGTAATATAGTAGTCATTAAAAATCTCTAAACCAAGTAGTAGGATATCCTTCTCCTTGAAGTAATAGGGCTTAAGAAAACCATAATAAGGAAAGTTGTCTCCTTCTCTTAGAAACCGCCTATTCATAGTATAAGGAAAGGGCTTAATACAACGACTTGTGTGTGGTGCAGTCTTCTTCACTTGGATTTCCCACTTGACTTGAGCTACTTCCTTAGTAATAGGTTGATAGCCTAGTCCAAAGTTGTAATTATTAGTGGGTTCAAGGGATGGAAAAATAGGGTGGTATGCAAGGTTTGGAAAATACCTCTTCTTTCTAAGCATCGAATGGACATTAGGGTTGCCATAAGGGTAAAAGGTGCTTCATCCCTTTCTAAGGGTAGCAATGGTTTCAAATCCGTAAAGTTCTTCATCATTAGCATCGTGCTCGATCTCCACTACGAACTCTTTCGAAGTGATAGTAGCATAAATATTATCCCCGTTGACGATAATGACTTGACCTTTAATGGTCATCTTGACCTTTTGATGCAGTGTAGAGGGCACTGCTCGATGATCATGTAACCAAGGGCGACCTAGAAGCAAGTTGAAAGTAGCTAGGACACCGCTCCCAAGACTGTTCTTCTAGAATTATCATAAGCTCGAAGATGAACAATCTTCTTAGAGAGTTGTTGCTCCTAATTCTTAACCTTATAACAGTTCTCCGGGGACATACATTTACTCGCTGATCCATTGTCGACCAAGGTTAGGGGAACAAACTTGTTAATGCAAGTTACTGATTAAATAAAGGGCATTGTTGTGTGCAACACCTTCTTTTCGGAGATCCTTCGATCAAAACTAATGGTTACGGCCCCACTATTGACCAATCCTACTACTTCCTCTAGCATGGTGTCAAGAGAAACTTCGATGTTGCTTGAGTGCATCGATCAAGGCTTGCCTATGTTTTTAGGAAGAAGATATTAATTGCCGATTGAAATGTCGGCTTTTAATCTCTGAAGTTCCTTAAGGATTGGGTCTTCTTCCTTTATAGCTTCAGGCTCTTTTGGGCCTTCTTGAGTCTGTTGTGGATCTAAGGGTGCATTGTGTCGTCCTAATCTAGTAAGAAACCGAACCACGGGGCCCTCGGTGTCTCCCCAAAAGTCTTCTTCTTCTAAAGGTGGTGTGCCCTGAAGTCGTCACTTTATTATCACTATTGCTTTTTGTTTCTTCTTCATCACTTACCCATAGCCCCTGGACTTTTGGATCTAATGGAGGTAAGTTAAGAAGTGGTTTTGACTCGGTAACATCTCGGATAAAAATAGAAGGATCCCACCGACTCGGTGTGGGTTCGAGTGAAGATGGCTAGGGTGTCGCTAAAAGGGTTTTTATTGTTGCTTAGTTTATGGGTAGCCTTAGGTAAAGGTAGTTGGCAATTTCGAAACATGCTTTCTAGTTTGTTCCTGAATGTCTAACATCTGTTCGATATTGTGTCCTCGTGCACAATGGTATTTCGCAAAATTTTTCCGCGTCCTAATTTTTGGATTGTTTCGCGGTTTCGATTCTGCTATAATAGGTGGCAATTCTATCTTCCGTTTTTCCAAGAGATGGTCAAGGGCTTTGGTGTAAGTAGTATCGATAGGAGTGTAGTCGGTATACTTGTTGAGGGTATTGACATCCGCACCTGTGGGAGCATTACCGAGCATTGGAGGTTTTCTTATCTTTGGAATGATAATTACCTCTATATCCGGTCGCGACTTTTGTGGTCTTGGTGGATAGCTCTTCTTCTATCAAGCAAACCAAGCATATCCAAGGGTTAAAAAGTTCATCATGGGTAGAAATTTGAGGTACCGATTCTAATTAGGATGAAGGTTCTTTACGATGATTTGAACTTGATCCTTCACGAAGGGTCGATCAACTATATGGGCTGCCTTTGCTCTCCATCCGGTAAGGAAATCCGTGAAGCTCACCTTCTCGCCTTGCTTGATTAATTCCAAGTCTCTAAGAGTGACAGGTAGATAAGTGTTATAGGAGTATTGATGGAGGAAGTCCTTGCACAAATCTATCTAATTGACACCTTGTATGGGTCAACCGTATTGTACCACTTCATTACATCGATATCAAATGTCTAGGGAAGATGATGTGGTAAGTGTCTTCGGGAATGTTCTTAAGAGTCATTGGTCCTAAGAAGTTGCGTACATGATTATGGGGATTTTTAGTACCTTTAAAATTAATATCAAGCGTGGTAAACTTCGGAGGTAGTTTACCCTTAGGGATTGAAGTGAATCCCTTATCATCGAAGTACTGATCATCGAACATGGATGACTCCCTCAACATCTGTTCTATCCGATCTATACGGAAATCATACCGAGATTTAGATTCGAGCTTAGGGAATTCGGGCTTGGGACTATTTGGAGGAGATGAGACAGGTGGAGGTGGCAGAATCAAAGTTGTTGCCCTTTTCAAACGCTCGGCTTCTTCGGCCTTTTCCTTCTTCAAACGTTCAGCTTCCTCATCTCTCTTACTAGCTTCGATAACCCCGATGATTTCCTTAAGGTCCCCGATACGAGATGATATTTGTTCTTCTTGATCACTTAACCTGGTTTCCACCTTAGCTAAATTCTTATTAAACATACTAAGGTTAAGATATTGCTCTAGGTTGGGATCCATTGGAAGGGAACTCTTTTTAGGTACTATTTTAGAACAAGGAGTAGATTGTAACGATGTAGTATGCACCGAAGCTTGTCGCACCAATGTAGACCGCATAGTAGAAAGAAAAGACGATATACTTGGATTCCTTGGTGAGACATTCTAATATTTTAGAGCTCGAATTCCTACGATACTTGGTTACCATAGACTTCCCTATTTTGCAAGCCAAAGGATGAGGCTTAGGACCATGTGAGAGAAGATCACTTTTGGGAGGAAGGGACTTAAACGCAATACCCGAAGGAAATAATGATGCATTTATTTGGATGCACATAAAGAATGCGATGATGATATGATGAATAACTTAATTGAGATGATAATCTAATAAATGTATGATCCTTAAAGAAAAGATGCTTCCTATGTGATAATGTGTTTCCTTATTTGAGATGAATTACTGGACTAAATGCAAAATGAAAAGGACATACTCACCTATCTTAATATGAAATGATTTTATTTGGCTAATGCAAATGGACTCGCCCAATATGAGATGATTTTATTTGGCTAATGCAAATGGACCCACCTAATATGAGATGATTTTGTTTGGCTAATGCAAATGGAAAGTGAGAACGTAAAAGAATAAAAAAGACTAGCCAATAAGAGAAGGGGACTTTCGATAAGTCCCTTTCACAAATAGCAACTACTTAGGCTACTAAAACGAGAATTTTGGAATGACACGGAAGTGTAAACAATGGACCAAACCTAATAGGAGAAAGAATTTTGACTTTTGGCTAAATGTACATATTGGACTAACTATACGAAATTCATTGAAGTGTTTTATTTTCACCCATGCAAGGGTCTAATCAGCACTCCTCACCTATTCCTAAAGGTTCACAAATAAAAGATTAAATCTAAAATACACACACTCATTCAAGCATGCACATGAAGTCCGAGGGACCACCTAAAAGTCCAAAAAGTTATATGGTCAAAGAGTTCAAGAGTTTGGATACATGGTGACACGTAGTCCGAGAATTTGGTCCCCATGGGTTGCACGGATAAGGATACCAACCAGAATTCTCGGTGTCTCTCGGTGAACCAAAAGGTTTAGCCCAAGAGTGCGTGCTACGAGGGAGGATGTACCGTTTCCTCGGGCAATCAGGCCTAGTTGGGCTCGCCTAAAGCAACTAGTGGGAGCCTCTCTCCGGAAAGGGTAAACAAGGGGTAAAAATAAAGTTTTCCTAGGGTCCAAAACAATGTTTAAACTAGTTCAAAGGTTGCCAAATGTAGGATGCCTAATGCAAGCACATCATTAAAACACACTACTCAAATTTTCAAGTTTCACCTTCTTAATAAAAAGTTTTTCCCTAGCGGAGTCACCACTCGTAGGAACCACGGCCTCGGGCCCACACCAGGACCGTGTCGACCTTCCCCACAATTGCCTTTTGGCATTAGGGTTTTTGAAAGATAGAAAATGATTTAGGCTTTTGAAGATGCATTTTTAGAAATTAGGGATGAACCTTTTATTAAGATGTTTCGAGTATTATAAATTTAATTAGTCAAAATTTGAATGGCAGTTTTATTAATTATTTTATTTTAGTAACTATTTTCAGAATTCCTGGGATCTTATTTTCTAATTAAAGAATAAATATAAATTAGTGTTTTGGTCCTCCTGTGAGGCTTTAGGGCCGGATTGGTGCTGAAACCCCAATCCGGACCGAAGCCTCGCCTCACAACCACTAGGTACGAGCCGCAACTCGGTTCCCGGCGATGGCGGGTGCTGGCCGGCCTCGACCTCTGCCAAGGTTGGTAGATCCGGAACCTTAATTTTTTTATCTTGTAAATCGAAAGCAACCAGGGCGTAGATTTGAATAGAATAAAACATAAAATGAAGGAGTCGCTAGTCGGTTTTTAGGAAAGAAAAATAACAAAAACAAATTTTGCTCTTCCAATCTTAGTATGAAAACACTAAGACTAAAAGAGGCTAAAATGACTCCATCGCTCTTCGAACCAAGAATCGGATTTGAGGGCGAGGGTACGAAACATAGGGAAAACCCTTCCGTTCCACCCGTCCGAAGACGACCATTACTAATTCGAGTAGTGGATTAGAATAATGTAAAACAAACAAGCAAACGACAACATGCTAAGCAAAAATTAAAAGCAACCAAACATAATAAAGAAAGAAATAAAGAAAGCGGTAAAGAAAACGATAAAGAAAAGAAAAGCGAGAAATTGAAGAATTACATCGTTTGAGGAGGAAATTAAAATAGCGATTACATGTCTTAAACCACAATACAGAAAGTGATAAAAAGCATGAAAATAAAGAAACCGTTCGAAGGCTGAATAATTGCCCTCGGGTTGTCCCACCTTGCTGATCCGGATCTCCACACTAGCTCTCTCGATGTAATGACAACAAGCAAAAGAAAAGAGCTTGTTTTTGTGAAATATGCATGTAGGATATCATAATGATTAGTTGAACAAGTGCCCGAGAGATTCGAATAATTGAATATTCTTTAGCTCTTTGCACAGATTCAACGGCGATGAGTAGAAAAGATAAATGTTTGAGATTGATTTTGGGAGAATAACGTTTAGAAGAAACCGTCTCTAGCTTAGTTCGATAGCATAGCGCTAAGGAAATAAGTCGTATGGGAATGAGAGCTAAGGCTCTCTATTTATAGGAGAGCACCTAGGTCACAAATGACCTAAGGTTTGCCTCCATTTAGCTATCCAAATAGTTAAAAATAAACCGGGCCAATTCCTAAGAGATTGAACCGAGATAGGAAGGTGATAAAACCGGATAGAACCCGGTTGGTGGGTGCCTGCCACCTGGACAATCCTAGGGTTTCGTGCCTTAATTGTTGAAGACTCGGACATCGCTCTATATCTTTCCGAGTCATGCAAAGGGAATCGGGTATAACGATGTCGAGTCATATAGAGTTTTGATTCCAAGGCATTCTCCGTGTCTCGAAACTTACTTGAGTTAAATAGTATCTTTTCTATGCGATTCGGCCTTCACATATCTCTTTAATCGCTTTTCGGTTAGCGACTCGAAAACTTGTTCTTTATTCCGAGTCCACTCTCACTCAGAATCTGACTTGTGATTATTTACTCTATTATTTGCAAAGACAGACATTCGTAGTTCTTTCCAGGCTTAGTCTACATCAAGTATTTCCCACTCGATATTCGTTATGGAACTTGATTCTTTGCTTCAGACTAAGTCTTATGGAATTCCGAGTATCATGGATATTAGACTCAGAAAAATCCATTTCTTTTCGACTCGAGATAATCTGTTGGTTAATTATCATGATTATATTATTATCTCGTGTCTAACCTTGGACCAAAGTATCTTATACTTTGAGAACCAAAGGTGTTTTACTTTTGTAGGTTATTCAATCGAGGATATCTTTTCAAACTACAAAAGTAGCCGGCTTCAGAACATCAAATCACCAGCAGAGATGGCTTTTCACCTACACTTGCTCTAGTCCCGGAAGATTGTGTCGAAGGCATGCGCTTCCATATCCGGAAAAGCTGGAACGCCAAGCCTAACGGTGGTTTCCACCTCATTTTCAAGACACAACCGATGGTTTTGGGACTTCCAAGAGAGTTAAACCGTTGTCCAACGTCCATATTTCAACGGATACTTTCGAGGGACTCGAAAGCCTTCCACAACGGTCACGAGAGGACTCTCGGTCGGCGAGATGAAGATAACGGCTACTCTGCCTGGTCATCTATAAAAGGAAGCCACCTCACAAGACTTGAAGAAGAGCGGAACATATTGTCAATACACCAACTTGATCAAAGTTATTGTATTTACTTTCAATCTTCAACTTACAACTCCTACTCGTAATTCATTACTTTACGAGTTGTAAGGTCTTGTACTCGATTACAAACACTTCTTACATTCTTTGTAAGGTCCCTTGACTAAGCTGTAAGGGTTAACTCAGCTTAGTTGTCCCTAGCTATAAGGGTTATCTCAGCTAGGAAGTACTAGATCGAGATAAGGGAATTTCGAGTCTAGGAAAACTTGTATAGAGTTGTCTAAGGGAGCAACTCGGGTTACATCAAGTTCACGGTATTTTGTGGACTCAAAATAGTGGATTTGACTTCGTGTCTGGATTGACACGGGCCGTGGTTTTCTGCCCCGGGAGGGTTTCCACGTAAATTCTCCGTGTTCTATTTACGAGTTCATTCTAGACTCGGACATGACCTGCTGAACGTGTTTACTTTGATTCATTACATTACGAGTCCAATATTTTCGACCCCTTGCTTAGACTCGGAATCTGTCTTTGACTCTTCTCTGTCAAAAGGTGTGTGCTTTCGTAAAGATTTTTCATCACCCTATTCACCCCCTCTAGGGTGACTCGAGACTCTCCCCGAGCAAACCTTCAATTGGTATCGAGCCTAGCCTTTCAGAAAGGATCTAACAGTCCAAAGGTTTAAAGATCGGATGGCTCGAGAACACCGGAGAGTTCGACGAAGGTAGATCTTCCAACGAGGCCACCAAAATTCAAAGGTTCAAATTTTGGCCATTGGAAGAAGCTTATGGAATGTTTCCTTATGGATCACGATGAAGAAGTATGGGAAATCATACAACAAGGAAACTACATTCCAACGAAGACAGATGAATTCAGAATCCTTCCAAAGACAAAGGCTGAGTTCACGCCGGCGAAGCGAGAGAAGTTCGAAAGAACTTCAAAGCCATGAACATCCTCATGTGCGCCATAAGCTCGGAAGAATATAATCGAGTCTCTGCTCGTGACTCTGCTAAAGAGGTGTGGGACACTCTGGTCAACACCTACGAAGGTACAAGCCGAGGTGAGACAAGCGAAGATCGGCCGAGTATCTTCACAAATATGAGCTTTTTAAAATGGAGCCAGAAGAGAACATTACTCGGATGTTCATACGCTTCACTGAGATCACCAACAATCTCAAATCTCCGGGAAAGAAAATCTCCCATGAAGAAATGTGCCGGAAAATTCTCGAAGCCTACCCAAGAAACGATGGGGTCCTAAGGTTACTGCCATAGAAGAGGCTCGGAACCTCTCACTCTTGAAGCCGGACGAGCTCATCGGAAAGCTTCGACCCATGAGATACATACGGAAGAAGAAGATGCTGAGGGTACTTCCAAAAGGAACATCGCGCTTAAAGCCTCGAGAATCCAAAGAAGCAAGTCCAAGCTCCTCCGACTCGGAAGATGATCCCATGGCACTCATTGCAAGAGGCTTCAAGAGAATGATGAAGCACAAAAGATGGGACAAAAGGCCAAAAGAAGAATTCTACAAAAGGACAAGAGAGACGAGAAAAGGTAAGTTTTCTTCACCTTCAAAGTTATCTTTGTCTAAGAATGCTTGGATGTTTTGAATGTGGCGGCAAAGACCACATAGTCAAGGACTGTCCAAAACGAAGAAGGGACAGGGAAGAAGAAAAAGGCCATGATGGCAACTTGGAGTGACGAGGACTCATCCGAAGACGACGAAGAATCGGATGACTCAAAGTGTCTAATGGCAATCAGCGACTCGGAAGCCGAAAAGAGTCGGACTCGAACACGAACTCGAGATAATGAGGAAACCGATCCTCAAGAGGTAATAAATTACTTTCTCAAATTTTCCAAAGTTGATTTAGCTACATACATCTTTACTTTGGAAGAAAAGTCCAATTCGATTCTTCTCATTTCAAGGAACAACTGGAGTCAATCACTACTGAGAGCACCTTTTTAAAAAATGAATTGGAAAAGCTGAGACTCACACTCGAGAGAACTCAAGACAAGTGCTCAAACTAATGAGGCCGAGTCCGAGTTACTCGAGAAAGAAAATGAGCAAGCGAAACGAAGCTCATTGAGTCTCAAGATCTGGTTTTAAAGTTTTCTCAAGGACGAGAAGAACCTTGATATGCTCTTAGGATCACAATGTGTCTCATTTCGAAAAGAAGGTCTTGGTTTCAACAAAGAGGAAGAATCTAATTCTTACTAAGAATTGTTCAAAAGGATTCAGAAGCTGTTAAGTTCAAAAAGGTGAGCATGGTCCCATTCATAAAAATGAAAGGAGGACTAAACCCAGACCTATTTACAAAAGGAAACCATTTTCCTCTGTTTCAAAAGGAAAGGTTTTTAAAAGGAAAGAGACACGGACTCGGTCCTCCGAAAAGAAGGAGACTCGGAATCGAGACTAAACCCAAAGTCATTCAAATCCGGGTTCCGAAGCACCTTCTTCCTCGAGAAAGGACCACGATAAGGAATGTTACTTGGGTTCGTTAGAGGAAGTGAGAAGGGTTAGATTTTCTCTGTTTTGCGGGTCACTCGGAAAAGATCAAAAGGACACCGGTACCTGGACGGCGGATGTTCTCGACACATGTCGGGTGACCAAGGACTCTTTTACGAGCTGGAGTCATATAAAGGAGGAAAGGTGACCTTTGGTGATGACAGCAAGGGCAAGATAATGGGCATTGGTAAGATTGGTAATGGAAACAATCTGGTGAGCCCGAGTCTACCTTGTCAAAGGACTTAAGTACAACTTACTTAGCATCTCCCGACTTTGCGACAAAGGTCAAGAGGTAAAATTCACTCAATCCAAGTGCTACATCACGAGATGAGACCACCAAAGAGGTAAAGCTCTCGGGTAAGAGATCGGGTAATACCTACATCATTCCTCTCTCGACCCAAGTCAGAACATATCATGTTTAAAAGCATATCTTCAAGATGATTCTTGGATTTGGCATCGTAGATTAGGTCATATTAGCATGCATACTATCAAAAAGCTTGCATCTCTTGGTCTGGTTAGAGGATTACCTAAGCGTGCGTTTGAGAAGGATAAAGTATGTGGAGCATGCACCAAAGGAAACAAGTCGAGATCTTCATTCAAATCTCTGAAGACAGTTTCCACATCCAACGTGCTTGAATTACTACACATGGACTTATGTGGTGAAATCCTCGTGAAGAGTCTCGGAGGTAAATCTTACATACTTGTTATTATTGATGATTTTTCAAGATTTACCTGGGTGTGTTTTCTGAAGCATAAGAATGAGGCCTTTAAGGAGTTCAGCAAGCTCTGTAGAAAGATTCAAGTTGAGTCTCGGACTCGGATTCAAAAGATTCGAGCCGACCATGGAAGGGAGTTCGACTACTCGAGAATTCTCGAGTTTTGTGACAAGAACGGAATTTCTCACAACTTCTCAGCACCCAGAACTCCTCAGCGAGAATGGAGTAGTTGAGAGAAAGAACAGAACCCTTGAAGAAATAGCAAGGACGATGATGATTGAACACAACTTGCCTTACTATTTACAGGCGAGAGCGGTAAACATAGCCAACTACACTCTCAATCGATGCCTCATCGGACCCATTACTGAAGAAAACACCTTATGAGCTCTACAAAGGAAGGAAGCCAAATATTTCCTATTTCAGATCTTTCGGATGTAAGTGTTTTGTCCACAACAACGGTAAGGATCATCGACCAAGTTTGATGCTCGGTCGAGACGAAGGTATTTTTCTAGGTTATTCTTCTCATAGCAAAGCTTATCGTATATTCAACAAGAGAACTAACAAAGTGGAAGAAAGTATCCACGTAGTGTTTGATGAGCTTGAACAGGGAAAACCAAGTGAATCTTCATACTCGGAGCTGAAGCTCGAAAGGATGATGACGAAGATGAGTCTATAAAGACTCGGAAGGAGACCACTCGAACGAGGAAGCTCGGAATGAGACAACTCTAGAGGTCACTCGGAATGAGCAAGTCAATGAAGAAGATCACTTAGAGCAAGCTTACGAAGATCAAGCAATTCAACCAACAAACCTGGTGAATCAAAGAACTGGTAAAGCATTCAAATTTACTTCCGAGTCATCCCCAAGAAAACATTATTTCGATATCAACGGTGGGGTAAGAACTCGTTCTTCTCTTCATAATCTATGTGCATTCACTGCATTCATTTCACTAACTGAACCCAAAAATGCACTAGAAGCCCTTAATGAACCCGAATGGGTAGAGGCCATGCAAGAAGAGCTGAATCAATTCGAGAGAAACCAAGTCCGGACTCGACCAACCGACCTTCGACCACCCGAGTTATAGGAACCAAATGGGTTTTCAAAAACAAAGCTGGATGAGGGTGGTGTAGTAGTCAGAAACAAGGCTAGACTTGTAGCTCGGGGTTACAATCAAGAAGAAGGAATTGATTGTGGGGAAACCTTTGCACCAGTAGCTAGAATTGAAACCATTAGAATACTTGTTGGCATTTGCATCCTGCATGCATATTAAATTATATCAAATGGATGTTAAGTGTGCCTTTCTCAATGGTTTTATTGAAGAAGAGGTCTATGTCGAGCAGACCTCCTGGTTTTGAAAACTCAGAATTTCCAAATCATGTTTTCAAACTCCAAAAGGCTCTCTATGGTCTTAAACAAGCCCCTAGAGCTTGGTATGAAAGAGCGAGCGACTTCCTGGTTCAAAATGATTTCAAAAGAGGTCGGATCGACAAGACTCTATTCATAAAGACCAAAGGGAAAGATTTTCTCATTGTTCAAATATATGTTGATGATATTATTTTCGGTGCTACTAATGAATTTACGTGTCGAGAATTCTCCGAGTTGATGAGTCAAGAGTTCCAAATGAGCATGATGGGAGAACTCAACTTCTTCCTTGGGCTGCAAATCAAACAAGACATAGATGGAATCTTTGTCCATCAATCAAAGTACACCAAGGAACTGCTGAAGAAATACAAACTTCAAGATGCAAAGCACGCATCTACCCCTATGAGCGACGAGTATAAAACTCGACTCGGATGAAACAGGTAAAGCGGTAGATCGAAACTCTATCGAGGTATGATTGGATCACTGCTATATCTTACTTCAAGCGGACCAGATATAATGTTCGAGTGTTTGTTTATGTGCACGATTTCAAGCTAATCCAAAAGAATCACATCTCACTGCGGTGAAGAGAATATTCGAGATATCTTGCAGGCACTCAGAATCTAGGACTATGGTACTCCGGAGACTCGAAGCCGACTCGACTGGGTACTCGAGACGCGGACTACGCGAGGATATAAAGTTGATCGAAAGAGCACATCCGGAGCTTGCCGGTTTCAGGTCAATCCCTAATATCCTGGCACTCAAAGAAGCAAAACTCGGTAGCTCTATCAACTGCAGAAGCTGAATATATTGCCGCTGGAGCTTGTTGCGCTCGGATTCTCTGGATAAAACAACACTTGAAGGATCTCGGACTATATCTCAACTCGGTTCCAATCAAGTGTGACAATCAAAGCGCAATCGGTATCACTAAGAATCCTGTCCAGCACTCAAAAACAAAGCATATTGAAGTCGGGTATCATTTCTTACGCGATCACTCGGAAAAGGGTGACATTACACTTGAATTCATTCCTACTAATCTTCAATTAGCTGATATCTTTACTAAGCCTCTTGGTGAAGATCAATTCTGTTTTATTCGGAATGAGCTTGGTATGTTAAATGCTTAGTTTCGCGTTATGATTCTTGCATTTTTACGTGCTATGTGCTTTAGTTGTCAATAACCATTGGTTCGAGTTGATCATGTGATACTTGGGCTGATAGTTATTTACGTGTTTCGAGTCACTCGAAACTTTTACGAGTCAAACTCGGACGTAGAGAAAATTGGACATCAAATTTTCTGAAGCTATCTCTAGAACAGTGGAGAGCTTCGGATTATTTTTTCAAACTCTTTTTCTCTCTCTTTCTCGAGCGCTGCGATCAGATCTTAACCGCAGATTTCAAACCATTGTTATCTCAACCGTTGAAGAAGAAGCTGTCACACGGGCATTAATGATCGATGGACGGGTAAGACGGAACGGAGTTACTTAACGGATAGTGAACGGGCGCGCGTATTCTTTATAAATAACGTCTATTCATCTTCCTCTCGGTATTCTCAAACTCCTTCCCTCTCAAACGAAAACCCTCTCGCGGAACTTTTCTACGTGAACAGTGTTCCCTTGATCGTCTGCAAGCGTTGAAGAAGCCTCTCTCTCTCTCGTAAGTTTTCGATCTGCTCTCTTCTCATTTTCGTTCTCTTCTCTTCTACACCTCCATCTCTTTCTCTTTCTCTTTCGAAAAGTTTCATCTTTTCATCTCTCACAATGCCTAAAAGAGGAAACCACCCCGACTTTCGGGTTTCTTCATCCTCCAAAAAGCCTCGCACTAACAAGCCGAAAGCTCAACCCCTTCAAAACCCATTGTCACCCGAGCATCTTGCGCTGGACGACAAGTTCTTCCCAACAACCAAATTCTCCTGGTTGTCCAACATCCAAACCACAGGAGTCTACCATTTCTTGTGTTTCAGCGAGTTCATCTATCCTGAACTCGTTTCGAGTTTTATACTCACCTCTCTCACTCCGAAAATGTTCTAACCTCTAGGGTTCGGAACATTACCGTTCAGTATCAACACCTCTCTCCTTCACAGATCTGTTCAAAGTTTCTTCCCTTTTCTTG
The DNA here is from genome assembly GCA_021018815.1 of Talinum fruticosum. Classification (NCBI taxonomy): domain Eukaryota; kingdom Viridiplantae; phylum Streptophyta; class Magnoliopsida; order Caryophyllales; family Talinaceae; genus Talinum; species Talinum fruticosum. Next base: position 3,870,722 of record JAITYX010000025.1, on the reverse strand, counting down.
AACAGCAACCCTATTCCCTTCACTGAAGTCGCCGACGACTTCTTTGAAAAGTACGCTAAAGAATTCCCCGGGTCCAGAAAGAACTTTTACGTGACTCGGTTGAAGTCGAAGCCGGGCTTCGTGTTTCTCGCTGATGAGAACCTTCTTCTCACAGCACTCTAGCAAGGAGAACCCCAACTCCAAGCACCTCAAAGCCCTCTTCGATATCCCGGAGGGATACGAAGTCGACCTCTTCCCCTCCATCATTGAGCGGATGGCCGCTGTGCCGGCTCAACTCCAAACAAAGAAGAACACCTCCCTTCCTTTCGGTGCTCTTCTCACCCTTGTCTTCAAACAATTCCAAGTTCCTCTTCCCTCGACCCTAACGCGGTGTCCGAGGCGGCCATTGTGGTCGGCAAGAAGGAACTCCGAGGGTACGGATACCAGGAAACCAACCCCGGTGTGCGGGTTCACAACTCGGAGCCGAGGCCTCCTTCTCCACCTCGGACTCGAAATCAACCCCTCTCCCTCTTCCCTCTTCACCTGGTGGTGCCTCCACCTCCGAGTGCTTCCAAAACTCTCTCAGCCCTCTTGTCCCCTGTCTTCATGGACAAGATCACCTCTGTGTCTTCCGATTTCGGAGACATGCTTAGAGGTTTCAAATGCGTTCTTCGGGTCGACCATCAACCAAAAGACCGGTCGAGTCCCAAATCCGAGAAGCAGCGAGTCTCTCGTTCTTGAGATGAGAGAGCTGGTTAAGGAGCGAAGGAGCTGGCTGAGCTCCTCGGAGAGAGACGGTCCAAGGCGGCTCGGGACCCGAAGACTCGGACCCATCCGAGGCGTCTTCGAGCCCGAGCCCGACCTCCTCGGAGAGCGAGGAAGCCGAGGAAGCGAGAGGAAGAAGCGGAAGATGCGGCGGAGGACGCCGAGGAACTCGCGGCTCGAGCAGCCCCTTCCGGGCAAAGGGAAGAAGAGGCCGTGGCAGCTGCCGAGGGACAGCCTGCTCCCAAGCTCAAGTTGCTTGTACTCGGCTCGGACGGCAGATCCGAGTGGGTCGAAAGATCTCGCTCCTCCGGCGAGTCGGCCGGAGCAGCCCCTCCAGCCACCGAGGTCCCAAGGGAAGAACCCCTCGATCCACTTTCTCCGGGTCGGCCACTCGGAGCTGAGCCCCTGCGAGTTGTCCCGGTTCTCCCTTCGCCGCGCTCAAGCACATCGTCAAGATCTTATCAGCGCCGGCGCACCTCCGCCTCCACTCGAAATCCCCTCCTCCCTAGTTGGAGCCATGCACTCGCGTCACGATTCCTCGGTGCCTCCGGAATTTCTGTTTTTCAAAATTTTCTTTTTGTCCGGACAACTTATGTGTATTACTTGTACTTTTCTCCCTTCTTTTTGTTTCTTGTTTTTCTTTGAAAGGCAAGGGGGAGAAATGTAGTCGAAGCTGGTTGTCGTGTCTAGGGGAGTTCTTTCCGCCCTTGTAATATTATGCATTTCTTTATTAATTTACGAGTTCTTTCTTTTACGAGTTAATGAGTTCAAGCATACTTTAATTTGCTCGATATATTGTATATTGCTCGATCTACTCAATATGCCTTACTTTTACTCAAACTACTCGGAATTGATCTATCTCTCTCTAACAAAGTTTACGTGTAAGTATGGAATGCCTTTCATCAAAAGGGGAGATTGAAGACTCGGACACTGCTCTATATCTTTCCGAGTCATGCAAAGGGAATCGGGTATAACGATGTCGAGTCATATAGAGTTTTGATTCCAAGGCATTCTCCGTGTCTCGAAACTTACTTGAGTTAAATAGTATCTTTTCTATGCGATTCGGCCTTCACATATCTCTTTAATCGCTTTTCGGTTAGCGACTCGAAAACTTGTTCTTTATTCCGAGTCCACTCTCACTCAGAATCGACTTGTGATTATTTACTCTATTATTTGCAAAGACAGCATTCGTAGTTCTTTTCGGGCTTAGTCTACATCAAGTATTTCCCACTCGATATTCGTTATGGAACTTGATTCTTTGCTTCGAGACTAAGTCTTATGGAATTCCGAGTATCATGGATATTAGACTCGAAAAATCCATTTCTTTTCGACTCGAATAATCTGTTGGTTAATTATCATGATTATATTATTATCCGTGTCTAACCTTGGACCAAAGTATCTTATACTTTGAGAACCAAAGGTGTTTTACTTTTGTAGGTTATTCAATCGAGGATATCTTTTCAAACTACAAAAGTAGCCGGCTTCAGAACATCAAATCACCAGCAGAGATGGCTTTTCACCTACACTGCTCTAGTCCCGGAAGATTGTGTCGAAGCCGTCATGCTTCCATATCCGGAAAAGCTGGAACGCCAAGCCTAACGGTGGTTTCCACCTCATTTTTCAAGACACAACCGATGGTTTTGGGACTTCCAAGAGAGTTAAACCGTTGTCCAACGTCCATATTTCAACGGATACTTTCGAGGGACTCGGAAAGCCTTCCACAACGGTCACGAGAGGACTCTCGGTCAGCGAGATGAAGATAACGGCTACTCTGCCTGGTCATCTATAAAGGAAGCCACCTCACAAGACTTGAAGAAGAGCGGAACATATTGTCAATACACCAACTTGATCAAAGTTATTGTATTTACTTTCAATCTTCAACTTACAACTCCTACTCTGTAATTCATTACTTTACGAGTTGTAAGGTCTTGTACTCGATTACAAACACTTCTTACATTCTTTGTAAGGTCCCTTGACTAAGCTGTAAGGGTTAACTCAGCTTAGTTATCCCTAGCTGTAAGGGTTATCTCAGCTAGGAAGTACTAGATCGAGATAAGGGAATTTACGAGTCTAGGAAAACTTGTATAGAGTTGTCTAAGGGAGCAACTCGGGTTACGTCAAGTTCACGGTATTTTGTGGACTCAAAATAGTGGATTTGACTTCGTGTCTGGATTGACACGGGCCGTGGTTTTCTGCCCCGGGAGGGTTTCCACGTAAATTCTCTGTGTTCTATTTCCGAGTTCATTCTAGACTCGGACAGTACCTGCTAAATGTGTTTACTCCGATTCATTACATTACGAGTCCAATATTTTCGACCCCTTGCTTAGACTCGGAATCTGTCTTTGACTCTTCTCTGTCAAAAGGTGTGTGCTTTCGTAAATATTTTTTCATCACCCTATTCACCCCCTCTAGGGTGACTCGGACTCTCCCCGAGCAAACCTTCAATTATGTCTCCAAAGGACTCTCCAAGCCAAAATGCTTTAACGCCGTCTTCGTGTCCTTGTCCGATTGGATAAAAGTAAAATGTAGTATTTTGAACTTGGAATCTCCTGGCACACAACACTGGACTCTATAATCTCTAAAGGCTCAGTCCGGTTCTTGGATCGTCCGATAGAAAAGAGGATTTGTGGACCGACCCAAGAAAAAAGGCTCTTTATTTGGTGCTTGGGGGTTTTTGTGGTTTACTAGCTTATGTTCCACCAATCAATCACATTTCGAGATCTAAATCCTCAAACAAGACTCGAGATTTCATCGTCGGGCCAACGAGAATAAAATACGAAATAAAGAGATAAGGGAAGACACGTTTTAGGTGTATACACTTAGGCCTGCTGGTTCGGTGTCGGATCGGAACGCATGCTTCGCAATTGATTTTTGCTCCTATAGATAGGGCAAAGTGGCCTTGAATTTAGGATTGGAAATTGGAAATGGGAATTGGGAATTAGAACAAGATTAAGATTAGACTCGAACTTCATGGGCTTCCTACGCATCCGCTATAGCGAAAATCGAGGCCTTCATAGTGAAGGTTTGCTCGATGAGAGACTAAGTCACCCTAGAGGGAGGGTGAATAAGGTGATAGAAGATTTTTCCGGAAAATCAAACTCTTTTGAACAAAGAACAAACGAAGGCGATTACGAGTCTATATTGGGGTCGGAAAAGTATGAACTTAGAATTTCAATGAAGAGTAAAGAAGCGGATTAAACTGAAGCTTTGAATGCATGCCGAGTCTAGAATGTACTCAGAAAGTGAAGACGCAGAAAGTACGTGGAAACCCTCTTGGGGTAGAAAACCACGGACCGTGCTAGTCCAAGCACGAAGTCAAATCCACTATTTTGAGTCCACAAAATACGGTAGACTGACCGAACCCAAGTTGCTCCCTTAGACAACTCTTTACAAGTTTTTCCTAGACTCGGAAATTCCCTTATGTGATCTAATACTTCCTAACCGAGATAACCTTTACAGCTCGGGACAACTGAGCTGAGTTAACCTTACAGACTCGATCAAGGGACCTTACTTAGAGAGTAAGAAAGAAAGTGTTTGTAATTGAGTACAAGACCTTACAACTCAGAATATAATGAATTACAGAGTGAGAGTTGTAAGAAGAAGATTGAGAATGAATACAATGACTATTGATTAAGTAAGTGTATTGACAATATGTTCGGTAATCTTCAAGTCTTGAGAGTTGGCTTCTATATATAGATGACCAGGCAGCATAGCCGTTATCTCCATCTTCGACTAGAAGTCCTTTGTGACCGTTGTCAAGGATCTTCCGAGTCACTCGGAAAGTATTCATTGAGATATGAACGTTGGGCAACGGTTCTTGACTCTTTTAGAAGTCCCAAAACCACTGGTGGTGTCTTGAAAAATAAGTTGGAAACCACCGTTTAGCTTGGTCTTACAGATTTCCAGCTTTGGAAACGAGCGGTCCCGACACGGTCTTCCGGGGCTAGGTCGGAGGTGGAAAAAGTCTTGTCTGCTGGTGATTTGACATTTTGAAGTCGGTTACTTTTGTATTTCAAAAGGTGTATCCTCGTTTGAATAACCTACAAAAGTAAATCAAATTGGTTCTCAAAGTATAAAATACTTTGGTCCAAGATTAGACACGAGATAATAACATAATTAAGATAATTAACTAACTAGTTATCCGAGTCGGAAAAGGAATGGAATTTTTGAGTCTAATATCCATGAAACTCAAAATTCCATCCGAGTTAGTCCAGGCGAGAATCAAGTTAAATAAAAGACTATCGAGTGAACAAACTTGATCTAGACTAAGCATGGTTCGGACTAGAAGCGCTGACTATAACAGAATAAAACTTGTAACATGAAGTCGGACTTGAGTGCGGTTATGCGAATACTAGTCATCCGAACATGCGATAATTCTAAGTGATGAGAGACTCGGAACCGAGTGAAACAACGTGAGTGCATATATGTTTTCCGAGTCACACAGAGACAAGCAAAAATACATGAAATAATTGCTATATCACTTAGAGGAAATACTATATCACTAGAAAAGTTTCTAAGGTACAGAGAATGACTTGGAATCAAAACTCTATAGGTGAGAAAGTCTTATACCTGATTCCCTTGATAGAACTCGTAAATGTATGAAGTCAAGTCCGAGTCTTCACGTAGTTCAAAACCGATTGGTTGGTTGTGATTTTTAGAAAGAGGAAAAGAAAAGGAATTAGACCTAGGATGGATATGAAATAGGAAATGAACCCCCTTGATGAGTGATGGACTCATTACATGGTAAAGTGTAGTGCTTCACAAGGTAGCTACTCGGACCTACGCATGTCCTCTAGCTGGTTGTAGATTTTGTAGATGCCTGCTCCACTTTTATAAGCATGTCGACATCTCGTAGTATTTTGAAATCCATGAAAGGCAAGAAAAGTGTTGATGATATACAAGTTTTAGGTTTTTGATGATTAGTCTAACCTAATTCTTTCAAAGGATTGGTCCGCCATATGGGTGACCTTTGCCCTCTAGCGACCGAGGCGATCGGTGAAGCTCTCTTGGGCTCCTCGCTTGACCAACTCTAGGTTACAAAGAGTGACTAGTATATTAGTATTATAGGAGTATTGATGTAAGAACTCCCTGCAAAAATCTTGCCAGCTTGTGACCTTGCATGGGTCGATAGTATTGTACCACTTCATGGCGTCTTTGTCAAGCGTCCACGGAAAGATGACATGGTATGTGTCCTCTTGTACATTTTTATAGTCATTATCCCTATAAAGTTCCTCATGTGGTGATGAGGGTTTTTTGTCCGATGAAACTTGATATCGGGCATGGTGAATTTTGGGGGCAATTTGCCTTTAGGGATTGCAGTGAATCCCAAGGCCAAGTAGTAATCATTGAACATGGAAGATTCTCATAACAACCTCTCTATTTGATCTATTCATGGATCGGACTGAGGCTTATGGACTTCTTCGTCATCTTCTTTTTCTTTCCCTTTGGACTTTAATTTCTTCTCTAGTTATTTAAGTATTAGGTTAAGGGTTTCAAGCATGGATTCAATCTTATTATCCCGGGCCTCAATTTTGGCTTCTATTTTCGTAGCGAGACTCTTTGAACAAGGTTATGATGGGGTTTGTTGTGGTTCTTCGACCATTTTTGGAGAAGGAATATGTTTCGACGTTGTCTATGGATGACATACTTGTGTTGATAATAAAGGTGTTGAACGCACTGGTGTGGTACGTGTTCATGTGGGACGTATCGATGTTGAACATGCCGGTATTCAAGTAGACTTCTTATTTCTTAGCCACTTTGTGCTTGAATTACCGATTTTAGTAGACTTCCCTATCCTGTGTCCCAAAAGAGAAGGTACTCAAGATTCGCTCATGGAAAAGTTTTAGGGAGATAGGCTTTAAGTGTCGACCCAAGAAGACAATTAACCCCAAATAAAAAGAGCAATATGCTTCTTCGATGCACATAAAAATGCAGACCAACAAAATGCAAAAGGATGATACTTAAAAGGGAAAATGAATGCATTTTTATTTTTGCTAAGCATGCAAAAAATGGACGAGATATGAAAAAAGAATGCTCTCTCTCTGTCTTTTTGGCTAATGAAAAAATGAACTCCCCTTACTTTAAATGATTTTTTATTTGGCTAATGCAAAAATAGACTCACCCTAATTGATAAGACTTTTATATGTTGAATGCGGAACAAATGTGGACATTAAGCATGGACTCGAAACGACTCGAAATAGAAAACAATTTGAAGAGGACGAGGCATGCCGGCGCCGACCTAGGACCTCCCTAGATTTTGTCCGTGTTTTCTTTTTTGGATTGAGACAGGGAGAAGGAATTGACCAACCTCTAAGAAAACTTTTGACATGGATAATGCAAATATGGACCAATCTAAAAGGGAAAGGAACGAAAATTTGACTTCGTTAAAAATGCACAAAATGGACCGCAAAGTTTTACTATTTTTTTGTTTTGCAATAATGTAAGAATTATTGGACCAAACTGAATAAACTGCTATGACTCAAGGAAGAGGATTAAATAACAAAAACACCCACATTCAATCAAACATGCACGTGAAGGTCCAACTTAAACAACAAAATTTGGATGATTCATAAGGTAATTATAAGTCGGATAAACATGGTGGCTCATAGCCTGAAAACTTTACTCCCTATGGATGCATAGCGAGACTTGAATAATCGGTGCCTTTCAACCAAGAATGAAAAAATCTTGCTATGAGTAGGAAAGTAAATGCACCTCGGTGTTAAGTCGAGTGGACTCACCAAGATAATGATTCAACCTTTCTCGAAAAAGGGTTCTTATGAATTGAAACCTATATGTCCAAAAAACATTTATGTCTAAAAAACATTTATGTCTAAAGTCGTCTAAAAGAATGCAAAATGCCTAATGCAAATGCGATAAAAGACTCAATAACTCAATTGTCAAGTCTAAGCCTCTTAATAAGTGTCCCTAGTGAAGTCATAACCGTAAAAGCCACGCCTTACGCCGATAAGAGCGGATCGAGTTTCCCTATGAATGTTGATTTTACGCGAGGTGTGCTTACCAAGTGAAAAATAAGGCTTTGACAGAGAGATTTTAAAGAAGGGATGGATTGACAATTTGAATAAATCATTTTCAAAATAGGTTTTAGAAGTCCCGGGATGCCTTTTTTAGTTAGAAGAGTTAAAATAAAAATGTGGCTGCTGTAAAGCTCAACTAGGTCAAGCAGCTAAAGCCATTTGGAGTAAGAGTGAAGCCCATACGGTAGCTTGGGGGCCGAGGCCGGCCTGCGGAGCTTCCGTCCGACACCGGCCATCCGGCTAGTATTGGCAAGGCAATTCTGGTTAGATTCGCTGTCGGCTAGGTTTTCGCTTTTACCAATTCTTACAAAACAGACGAGATATAATTTTAGAATAAAAAGATAAAAAGGGAGTTGTCGATCAGTTTTGAAAATAAACAAGTAGCAAAAATTTTTTAAAAAGTACTTTTCCAAATTTGGCACAAAAACTCAAAATTACAAAAGGTTTTAAAAAGAACTCCATCGGTCTTAAACTAATGATTTGATGTTCGAGAGTGAAGGTACGAAACAAAGAAAGACGCTCTTCGTTCCACCCATCAAAAGACGACCACTACTAATTGAAAAGGTGAGCTTAAATTGCATTAAGAAAAGCAAGCAAATAATACGTAATGGGTGGAAATGAAAGGCAAACAAAACATGATGTAAATCGATAAATAAAGTAAGTAAATGAAAGTCATAAAGAAAACAATAAAGAATGAAAACTAATAAAGCAAACTACATCAGGCAGAGTGTAAAGTAATGCGATTACATGTTAAATCACAATACAAAAAGCAATAAATAACCAAAATTAAATAAAATACTAAACAAAACTCCGGGATGGTGGAAGCGTGCCCTTAGGTTGGCCAACTCGCTAGCTCGAATCTCGGTCGAATTTTGGTAGAGTAATGGCAAGGAACCTGGTATGAAAAATTGGCGAAAAGAGGCCTTTTATGAGGGTTTAGAAAGTGATTTGAGAGTGAAAGTGAGGAAAAGAGTGTATAGAGGAAAGAAGAGGAGAGTTTCAGTAGTTTGGGGCGGAAATGAAGACTGAAATCGGTGTCAAATGATAGAAGGGAACCCCTAATTTATAGAACTTTTAGGGTTTAGGAAACCCTAAAAATGGCCTCCATCAGCCGATTATAAGATAGAACCAGGTTAGATAATGGTAGAAATGGATAAAGAAAAAACCAGGAAACCGAACTAGTCAAAACGACACAACTTACGGGATCCCGGGGTCCGATATCAAACCTAAAACAACGTCGTCTAATCATCTTGGAAAGCATGCTAGGTTCGGTCGTTGGAATAGGGAAAAACAATGCGTTGTACGTACCTTAGTGGTCCGGTGCTGATTTGGCTCAAGGCTTAGGAGTCCGAACCTGGTTTGGATCGGCCGAGCCATTTATTTACAAGTCTCGCTTAGTCCCATAAAAATTGGTTTGGGTTGTTTTGTGGTGTTGGTTGGCTTTTTGTGGGCTAACCGTCTTCTATCACTCTTTTTAGTCTAATACTAACCAGAGATTGCAAACGAGGAATGAGTTTTCATCACCGGGCTAACAAAAATAAATAAAATAAAAAATAGATGATATTTTTTAGGTGTGTACAAGATGCATCTTAGAAAATCTTAACTTTAGATGAATGACTCAAATTTAAAACATGTAAGGAGTAAAGTCAATCATACCCGAATCTTATAAAAGAATTAAGATTAAACGGAAAACTACTAAAATTCGAAATTTGGTGTAATTGCATGGCATTAGGGGTTTTGGCTATTGGCTAGGAAAGTCTTAGCCCCCTCATGATACATTGGTTGCCCCATAACTTTTGGCAACCTCATGATACATTGTTTGGTTTACTAGGTTTAATTTTTCCTCGTAGGTAATCGCCCTTATGACACGCCTCATTGACACTTATTTTGGGGAATTGGCAATTGTCTAGCCTCTTTCATACCCAATAAGATAAACCACATTTGGGGTCTTGAGGAACCTTTTAAACCAAAGCCCTAAAATTGACCTTCACCTTCCAAATGTAGGACCTTGATTTCCGATATGTTGTTGTGTGCTTATCACAATCTGTATAAATTAAGTGTTAATATAACCGAATAATATATACAAGACTAATGAGGTGCAATAAGGGACAATCTCACTTTAATATTTCAACAACTTTTATCACTATCAGCTACAATTCTTAATCAACAAAAATAGTAGTTATAGCAACATAATATGTATATAAATATAGTAACTAACAAGTAGTAATAGTAGTATTTGTTAAATTACTATTGTGAATCTTAATTACAAGTTGAGTCTCTCCTCTTTTTCCTTCCCTTTTTTCTCTCTAAACATTAATTCTTTATCCACTACTTTGTTCTCAGTTTTAGATCGTTGATGTTACTATTGACCTAACTGCAGTAAGTGTTAAACACATTTTACTTTGAATTCTTCCATCGAATCAATATCTAGAGATATTGTTATTTTCTTTCTAATAAATTTTCTCTCCTTTTATTTACATTAGAGGTTCTCTCCTTTTTGTTAAAGTTAGGGTTTCTCTACTTCAAAAGAAAATTTTATTTCTTCCTTCTATGAAAATTATTTCCCGTACCTATATGTGTATGTTTTATTAGGATTGTCGATTCGATGGTATATTTTTGATATTTTCATTAATTAGTTTCACTTGCTTTAATTGGGAATAATTCAACAATGAAATTTGATACAACTCGATTATGGTGATACTTCTTTCATATTAAACCTATTATATGATACGAAGATATATTTTATGAAATTATATTATAACTCGTCTATGTTAAAGAAAGACATATTCCAGTAAAAAAACACAGGTTTATTGCTAGATTGATATTACAAGTATAAAGTTGGATAAAGTATATTTATTATTAATTTTTTTATTAAAATAAAGATCTATTTTGATATGTTAGATTTATTTTTGTTATAAAATTATGTTTGTAAGCACTATTTGACTTTTTATTAATAAATTTTTTTTTTATTTAAAAAAGTTGTAGTAGTAATATCACACTACCAAAGGGGGTAATCTAGTGGGAGGCCCAACTTACAACAACAAGATGTTTGTTTAAATTCCATCATAGTCACGGGAAATTCCCTTCCCCTTGTTCCCCCATATTTCTCCTATGTCTTCCCTCTTTTAAGGTGTCTCCATGATATATGGGCTTTTAGTTAAACTTGCTTAGTATTCTTAAAATAATAATAACAATATCTACTATTTTATACATTATTGTATATATATATATATATATTAGTCAACATGTATTTTTCTCGCTAACATTATCAAGACTTAGGTGTAGCTCTCTATCTCTCTTCGGTTTTGATTCTAAGTCATTCCGAGGTTTATAAAAACTCATATCTAAGTTTTCATCCTGTTCTAACCCGCTCGGAAACCAGTCAATCAGCATAACATCATGAACTATGTTTCGACTCACTTAGACACTCGGAACAATCGCATGAGTAAATAATTTCTCTAACACTTGTATTCGAGCATTGACTTTATATTTCAAGAGAAAATGAATTCTCGCGTTAATTCTTATTTCTAAGTCAGCTGATTGTTGAGAATTATTTACTTGATCATGTTTATGTAATTTTGATATTTTATTTCTTCAAACATGATCATTTTAAGGATTGACTCAAGATGGAATCTGAACCTAATGGATATTAGACCCAAAAATTCCACTCTTTTAGGGTCGAAGATAATTAAGTACTTAATTACTTTAATTTAATTATTATCTTTGCCTAATCTTGGACCAAAGTATTTTTATACTTTGAGTACCATTTTGATTTTATTTTGTAGGTTGTTTAAACAAGCATAATCTACTTTTGAAATACAAAAGCAACCGGTTTCTACCCGTTAAACACTAGCAGACAGAAATTAACAATTTTGGACATGGTTCACACACCGTGTCGGGGTTGTTTGTTTCCAAAATTGGAAAACAGCAACTTTGACTATAACGGTTGTTTCCACCTCAGTTTCCAATTACCACCAGAGGGTTGGACTACTTTTGGATCCAAGAACCGTTACATAACGTTCACATCTCAATGGATATTTTTCTGAGTGACTCGGACTCGCCGTTACAACCGCTATTACAGCTCACCGAGTCTAGAACAAGTCTCAACGGTTATTCCGCCTTGGTGCTTATAAATAAAAGCCACTTCACAAGACTTGAAGATTGCTGGAAATGAATATATTCTACACTCTCTCAATCTTCTAGCGTTTACAACTTCTAATCTGCAATCTCTTACTTTCTGAGTCGTAAAGAAAGTCTTGTAATCACTTCTACTCTTTACTTTTTTTCTAAGTCCCTTGATTGAGCTATAACAGACTAACTCATCTCAGTTGCCCTTGACTATAAGGGTTAACTCGGTCAGGAAGTACTATATCGGATAAGGGAACTTCTTAGTCCGGGAAAAGCTTGTCAAGGAATTGTCTAAGGAAGAAATTCTAGTTAGAGTCGAGTCCTTTGTAATTGAAGATTCAATTAGTGGATTTGACTTGGAGGGTTTCCACGTATTTACGAGTGTTTAACTTTCCGAGTCCAATCTAAACTCGGAATTTGTTTCTTATTCTGTTTTGTGCAAAAGAGTTTGATTTTTCTGAAAAATCTTTCATCACCTTATTCACCCCCATCTAAGGTGACTCAACTTCTCCACGACAAAACCTTCAATTAGCATCGAGCCTATCCTTTCAAGAGGATCTCATAATCCAAAGGTCTAAATATCAAATGGCTCAAAACAATGGAGAGTTCGATGAAGGAAGATCATCTACCGGACCATCTATGTTCAAGGGGTCGAACTTTACGCATTGGAAGAAGATGATGGAAGGCTTTCTACCGGATAATGATGAAGAAGTCTCGGAATATCATTAAGAATAGAAAATTCATTCCAGCGAAGATGGAAGGTGCAAGATATGTGCCTAAAGAAAAGACATAGTACACAGATGAAGAGAATGAGAAGTTCGAAAGAACTTGAAAGCTATGAACACTCGATGTGTGCTATCAGCTCGAATGAGTATAATAGAGTGTTAGTTCAGTGTCCCACACTTGTCAAAACCTATGAAGGATCTAGCCAAGTGAAGCAGGCGAAGACAAGTCAATATCTTCACAAGTACGAGTTGTTCGGAATGGAACCAGAAGAAAACATCTCCCGGATGTATGTTCGGTTCACTCAGATTACCAACAATCTCAAATCTCTGGGTAGAAAGCTCTCGCACGAAGAAATGGTCGGAAAAATTCGAGAAGTCTACCAAAGAGAAGATAGGGTCCCAAGATGACAACAATTTAAAGAGGCTCGAGTCTCTCTCAACTTAACCTTGGTGAGCTCATTTTGAAGCTACTTACTTATGAGTTGCACCTTAAAGAAGAGGATGCTGAGGTCAGCACCAAAAAGAACTTCGCACTAAAGGCCTCGGAAAGCAAACGACAAAGTCCGAGCTCCTTAGATTCTGAAGAGGATCCCATGACACTCATTTCCCAAGGCTTCAAGAAGATGATAAAGTACAAAAAGTGGCAAAAGAGGCCAAAGGAAGAGTTCTATAAGAAAGATAAGAAGGATAAGAAAGGTAAATACTCATCCCCTTCAAAGTTGTCTTTAACTAAGAAGTCTGGTTGCTTTGAGTGTGGCAGAAAGGAGCACTTAGTCAAGGACTCGTCCAAAAGGAAGAAGGATAGAATGATGAAAAAGGCTATGATGGCTACCTGGAACGATGACGACTCATCCGAAGAAGATGATTCTGATGACTTAAAGTGTCTTATGGCACTAACGGACTCGAAGCCGAACCCGAGTCGAGACAGTGACAACTCGGATATTGAGGAAACAAGTCCTCGGGAGGTAATTGAATACTTCCTCAAGTTTTCTAAAGCCGATCTTGTTAGATATATCTTTACTTTGGAATAAAAGTCCAATTCGACTCTTCTAATTTTAAAGAAGAACGTGAGTCTCTTACTCGCTGAGAGTAATGTTCGAAAAATAAGTTAAAAACTTAAGACAAAATCCGAAAGTACTTGAGACCGAGTGCTCACGACAATGAGGCTGAGTATGAGTCAATCATAACAGAGAATGAGCAACCGAAAAGGAAGCTCAATGAGTCCCAAGAACTAGTTTTAAAACTCACTCAAGGTCGAACAACCTTGATCTTTTACTAGGCTCTCAGTGTGTCTCATTCAGACAAGAAGGTTTTGGTTACAATGTCGAAGAGAAATCTAATTCCTATTCAAGTCTTTTCAAAACCGATTCTAGAACTTTAAAGTGAAAGAAAGCTGAGCATGGTACCATTCATTCAAATGAAAAGAGGACTAAGCACAAACCAGTTTACAAGAAAAAGCCTTCTCAACTCTGTTTACAAAAAGAAAGGTTTTCAAAGAAAAGAGACACAAACTCAATTTTCTAGAAGGAAGACTTACAATCGGATCAAACCCAAAATTATTCAAATTTTGGTTCCCAAAAGTGCTCTTCCTCGAAAAAGACCATAATAAAGGGAGTTACTGGGTTTATCGGAAGAAGTGAGAAGGGTTAGTTTATTTCTATTTTACAGGTGACTTAGAAACAGAAGGGTCACTGGTACTTCGACAATGGTTGCTCATGCCATATGTCCGGAGATTCACGACTCTTTTTAGAGTTAGAAGATCTCGACGGGAGGAAAAGTCACATTGGGTGACAATAGCAAAGGCAAGATAGTTGGGATTGGCAAGATTAGTCAAGGAAACAACTCGGTCAATCCAGTCTACCTTGTCAAAGGGCTTAAGTACAATCTCCTTAGCATATCTCGGATTTTTGACAAAGGTCAAGAGCTCGGGTTCACTCATACTAACTGCTACATTTCGATGCGAGTCACCAAAGAGACAAAGCTCTCAAGTCTAAGGTCGCGTAACACTTATACTATCCCTCTTTCAGATTCTAGTCAAGTTTGTAAGAGGAAGTGAGAAGGGTTAGTTTGTTTCTATTTTACATGTAACTTAGAAACGGAAGGGTCACTGGTACTTAGACAATGGTTGCTCATGCCATATGTCCGGAGATTCAAGACTCTTTTTAGAGTTAGAAGATCCGACGGGAGGAAAAGTCACATTTGGAGACAATAGCAAAGGCAAGATAGTTGGGATTAGCAAGATTGGTTAAGGAACAACTAAGACAGATCCAGTCTACCTTGTCAAAGGGCTTAAGTACAATCTCCTTAGCATATCTCGGATTTTTGACAAAGGTCAAGAGGTCGAGTTCACTCGGACCAACTGCTACATTTCGATGCAATCACCAAAGAGACAAAGCTCTCGAGTCCGAGGTCGCGTAACACTTATACTATCCCTCTTTCATATTCTAGTCAGGATTTATCTCGCTGGAAAGCATATTTGAATGATGATTCATGGACATGGTATCGTAGACTAGCTTATGATAGCATGCATACTATTAAGAAACTTGCATCTCATGGATTGGTTAGGGGTTTACCTAACTGTGCATTTAAGAAAGATAAAATTTGTGAAGCATGCACAAAGGGAAGTAAGTCGGATCATCTTTTAAACCACTCAAAACTGTGTCTACATCCAAAGTGCTTGAATTAGTTCATATGAATTTGTGCGGTGAAATTCCTGTGAAAAGCTTAGGAGGTAAATCATATGTGCTTATTATTGTCGATGATTATTCATGATTTACTTGCGTGTGTTTTCTGACAAACAAGAATGAAGCCTTCAAAGAGTTCACTAAGATTTGCAGGAAAATCCAAGTGGAGTCCGAGATTCGGATCGAAGGATTTGAACCGACTATGGAAGGAGAGTTCGATTACTTAGAATTTACGAGACTTCTATGACAAGAATGTCATCTCCCACACAACTTCTCTACACCAAGAACTCCCAAACAGAATTGAGTAGTGGAGAGAAAGAACATGACTGTTGAAGAAATAGGAAGGACCATGATGATTGAAAATGATCTACCTTACTATTTACGAGCTGAGGTAGTCAACACATCAAACTATACACTCAACGGATGCCTCATCGGACCCATCTCGAAGAAAACACCCTATGAGGTATACAAGGGAAAGAAACCCCAACATCTCCTACTTCGGACCATTCGGATGTAAATGCTTTGTGCATGACAATGGTAAGGAACATCCGACTAAGTTTGATGCTAGATTGGATGAAGGTATATTTCGGGTTACTCATCATGTAGCAAAGCTTATCGTGTGTTTAACAAAAGGACTAACAAAGTGGAAGAAAGTATACACGTTGTCTTTGATGAGATTGATCTTGCCAAGATAAATGAATCCGCCTTCTTATATCTCAACCTGAATAGAGATGAAGATGACATTGCTGAAGCTGAACTCGGAAAGAGTCAAAATAGAAGAACCGAGGAAACTCCGAATGAGGCAATTCGAACGAGCCAACTCGGAATGTTGTGACTCAAACCGAACAAGTTTTAGAGACAGCTCGGAATGTTGAAGAACAAGCAATGCAGAAGCTCAGCAAGAGTAACCAAATGAAGATTAACCTGTTCAACCAACAAACTTAGTAAACTAAAGCACAGGTAGAGCTTTCAAATATGCATCCAGATCACCCACCCGAGAACATACTTTTGATGTCAACAGTGGGGTAAGAACTCGTTCTTCTTTGTAAAATCTGTGTGCATTTTCTACATTCATATCATTAATAGAACCTAAAAATGCACTAGAAGCCTTAAATGATCCTCAATGGGTAGAGGCCACGCAAGAAGCTAAATCAATTTGAAAGAAACCAAGTCCGAACTCGACCAAATGACCTTCGACCACCCGAGTAATAGGAACCAAATGTGTTTTCAAGAACAAACTGGATGAGGAAGGGTTGGAAGTCGAAATAAGGCCGGATTAGTTGCTCAGGGTATAACCAAGAAGATGGAATTGATTGTAGGGAAACCTTTGCACTTGTTGCTAGGATTGAGGCAATCAGAATTCTCTTAACATTTCCATCTAGCATGAACATCAAGCCTTATCAAATGCATGTCAAATGTGCATTTACCAATAGTTATATTCAAGAAGAGGTTTTTGTTGAGTAACCCTCTGGATTTGAAAACTCATAAATTCTAAATCATGTTTTCAGATTGCAAAAGGCTTTATATGGTCTTAAACAAGCTCCTAGAGCTTGATATGAAAGACTAAGCAGTGTTCTTGGTTGAAAATGATTTCAAAAGAGGTCAGATTGACAAAACTCTTTTTACAAAAACTAAGGGGAATCATTTTCTTATCATTCATATATTATGTTGGTGATATCTTTTTAGAGTTACTAATGAAACTCTATACCAAGAGTTTTTGAGTTAATGAGACAGGAGTTCCAAATGAGCATGATAAGAGAACTCAATTTCTTCCTTGGTCCGCAAATCAAACAAGACAAGGATGACATCTATGTCCATCAACATAAGTACACCAAAGAATTATTGAAAAAGTACAAGCTACAAGATGTGAAGCATGTAGCAACACCTATGAGTAGCAGTTTGAAACTAGACTCAGATTAAAAAGGTAAAGTTGTAGATTAGAAACTCTAAAGAGGTATGATTGGATCTCTACTTTATCACACATCTAGTAACCCGGATATCATGTTTAATGTTTGCCTTTGTGCAAGATTTCAAGCTAATCCTAAGGAATCACATCTCACTATGGTGAAGAGAATTTTCGGATATCTTGCTGGGACTCGGAATCTTGGTCTATGGTTTTCAAAGAAGTTAGAACCGACTCTAACTCGAGATACTCGGATGCCGACTATGCTGGATATAAGGTTGATAGAAAGAGTAAATCAGGAGCATGCCAATTCTGGTTCAATCACTCATCTTCTATCACTCAAAGAAGGAGAATTCAGTTGCTCTATCAACTGTTTAGGCTGAGTACATTGTAGCTGGAGCTTGCTGTGGTTAGATTCTCTAGATCATGCAGCACTTGAAAGATCTTAGATTATCATTCACATCTATTCCAATCTAGTGTGACAATCAAACTACTATCAACATCACTAAGAATCCAATTCAGCACTCAAAGACAAAGCATATTGAGGTCATGTATTATTTTCTCGAGAGACCATTCCGAGAAAGGTGAAATTGAACTTGAGTTTATTCCTACGAAATTTCAGTTAGCAGATATTTTCACTAAGCCTTTGAATGAAGATCGGTTTTATTTTATTAGGAATGAGCTTGGTATGATTAATGCATGATTATTTGTGTTATTGCATGAGTTATTTTTTATGATTGATTCCTATATGCTTTGAGTAACACATGGATCAGTTGACTCAATATAAGACCGAGCTATGAGTTATTAATTTTCTAACCGAGTTCCGAGTCACTCGGACATACTACTGAGTCGGACTCGGATTATGAACAAAATGGACATCAAAGTTCTGAAGTCATATCTAGATAAATTGAGATTCTTAGAAATATTTTCGAAAAACATTTCTTCTCTCTCTCTTTATCACACGACCAGATCAGAAAACTAGTTGTTAGAAGAAAGTAGATCATACAACTAGCCATTACAGCTGCAGGGAGACTCAACGGTCCGATAAACGTTGCTTGGTAACCGAGTCGGAAAGTCGGTTGGAAGCCTCTTCTTGCTATAAATAGCACCGCTTCACTTTTTTTTCTCTACTTTACCTACTTATTTCTTACTCTCTTACTTTCCCGCTCTCTTAGCTCTCATAACTTACTCGTACTTTTGCTTTCTCTCTCTAATTCTCAATCTTCTTTGTTCTCTACTCTCTCTTTCTCGTTTCTCTCAATCACTCTTCTCTCTAAACATGCCTAAGAGAGGATTTGTCTGTGAAAGTAGGTTCAGCCACTAATAAAGCCAGAACAAAAACCACTCGTGCTGAGGCATCGGACAAACGCAAAGAGCCTGCCTCGTAAGCCTCAAAGTACAACGTCACCCAACACTTCGTTACGGACGACAAGTTTTTCTCAAAAACATCCTTCTTGTGGTTGAAACACATCGCCAAAACTGGTGTGTACAACTATCTTTGCTTCTGTGAATATGTTTACCTAGCCCTTGTGACTGAGTTCTACACTCATATGATAGTCAGCGAAGGCGTCAACACTTCTCTTGTTCAAGATAAAAC
Organism: Talinum fruticosum; assembly: GCA_021018815.1. Lineage (NCBI taxonomy): Eukaryota > Viridiplantae > Streptophyta > Magnoliopsida > Caryophyllales > Talinaceae > Talinum > Talinum fruticosum. Next base: position 3,851,907 of record JAITYX010000025.1, on the reverse strand, counting down.
CATTAGAATCAATCTTACCTTACTTCACAAACTTTTGAACGTGGAGTCTCTCTTTCTCAACTCCAACCCAATTCCTTTCAATGAAATCGCTGACAATTTCTTTGATAAATTTTCTAAAGAGCCTCCTCAGTCCGGAAAGAATTTTTCCGTGACGTAAATGAAGTCGAAGCTAGGATTTTGTGTTTTATTCTAATGAGGGACCTTTTTCTCCTATTATCCATCTAAAGAGAACCCTAACTCTAAAGTTTTGAAGGTTCTTTATGACATTTTCGAGGGCTACAAAGTAGACCTCTTTCCATTCATTTTGGAACAGATAGCCTCTGTTCCTTCCGATTCTAAGAAGACTCCATATCCTTTTGAAGCTCTTCTCATTGTTGTTTTTAATCGGTTTGTGGTTCCTCTTCCTTCGACCCTCAAGATGTCTTGGAGCCTGTCATTTGTCTTGGCAAAAGTAAACTTGTTGCTCTAGGATGCTAGGAAATCAAGCTTGGTGTCTAGGTTCACTTGTCTAAGTTACGACCCCCTCTTCCTCCACTCGTAGACTCGGACAAACTGCTGGAGCCTCTATTTCTCTGCCTACCTCTTCTATTGAGCTTCTTGAGAAAGTGGGCAATAAATTTGCTTCTCTAGCCCTAAACTTACAATCAACTCTAGGAGTCTTCAAGGCTTACATCCTAACTCTAACTCTAATGCAAAGCCAGGCTCAAACTCAGCTGAAGAAGAGTTAAGAGTTGATCGCTGAGTTCAAGGAGGTGATCAAGCAATAACGTGATCAAATTCAACGTCTCCAAGAGAGAAGATCTACGGCAGCCAAGGACTCGGAATCCTCCTTAGAATCCGAGAAGTCCTCCAGCCCTTCGAAGTCCAACTCAAAAGAAGATCAAGAAGAAGGACAGAGAGAGGCTGCAAGAGGGGAGGAGGAAGAAGCTGCTTAACTCCGCGGACTAGGGCAACGTAGAACCTAAGGTGATCTCCTTAGATCACACTTAGAGTGCCTCGAAGAGGCTGGTGAAGTAGGCCAATCTAAGGCCCTTGCCTCATAGTCTCAACCAGCAACAGTCTTTAAGGAAGAAGAAGAAGAATATGAAGATCTTGCTCGATTCACAAAACCCGGATCCCTCTACTTACGAATGTACAATTTCTGAGACCACCTCACCCAACTACTTCTCTTCAAGGTTATCAGCAAAGGCACACTGCTCGCTCTTCTACCTCACGCCGGACTACCCCTCCCTCCTAATTTCAAACTCAAATTTTCTTTATTTTGTTTTTCCGACATCTTCCGTAATTACTTGTTGTTTCCTCCCTCTTTTTGTTATTTGCTGAAATACATAAGGGGAGAGATAATATAGAAAAATAGCTGTTTGGTTTAGGGGAGTTTTTCCTTAGTTGTTTTCTCGAGTTTACTTTACTTTGTTTTTGCACTTATGCTTCTTGCAATTAATGAAATAGGCAAATTTCATGCTGATCATATCTATTTCTAAGCATATATGTTTCGAGTACCTATTTTGTTTCTTTTCTTCTCTGATATTACTGCTTTACTCATTAACATCCTTGCTCTAATTACTTCATGAAACATGTTCCGAGTTATGTTTTGATCCGAGTCGAACTCACAAATGTTCATCACTATTCTTGCTCCGATCATTTCTATGTGAAATCTTAACTTTCTTCACCGATTAATTTCTATCTTAAGAGTGGAATGCCTTTCATAAAAAAGGGGAGATTGAAGACTCAAGTATAACTCTCTATCTCTTTTGGGTTTTGATTCTAAGTCATTATGAGCTTTATAGAAACTCATATCTAAGTTTTCATCCTGTTCGACCCGCTCGAAACCAGTCAATCAGCATGACATCCTGAACTGTGTTTTTACCCACTTAGACACTAAGCACAATTGCATGAGTAAATAATTTCTCTAACACTTGTATTCCGAGCATTGACTTTGTTTTTCAAGAGAAAATGAATTCTGCGTTAATTCTTATTTCTACGTCGACTTATTTGTTGAGAATTATTTACTTGATCAAGTTTATGTAATTTTGATATTTTATTTCTTCACATTTGATCATTTTAAGGATTGACTCAAGATGGAATCTGAACCTAATAGATATTAGAATAAAAAAATTTCACTCTTTTAGGTTGAAGATAATTAAGTGCTTAATTATTCTGATTTAATTATTATCTTTGCTTAATCTTGGACCAAAGTATTTGTATACTTTGAGTACCATTTTGATTTGCTTTTGTAGGTTGTTTAAACAAGTCTAATCTACTTTTGAAATACAAAAGCAACCGGTTTCTACCCATTAAACACCAGCAGACAAAAATTAACCATTTTTTGACATGGCTCATACATCGTGTCGGGGTTGTTTGTTTCCAAAATTGGAAAACATCAACTTTGAGTCTAACGGTTGTTTCCGCCTCAGTTTCCAATTACCACTAGAGGATTGGACTACTTTTCGAGTCAAGAACCATTACACAATGTTCACATCTCAACGGATGTTTTTCCGAGTGATCGAGACTAGCCTTTACAACGGCTATTAGAGCTCACCAATCCAGAACAAATCTCAATGGTCATTCTGCCTTGGTGCTTATAAATAGAAGCCACTTCACAAGACTTGAAGATTGCTGGAACCGAATATATTGTACACTCTTTCAATCTTCTAGCGTTTACAACTCCTAATCTATAATCTCTTACTTTCCGAGTTGTAAAGATAGTCTTGTAATCACTTCTTCTCTTTATTTTCTTTCTAAGTCCCTTGACCGAGCTGTAAGGGCTAACTCATCTCGGTTGCCCCCGACTGTAAGGGTTAACTCAGTCGAGAAGTACTAGATCGGATAAGGGAACTTCGAGTTTAGGGAAAAGCTTGTAAAGGAATTATCTAAGGGAGCAGTTCTTGTTGGAGTCAATCCTTTGTAATTGAGGATTCAATTAGTGGATTTGACTTGGTGCTTAGATTAGCATTGTCCGTGTTTTTCTGCCCCCAGGAGGGTTTCCATGTATTTCGAGTGTTTAACTATCCGAGTCCAATCTAGACTTAAAATTTGTTTCTTATTCTATTCTCAGTGCAAAAGAGTTTGATTTTTCGAAAAATCTTTCATCACTCTATTCACCCCCTTCTAAGGTGACTCAACCTCTCCACGAGGAAACCTTCACATTATTTGGTTATCAAAAAGTTTTAAGTATTGTTTTGTTGTACATTATTTTAAGAGTCAAATGTTGTTTGATTTATAAATTTTTTGGTCACTTAAAAGATGAAGTGATAATAGGAAAAGGGAAAGAAAAAAGGACAAAAGAGGAACGAAATAGGAATCGTCGTACTAAAAAATAGGAAAAGTAATTAGTAGCCCAAAAACAAAACAAAAAAACTAAATGAAAAGGCAATTATCCGACAAAAAAACAAAAAAGTAAACGGTAGCCAAAAAATGAAAAAAAGGACAACCACACTTACTGCTGATAGTAAGTGGGTCTTTGGCCTAAAGTTTAAAAGTATTTTTGGATTCTAAAAACTAAAATTAGTCCAAATACTAATTCTTTTTAAAAAATAAAATTTATTTTCAAAAAGTGATTTTGGAAAAAAAAACCTCCCGAAAACAAAAACAACAAATAGGTATTTTTGATTCTAATTTATGGAAAAACTCCCTAACAACCATTCACAATCCCACACTAAATCCATCTTACAACCCGGTGTATCTACACCATACACCCCCTAGCTTTCACGTGTAGCTCACATTTGTTTCCTGTCTCTCCTACACCCCTCTTGCTATCTATTATATAATTAATATTGCATTTTATATAATTGTTGGACATATGGGTCAATGGTTGGGTTGGATGATATATTTCCTATGATGTTGCATGTCTCAGGTTTGAAGCTTGCTATGAGCAGTTATTTAATATAGGTTTGTTTTCTTTGTTTTTCATTCATTCTTTTCCTCGTTTTTTTCAAAATTTTACTTATTTTTTAATTTATAAAAATTATACATTTGATTATATATTTACATAAATTTATAATTGTTTTATTTTTGACATATTCATATGAATTTTTTACATAATTGGACAATCTTATTTCCTCCTTTTTTATTTTAAATTTTGAAAAATTTATTTTATTGTTGTTTACAATGATCAATTTCTTAAATTTATATCACAATTATACCCCCAGTCAAACTTACACCCACAATTAAATTAGAATATATTAAAAAAATTACAATATTTAAATTGGAATATATAAATACCTTTTAAATTATTGTAATGAACCATTAGTATGTATTTTATGTATATGTGCATCCATACTCAAATATGTTTTACAGATGAACCTTTTAAATTTTTCAATGAACATTTTTATTATGTAGTGAACCTTTTTCAGTTTTTACATTTTGTGAACTTTAAGTGCCTTTTTTTACTGAGGGCATATAATATCTAGTACTATATGACTTGGTGTATAATTTCAGATATCAATTTGTTAGGAACATATCAATTTTTAAGTGAAATTATTTGATCTAAGTTAGTAAATTTTAGACTTCGATACAAATTTATAAGTGTATAAAATGAACCTTTATATATATTTAATGAACTATTATGTATATTCCATGAACCTTTTTTTTTTTAATGATGAACCTTTTATTGAAAATGATGAACCTTTTTCGGAGGGTGTATCTAACACAATACACCTGGTTGTATAATGGACCCATTAACAATCCCATTCTCTCTTTCTTCTTTCTCTCTCTCGTCTCTTTCTATGTTTTAATCTCTTATCTCTCATCTATCTCTCTCTCTCTTTCGTTTTGTTTTATCTCTCCCTCCTTTCTCTCTTTCTAAAAATCTTGGCTAAATAAATTAATTATTTAAAAAATATTTATATAAAATTTAGGCCAAACATTTCAATTTTTCTCCCAAAATAAATTTTTAAAAATTGCTTTTAAAAACAAAAATAGTTTTTTAAAAACTAAGCCAAACATGCTAGTGTCTAGTAACCAATTAAATGCTACCGACCCTCTGCCTTGCCATTTAAGTACATACCTAGTTGCTTGGTTATCAAGTAACAAACATTTACTAATCCGATTGTTATCCAAGTCTAGGTATAAAATACAATGTACACTCGTGAGTTTATATATAACAAATATTTGTTTTATACGTTAACCAAAGATATTGATGAAACCATAAATTTGGTTCCGGGAGCGAGCATATCCGGCTGGTATACTAAAACTTGGTCGGAATCGCTTAAATGGGTAAGGTTCCAAAATTGGAATCATTTGATATGTTCGGGGTAAGGTTCCTAAAATTAAGAAACCTATTTCCGATTCCGATTTCAAGGAACTTGCCAAACATATTATGGTTCCAATTCTGTTCCAATAATCAAAATCCTAGAACCAGAACCCGAAACAGCTTAAGATAGGTTTAGGTTCCTTGAGCTATGGGTATCCGGAACCGTGAACAATGTTCTAGATTTTAAACCTTTTCAGTTTTCAATTTTTAATATGAGATCCAGGTAATTTTTACTTTTCACTTTTTGATATGAGACTTATCCCACAATTGATTAAAAAATCCTAAGTAAAACTAGTAAGTATCCATTTTAAGGACTACAAATTAAATAAATATGTGTCATGTTCTAAAATAATTAAATCAATTTAATTTGGGTTAGCCTAATTGGTTAATTTAATTTAATTGGGCCTGATAGACTCACAAGTCAATGACCCAATAAACTCTCAAATTAATGGTCCAATGAACTGGCAAGTCTCAGGACTAGTAGACTACCAAGTCGACACTTAATTAGACTCTCAAGTCGTCAGCCGAAGTTAAAGGCATGGTCGACGGCCTAAGAAGACAAAGGGAAAGGGGTTGCCCCTATAAATAGACAACAAGCACATCAAATTGTGTCATTTATTCTAGAGATCAAATCACATCCTTGATCGAGACTTAAGCTGCTTAAGCCCTCATCAAGTTTCAAATAGAGATTGAATTAAAGGAGTTATTACTTGTTTATTTGTAACAAATATAGAGATTGTACCTATCATTTCAAATATAAATATAAAAATTCAATTTGTTCAACATTTCTTGTCTTAATTTAATTTAGACAAGAAATTTGTGGTTACAAATTTCTGCACGCCTGGTGGGACAGTCTCTGCCTCTCATCTCCCTCTCTAAAGACCAAATCTTTCAACAACCTTTCTCCGAAGAAGACATGGCCACTATGAATGTCGCTCTTGGAACATCAAAGAAGAAGGCCGCATCCTTATCCCAAGAATCCACCAACACTATGTCTAACAAGAAAACACTAGAGTAATGATAAAAATTATATCGAAAGTTGCTAACTCTAAAGGAACGTTGATGTCCGCAATGTCGTTGTTGCGGGATGATCAAAGTCAAGGTTGTAACATTACTGACGAAGTTGATGAACCCTTTGCTACTAAGCTCTTTTGAGAGAGCGTGTGGACCTCAAAATGAAGCAAAAAGTCTCATATGAGGTTCAAAGCTTAATTATGCCTTCATCTTTGTTCTTTGATACAAACGGTTACTATAGCAACGAGTGATTCTTCGCCACCATCGTGAAGGAAGCCTTTCCGCTCCGAAGTTGAAATTGAGTCTTCCACTACCGTTGTCATGCCAGCCATGATGTCGGGAGCTATCAACTAGGAGGAAGAGATGACTCGCATGAAGGCAAAGCTTGAGAGGCTTGCCAAAGAAACTAAAGAAAAGACGCACGCATCAAATGCCAAGACGAAAAGATCGCTAAGTTGATGAAAAAACTAAGAAAGGAGTCGGCTGTACCCTTCCACAAAGGCTCGGATGATGATGAGGAGGAAGATGGATTTAATCTTGGCGGAGCTTCGAAGATGATGTCGTCTCGAAGAAAGGCAACAAGCCGTACATTGACTCATCTTCAAGCTCAATGACCACTAAGCGAATCCAGGAGATGATTGTAAATGTAGTCAAGGCCCAACTAGGAGGCGGTATGCAAAGAATCAACCTCTACACTAAGCCTTATATGAAGAAGATTGATTCTCTTCACATGCCTTACGATTACCAGCCTCCCAAGTTCAATCAATTTGATGGAAATGGTAACCTAAAGCAACATATATCACACTTCATCGAGACATGCAACAACACTGGTACTGACAGAGACTTGTTAGTAAAACAGTTTGTCAAGACCTTCAAAGGGATTGCCTTTGACTCGATACACCGATTTAGAGTCCGAATCTATCAATAGTTAGGAACAAATCCAACAAGAGTTTCTCAACAGGTTCTATAGTACCCATCGTATAGTCAACATGTCTAAGTTGATAAACACGAAGCGGTGGAAGGGTGAGCCTGTCCTTGATTACATCAACCGTTGGCATGCACTCAGCCTCGAATGTAAAGATTGTTTGTCCGAAGTTTTTACAGTAGAGATGTGTACGCAGGGCATGGAGTAGAACTTGTTGTATGTCTTGCAAGTGAGTAAGCCTAGGACCTTCCAAGAGTTGGCAATGAAAGCTCACAACATGCGGATAATCATAGCTAGTCGTCATAACAAGTCTTCTTCTACTTCGAACCGAGAAAAGAGAAGATTGAGTTTAAAAGAAGTGTTAAGCCATCCAAAAGCTTGACTAAGGAATCCATGCCAGTCTCCATAAATGCAAAGATTGTTTGTCCGAAGTTTTTACAGTAGAGATGTGTACCGATTTCTGCAAAGCGAAAAGAAGAGGTGAGGTAAGGCACATATTTTAGGGACAATGGGAAGAAATGTCCTACATTAAAAGAGCTCCAAGAAAAGAAGTATCCATTTCATGATTTGGACTTATTAGAAATGTTAGATGACCTCCTAGAGAAAGGCGTTATTGAGTTACCTTAACCAAAGCGCCACGAGAAAGCAGGAAAGACTAATGACCCAAAGAATTATCGGTATCTTAGGGTCATTAGTCGCCCTCTAGAAAATCGCATTACTCTCAAGGAGCGCATTATGAAATTTGTAAAGGATTAGAGGATTATCTTAGATTTGGATGATACTACTCGAGACAAATCACACGACCGTCATATGTGACCACTGCCCATCTTTATAGGATCAAAAACTTACCTAACAACCATTTTGGGTAGAACTAGACTTAGCTCTTGGTATAAGAGAAGAGCTAGTTACAATTCAATTTGGGAGCTTGGAGCCAGTAGTGCTTCTAATAGAAGTTGATGTACTATTTCTAGGACATACTCCTTCTCAAGATGTTCTTGATGAAGACGATGAGAGGTGGACTCTTGTCACTAGACGGAGGATAAAAGGTATAAGCATGTCCCATCATATCCACTTCGTCATAGAAAGAGGCAGGGAAGAATGAAGAACTGTCAACGCTCCAAAGGGAAAAGAAGATTTGGTGTCATCAAGAACCATGAGTGTACCCTATTCACTTGCTTGAAAAAGAATAGCTCATCCCTGTCACGTTAGAAGAGTTCTTTTCAAAGGAGTTTTTCATAGTATTACACTCAACATGGCTTCATGTTATGAGATTAAGGATGAGGATGACGAGGAAGATGAGAGATTAGAGGCCAAAGTAGTGTCTTCTTCAAACAGGGATGACAAAGTTCGACAGTCTTGGAAGCTATAGCGTCACACATGAATTGGAAGCAAATCTTCCATCTACCTAAGGAGATGCTTGAGCAAGTAGTTGCTGCCTTGAGACATGGAAAATTATATTCTAACAAGGTCAAGGATGACGAATAGTTTAACAACAGACCCTTCCCAAGTATGTTGCTTCCAATACTACAGTAACATTCACGGATGTCGAATTTTTGTTAGGATCAAATCCTCACAATCATCCTTTGTTTGTCACCGGCTACATACGAAGTCAAAAGGTCAAGTGCATTTTAGTGGATGGCGGTTCTGCGGTCAACATCATGCCAAAGTCTATTATGAATAAATTAGGAATTACTATCGAAGAGTTCTCCAAAAGTTGAATGATGATACTAGGTTTCAACCTCTAAGGCCAACGTGCAATTGGCATGATTTGCCTTGAGTGGACATTGGGTGACTTGTCAACATCATCAATCTTCCATATGATAGATTCTCGGACTTCATACAAACTACTCCTTAAGCGACCATGGTTTCATGAACATAGAGTAGTGACTTCAACTTTGCACCGGTGTCTTAGGTACTATCGAAGCGGTGAAATGAAAATAAATGGTGATGTCAAACCATTTACTAAGGTTGAGTTACACTTTGCTGATGCTAAATTTTTCAAAGAGGGCGCTGCACCAAAATAAACCATGCTAGCAACCATGTCATCCATCGATAAAGTGGGTGCAAATAGTGTTGAAGGTGCTTTTGCTGTGTCGGAAAATGATGTTTGCACTAGCAAATGACAATAGTTGTGTAAGGAAGAAAGGGGGAAAACAAGTGGAACCTCTCATGTCAAGGAAGTTGTTGTCTTAACAAATCCTACAATGTCAGTCCTTAGGTGTATTCCTAACTCTCGTCGAAAAGATGGTGAATCACTATTAAGCGAGTGTGTGACATGGGAAAGGACAATTAAATCTATCATTAGGTATAAGGATGTTAGTTGGCACGTCCTTCAAGAAAATGGTGAGCTCCCAGTTCATAAGGCAAGCCAAACTAAAGTGACTAAAGTTGATCTCCCTGGTTTTGTTCGTTGCTTCCAAGAGTTCACTTCAAGAAGAGCTTGACTTGCAAAAGGTGTGCACCCATGATGGATTTGACCCAAATGCGTACAAGTTATTGAAGAAGTCTGGTTATAACTTTAGCGGACCAACTCCTTTCACAAATGTTGTTGAAGCTAAGCTTTATGGCATCAATGAAACACATAAGAAGATATAGGGAAAGGAGGGGCTTGACTATTCCTAAGGTGCAAGGATAAGTAGTCGTGGCTATGTGCCACCATAACCTATTCGAATTTTGGGTTGACATAAGGATAAGTAGTCGTTGTCTAAGTACATCGCAACTAAAAAGACTATTGAAAGTCACGATGCAAGCACCAAGGTGAAACAAAAGTCTTCTATGTTTTATAGGGAACAACCATCAATAGCCTAGAAACAGACCTTCAGTATTCGAGTAGAATGGGAACAGAGAAGGCTCCTAAATCTTTTGTCTTTTGAAGATTAAAATAAAGCGCACATCCTAAGTGTTTGGTCTTTGTCGGGATTAAAACAAGTGAAGAATAATCAAGCTTAGTCTCACCACCGGAGAAGGACTCGGTGTTTGGTCGACGTGGCAAAATAAATGAAGTCCAAAGTAACATCCCTTCCCGCATGAAACGTTTCTCTACTTTAGAGGTGAAGACGGATGGCCCGTTAAGGGTGAAGAGGCACACAATAATATGCACTGGCCATCAAATTGACCCTAGTGTAAGCGAGGAAGTCAATCAAGATGAGTGGGTTTCCTCAAATCGTGTCACAGCTCGGGAGGATGTTGACTCGAATTATGAAATAGAGCTTGCTGAGATGTCGAGGACCCTAGAAGATGGAGGCCAAGCCATGGTCGATAAGCTAAAGCAATTGAACCGTGGAACCGAAGAAGAAGTATGCCCCAATATGTAAGTGCTTTGCTTACAAATAAAGAACATAAGGATTACGTTGATCTTCTATTTGAATGTAAGGATGTCTTTGCATGGACTTACCATGAAATGCCTAGTTTGGACCCTAAAGTTCCAGTTCACCACATGTCCATCAAAAAGGGTGTCTCACCTAATAAACAACCACAACGATGCTTTTTCCTTGAGTTGATACTTGAAAATGAGAAGGAAGTGAACAAGCTTTTAGAAGTCTGGTTTTATTCATGAGGTGAAATATCCGACGTGGATTGCGAACATTGTACCGAGTAAGGAAGAAGAATGGTCAACTTTGCATTTGTGTGGATTTTTGTGATCTTAGTGATGCATGCCTAAAAGATGATTTCCCTCTTCCTGTCACAAAACTCATGATCGACTATACTATAGGACATGAAGCATTGTCTTTTATGGATTGCATATCAAGGTACAACCAGCTCCATATGGCACTTGGAGGATTAAGAAGCTACAATATTCTGCACGCCTAAAGGAATATTTTGTTACAAGATGATGCCTTTTGGTTTGAAAACGCTGGAGCTACATATCAAAGACCAATGCGGACCATCTTTGAGGACATGTTACACAAGCAAGTAGAATTCTATGTTGATGATCTAGTAGTCAAATCAAAAAGGAGGGCGTACCATTTGCATGACCTTCGACAAATCTTTGAGAGATTGAGAAAATGCTAACTAAAGATGAATCCACTTAAGTGTACATTTGGTGTCACTTCTAGAAAGTTCCTAGGCTTCATCGTTCGACATAGAGGCATTGAAATTAATCAAGCAAAAGTCAAAGTCATTCAAGACATGCCCGAGCCTAGGAACCTCAAGTAGCTTCATGGTCTACAAGGTCATCTAACGTACATTAGGCGATTTATATCAAACTTGGCTAGTCGTTGCCACCCTTTTAGCCACCTGAGGAAAAAAGATGCACCTTTTGACTGGGACGGCTTTTGTCAAAATGCCTTTGATAGCATCCAAAAATACTTGACAAGTTCGCCAGTCTTAGGAGCTCCAATCTTTGGGAACCCTCTCATACTTTACATCTTAACCCGAGAAGGATCATTAGTGGCATTATGTGCTCAAAAAAATGAGGACGGCAAGGAAATGCCCTTTTACTTCTTAACTCGCACTTTCATAGGAGCTGAGCTCAATTATTCACCTATTGAAAAGATGTGTTTGGCCCTCATGTTTGCAGCGCAAAAGTTGAGGCACTACATGCAAGGTCACACCGTGCAGGGTTATCTCTAAGGTTGACCCTATCAAGTACATCTTATCAAGACCTGTCCTAAATGGTCGACTTGCAAAATGGGTAGTCATCCTCGAGTAATATGACCTTGTCTATGTGCCACAAAAAATTGTCAAATGATAAGCTTTAGCAGACTTCTTGGCAGATCACCCAACTCCCGATGATTAGGAGTTGAATGATGATCTTTGTGGTGAAGAAGTGGTTTTTGTTGACATCCCGACACCTTAGGAGATGTACTTCGATGGAGCAAGCACGACACGATGGTGCTAAAGCAGGAGTAGTACTTGTCTCCCCTAAAAGCATATCCTCCCATATTCATTTGCGGTTACATAATTATGTTCCAACAACACTGCCGAGTATCAAGCTCTTATACTAGGCCTCCAAATGGTCGTGGAAATCGAATTAAAGACCTTGATGTATATGGTGATTCACAATTGGTAATTAATCAATTTCTCAATTAGTATGAGGTCAAGAAACAAGATGTGGTCCCATAGCACAAGTATGGCTTACAATTCTTAGACAAGCTATATACAGATCAAGTTGCAACACGTCCCTAGGAGTGCCAACAAAATGGCCGACGTGTTAGCAAACCTTGTAGCCACTTTGGTGCTGGGGCGGAAGAAAATATGACCATCGTAGTTTGTGGTAGATGGGTTGTCACACCACCTAATAATGAACCTGAGGAGGAGTCCAACAAGTCTCCATTTTCGAAGTTGAAAAGGAGGATTAGGATTAACCACTAATTGACTACTTGAAGTATGGGAAACTACCAAGTGAGGTGAGACATAAGGTGGAAATCCAAACGAAATCTTTATGATTCCTCTATTACAAAGGAACGTTGTATCAACATTCATTGCTTGGTCTCTGGTTACGATGTTTGGATGAAGAAGAAGCAAAAGAAGTGATGAAAGAAGCTCACTCGGGCATCTGTGGTGCTCATCAATCAAGACCCAAGTTGTAGGATCACATCAAAAGAATGGGTTATTACTGGCCCACCATGGTGTAAGATTCTATTGACTTTGTAAAAAAATGTGACGCATGTCGGTTTCATGTCAACTTCTTACATCAGCCTCCGAAACTACTTCACCTAACTATAGCGTCTTGGCCTTTTGAGGAATGCGAACTTGATATCATATGGTCATTCATCTGCTAAGTCTTCCGTTGGCCATTTATACATCCTCGTTGCAACCGATTATTTCTCCAAGTGGGCAGAGGCTATTACATTAAAAGAGATTAAGTAGGAGAATGTCGTGGACTTTATTCGGACAAATATTATCTATCGATATGGTGTGCCTCCATATGTAATCACAGCACAACGGCGAACCATTCTTCAACAAGCTGATGACTAGCCTTTGTGAAAAGTTTAAGTTCGCCCAACATAAGTCTTCAATGTACAATGCTTCGCAAATGGCTTCGCGAAGCTTTCAACAAAACGTTGTGCAACTTAAGAAGGTGGTGGCAAAATCCAAACGGGATTGGCATAAAAGATTTGGGGAGGCTCTTTGGGCATATCGGACTACATATAGAACACCAACCCAATCAAATCCTTATGCTCTTGTGTATGGATTAGAGGCTATTTTTCCTTTAGAGATTGAAATTTTATCGCTCCGCATTGCCCTACAAGAAGGTTTGGCTGAAGATGAAAATCACAAGCTTCGTTTGGCTAATTTAGATGCCCTTGATGAAAAATGACTACAAACACAGCAAAAGTTGGAATGCTATCGAGCACGCTTGTAATGAGCATTCAACAAAAACGTTTTCCTATGATTATTTCAAGTCGGAGATCAAGTGCTTGCAGTAAGGAGACTGTAGGAACCATGGTCCTCCACCCTCCAAGGGAAGGGCCTAAGCTTCCCCACGAATTGGCGGGTTTAAAATTTTTCCTTTTTGATTTATGAAGATGAAAATGATTTTAGGGTTTTGAAGATGAAATTTAGAAAGTGGGGATGAACCTTTTATTTAGATTTCTGAATTTTATTAAATCAAGTTAAAATGAATCAAATCAGATTTAGTGACGATTTTATTAATTATTTTGAAGACTCAAAATCTGAACTCCTATCACTCTGAGTATTATCAAGGACTCGGTACAAACCTCATCCCTCCTAAGTTTTGATTACAAGTCATTCCGAGTGTTATAGAAACTATTGCATATGTTTTCATTCGATTACGGTCGACTTAGAAATCACATTCTTGGACATCAACCCACATTGATGCTTCGAGTGACTCATACACCAATTAGATTTATCGCATGCTCAAACAATCTCTCTAACTCTTTTAATCTAAGTTTTGACTACATATTCTAAGTCAAAGAGAATTACTCGTGTTAATTCAACTTTCTAAGTCGAGCATATTTGTTCGAGAATTCTAAGATCAAGTACTCATACTCGATATTCTCTTTATAACTTGATCTTTCCTAAGATCGACTCATATGGAATTTGAGTATAATGAATATTAGCCTCGGAAAATTCCACTCTTCTAGGTCTCGAATAATTATGCACTTAATTGTCTTAATTAAATTATTATCTATACTGATCTTAGACCAAAGTATTTTATACTTTGAGAACCAAAATTTCTTTACTTTTGTAGGTTATCTAAACGAGGTACAAAAATAACCGGCTTCAAGCTGTCAATCACCAGCAGACAAGGGTTTTCTACTTCGAACAAGGCCCGGACGCTGTGTCAAGGTTGTCTGTTTCCAAAGCTGGAAATCTTCAACGTTAAGCTCAACGATGGTTTCCACCCTACTTTACAGACACCACCAGTGGATTGGGACATCTTAAGGAGTCAAGAGTCGTTGCACAACGTTCTTATCTCAACGGATCTTTTCGAGCGACTTAGAAGAAGCTGTTACAATTGTCACAAAGGACTTCTATTCGGAAGATAGTCACAACGGCTAATCTACTTGGTCATATATAAATAGAAGCCAACCATCAAGACTTGAAGATGGCTAAGACTTGCTAAAATTATTGTCAATACACATTACTTAAGTGAAAGTCTTCGTATTCGTACTCAATCTTCTACTTATAACTCCCAGCTTGTAATTCATACTTTCTAAATTGTGAAGTCTTGCAATCAGTCACATACTCTTTCTTACTCTCTAAGTAAGGTCCCTTGACTGAGCTGTAAGGGTTAACTCGATCCAAGTGTCGCTAGCTGTAATGGTTACCTTAGTTAGGAAGTACTAGATCGGATAAGGGAACTTCGAGTCTAGGAAAATTCAGTAAGGAATTGTCTAAGGGAGCAATTCCGGTTGAGTCGATCTGCTGTATTTTGTGGATTCAAAATAGTGGATTTGACTTGGTGCTTGGACTAGCACCGACCGTGGTTTTCTACCCCGGGAGGGTTTCCACGTAAATCCGAGTTCATACTTTTCTAAGTCCAATCTAGACTCAAATAGTCTTGTTTATTGCTTTCAAACTTTAATCTTCCAAGTTTGTTAAAATTTCCAGAGCACCCTATTCAACCCTATCTAGGGTGACTAAGACTCTCCAAGAGCAAACCTTCATATTTTATTTTAGAAATTATTTTCAGAAATTCCGGGATATTATTTTTTAACCGAAAAATAAAGAAAATTAGGGTTTTATGTTTCTACCGTGAGGCTTTAGGGCCAAACTCGTGTGAAAACACCGGTTTGGACTCAAGCCTCACCTGCTGACTCACTCGATGCGAGCAACAGCCTACACCTGGTGGTCGGCGGTGCCGACTAGGGGCCACAGTTGAGGTGATCAACCTTGACCTTTAGCCTTGCTTACATATCCAGAATTCTCTTTTCTTATTGTTCGATCGGAAAAGTTGGAAAGAAATTGGTTAGAAATAAATCAAAAAGAGGAAGTCGCCAATAAGTTTTTAACAATGAAAAACTAACAAAAAATAAATAAATAAATGCTCTTCCAATCTTAGTATGGAGAAAACTAACTTGAAAGACGCTAAATAAAAGTGACTCCATTGGTCTAGAATCGAGAATGGATTCGAGGGTGAGGGTACCAAACGTAGGGGTAAGCCCTTCCGTTCCGCCCGTCAAACGATGGCCATTACTAGTTTGAGTAGTGTATCTAAATAACATATTAAACACAAGCAAACAACATGCGATACAAAAATGAAAGCAATCAAAACATGTCGTGTAAACAATAAAACCAAACATAAAAAAGCAATAATGAAAAGAAAAGAAAAGTAGAAAGAAAAGAAAGCGAGAAATTAAAAGATTACATCGGGCGGGGAGGAATTTAATGTGATACAATTCTTTCTCCATAATACAAAAACCAGTAAAAACATGAAAATAAATAACCATTTTGAAGGTCCGCTTAGTGCCTCGGGTTGTCCCACTGTTGATCCGGATCTCGGATTTGGATCTCAAATCTAGATTTGTTAATGCGACGGTGGTGATTCGAGGAGGATTTTTGTGAGTTTTTGTGGAGATGAATAGAAAGATGTGTAAGTGATTAAAAAGATCAGCTAGAAGGAGACCAAGAGATCATAATATTTAAATATTCAATCACTCTTAGTCACAATTCAGCGGCGTAGTGTTTTAGGGTTGAGTAATTTGCAGCTGATTCGGCAACATAATGCATAGGAGAAATCATATATAGAATTAGAGCTTAAGCTCTCTATTTATAGGGAAAGGCTAGGTCATGAAATGACCTAGGGTTCCAACTCAATTACCATCCAAACCGAAGTAGAATCGGGTAAAAAACCGGTCGAGAAAATGAAGGGATAAAAACAGGTAGAATCAGATTCCAAGGGTTGGGGGCACCACCCATATGGTCTCATTATGGGGTCTTGCGTTCTTTTTGTACTACAACGGGATTCTCAAGCAAAATGCAGCGTTTTAAGGTGAAATAAACCAGGTTGGGGGCGCCGGCCACGACGTCGTTTTGAGGGAAAAAGCTCTATGTCTCGGGCGAACTGTTTTGGAGCTAAACGCGATGTTTTGATGCTTGTGATCATGAAATGTGGCGTCTAACATCGTCTTGATGTCTTCAGCTCTGTGTCTAGGTTGGACAAAAGTGAAACGCGGTGTTTTGAGCCTAGAATCTCCCGAGTACGTGGCACTTGGACTTTTGTTGACTTTGGAGGTTTGACTCGGGCTTGGACCGTCGGAAAAAAAGGATTTTTGGACTAACCCAAGGAAAAAGGCTATTTCTTTGGTGCTAAGGGTTTTTGTGGTTTACTCGACTTCCGTCGCATAAATCAAATATCGTTCATGATCCAAATCCTCAAACAGGACTCGGGCTTTCATCATTCGGCCAACAATATAAAATACAGAAATAAAAGAAATAAGAAACCAATCATCACAACTCATAAGACAGGAAACAAGTTCACCTCAAAGTGGGACGGTTGTTACACTCTCCAGGAGGTCTACTCAAATGGTGCCTACAAGATAGTTGACGACGAAGGAGTTCGTGTAGGATCAATAAACGCCAAGTTCTTGAAGTGGTACTTCTCTTAAACAGATGGTTTTAAGCTCCTAAGTAAGAGCATAAACTGCTCATTCATGAAGGTTTCATATCCGTGTAATACTCCGACCCGTAAGAGTATAAGCGTGAGCAATGAAATAAAAAAATTTATATTATTCCCGACCCACAAGAGTATAAACTGTGAACGATGAAACAAAAAAATTTGTAATACTCCTGGCCCACAAAATTATAAATTATGAATGGTGAAACAAAAAAAAATTGACAAGTACAAAATTGGCAAGTGCAATTCAAAAAATGCAAGGGAATGAAGAAGAATAAATAAAAGTCTATTATTAAATAGGAAATGTCAAAGGTACAACAACCAAAAAAGAGGTAGCACAAGCAACAAAAATTAAGGACTCTAATCGGTTGATGTCCGTCCAATCATCAAGCTTGATTGAAGATTGCAACTCCAATACTTCCCGTTCATACTTCTCTAGCTCTTGGGCCACTTCGGTGAAAGGACAAGTGTGGTCTCAAGGATTGTAAGGGCTTGTTTCTTCTCGCCGACTTATTTTTCCATAGTTGTCACCAAGGATGATTTAGTAGGAATGTCAAACCGAAGTTGGTCTTCCTCCTCACGAGCGAGCACGAAGTGCTTCTTCTAGTTCAACAATCTTTTTGGACTGTACCTTAATACTTGTCCCTTAAGATGTCAAATTCTCCTTGCACTACAGCTAAATGAGGCTGCTCTTGCTCGACTTGCTCAATGCATGAAGAAATCCTTTTCTCCAAGTCATCGTGATGTCGGTGTGTTGAAGCCTCCTTCTTGATTGCTAAGTAGGCGATCACGTTAATTACATAGTCTTCTACTAGTTTTTCGAGGGACCTGGATCTCCCTTTAGTCGTTCAATGCTCCTGGATGTATCGGAGGAATTTTTATAAATGTTCTAAATTATATTATATTTGAGTAATTTTTTATACTTAGTATAGTCTATTTGAAGCCATGTTAAATTAGTTATTTTGAAACAAAATTTTGATCTTTATTGTCTTATTGATTTTATCCATGATTCTATGATAATTTGTGTTTAATGTTTATGTTTTTATGTCTAATTAATTAGAGTGCACGCTAATTAGTTTTATATAAATTTATATGATAGTTTAAAGGGCTTAAGTACGTAATCGTTTGATGTTTTAGACATAAGTATTACCCTAGTTAATCATGGATGGCTCATACTCATCTCTTTCAATTAGGAAATTATCATAGATCCTTTTTAAATCAATTTGCTAGTAGATTGGTTATTAGGTACTAGATAATGTTTTTCTAATACTTAATACTCTAATTTGATTAAATTCTAGTGCTAGTGCTAGGGTTATCAATATTAGTAGGGTTTATATTAGGGTAGGCCTAATTAAACTAATAACTAAGGAAAAACGAGGAAGATCCGCTAGTGGTTGTCTTCTCCAGTTTAGCTCATGGGTAGATCAATTTGTGTGTTAATGATAAATAATAATTTGCATGGTGGATATAGATTATACTAAGTGTTTTTTATAAAATTGATATCTTTGATATTATTTATTTGTTTTATACTTACTTTACTTAATTGTCAATTTTTATTTACAAAGTTACAATCTTTTATTATTAATTACGTTATTTCCCCTTAAATAATAGTCTTCTAGGTTAGTTTTAGGAATTTTATTTTAATTTAATTTTGAGTCTTTATATATCTTAATTTTAGATTATTTTTCTGTCAGTTTTATTATTTTTGAGTCGGTTTGTTAGAAATTAGTTTAAAAATAGTTTCTTTTATTATTTTTGTATTTTATCTTCTTTTAGGGATTACATAGAGTCCTAGTTTGATGTGATTAAAATTTTAGAATTTTTAGAAGTGATTTGGTATTTTTTAAAATTTAATTCTTGAATTTAATTAATGCAAGTTTTTAGTCTAAATAAATTTTTAATTTTTGTTTTAAATTTTATTTTTATATTTTTAAGGTCTGGTTAGGTCAATAAAATTAGGACTAATATTCGTGATAATTTTACTATTTATTTTCATAATTAATTTAGTGCAGAATTTTACTTATTTAATTTTCTATTTTAGAACTTACTTATTTTACTGCCTTAGTTTTACGTATTAGTTATTCAAAAAAATATACAAACATATTTTTGGGTTATTATAGTTTTTATATTCTGTATAAATTATTTATTTAGTAGTACATAATTTTCTGTGATTTATAGATATTAATTTTCTGATTTATATTTTCTATTTTGTTTTAAAGAGTAGTAAATTTAATTAGATTTCAATATAAATATTATTATATCTTTCCTTGTGGCTTTGATCCCTACTTCCTTATGTTATATTATTTATTATAAGTCTAAGTAGTGGTTTAATTTGTAACTGCACAACAAGCTAACAAATTTTGGCGTCGTTGCTTGGGAAAGAAAATAATAGTTGTTAGTTTTATTTAATTTAGATTTACTACTTTTATTACTTCTTTGCGACTTTAATAGTTTATTTTCGTAGTTTTTTAGTGTTTTTTTATTTTGATAAAGAGTATACATTTGACGAAGTTGAAAGCCAAGTAAGTGTTTCTAATTATGTTTTTGTATGTTACGAAATTATTGAGATGACTACTTTATGTGAGCTTGCTGCACCTAACTGGGATGCACAACTTCTACCTATCTTATATTCTGCATTGGACTGACCACTAAAATTGAACTCCGAATTTTTAAATATGTTACCTAAATTTCATGGACTACCTGGTGATGACCCATATCGTCATATCAATGAGTTTATTATTGCATGTTCCATCATGCAACTTGAGGGAATCACCCAAGACCAAATTAAGTTGAGAGCCTTTCCTTTTTGACTTCAAGATAAGGCTAAAGATTAGTTTTATTACCTATCCACTACAACATTCACTACATGAACCCAAGTTCATAAAGCATTTTTAGAGAAATTTTTCCCTTCATCTAGGATAGGGTCCATTAGAAAGGAGATTTATGGCATTAAACAAATGACTGGGAGACTTTTTCGAATATTAGGAACGTTTTAATAAATTATGTGCTAGTTGTCCCCAACATCAAATTTATGAGCATTTATTGATTCAATATTTTTATGAAGGTCTACTGCCAATAGATAAAAATATGGTAGATGTTGCTAGTAGAGGGGTCGTGTTTAATAAGACTCCAGCTCATGCTAGAGAATTGTTTAATATTATGGCGCAAAATACTCAACAATATGGAATGGGAGATACCCAATTTAGGAATGTTAATGAGTTCAATTTAGGTCCATCTGTAGAGACCCAATTGTCCCAAATTACTGTTACGTTGAACAAATTGGTCCATAGAGAAGATGCAATAGCTTATAAAATTGTTGTTTAAAGGGACACCCTACTAATGCATGCCCTACTCAACAAAGAGGGCAGGTGAATGCTATTTTTTCCAACCAAGGTCAAATGAACCATATCCCATTCTCTAACACTTATGAAGAATGGAGTGACTACTCTAACCTTAGGTATGGATTTGAAGAAAACCCCTAGAATTTTATCAATTCATTGCTCAGGACAAAACCAATTATCTTTTAGAACAAATCATTAAGAAGATGGATGACTAAAAAAGGAGACTGACCTTAGGTTCCAAAGCTTAGAGATGACCATTAAATAGGTTGAAGAGAGACAAATTGTCAATGATACAATAATTAGTAACCTGGAAGCCCAAATACAATCTCAACAATTCCAGGATTCAAAAGAAAATGTGAGTGTCAAAACACTTAATAGTGGGAAAGAATTAGAGGAACCAAGGAAAAACATAGAGGTTGAGCCAGAATTAGAGGTTAAGAAATCTGAACCTGGCCAAAACAAAGATAATGCCTCTAATGCTAAGGAAATAGGTGAAAATAAGAAAGATCTTTACAAGCCTATCCCACGTTTTCCTAATAGATTGATGAGCACAACTCCTAAGATAGACGATGCAATTGAAGATATCATAAGAATATCTAGGAAGACATAAACTAATATTCCTCTTCTAGATACCATGAAACGGGAACCTCGTTATCCTAAGTTCCTTAAAGATATATTCACGAAAAAATTAAAATTGAAAAGGAATAAAAAAATAAGTGTGGGGAGAATACATCTGTTGTTTTCCAAAAGAAATCTCCCGCTAATTACAAGTATGCAGGAGACTAGATCAATTTAGTGTGGGAAATGCAATTAAATGATCCTTCAGCTGCAAAGGTGTCGAGCCAAAGACGGTAAACAAAAGCGCTGGTTGGGAGGGAACCCAACATTTTCAGGGAAGTTTCTATAATTTTTACTTTAATTTTATTTGTATTTTTATTTTGCATGCATTAGGGACAATGCATGAATTAAGTGTAGGGTAGTGCATCTTGCATTTTAATTTTATGCATTTATTTTTATCTTTTTTTTGAAAAAACAAAAAAACTTTATTGTCTTTCTTGTAAAAAATGCATGAACATGAATATATGCTACATTAACTTGCTTAAATTTTTCTGTTTATAATTTTTCTTTCCCTTTGTAAGTGAGAAATTTGAACATGTTAATTGTCATTCGAGTTGTTTGAGTTAATCCTCATATATTTCTTCAATTAGTGACAATCATAATTTTTTCGTCGGTTTGATCATGTTATATGATCGTGATAGAGGCAATAAATTGACTTAAACCGTTACTACTAGACTTAGCAGAATAACTCATTGAAAATTTGATTTTTCTTGTCTTGCCTATTAAAGTTTAGAATATGTTGGTTTACCAACACAGGTTGTTCAAGTGGTATGACATTTGTTCCCCTTAAGTGGCTTGTGTATGGAAAAGACCTGTGCTGGGAGAGTCAACCCCGTTAAGCACCGTTCCAACTCGAAACATGCCAACAAATAAAAAAACTAAATAAAAAAAAAGAGAAAAAAATGTTAGTCGACCAACATGGGTCGGAATTGGTGGCTCAAGCACCATTTCCCCTTAAAGTTTAGGTCTCAAGTTGAGCCTTTATGAATGAAGAAACCCATGCTTGGGAGAGTCATGCCCCTTTTGGGTCGATTAATGGCTCGAACCATACTAAGAAAAAAAAATAGAGTATTAACTCCAGCACCTCTATTTGGGTGAGTGGGAGACAGGGAGTGTTATATTTTTAAGACCTTATATGGGCCTTGAATATGTGCTTGAATGGAGTTAGAAAAAAATGAAAAAAAAAAGAATAAGTCGGAAGAAAAGCTTGCAAGACAAGTTTATAATCATTTTTAGTGAGTTATCTCGCTGATTCGAGTATAACCATACTCGCATCTTAATTTTTCCCATCCTAAACTTTTTATACCTCTTGACCGGTATGTACATGTTTGAATAAGATGGAAAATTTTTACTATTGCTTAAATGAAAGAGACATTGTTAACTCTGATGAATAAACTCTCGATAGCTTTTCACTTGCTTGGGAAAGACAAATGTTCATCAAACTGTTTTTGGAAGCAAGGCAAACCTAGTGTATACTTTATGTTTTATGTATATCATGATAAGAAAGTGTAATACTAGATGGAGTATTAGGAATCTTTGCACGAGGACGTCCAAAGTCTAAGTGTGGGGGAATTTGTTAAGTCGTATTTTGTACGTAATTTTAGTAGTTATTTAGTTTATATCATATAGTTTATTTTGTGTAAATTATTCTATTTTGTCTATTTTTAGGTAATTATCGAATAAAGCGAGAAAAGAGAATAGAAGACATTAAAAATGGATTTTTAGCTACCGACAAGCGTTCAAGAAAAGATATGAAGTCGGTCCATAAAAATAATATGTCATAAAATATTTATTTTATGAGATTTTATTTTATGAAGTCTTAATTTGAAGAGGAAAGTGAAGATAATCATACTCCTAAATCCACTAGGACTCCTCCTTATAATTGCATGAGAAGAAAGAGACTTAGAAGAGAAGAGGAATCACCATGCAAGGATTCTCACCCCACACCAACCTACTTATACTCATCATCCTCATGGCTTCCTGGTGGTGGCTTCTCATCACAATAATAATCATCACCCTCTCGCCTCTCTATCCCACGACACCTATCAGCAATCAATCAACTTCGGATATTCTCTTTCTTAATCTCATGCCTAATCTCATCATCATCCTCTATCATTCATCATCTTCCTCTTCATCTTACCCTCTCATCTCACGCAACCCCTTATCACCATAATCATCATCATCACCATAATCATCATCATCACCGTAATGGCAAGGATCATAGTGGTATTATTATTATTATTATAATTTCAAGACTGTATTTTTATTGTTAGTTTAATATTAAATATGCTATTTTTATTTAGTTTACGTGTTCTAAATTATATAATGTTTGAGTAATTTTTATACTTAATATAGTCTACTTGAAGCCATGTTAAATTAGTTATTTTGAAACAAAATTTCGATCTTTATTGTCTTATTGATTTTATCCATGATTCTATGATAATTTGTGTTTAATGTTTATATTTTTATGTCTAATTAATTAGAGTGCATGCTAATTAGTTTTATATAAATTTATATGATAGTTTAAAGGGCTTAAGTACGTAATCGCTTGATCTTTTAGATATAAGTATCACCCTAGTTAATCATAGATGGCTCATACCCATCTCTTTTAATTAGGAAATTATCATAGATTCTTTTTAAATCAATTTGCTAGTAGATTGCTTATTAGGTGCTAATTGATGTTTTTCTAATACTTAATACTCTAATTTGATTAAATTCTAGTGCTAGTGCTAGTGATAGGGTTATCAATATGAATAGGGTTTGTATTAGGGTTAGGCTTAATTAAACTAATAACTAAGGAAAAATGGAGAAGATCCGCTAGTGGTTGTCTTCTACAGTTTATCTCATGGGTCAATTTGTGTGTTAATGATAAATAATAATTTGCATGGTGGATATAAATTATACTAATTTTTTTTATAAAATTGATATCTTTGATATTATTTATTTGTCTTTTAGTTACTTTACTAGGTGTGTTTGTTTGAGTGGAAAATATTTTCTCGCAAAATTATCATTCTATTTTCCGCCGTTTGGTAGTATAAGTGGTGGATAAATATTTTCTAGGGAAAATAGTTTCCCTCAATCAAGGGAAAATAAATTTCCTTTTATGAGGAAGGAAGTTAATTTTCCTCTGCCTCAATCAAGGAAAAATAAAGTCTTATCAATGGGAGTTTAAGTTCTAAGCTTCTTTTGTCTGTGCCACTTTCAGTTTCTTTTTCCAAGTTTTGTTCTTATCTTTTTCCTTTTTTTGTTTTAAAGTTCATAGATGAAAATTTTTTTACAGCATTTGTTTCTTTTTTTTTATTTCTATTATTTTATATATGAAAAAGTTTGATCATAAACAGATGTAAAAACTTATCAAATTTAGGTGGTCAACATATATATATATATATCTATATATATATATATATATATATATATATATAGGTTTTGAAGTTGAATTAGTTATTTACGTTTTCTTTTCATATATATGGGGTTTTTATGATTGGTTTTTGCATTTAAGTAGCTATTTTAGAAAATTATTTTTCTTCTACCAAACAAAGGCAAATGTGGGTGGAAAATGATTTTCCTTGGGAATTCATTTTCCCATGAAAAATATTTTCCTTGGAAAATATTTTCCCTCAACCAAACACATTTAATTGTCAATTTTTATTTACAAAGTTACAATCTTTTATTATTAATTTCATTATTCCTCCCTTAAATAGCAGTCTTTTAGGTTAGTTTTAAGATTTTATTTTAATTTAATTTTGAGTTTTTATATATTTTAATTTTTCGATTATTTTTCGTCAGCTTTTATTATTTTTGAGTCAGTTTGTTAGAAATTAGTTTAAAAATAGTTTCTTGTATTATTTTTCATGATTTATCTTCTTTTAGGGTTTAGATAGAGTCTTTGTTTGATGTGATTAAAGTTTAGAATTTTTGAAAGTGATTTGATATTTTTTTAGATTAAATTCTTGAATTCAATTACTGCAGGTTTTTAGTCTAAATAAATTCTTAATTTCGGTTTTAAATTTTATTTTTATATTTTTACGGTCTGGTTAGGTAAATAAAATTAGGATTAATATTTTGGATAATTTCATGATTAATTTAGTGTAGAATTTTACTTATTTAATTTTCTGTTTTAGAGTTTGTTTATTTTGTGCTTTAGTTTTCTGTTTTAGTTATTCAAAACAAATATACAAAAATATTTTTGGGTTATTATAGTTTTTATATTCTGTATAAATTATTTATTTAGTAGTACATAATTTTCTATGATTTATAGATATTAATTTTCTGATTTATATTTTCTGTTTTGTTTTAAAGAGTAATAAATTTAATTAGATTTAAACTTACATATTATTATATCTTTCCTCGTGGATTCGATCAATACTTTCCTGTGTTATATTTTTTATTATAAGCCTAAGTAGTGGTTTAATTTGTAACTCGCAGGACAAGCTAACGAGTATGTTACCACTATTCCTAAGGTCATTCGAGTCACCTTAGACCACCATTGTTGAGATGTTCAAGTGACATGGTCATGTAGTGCTAGAGAATAACATGGCATAATAAATTGAGACTTGCTACACTAAAATAAAAGCACTTTTCACTATTGCAAGGCATCATGATATGATACCACATGTGTGCGAGGATCTGCGAAGAGCCACTACTATAGAAACCACTTTTGATGACGGGTCTTTAAGGACGGTTAAAAGGACAAACCGTCATGAAAGATGGACCGGTGACATTTTTGTAAATAATCGACATTCGAAACACATATGACGATAGTTCTTACATTAGAACCGTCGTCATATGTGTTGGGCATTTTGTGGACGACGGTTATTTTCATAGAACCTGTCGTCATATGTTACATATGATGACGGTTCCGTGAAAGAACCGTCGTCAAATGTCTTTCGAAACAGATCTAAAAACCCCGAGATGCTATTTTCATGCCCACTTCATCTCGCTATCTACTCTCGACCTTATCGTTCTCCACCGTTCACTTTCATCCACAACTCGGATCTAGATCTCGCTCGGAGTCGCCGGTAAGTAATCGCACCTTGTTGTTCCTCTTGTTGTTTAATTTCCGTTTCGCTCACTCATCGTCTCTCCTCTTTCTTGTAGCTGTCTTAGTATTTCTTGCTGGTGGTTGTGTGTGTCACCATTGTCGCCATTGTTTTCCTCCTTCATTATCGTCGTTGGTTTCAGTCGTTCATTGTCGCCGTTGTTTTCCTCGTTCTTATGGTATGAATCTTTATCCTTTTCTTATTTTTCCGCTTTAAGTTATTTACAAGATTTAAATATAATTAAATGGTGAATGTATTTGGGGTAATGATGTGAATGTGGAGAATGTGGGTAATGTTTGAGATTGTTTAAATGTTGAATCTTTGTTGAAAAATGTTGAATATTGAGAATGTGGGTAACATTTGTTTAGTTTATTAAGTTGGAAAGTCGTGAAATGTTACAGATTTTGAGAAATGGGTTTAGGATTTTAGAATTTAATTAATAGGAAAATAGAATCATAGTTAATGAAGGTAAGTCGAAAGAGTGCATCCAAATTTGTTTTGGGTTTTAGAGAATTAGAAAGATAACTTGGATATAGAGCTCTATTGTTTTTCATATAATTTGATTAATGACATGCTTCATTAAATTATCGTACATTTCATAAGCTTAGAGAACCCGTTCAAACATTTGTACATAACAAGTTATCCTAGGTCGCGGTACGTATATAAATGTGCGTATAGCGTTTAAGATATTAGCTTGGTATGTATATGTTTTTAATTGTCCGTGTTGGATAGTTTGAGAATAATATGATAATAGGTTGTGTGGCTACTATAATCTTATCATAAATTTGACAAGATATCAAATTGCTTATTTTCCCTCTCATTCTTCGAGTGCAATAATGATCACGATGGGTTTCATGTGTATATCTTTACTTCGTTACCGTACAATTAAGTAAGGATATACACATTAGCCAATTCGTTTTCATATGTTGTACTCGAAGAACTAAGGGAAATACTTGCGAAATTTTATCAAATGTATGATAATATTTTGCTACACGATTTAGAGTTGTGTTATTCTTGAATGGGTTTAGGACCACCTATCCTTATAGAAGGATCTTAGGCTCATGTCATATTATTTGTGCCTAAGTACGTATTTCTCGAACTATATGTGGTGAATTGCTTCTCATGTTTATGGGTAAGGTATGGATCGAGCGCGAGTTTATAACGATAGGAGGAGTGTAGAATATCGTGATGGTGTTAAGAACTTTCTAGAGATTGCCGTTGAACATGCTGCCAAATTCGGAGAACAGTCCATATTATGTCCGTGTTTAAGGTGTTTCAACTCTTCAAGATTCCCCCTAAGGTTGTAAAAGGTCACCTATATCGGCATGGGTTTGACACAACTTATAAGGTGTGGGTATGGCATGGAGAAGAGGAGTCCGTGAATATACCCGTACAAGAGGAAGATGAATGGTATGATGAAAATGAAGCCAACAGTAGTATGAAATTAGAAAGTCGACCTGAAGATCTAGTTCGTGGAGTAGAACGTGATTTAGTCGATCAACCACACGTATTGGAGCAATTGTTGGTTAATTCGAAGAAGCCTCTTTACTAGGGGTGTGATAAATATATCCGTTTATCGGCTATGTTGAGGTTGATGAACTTGAAAACGGCTAACGGCTGGAGTGACAAAAATTTCACGGACTTGCTGGGTGTGGTCAAAGATATACTCCCAAAAGGTAATGTCCTTCCCAACCGTACATATGAGGCGAAGAGGATGTTTTGTCCTATTAGCATGGGGTATAAGAAGATACATGTTTGCCCAACGATTGCATATTATACCGAAAAGAACATGCACATAGACACGAATGTCCTAAGTGTGGTGCACCTCGATACAAAATGAAAAACATCGATGGAGAGAGTGTTGAGGGACCTCCCGCAAAGGTGTTGTGGTACTTGCCGATAATACCGAGGTTTAAGCGCCTTTTTCAAGTGCAAGCGATGCAAAGAACTTAATGTGGCATGTCGACGAGAATAGTTTGTGATGACAAGCTACGTCACTCTGTCGATTCTCCTCATTGGAAGAAGATCGATTCAGAATTCTTGGAATTTGGTAGGGAAGCATGGAATCTACGTCTAGGTCTTTGTATGAATGGAATAAACCACGACGTTGACCTAAGTAGGAAGCACAACTGTTGGCTCTGTTCTTTTGGTAATTTACAACCTACCGTTGTCATTGTGTATGAAGCACAAGTACATTATGTTGCCAATGCTCATTTGTGGGCCTAAATAGCCGGAAACGATATAGATGTTTACTTGGCGCCTTTTGTTGAAGATTTCAAGATTTTGTGGGATGAAGGTGTATCGGTTTAAGATGCATACCGTCAAGAGCAATTTACATTGCGAGCTATGATCTTCACCACAATCAATGACTTCCCGTGTACGAAAACTTGTCCGAATACACCGTCAAAGGACAGAAGGAATGCCCAATTTGTGCAGAGGATACTTGCTCCTATCAACTCAAGCACGGAAACAAGACGACCTATCTTGAACACCGAAAGTTTCTTCCCTTTTCTCATCAATATGGTAAGAAAAGAAGACTTTCTGTTAGCTTGTCGTACAACTACAAATTAAACAACTACTTAGGCTTATAATAAACAATACAGCATAGGGAAGTAGGGATCGAATCCATGAGGAAAGATATAATAATATGCAAGCTTAAATCTAATTAAATTTACTACTCTTTAAAACAAAACAGAAAATATAAACTAGTAAATTAATAGCTATAAATCACATAAAATTATGCACTAATAAATAAATAATTTATACAGAATATAGAAATTATAATAACCCATAAATAGTTTTTATATAGTTTTTAGAATAATTAAAACAGAAAACCAAAGCGAGAAAATAAACAAATTCTAAAACAGAAAACTAAATAAGTAAAATTCTGCACAAAATTAATTACGAAAATAAATATTAAAATTACCCAGAATAATAATACTAATTTTCTAAACCTAACCAGACCCTAAAAATATAAAAATAAAATTTAAAACCGAATTTACGAATTTATTTTATTAAAAATCTACGATAATTAAATTCAAGAATTAAATCTGAAAAAATATCAAATTAATTCCAAAAATTCTAAAATTTAATCACAGCAAACTAGGACGCTATCTAAACCCTAAAAGAAAATAAAACATAAAAAAAACAAAAGAAACTATTTTAAAACTAATTTCTAACAATCTGACTCAAAAATAATAAAAACCGACAGAAAAATAATCTAAAAATTAAAATATATAAAGACTCAAAATTAAATTAAAATAAAATTACTAAAACTAACCTAAAATACTGATCTTTAGGGGGTTAATGAAATTGATAATAAAAGGCTATAAATTTATAAATAAAAATTAATAAACTCAAGAAAATAACTAAAAGGCAAGCAAGTAATTATCAAAGATAGCAAATTATAAAGCACTTAGTATAATCTATATCCACCATGTAAATTATTATTTATCATTAACACAGAAATTGATCTACCCATGAGCTAAAGCGTAGAAGACAACCACTAGCGGATCTTCCCCGTTTTTCCTTAGTTATTAGTTTACTTAGGCCTAGCCCTAATATAAACCCTACTAATATTGATAACCCTAACACTAGCACTAGAATTTAATCAAATTAGAGCATTAAGTATTAGAAAAACATCATCTAGCACCTAATAACCAATCTACTAGCAAATTGATTTAAGAAAGATCTATGATAATTTTCTAACTAAAAGAGATGGGTATGAGCCATCCATGATTAACTAGGGTGATACTTATGTCTAAAAGATCAAGCGATTAAGTACTTAAACCCTTTAAACTATCGTATGAATTCATATAAAAATAATTAGCGGGCACTCTAATTAATTAGACATAAAATCATAAACATTAAAATCAAATTATTATAGAATCATGGATCTAATCAATCGGACAATAAAGATCGAAAGTTTGTTTCAAAATAAATAATTTAACATGGTTTCAAGTAGATTATACTAAGTATAAAAAACTACTCAAACATAATGTAATTTAAAATACGTAAACTAAATAAAACTAGCATCTTTAATTTTAATCTAACAATAAAAATTCAATCTTTATTAGTAAAAAATTACAATAATAAATAATACTACCGATATTAGTTTTTTGGCCACGGGACGATGATGATGAAGATGATTATAGGATTGTGATTTGGGGCTGGTGTGAGGGATTGAGAGAAGCAGGAGGTGGCGTGGAAGGAGCTGGGCAGCAGCAGCAACGAGCGTGAGATGAGCGAGAAGCGTGAGGAGCAGCGAGGGAATTGTGGGCAGCGAACGTGAGCTGTGTGTGTGGTCTGCTTGTGTGGGCAGCGGCTGAAGTTAGAAGGGTGTCCCCTTTCCTCCATGATGATAAGTAGTATATATATGGTGAAGGAGTTAGGGTTATTCCTCTTCCTTCTCTTCTAAGTTTCCTTTTCTCTTCTAATTAGGATTTCCTAAAATATAATATCATAAAATAAATATTTTATGACATATTATATTTATCAGCCGACTTCATATCTTTTCTTGGAGGCTTGTCCGTGGCTAAAAACCCACTTTTAACGTCTTTTCTCTTCTTTCCCAATTTATTCGATAATTACCTTTAAATAGACAAAATAGGATAAATTAGATAAAATAAACTATATAATATAAATTAAATAACTACTAAAAATATGTATAAAATACGACTTAACACTTTCAATGGTAAAACCCGGATGGATTCTCGCTCCAACTCTATTAACGAGGATATCAAATATATGAGGAAATAAAGGATCTTGATGTGGAGTTCGGCAAGCCATACGGACGTCAATCCAAAAATGGTGTGTGGAAAAAGAGATCAACATTTTTTTTATCTTCCATATTGGAAAAAGTTGTATGTGAAACATAGTCTTGATGTAATGCATATAGAGAAAAACATTTGTGAAAGTCTCATTGACACTCTTCCGAACATACCAGGGAAGACTAAAGACGGAGAGAAAGCATGACTCAATATGTGTGAAATGGGAATACGGGAGGAATTAACACCACAACCAAAGGGAAAGAGAACATATTTGCCTCCAGCGTCTTACACATTGAGTAGAAGGGAAAAACAATGTTTGTGTGAGATCTTGAAGAAACTCAAAGTGCCACGAGGATATTCTTCAAATATCAGTAGACTCATTTTGATGCCTCGATTATAGACTAATCGGTCTTAAATCTCATGATTGTAATGATTTGATACAACAAATACTGTCGGTTGCTATCCGAGTCATGATGCCGAAACATGTCGGACAAGTGGTGATCACAAGACTTTGCTTCTTCTTCAATGTCATATGCAAGCAAAGTCGTTGATTTGGAGAAATTGGATGATCTTTAGTGTGGCGTGATCGGCAAGTTGTGCCAACTTGAGATGTACTTCCCACCTTCTTTTGTTGATATCATGGTGTACTTCATTGTCTATTTGGTGAGAGAAGTGCGATTCTATGGCCCCGGGTTTTTATCGATGGATGAACCCTTTTAAACGTTTCATGAAAATCCTCAAAGGGTATGTTAGAAATCGGCACCGACCGGGAGCGTGCATTGTTGAGGTATACACAGTCGAGGAGTGTGTCAAGTTCGCCGTGAATACTACACCCAAATGGAAGAAGTTAGTATTCCAAAACATCGATTTATGGGGAAGATCGGTGGGCGGGGAAAACTGGGGCCAACGGTTCTAATAATTAGTCGAGATACGAGGGATCAAGCACATCCTTATATTCTACTAAACAGCGATGAAGTGCGATCGTTCATTGATGAGCACAAATCCCTTAGAAGGAGACAAGATCGAGGAAAAAATGATACGTTGGTATCGACCCATCATAATCGCACATTTGTCAACTGGTTCGGAGATAGAGTGATCACCAGCCAATTGGAAGAATCACGAGAACTTATCTCGCAAACATTAGTCAGATTGGCTAAAAGGCCGCAGTTCGAAGTCATATCTTACCGTGGGTATGACATCAATGGATGCTCTTTTTACACAAAGAGCCAGGACAATAGGAGCACCTCGCAAAATAGTGGGGTCACATTGGAGGCTTATGCACTTCATATTTCCAGCTCCAAGGACAAAAATCTTGTTGTAGCTAAAATGTCATATTTACGGTGTCATTGATGAGATATGGGAACTAGACTATGTTGACTTTCGTGAGCCCGTTTTCCAATGCAAATAGGTCGACAATAACAACGAGTGTCCCGAGTTGATGAGATGGGATTCACGATGGTTAATCTTAAAGGGCCTAAAGGGGATCAATTCATTATGATATCCCAAGCAAGACAAGTGTTCTACGTTGAGGACTCGGCCAATTATAAGTGGTCTATTGTTCTTCAAGGGAAGAGGCACGTTGCTGGTGGGGATGGTGAAGATCTGTGTGAGTTTGTTGAGGAGACCCGCCCTTCTCCTTGGGAATGCCTGTGGAAAATGAGGATCCCAATTTTGAACAATTGTATTTAAGGGCTGATCATTAAGAGCGTATATATATTGAAGAGAAGTCTAAAGGAGGGGGAAAAAGGCATAAATCATACAATTATATCAACTCGGTAAGAACATTAATTTTATTCCGGATGATATCCAATATTATTGCTTGTTTTAGAAATTGCAGCTTGCTTTTTATTATTTTTGACTTGTAGTATTCATGTAAACAGATGATTTTGTTCGATGATGATCAAAATAAGGACTAAGTTGTCCCAT
This sequence comes from Talinum fruticosum, assembly GCA_021018815.1. NCBI lineage: Eukaryota > Viridiplantae > Streptophyta > Magnoliopsida > Caryophyllales > Talinaceae > Talinum > Talinum fruticosum. Next base: position 3,819,000 of record JAITYX010000025.1, on the reverse strand, counting down.
TGGAAGGGTGGAAGATCATCATTCGATGAGGGCCATCATTCGAGTAATGTTTCTTGTGAATAATTATTGTTTAACACTTTTCTCGCTTTTGGTTGCTAATCTTAGCTCCCTCTTAATGTTTTCCATTGTTTTTATATGTTGTAGAACCTCTACCCCTGAACAAACTCCAAGAAAAAAATAATGATGGCCATATGAAGTGATGAAGACTCGTCCGAAGAAGATGAAGATTCCGATGACTCAAAGTGTCCGATGGCACTAACGGACTCGTAAGTCGGATCCGAGTCGATTCGATAACTCGGACACTCGAGGAGACAAATCCTCAAGAGGTAATTAAATACTTTCTTAAGTTCTCCAAAGTTGATTTAGCAAACTATATTTATACTTTGGAAGAAAAGTCCAATTCCGATTCTTTTCAATTCAAAGAAAAACTTGAGTCTCTTACTTATAAGAGTATTGGCTTGAAAAATGAATTGGAAAAACCGAGACTTACGCTAAGAGAACTCAAGACTAGTACTCAAGCTAATGAGACCGAGACCGAGTTTGAGTCACTCAGAAAACAAAAGCTCAATGAGTCTCAAGAACTTGTTTTGAAATTTACTCCAGTCAGAAAAACCTTGACATGCTTTTAGGCTCTCATTGTGTCTCCTTCGGGAAAGAAGGACTTGGTTTTAACGAGGTAAAGGAATCTAGTTCCTACTCAAACCTTTTTAAAAAGGATTCCAAAGCTGTGAAGTTCGGGAAGGCTGAGCATGGCCCTATTCATAAAAATGAAATGAGGGCTGAGCCCAAAACAGCTTTATAGGAGAAAACCTTCATCCGTTTATAAAAGAAAAGATTTTTAAAAGAAAGAGACACAGACTCGGTTTTCTAAAAGGAAGACTTAGAATCAGACCAAACCCAAAGTAATTCAAATCTAGGTTCCCAAGAGTCTTCTTCCTTAGAAAAGACCACGATAAAGGGAGTTACTCGGGTTCGTTAGAGGAAGTGAGAAGGGTTAGTGTGTTTCGACTTGCGGGTAACTCGAAAAAGACAAAAGATCATTGGTACCTAGACAGTGGATGCTCATGCCACATGTCATCTATCTCTCCTCCATCGACTTTTCAAAGTCTCTTCCATCTTTCTCAATAGCAACCCCATCCCCTTAAATGAAGTTGCTGATGAGTTCTTCAAAAATATGCCAAGAAAGTCCCCTGAGTCATGCGAGAATTTTTCGTGACTCGGATGAAGACTGAGGCTAGACTTACGTGCGTCTTGCTGATGAGAACCTTCTTTTCTCATCATTCCAAGCAAACAGACTCCGAACTCAAAGATTCTTAAAGCTTTGTTCGACATTCTCGAGGGCTACGATGTAGACCTCTTTCCCGCTATCATCGAGCGGATGGCCACCGTGCTAGCTCGGATAACTAAATCTACCCCTCTTCCTTTTGGAGCCCTTCTTACCCTTGATTTTAAACAATTCAAGGTTCCACTCCCCTCGGACCCAAACGAAGTGTCCGAGGCTGCCATAGTTGTTGGTAGAAAAGAGCTTCTTGGATACGGGTACTAAGAAACCCAACCTTGTGTCCGGGTCCGTAGCTCGAACCGAGGCAACCGTCCTCTCCGCCTCGGACTCAAACTCATCTCTCACTCCTTCCTCCACCTAGCGGTGCTTCCACCTCAGGTCCTCCTCTTCAAGCAGCTGCTGCTTTGTCTACCACACTTATAGACAAGCTCACTTTTGTGTCCGAGAGAATTCGGGGACACTCTCCGCTCCTTCAAAATTGTTCTTCGAACATGACCATCAACCAAAAACGGCCTAATCTCATATTCGAGAGCAACAAGACGTGCTCCTCGAAATGAAGAATTTGGTTAAGGAGTAGCAGGAGATGCTTGAGCTCCTCCGAAAGAGGCAATCGAAGGCCACTCGGGACCCGGACAAGTCGGACACGTCTAAAGAGTCCTCGAGCCTTGCTAAGTCTCCTTCCGGAGAGGCAGCGAGAAGAAGAAGAAGAAGAGGAAGATGTGGCTGAAGCAGCTCTTTTGAGGAGAAGTAGGAAGAAGAGATAAGCTCGGACAGTGAGTCCGAGTGAGTCGAAGACCCTATGGATGTTGGACAATCGGCAGCAGTCAAGCCGAAGCAACCCCTCCTTCGGTAACTTTCCAAGAGGATGAGCCTCCGGACGAACTAGTTCCGGGTCAGCCACTCGAGCTAAGCCACTTCCAAAGATATCAGTGCTGCCGCCGCCCGGATCTTCAACATCATCACAAACATACTAGTGCAGGCGCACCGCACGCTCATCCTCCTCAACTCGGACCGCCCCAAATCCATCGTCTTAATTTCTTTTTCTCTTGTTTTATTTTTTTGTCTAGACATCAATTGTATCGGCTTGATACATTCTTCCCTATTTTTTGTTTTTGCTGAAAGGCAAGAGGAAGAAAACTAAGAAAAAAATTGTTGTCTTGTTTAGGGGAGTTTTCTCACCCTCTTTTATGTGTATTCTCTATGTTTTTTTTATATATGAATGAAGTTTTATTTTCGAGCATACTGATCTCCGAGTTCACTCTTTCTAAGTTTGAATTCCTTATTACTTAGTCTTGCTCCGATATATCAGCTCGCATTATTTTTTCTCTCTATCTTGCTCCGATATAATCACTCATGATTCTTAGTCTGTATGGGTTATCTCGCTGAAATATCCTAAGTACGAATCACTTCATTCCTCACTTTATATTCCGAGATATTCTACTAAGTAAGAATGAAAACTCCTATTTTTTTTACTAACAAAGTTTCTAAGTATGGAATGCCTTTCATACAAAAGGGGAGATTGAAGACTCGGACTTTGAAATTAGATCATTCCGAGTACTACCTAAGCACTCGGTACAAACCTCATCCTTCCTAAGTTTTGATTACAAGTCATTCTGAGTGCTATAGAAACTCATGCATAAGTTTTCATTCGATTTTGATTGACTCGAAATCACATTATTGTTTATCCTCTCACATTGACATTTACGAGTCACTCGGACATAACTCAAATTATCGCATGATCAAATAATCTCTCTAACACTTCTTATATGAGTTTTGACTGCATGTCTTGAAGTAAAGTGAATTACAATAGTAATTCATCTCTCTAAGTCGATATGTTTGTTTGAGAGTTATCTGTTCGGATGAAGTCCGTATACTACGATGTTTTCACTCTTAAAACTTGATCTTTCTTAGGATCGACTCGATGGAATTTGAGTACAATGAATATTAGACTCGGAAAATTCCACTCTTCTAGGCCCGAGATAATTATGTACTTAATTATCCTAATTAAATTATTATCTATGCCTTATCTTGGACTAAAGTATTTTATACTTTGAGAACCAAAATAATTTACTTTTGTAGGTTATCCAAATGAGGTTATCTTATTTTTGAATTACAAAAGTAATCGGTTTCAAGCTATCAATCTCCAAGCAAATAAGGCTTTTCTACTTCGAACAAGGCCCGGACGCCGTGTCAAGGTTGTCTGTTTCTAAAGCTGGAAAACTTCAACGCTAAGCTCAACGGTGGTTTCCACCTTACTTTTCATACACCACCAGCTGATTGGAGCACCTTTAGGAGTCAAGAGCCATTGCACAACGCTCACATCTCAACGGATCTTTTACGAGCGACTCGGAAGAACCGTTACAACGGTCACAAAGGACTTCTGTTCATAAATTAGTCACGACGACTAATCTACTTCGCCATATATAAATAGAAGCCAACTCTTAAGACTTGAAGATGCTGGAATTATTGTTGATACACTTACTTAAGCAAAAGTCATTGTATTCATATTCAATCTTCTACTTATAACTCCCAACTTGTAATTCTTACTTTCCGAGTTGTCAATTCTTGTAATCAGTTACATACTCTTTCTTACTTTCTGAGTAAGGTCCCTTGATTGAGCTGTAATGGTTAACTTAGCTCAGTTGTCCCTAGCTGTAAAGGTTACCTCGGTTAGGAAGTACTAGGTCGGATAAGGGAATTTCGAGTCTATGAAAACCTTGTAAGGAATTATTTAAGGGAGCAATTCTGGTTGAGTCGGTTCTGTTGTACTTTGTGGATTCCAAATAGTGGATTTGACTTGATGCTTGGACTAGCACCGTCCGTGGTTCTCTGCCCCAGGAAGGTTTCTAAGTATACCTGTGTTTACACTTTTCCGAGTCCAATGTAGACTCGGATTATGCAGTTCATTCTCTTCAAAGCTTAAATCTTCCAAGTTTGTTAAAATTTCCTCATCACCCTATTCACCCCTCTAGGGTGACTAAGACTCTCCAAGAGCAAACCTTCAGGCAGGACCTATGACGACGGTTGGTCAACTAGAACTGTCGTCATATGTAAATATATGACGATGGTTCTGCTCTAGAAGACCGTTGTCATATAGATACCTATGATGATAGTTTTTACATGAAAACTGTCGTCATAGGTGATCTTTACAATGGTTGTTGAACCATAGTTAAAAATGTTACATACAACGACGGCCACATACACGACACCTGTTAACCATCGTTAAATGTCGTTTTTAACCGTAGTGAAAAGTGGTTCCTGTAGTATTCACCCCGAGAATTCCTTAACAAAACCCAAACTCTCTGCTAAATCAATGTGGGCTATAAGGTTCAACGTGGAAAGTTGCACCTCGACGAGAGGAAGGTAACTACCACGAAGGGATATCAAGTAATTTATTTTCTCCTGATCAAGCTCAACATCATTAACAAAGGTCTCTAGCCTATTCTTGCCCAACATGACACATCGTAATTCAGCTGATTTGGCGTCGTAGATGAGCTTGTGGGCATCATCAATGTTGCTTATACTTTAAGAGCCGAAAAATCATACCATCAAAGGCCTTATTGGAGGAGGCTTTAACTCATGATGGGTTTTGAAGTACACAATAAGCCACCTATAAACATAGTGAGTAAGAAAAAGTGCATAGGAGTAAGAAGGCTTCTCGGCATTGACCATCCCATTTAAGCCACGATAAATGTTCGTCAACACTGCAGTTGCTAAGTTAAAGGTACAACCAGATGCCATAAGACTGGCTATCTCAAAGGTACCATGGCGAATAAATCTCTCCTCTCGAATCAAGAAGTGAAAAAACACGTAGCTAAGAAGAAAGAAATGCAGCGAGATAGGTGTCTTCCTTTTTCTTTAGGAATGCTAAGGCCTTCAAACACACTCAATTCATCTTTACTCCATTGCATATCCTAGATTTAAATCTTCCCATGAGGATTGTTTGTATTTTTGAGGGCTAGTCACCAGCTCGAAGGTGTTTTTGAGGTGGCTTATGAACAATCTCCTTCTTGCACCGTAAATCAATCTAAGCTTTACCACTAACCACTTTGCTTTTATTGTGTGTGTTCTCAAGCTTAACATAGGCGGCGAACAAGAAGCCACATGCGGATGGAACCACTCTATAATTGTCCTTGTCTCATGAGTCGAGAACTTGACTACTGGGGATAGTCTTATCATATATCCAATCGTAGATTGGAAGACTGCTATGTTTGTCCAAATCCCACAAAGAGATGGACATTTCTCCAAACATAGTGTGAAGGGTGTTTGTGGTGGAACACAAACTCTCATAAAAAGCGCAAAATTGATGCAGCATGACTATATGAATAAAGTTAAGCATATACGGCATTGCATAGTGAACAGATCCGCTAAACACGAGTATGAAATAGGAAAGGATGTGCTCGACCACTCCTAATATCGCGGGATATAGTTGAACTCTCTCGAAGATCCTTAATTTTGACCCCCAATGATATTCTCCTGCTATGATTTTCCTTCCTATCTTAAGGAATCTAGTTATCAAACCAGACTTGTCATGGTATATGTTCCGTAGTAGACAAGAAAAGGGATTATCAACTGCACCATTCTCAACACGAATGGATAACTCTAGGAGAAAAGTTGATGATTGTATTTTTGGAAGTTGATTGATCTCCGACCTAAGCGGGGATTGATGGGCAAGAAAAGTAGTCCTTGACTTGGATTTAGGATCTTTATTATTGACAAAAGAGAGGAAGATATTTTTGTCACGCTCAAGTCATTTGAAATGCACCATTCCAAATCGCCTAAAACAAAAGAAGACGAAGTTGAAAAAATGGGCCAATCAACAAGCCGTAGCAAAAAAAAAAGGGGGGAATGTTAGTTTTTGTCATCAAAAGGTCTAGGGCCAACCTCATCGCAATGGTATTTAAATCTTCTTACCACCGAGTACGAAGACCACTAGGAACCTCAAAGGTCTAGGACCAACCTCATCGCATTGGTCTTCAAATCTTCCTACCACCGAGTATAGGGACCACTAGGAACCTCAAAAGGTCAAGGGCCAACCTCATCGCAGTGGTTTTCAAATCCTCCTATCATCGAGTATGGGGAGCACTAGGAACCTCAAAATGTTTAGGGATAACCTCTTCGCAGTGATCTTCAAATCTTTCTATCACCAAAATACGAGAACCACTAAAAGCCCGAAAAGTTCTAGGGGCAACCTCGACTCAATTGTTTCAAATCTTCCTACCACTGAGTGCGGGGACCACTAGAAACCTTAAAAGGTCTAGGGTCAACCTCATCGCAGATGGCCTTCAAGTTGTTCGCCGACAATCTTATACACAAGAAAACTACGATATAAAAAAACAGGGGGAACATACAAATTGATAAAGAAAAAACTACTACAAGAACAAATTTTAACAACGATCTGAAAGATCTTTTACTACGGTTATCCGACTTTGTGTATGTGGACGTGATTGTAGGTGGGCATATTTTACTATGGTTCAAAACCGTAGTAAAAGATGGCCTATTACTACGGTTCATCCGAACAACCGTAGTCATAGACATGCTATTACCACGGCTTTGTCAAAAGAAGCTGTAATAATAGGTTAACCTATTACTACGGTTCTTAATTAAAAACTGTAGTAATAGGCCTTAGTCCAATTCCCCTCTTCGACCAAAATTTTAGGCCAAGACCTATTACTATGGTTTTTGACTAAGAACCGTAGTTATAGGTTATATCGTACCTATTACTATGGTTTTTAACTAAAACCGTAGTTAGACGTCCGAATTTTTTTATAATTTTTTTGTTTTTTTGTACCCCGTAAAATTTATTACAAACAGAACATACATACATAAAACCGCAAACATTTACAAAGCAATCACCAACAGCCTAAATTGTTTCATAAACAAAATTTTACACATTACTACAACCACAACAATTCCATTTTTAAGGATCCACAATAGTTCCGTCTTTTACAACTTCCAACGAAAGAATATATTACAAATGTGAAATATAATACAAAGAATAGTCCTCTTTTAGTATTTATGTGAAAACTTTGTGGTATAAACTGAATTCAATGTTTTGGCCAAAAGAAAATTTTCTATTTACCTAAAGTGATGCTTTTATAGTAAATTTAGTAATGTGATTGTCTTTATGACGGTATTGCTTGTTTGGAGTTGTTGCAGCGGTAGCTCTGCACAACATATATATACATCATATTTGCTGTCCATGCTACCTCTGTATGAACTCCAAGCAAGCAATATAGTTATAAAGACAAGCACATAACTCAATCTACTAAAAAGCATCACTTTGGGTAAATATAGATTTTTCTTTTGGCAAAAACATTGAAATAGTTTATACCACAAAGTTTCTAGACGAAGAGATGGACTTTTTGGTGTAAGTATAGAAAAAGGAATATAGAAATAGGACATCTCACCAGCAATCTCTTTTTCTTTTGTCATAGTCCCATAAGTCATGCTCCTCTTATGAATACATTACTTAAAGTTCTTGCATGGGTAGATTGGACAACATAAAAACTAAGGAAAGCGTTAATGAACAACTTATCCACAAGAAACATAACAAACATAGAAGGATAATAAATTAGAAAGGACATCAACACTAACATTGGTCGCTAGTTGAGAACTAGGAACTTCGTGGTATAAATCACTTTATCCGAATTTATACCAAAAATTCCTAGTTGAGAAGCGAGAGATAAGATTAGTGACCAGAAGGATATAAATCACTTGTTTGCCTAAAAAGCTTGTCATCATCATGTATGCATCTTTGGAATCAACCACTTCGAAAGCTATATCCTTGAGTTTTGGTTGATCGAAAAATTCAGGTACCTAAAGGAACAACTTGTCTTGTTTGGGATGCCATAACGAAATGATCCCCTTTAGGCCCTTCTCTTGTGAGATCGACCATCGTGAATCCCATCTCATCAACTTGGACAACGTTGTTATTTTAAATTCTTTGGCACCGGAAAACAGGCTCATGGAAGTCAACATAGTCTAGCTCCCATATCTCCTCAATGACTCCACAATATGACATTTTAGCTACAACGGGATGTTTGTCCTTAGAACTGGAAACATGAAATGCATAATCCTCCAATGTGACCCCATTATTTTGCATGGTGCTCCTATTATCTTGGCTTTTTATGTAAAAGGAGTGTCCATTGATGTCATACCCACTGTAAGATATGAATTCCAACTGCGGCCCGCTAGCCAAGCTGACTAATGTTTGCGATAATTTTTCCAATTGGCTAGTGATGACTCTATCTCCGAACCAGTTGACAAATGTGCGATTATGTTGGGTTAGTACCCACATCTCTTTTTTTCCTTGGTACTATCTCCTTATGAGAGATTTTTGCTCATCAATGAACGACTACACTTCATCATTGTTTTGAAGAATATAAAGATGTGCTTGATCCCTCATATCCCGATTGATTATTAGAACCGTCCTAGTTTCCCTTGCCCAACGATCTTGTATATAAATCGATGTTTTGGAATACCAACAACTTCTATTTGGGGGTAGTATTCACAGCAGAACTCAACACACTCCTCAGCTGTGATACCTTAACAATGCACCTTTTCGGTCGGTGCCAATTTCTAACATACCCTTTAAGAATGTTCATAAAATGTTCAAATGGGTACATCCATCGGTAAAACACTCGGGCTGAATCGCACTTCTCTTACCAAATGGACAACTAGGTGCACCATGATATAAAAAACAAAGAAGGTGGGAAGTATATCTCAAGTTGGCACAATGTAATGATCACGTCACACTCAAGTTCATCCAACTTCTCCAAATCAACAACTTCGTTACATATGGCATTGAAGAAGAAACAAAGTCTTGTAATCGATTATCCGACATGTTTGGGCATCACAGCTCGGATAGTAATCGGCAAAATTTATTGCACAAAAGCATGACAATTGTGAGATTTAAGACCGACTAGTCTATAATCGGATATCGAAATGAGTCTACCGATGTTTGAAGAACATCCCTATGGTACTTTGAGTTTCTTCAAGGTCTCACATAAATGTTGTTTTTCCCTTCTACTCAATGTGTAAGACACCGGAGGCAAATATGTTCTCTTCCCCTTTGGTTGTGATACTAATTTCTCTCGTATTACCATTTCACACAAATTGAGTCTTTCTTTCTCTCAATTCTTGGTCTTCCCTAGTATGTTCAACAGAGTGCCAATGAGACTTTCACATATGTTTTTCTCTATATGCATTACATCAAAACTATGTCTCACATACAACTCTTTCTAATATGGAAGATAAAAAAATATTGATCTCCTTTTCCACACACCGTTTTCGGATTGACGTAGGTATGGCTTCATGAACTCCACATCAAGATCCTTCAGCTCATCATAAATTTGATGCCTTGTTAATGAGTTAGAGCGAGAATCCATCTCGGTTTTACCACTCGAAAACCTTCCTTTTCTTACAATATTGATGGGAAAAGGGAAGAAACTTTTGTTGTCCGAGATAGGTCTGTCTTTTTCCCGTGCTTAAGTTGATAGGAGCAACTACCCTCTCGCACAAATAGGGCATGCCTTATGGCATTTGACGGTGTATCCGGACAAGTTTTGTATACGAGGACGTCATCAATTATGGTGAAGATCATTGCTCGCAATGTAAATTTCTCTTGACAATAGGCATAAAAAACCAAAACACCTTCATCCCACAACAACGTTAAATCTTCAACAAAAGGCGCCAAGTACACATCTATATCATTTACTAGTTGTTTAGACCTAGAAATGAGCATTGACAACATAATGTACTTGCGTTTCATACACAATGGCGATGGTAGGAGATAACCAAAAGAATGAGCCAAGTGTTGTACTTGCTACTGAGGTCACCATGAGGGTTTATTCCATCCGTACAAAGACCCGGACATAGATTCTGTGCCTCCCTATAAAATTCCGAGAACAATGAATGAATCTTCTTCCATCGAGGAGAATTGGCATGGTGACATAGCTTTTCATCACAGTACTCTTCCGTCGACATGCCATGTTAAGTTCTTAGCATTAGTTGCACTTGAAAACAAGTGCTTAAACCTCGATATTATTAGTAAGTACCACAACACCTTTATGGGAGTCCCACAATACTCTCTCCATTGATGTTTTTCATTTTGTATCGAGGTACACCACATTTAGGACATTCGTGTTCTGTGTGCATGTTTTTTGGGTACAATATACAATTGTTGGGGTAGACATGTATCTTCTTATACCCCATGCCCATATGACACAACATCCTCTTTGCCTCATATGTACAGACTAGGAAGGACATTGCCTTATGGGAGTTTATCTTTGAGCACACTCAACAAGTATGTGAAACTTTTTCACTCCAGCCATTAGCATTTTTAAGTTCATCAACCTCAACACAGCTAATAAACGGGTATATTTATCACACTCTAGGTAACAAGAGCTCTCCAAATCAACTAACAATTGCTCTAATACATGTGGTTAATCGACTAGTTTTCCTTCGACTCCAAGAACCGGATCTTCGAGTCGGTCTTCTTCTAATTCCATACTCGCTTTCTTTATTTTCATCATACCCTTCGAAGGTTTGCTCTTCGAGAGTATAGATCACCCTAGAGGGGGAGAATAGGGTGATGAGGAAACTTGCTTGAAAATTAAAACAAATATGAATCCGAGGTGAGTGAGAGGCAACGATAAACTTAGAAAAGCATTAGCTCGTAATTCGATGCAAAGTGAAGAAGCAAATTAAACGGCACTTTAAGACTGTCTCGAGTCTAGAATGCACTCGGAAAAGTATAACTCGGAAAGTACGTGAAAACCCTCCAGGGGTAGAAAACCACGGACCGTGCTAATCCAAGCACGAAGTCAAATCCACTATTTTAAGTCCACAAAATACGATGAGACCGACTTGACCTGAGTTGCTCCCTTAAATAACTCCTTATAAGTTTTTCCTAGACTTAGAAATTACCTTATCTCGATCTAGTACTTCCTAACCGAGATCACCCTTACAGTTAGGGACAACCGACCCGAGTTAACCCTTACAGCTCAGTCAAGGGACCTTACTTAGAGAGTAAGAAAGAGAGTGTTTGTAACTAAGTACAAGACCTTACAACTCGGAAAGTTATTAAATATAGAATTAGAGTTGTAAGTAGAAGATTGAGAATGTATACAATGACTTTTGCTCAAGTATGTGTATTAACAATAGATTCGGCCCATCTTCAAGTCTTGAAAGTTGGCTTCTATTTATAGGTGACCAAGCAGCTTAGCCGTTGTGTCCATCTTCTGATCGAAGGTCCTTTGTGACCGTTATAAAGGATTTTTGAGTCACTCGGAAAATATCCGTTGAGATATGAACGTTGAGCAACGGTTCTTAACTCATTTGGAAGTCCCAAAACCACTGGTACTTGTCTTTAAAAATAACGTGGAAACCACCGTTGAGCTTGGTGTTGCAGATTTCCAATTTTGGAAATAGACAATCCCGACACGAGTGTTGGGGCTAGATCGGAGGTGGAAAAAGCCTTGTCTGCTAGTGATTTGACGTTTTGAAGCCGGTTACTTTCGCAGTTCAAAATTAGTATAGCCTCATTTGAATAACCTACAAAAGTAAATCAATTTGGTTCTCAAAGTATAAAATACTTTGGTCCAAGATTAGACACGAGATAATAACGTAATTAATATAATTAAGTGACTCGATTATCCGACTCGTAAAAGGAATGGAATTTTTTGAGTCTAATATCATCGAGGCTCAAATTCCATCCGAGTCAGTCTAAAAGAGAATCAAGTTAGATAAAGAATATTAGAGTAAACAAACTTGATCTAGACTAAACAAGGTTCAAACTAAATAAGTCGACTTGGAATAGAGAATTAACAAGTGTAATTCCCGTAACATGAAGTCGGACTCGAGTTTATGTTCGTGAACAAAAGTGTTTGAAAATGCGATATACCCGAGTGTTGAGTGACTCGAATTGAGTGTGAAGAGGCATGTAGACTTAAGCTTTCGAGTCGGTCAGTCGATCAAAAACAATTGGAAACATATATAGTAGGTTCTCTTCCATCGGTCACCTCACATCGGTATGACTGTTCTCTTCCATAATGGTTAGAATTCCAGCAGTTTGTCTCCAACGGCTAGTTGTCCGATCACGGCGCGAGAGAGAGAGAGAGAGAAAGAAATATTTTGAAAACAAATTCCGAAATTCTCCACTTGTCTAGAGATGATTTCGTAAGTTTGATGTCCATTTTTCTCAAAGTCCGAGTCCGACTCAGCTAGGTTTCTGAGTGACTCGAAACTTGAAATAAAGAATAACTATCGGCTCAGTATCACTAAATCAATTGAACTAATGGTTATTTAAGAAATGAAATCACATAACACATAATCATGTAATAAAAATTCACATAGAAAGAAAATAATTATGCATTTAACATACTAAGCTCATTCCTAATGAAGTAAAACCGATCCTCACTAAGTGATTTAGTAAAGATATCAGCTAATTGAAGATTGGTAGGAATGAATTCAAGTTCAATATCTCCTTTCTCAGAATTGTCTCTTAGGAAATGATACCCGACCTCAATGTGTTTCGTCTTTGAGTGCTCGAACTAGATTTTTGTTGATGCTGATTGCACTCGATTATCACACTTGATTGGAACGGATTTGAAAGAAAGTCCAAGATCTTTCAAGTGTTGCTTTATCCATAAAATCTGAGCACAACATGCTCCAGCTGCAATATACTCAGCCTCGGCAGTTGATAGAGCTACCGAGCTTTGCTTCTTTGAGTGCCAAGATATTAGAGATTGACCTGAAATTGGCAAGCTCCTGAGGTGCTCTTTCTATCAACTTTGTATCAAGCGTAATCAGCATCCGAGTATCTAGTGAGAGCCGGTTCCGAGTCTCCGGAGTACCATAGACCTAAATTCCGAGTCCCTGTAAGATATCTCGAATATTCTCTTCACCGCAAGTGAGATGTGATTCTTTTGGATTAGCTTGGAATCTTGCACATAGACAGACACTAAACATTATATCTGGTCTACTGGAAGTAAGATATAGCAAAGATCTAATCATACCTCGGTAGAGTTTCGATCTATTGCTTTACCTTTTTCGTTTGAGTCCGAGTATCAAGCTACTGCTCATAGGTGTTGCTGCAAGCTTCGCATCTTGAAGTTTATATTTTTCAGCAGCTCCTTGGTGTACTTTGATTGATGGACATAGATTCCATCTTTGTCTTGCTTGATTTGTAGACTAAGGAAGAAATTGAGTTCTCCCATCATACTCATTTGAAATTCCTATCTTATTAACTCGGAAAAATCTCGACACATAATTTCATTAGTAGCTCCGAAAATTATGTCATCAACATATATCTGAGCGATAAGGAAATCTTTCCCCTAGGTTTTTATAAAGAGAGTTGTCAATCTGACCTCTTCTAAAATCATTTTGAACCAAGAAATTTCTCGGTCTTTCATACCGAGCTCTGGGTGCTTGTTTAAGACCATAAAGAGGTTTTTGAAGCTTGAAAACATGATTTGGAAAATCTAAGTTTTCAAATCCAAGGGGCTGCTCAACATAGACTTCCTCTTCGACAAAACCATTGAGAAAAGCACACTTAACATCCATTTGATATAACTTGATATTCATGCGAAATGCAAATGCCAACGAAATTCTAATGGCTTCAATTCGGCTAGAGGTGCAAAGGTTTCCCCACAATCAATCCCTTCTTCCCGATTGTAACCTTGAGCCACAAGTCTAGCCTTGTTTCTGACAACCATCCCACCTTCATCTAATTTGATCTTGATAACCCATTTGGTTCCTACGACTGGGTGGTCGAAGGTCTTGTTTGGACAGAGTCCGGACTTGGTTTCTTTCGAATTGATTGAGTTCCTCTTGCATGGCCTCTACCCATTCAGGTTCATTTAGGACCTCTAGAGCATTTTTAGGTTCAGTTAATGAAATAAATGTAGTGAATGCACATAGATTCTGAAGAGAGGAACGAGTTCTTACCCCATTGTTGATATCGGATAATATGTTTTCTAGTGGATGACTAGAAGCATACTTGAATGCTCTACCTATTCTCCGATTTACCAGATCCGTAGGCTGAATTGCTTGATCTTCGAAGCTTGTTCTGAGTGATCCTATTCATCAGATTGTCCTTCATCATTCTGAGCGGGTTCTTGAGTTGTCTCATTCCGAGTCACTTCGTTCGAGTGACTTCATTCCGAGCTGGTTGGGTTTGATTCCCGATAGGCTCGTTTTCATTATGATCATCATTTCTGCTGAGCTTTAGGTCCGAGAATGTTGACTCACTTGGTTTTTCCTATTCAAGTTCATCAAACACAACGTGGATGCTTTCTTCCACTTTGGTAGTTCTCTTATTGAAAATGCGATAAGCTTTACTATGAGATGAATAACCCAGAAAAATACCTTCATCTCGACCAAGCATCAAACTTGGTCAGGTGATCCTTACCATTATTGTGAACAAAACACTTACATCCAAAGGGTTTGAAGTATGAAATATTGGGTTTCTTCCCTTTGTAGAGCTCGTACGGTGTTTTCTTCAGAATGGGTCCGATGAGGCATCTGTTCAAGGTGTGGTTGGCTGTATTGACTGCCTTAACCTAGTAAATAGTAGGGTAGATTGTGTTCAATCATCATTGTCCTAGCTATTTCTTCAAGAGTTTTATTCTTTCTCTCCACTACTCCATTCTGTTGAGGAGTTCTTGGTGCTGAGAAGTTGTGGGAGATGTCATTCTTGTCACAAAACTCGTAAATTCTGAGTAGTCGAACTCCCTTCCATGGTCGGTTCGAATTCTTTGAATCTGCGTCCGAGACTCAACTTGGATTTTCCTGCAGAGCTTGCTGAACTCTTTGAATGCTTCATTTTTGTGCTTAAGAAAACACACCCAGGTAAATCATCGAGTAATCATCAACAATAACAAGTACATATGATTTACCTCCAAGACTCTTAACAGGATTTCACCACATAAGTCCATATGTAGCATTTCAAGCACCTTGGATGTGGAAACTGTCTTCAGAGATTTGAAAGATGATCCGACTTGTTTCCCTTTTGTGCAAGCTTCACAAATCTTATCTTTCTTGAAAGCACAATTAGGCAATCCTCTAACTAAACCGTGAGATGCCAGTTTCTTAATAGTATGCATGCTAACATGACCTAATCTACGATGCCATGTCCATGAGTCATCAAGAAGTGATGCTTTTAAACAAGATAAATTCCGACTCGGGTCGAAAGAGGAATAATGTAAGTGTTACCTCGATCTCTTACCCGAGAGCTTGATCTCCTTGGTAGTGTCATCGAAATGTAACACTTGGTTTGAGGGAATCTTACCTCTTGACCTTTATCACACAATTGAGAAATGCTAAGCGAGTTGTACTTTAATCATTTGACAAGGTATACTGGGCTGACCGGATTGCCTCACTTTCTAATCTTGCCTATCCCAATTATCTTGCCTTTGCTGTCATCTCCAAATGTGATTTTTCCTCCTTTGTACTCTTCTAACTCAGAAAAGAGTCCCGAGTCTCTTGACATGTGGCGTGAGCATCCACTATCCAGTACCAATGCCCTTTTGATCTTTTCCGAGTGACCTGCAAGTTAGAAACAAACTAACCCTTCTCACTTCCTCTCACGAACCCAAGTAACCCTATTTACTGTGGTCCTTTTCGAGGAGGAAGGTTTTTCGGAACCCGATTTGAATGACTTTGGGTCTAGTCCGATTCTGCGTCTTCCGTTTAGAGAACCGAGTCCGTGTCTCTTTCTTTTGAAAAGCTTTTCTTTTATAGATCGGTGGAGATGGTTTTCTCCTATAAGTTGGTCCGGGCTCAGTCCTCCTTTCATTTTTATGAATGGGACCGTGCTCAACCTTCCCGAACTTTACAGCTTCGAAATCCTTTTGAAAAGCTCCGAGTAGGAATTGGATTCCTCCTCTTTGTTAAAACCAAGACCTTCTTTTCTTAAGGAGACACATTGAGATCCCAAGAGCATATCAAGGTTCTTCGACCTTGAGTAAACTTTAAAACAAGATCTTGAGACTCATTGAGCTTTTGCTTTAGTTGCTCATTTTCTTTTTGAGTAACTCGGACTCGGTCTCATTGGATTGAGCACTAATCTTGAGTTCTCCGAGTGTAAGTCTCAGCTTTTCCAACTCATTTTTAAAGAAATGCTCTCGAAGAAATTGACTCAAGTTGTTCTCTAAAATGAGAAGAATCGAATTGGACTTCTCTTCCAAAGTGAATATATACTTAGCTAAATCAACTTTGGAGAATTTAAGAAAGTACTCAATTACCTCTTGAGGATTTACTTCCTCATTGTCTCGATTGATCCGTGTTCGACTCTGTTTCCACTTCGAGTCGAAAGTGCCATCGGACATTTTGAGTCATCCGAGTCCTCGTCATCTTCCGATGAGTCCTCGTCACTCCATGTGGCCATCATAGCCTTTTTCTTCTTTCTGTCCCTTTTCGTCTTTGGACAGTCTTTGACTATGCGTTCCTTGCTCGCTACATTCAAAACAGCCTGAGTTCTTAGGCAAAGATAACTTTGAAGGGAAGAGTATTTACCTTTTCTATCCTTCTTGTCTTTCTTGTAAAACTCTTCTTTCACTACTACAAAACTTTAAAATAGCGACGGAAATAGCGACGGAAACAAATCTGTCGCCAGTTAGCGACGGAATCGGCGACGGAATCAGCGACTGAAACCGACAAAAATGCCACCGCAACACACAACGACGGATTTAGCGACGGAAAGTAACTTCCGTCAGCTGTTTTGTTCTCCGCGACGGCTCGGCGACGGAATTTTCCGTCGCCGACTTGATTCAGCGACGGAATTTTCCGTCGCTACTCCGCTCGGCGGGAGTTCGTATAGTACAAAATCCTTGAAAGGGGAAAAAAATTAATCGTACTTATTAGCGACGGAATATTCCGTCGCTATTCCGTCGCAAATGACATTTTTGTAATTAGCGACTGAACAGCTGACTGATCTGTTCCGTCGCTAATTACGAATAAATCCGAAGCGGCACCGGCCAGCTCGGATTTCGCAAACCAGAGAGAGCGATAGCGAGACCGAGACCGAGACCGAGACCGAGAGCGAGAGCGAGAGCGAGAGCAATCAGCCGCGAGACCACCGCCATCGGCCGCTACCGCGGCGACGACGCACGCCGCCGTCGCTCGTTGCCGCCGCCTCCCTGCCGCCGCAAGTTCAGGACCCCGAAGGCCGAAACACCACCGCTCTCGGCTTCGTTTCGCCCGACCCTGCACTGCCGCCGCTGCCGCTCGGGTGGAGGACGCCGCCGACCAACCGCCGCCGCTGCGGGTCACGCCCGAGCTTCGCCGTCGCAGCCTGTGCCGCCGCCGGTGCCGCCCATACATTGGAGGTATTTTTGTGTTGACTTTTTGTAGATTTATGGTTTTACAAAATTGATATTGAAATTGATGAATATATGTAATTTGTGGGAAATTAATGATGTTTGTGAATGAATTTGAGAAGAAAATTGTGAAATTGTGTTGTTTAAGGAGTAAATGTTATTGAAGTTTAATTTAGGGTTTTACAAAATATAACTTGGAATTGACCAATATACGTACTTTAGTGGGAATTAATGTTGTTTGTGAATGAATTTGAGAAGAACAATGTGCAATTGTGTTGTTTGTGGAGTAAATGTTATGGAAGTTAAATTTAGGGTTTTGAACATTGTAACTTGAAAGTAACGTATATATGTAATTTAGTGGAAATTAATGTTGTTTGTAGATGAATTTGAATAGAAAACTGTGCAATTTGGTTCTTTATGGATTAAATGTTATTGAAGTTAAATTTAGGGTTTAAAAAATGTAAGCTGAAATTGACGAATATATGTAATTTGGTGGAAATTAATGTTGTTTGTGGATGAATTTGAATAGACAAATGTGCAATTGTGTAGGATATGTGGGACATTATTGTTGAAGTTGAGGGAAATGGTGTTTTTGATTTATATATGCGTAATTGTTTGTTGTTTATTTGTGTGAGGTTCTTGACACTAATTAGGTATGCTTATAGGTATGATTGCTTTACTTGTATGATTAGTGTAATTATATGTATATGAGTTCATTCATGCTAATTAGGTATGATTACTTTAATTATGAAATAAATATTGAAGAGTAAAATATAAAAATTATAGAAATCTATGTATATTAAAAAATTTAATAGATGCATAATGGTTATATATAGATGATGTTCGTTATAGAAAATATGTCATCATATACCATCTCCATGTGTTGGTATTTTTAACTAATAATGTAATAAATTGTTAAATTTCAATCAGAATATATATGGATCGGGCCTACACATCGTAGATGGATGTATCGTAGGTTATTACCCGGTAGAGTTGGGTATAGACAAGAGTTTTTAGACGGGGTTGAGGAGTTTGATGCACATGCTAGAAGCCAATCGAATTTGTGCATAATCAACAATATAGGTGTCCATGTCGCAAATGCGTAAATCGGAAGTATAAGGATCCCGATGAAGTTAAGTTGCACCTCTATCAATATGGTTTTCTTCCAAACTATTGGTATTGGACTAGTCATGGAGAAATAGATCGTCATTTACATGAGGAGCAAACAATGGTTTCTAACGTATTCAACGACGACAAGTGGCGCCAATCATATGAACTACGGCGATGTCGAAACAAATATCGACCGTATGAATGATATGGTCACGGATGCTATGATCCCAAATCAAAACTCCACAAGTGAGCCTCCAAATACCCATGCCCAAAGTTTCTTTAATATGGTTGAGGCTGCGCAACGACCTTTGTGGGCGTGAAATGAAACTCACACCGAGCCGTCTCGCCACGGTTAGAATGTTGAGCATTAAGTCCGACTACAACATGCCTCAAAATTGCTTTAATGAAATTGCTCAACTTATGAAGGAGATTTGTCCGCCTGATAACCGAGTTCCTCGTGACATTCACCATGCAAAGAAGGTCATTAAAAATCTTGGGATGGATGTTCAAAAATTGATTGTTGTCGACAAGGTTGCATGTTGTTCTACAAAGAGGACAGTGACCTTGATTCATGCAAGTTTTGTGGTCATGCGAGATGGAAGCGTCAAAGGGAAAGACATGGCAAAAGTCAACGAACTCCATTTGCAAGGATGCATTACTTGCCGTTAATACCAAGACTTCAACGCTTGTTTGCTTCAAAACCACGGCAGAACACATGAGATGGCATTATGAGAATGTAAGAGAAGATGGTGTCCTCTGTCATCCTTCAGATGGTGAAGCATGGAAACATTTTGATAGAGTTCACCCCGAATTTGCTATCGAACCTAGAAACATAAGACTTGGTTTGTGCGCGGATGGGTTTAATCCATTCAGCCAACCTGCAAGGTCTTATTCAATCCGGCCGATCGTAGTTACGCCATATAATCTACCACCGGAGTTATGCATGACGACGCCTTATATGTTCTTGACATGTATCATACCAGGGCCGAGGAATCCGAAAAATAAAATTGATGTGTACTTGCAGCCTCTCATTGATGAGTTCAAAACACTATGGGAAGATGGTGTTGAAACATATGATATTTCTAAAGGTGAGAACTTTCTCATGAAGGCTGCGTTAATGTGGACCATTAATGATTTTCCGGCCTATGGTATGTTATCCGGATGGAGTACGCATGGTGCCATGTCATGCCCGGTATGTATGAATCAAAAAAAGCATTTAAACTTAGAAATGGCCGAAAATTTTCATGGTTTGATTTTCATCGGCGGTTTTGCCCCGAAGTCACGCGTTTCGAAGGAACAAGCACATCGTTTACAAAAGGCAAAACCGTACATTCGGGTCCTCCTCGTCGTTATACGGGGAAGAAATAAAACAATGGGTTGAAAACTTTCCCAAAGTAACGTAAGCGCAGGAATTTAACATTTCGGGGTTTAAGAAGGATCATAATTGGACAAAACAAAGCATATTTTGGGAGCTGCCATATTGGAAAGATCAATTGCTCCGCCATAACTTAGATGTTATGCACATTGAGAAGAACTTTTTGAGAATATAATTAACACTCGTTATGGATATTCCTGGTAAATCAAAGGATGACATCAAGGCAAGAATGGATTTGGAAGAGTTGTGTGATCGTGTAGAGTTGAATTTAAAGCATGCAATCATCGGTAAACTTCTCAAACCGAAGGCAAAATATGTGTTAATGTTGGAGCAGAAGAGGGCAATATGTGAATGGGCAAGGGAGTTGAAAATGCCGGATGATTACTCGCTCTAACATTTCATACCTTGTCGACCCAAACTCCACTAAGTTCCATAGCATGAAAAGTCATGATTGTCATGTTTTCATGGAGAGCCTTCTTCCAATAGCATTTAGTGCACTCCCGGACGAGGTTTTAGCGCCTCTCATTGAAATTAGTGAGTTCTTCAAGAACCTTTGCTCATCCTGCTTTACGGGATGCGGAGTTAGAGCAAATGCATCGAAATATTTCAATAACCCTTTGTAAATTGGAAACAATATTTCCTCCTGGGTTCTTCAATGTGATGGAACACCTGCCGGTTCATTTAGCGGAGGAAGCAAAATTGGGTGGTCCGATACAAGTATCGGTGGATGTATCCATTTGAGAGGTTCTTTGGCCGATTGAAAAGATCCATAGGAAACAAATCGAAGCCTGAAGGGAGTATCGCTGAAAAGTACGCCCGATTTGAAGAAACACATTTTGCCTCTTACTATTTCGGCTCTAACGTGCCTTGTATGCGCACTAGAAGTCGACGAAATGAGTACTGCCAAGTTCCAAACCACAATCCTACTCTTTCGGTATTCATACCGTAAGGTGCTCCAATTGGGAAGTGCAGTCCGCGTTTCCTTGATGATAAGGAAAAGACGGCCGCACATCCGCATGTTTTATCGAACTCGTGCCGAAGTTAAACCTTACCTTGAGTGAGTTTATCTTGTCTAATGAACACTCGTTTCAATAATTTTATAGTTTAATTCGTAACGATGATGTCATCTTAATAAAATCTTTGAACTCAGCCTATTCGAACACCAAAAACGAGCTATGTATGGTGATGTTAGTGATGCTCGCAATTGATGCAATGGTGGAAAGTGAGTTCGAAGAGTGGTTCAACGGAGCTGTGAGTACCATATGTTGTTACTTATTACTCGTGCCACAACTTTATTAGTATCGGATGTTCCATTGTAATAAACTAAACAAACACTATGTTATTGACACGATTCATTGTTATCAAGTATATCATGATGAAAAGCATGTTTATTTGATGCAACTAGCTCAAGGTCCTTTAAGAAGAGTGAAAACATGGACAGCGTACACGGTGAATGGAATGTTATTTCATACTAAGGCTCGAAATGAAGGGAGAATGACCTTCAATTGTGGTGTCTCGTGTGAAAGGAACCGATGGAGGAAATGTTGAAAATAATTACTACGGCATCTTGCAAGAGGTTGTTGAAGTTGAATATGTGGGTGAACCAATAAAAAGGTGTGTGCTGTTTAAATGCGATTGGTTTGACCCTAGTCGTCCTCGGGGAACTCGGTGCCATAAATTTAGTTCGTATGTCGAAGTGCATCGTACAAGGCGGTATCGTAAGTACGATCCTTTCATATTTGCTAGCACCGCAACTCGGGTGTATTATATGTCATATCCACAAGGGGTCCCAAGAGAAAAACTAAATTGGTTCGTCGTTGTGGCATCAAAACCAAGGGCCGAGTTGATGACCAATATACTATTCCCCGTGCATTCCAAGAGGATAGTATGGGTACAGATCGATCCAATAATAGAAACTTTGCCGTAAACTTTAGTTGATAACTCAAGCTCCGCAGAAGAATTAGTTGATGATTTTATTTTAAACCGAGAAGATGAGATTGAGGATGTTGGTGAAGAAGAGGAAGGTGAAGAAGATGAAGAAGGGGAATGGGATGATGACAATATCACCGATGATGAAGAAGAACATACCCTATTCAATGACGCTCGAAGATGATAGTGAAGAAGATGACGATAAGACTGATGATGAGGATGATGAGTAGTTGATAATGTGCTTTTGTTGGGTTTGGTTTTTATTGTACAACTTTCATTTATGTTGTAATCGAATGAATTCTTTTTAATGTACTCGAAGGTGAAACCATTGAAGCGTACTTTATTCACATGCTTTAGATTTATATCTAACGCTCTTACATGTGCATATGTTTACTATTGTTTGTATGTTGTTCTATATGAAATCACTTGAACCGTTGGATGTTTACTAATACCGTGAATTACTTGTTTATGTACAGAAAAATGGAGAGAGGTAGAGGCGGAACCAAAAGATCGCCTACTCGGGAAAGGGCTAGAAACACCTCTACCGATGGGGAAGGTAATGATGTCAGCACTTCTACCCCCTCTCAAAACCCTCGGAACCTTCAAACTTCTGCCGGTGGAACACTATCTCCACACTCCCTCACAACCAAACTCCATTGGGGGTCATTTATTCCCAACCCTCCCTTTTTCCAACTCCCAAATGTCCCACACATGCAAAACCCACTGGGTGGGCCTTTCTTTCTAAACCCTCCATATTCTCAAGCAACCCCATATGTACTCAAACCCGTTCGAGTACATATACATATCAACAATATGGTACAAATAATGTACCACGCATCCACGTTGGTTCCGAACAACGGCCACCACAAATGCCTACAAATGAAGGACCAACTGATATCGGGAACGAGGATCCTTGTCTTCAATCAAGTAGCGCTAGCAGCTGAGAAAAATCCGAATTGAGCCGGATGGTGAAGGGTGAGTGTGATAATAAATAATAAAATAAAATAAGCATATTAGTTATTAGGAGGACTAACTATTTTATATGTTGAATTGATAAGGTTCTACCCCATTGACAAAGTTGTGGGTACGATTTCCCACATCTTCCAAAGCAAATACGATGGAGCTTGGCCTACATGGGGTAAAGTCCCTCGATCACAACGTGATCAATGGTTTTCTCGAGTTCAAGGTAATGACACATCATTAGTTTTCTCCAGTTCAAATAACACAATCACTTATTGTGCATGTTCGAGCATTATATTTTAATTTCATAACGTATAAACGACGTTTTTATTTATATAGAAATGTTTCACGTGGTCCCCAACCCATGAAGTCCAAATCGGAAGAAATTTTGAAAAGAAAGGCGGTGATCGCTTGAAGGACTTCATGCTCAAGGCGAGGAAAACTAAGAAGAAGCCGAAATGGTTGGGTGACAACTACTGGCGCGAGTTGCTCGAATATTGGGAAACTGCCGAGTACAAGAAGTTCTGCGAGCAAGCTCGTAAAAACCGTCATGCTGATCGTGGGGACTTGGTTCATCACTCCATACGTGTGGCTCAATCCCTATGACGGAGCATAAGCGGCGATTTGTACGTACCCCTTTCTTATTGATTACGCATGCAACTCGTTAACATGTTCATATTTGTGAATTGATTCTCTACTAACTTGTTTTCAATTTTAGATGAAGGAGCTTAAAGGAGTTCAGCCTCTACCGACCCAACTATTTGCACGCACGCACAAAACAAAAAAGGACGAATGGGTGGACAAAAAATCCAAGGCCATTTACGTGAGTAATCGTATATATGAATTCCGCATAATTTTCTATCTATTGTTTTCGTTAACAACTCGTTATATTTACATGCCTAAAATATTTATATTATATTCAGGAGAAGTTTCAAAAGAGTGGGAAGAGTTGCAAAACACTCAACCCACTCAAACTTCCAGATGATGACCCCAACTCTTCCGAGGATCATGTATCCACCCCTTCACAACAAGAGTTGTGGGTCAAAGCAAATGCGAACAAGAAAGGTCGCATTTATGGATTTGGATCCGAGGCTACAAACTTGAAACCAACAATGTCCTTCAAATCACCGAAAACTTCTACTACAGATGACTCGGAATGGAGAGCAACAAGTGCATAATTTAAATTCCGAGGTACATCACTGGATTGAGCATTGCCGGCCGCTTGACGTACAAAATCGGCATCCGAAGGCACAGGTCGACGGCTTCACTGAGCCAATAGCACGTATAAATGAATTTCTGCAGTCTCAGCAAGCATCCGGATCGCACCGTCGACCACCGGAACCACAACAGGAAGAGGAAGAGGAAGAGGAAGAGGAAGAGGATGAGGAAGAGGATGAGTGAATTCAAATGTGAACTTTTGTATATATTGATGATCATCACTTTGCGAACTATTTACAAATTTGTTTTAACTATGTTATGGTTGTTGATGATGTTGAATATGTAAGTTGGATTTGTATATCCAACTTTGATGAATTATTTGTGGCCGGCATATGTAAATGCCAAATGTAAGTGTCACATATGTGAATGTTGGATTTGTATATCCATTCACAATGTTCCGTACTAGGATAACGAATAATTAGCAAACAATATATAAAATTTTTTAGAGAACAGCTGACGGATCAGCGACGGTCTTTGCCGCTTAGCGACGGACATTAGCGACGGAAATGCGGAAATTCCGTCGCTAATACGACTATCGGCGACGGAAATCACTCCATTCCGTCGCTGGTTTAGCGATGGAAAGGCGGGATTTCCGTCGCCTAATTCCGTCGCTAAATCAGCGACGGAAAACTGTCCGTCGCCGATTGGTTTTGGCTACGGAACGATATTCCGTCGCTAGTCCGTCGCTAATTGGCGACGGACTTCAAAATTTCCGTCGCTGATATATAGCGACTCGCTTTCAGCGACGGAATTGTTCCGTCGCTAATTCCGTCGCTAATGGAGAAATTCCGTCGCTAATTGTTAATATTCCGTCGCTATTTCCGTCGCTAATATGTCTGTTTTGTAGTAGTGTTTTGGCTTCTTATCCCATCTCTTGTGCTTCATCATTCTCTTGAAGCCTCTAGCGATAAGTGCCGTGGGATCCTCTTCGAATCGAAGAACTCGAGATCTCCTTCTCTGGTTTCGAGGCTTTCAGCGCAATGTTGTTTTTGGTGCCGACCTCTGCATCCTCCTCTTCTAGATGGATCTCATGGGTGAGAAGCTTCCCAATGAGTTCGTCCGGCTTTAGTAGAGACAAGTTCCGAGCCTCTTCGATAGCTGTCACTTTGGGACCCCATCTTTTCTTGGGTAAGCTTCGAGTATCTTTCTGCGCATTTCCTCATGGGAGATCTTTTTACCCGGAGATTTGAGATTATTGTTAATCTCAAGAAATCGAATGAACATCCGAGTGATGTTTTCTTCCGGCTCCATCTTGAACAACTCATATTTATGAAGATATTGGCTTATCTTCGCTTGTCCGACCTTGCTTGTGCCTTCATAAGTGTTGACAAGTGTGTCCTACACTTCTTTGGCTGTGTCACAGGCCGACACTCGATTGTATTCATCCGAGCTGATGGCGCACATTAGAATGTTCATCGCCTTGAAGTTCTTTCTAAACTTTTCTCGCTTCATCACCTGTGAACTCGGCCTTTGTCTTGGGTACAAGTCTTGTTTCTTCTGTCTTCATGGGAATGTAGTTGCCTACTTGTATGATGTTCCAAACATCCTCATCATGATCTAGCGAGAAAACATTCCATGAGTTTCTTCCAAGTGCACGAAGTTAGATCCTTTGAACTTTGGTGGTCTGCTGGAAGATCTTCCTTCATCGAACTCTCCATTGTTCCGAGCCATTTGATCTTTAAACCTTTGGATGGTTAGATCCTTTCTGAAAGGCTAGGCTCTTATACCAATTGAAGGTTTGCTCTTGGAGAGTATAGATCACCCTAGAGGGGGTGAATAGGGTGATGAGGAAACTTGCTTGAAAATTAAAACAAATATGAATTTGAGGTGAGTGAGAGGCTAGGATAAACTCGGAAAAGCATTAGCTCAAAATTTAGTGCAAAGTGAAGAAGCAAATTAAACGGCACTTTAAGACTGTCCGAGTCTAGAATGCACTCAAAAAGTATAACTCGAAAGTACGTGAAAACCCTCCAGGGCAGAAAACCACTGGACCGTGCTAATCCAAGCACGAAGTCAAATCCACTATTTTAAGTCCACAAAATACAGTAGACTCGACTTGACCTGAGTTGCTCCCTTAAATAACTCCTTATAAGTTTTTCCTAGACTCAGAAATTACCTTATCTCGATCTAGTACTTCCTAACCGAGATCACCCTTACAAGCTATGGACAACCGAGCTGAGTTAACCCTTACAGCTCAGTCAAGGGACCTTACTTAGAGAGTAAGAAAGAGAGTGTTTGTAATCGAGTACAAGACCTTACAACTCGTAAAGTTATTAAATACGTAATTAGAGTTGTAAGTAGAAGATTGAGAATGTATACAATGACTTTTGCTCAAGTATGTGTATTAACAATGGATTCGGCCCATCTTCAAGTCTTGAAAGTTGGCTTCTATTTATAGGTGACCAAGCAGCTTAGCCGTTGTGTCCATCTTCCGACTGGATGTCCTTTGTGACCGTTGTAAAGGATTTTCCGAGTCACTCGTAAAATATCCGTTGAGATATGAACGTTGAGCAACGGTTCTTGACTCCTTTGGAAGTCCCAAAACCACTCGGTAGTGTCTTTAAAAATAAGGTGGAAACCACCGTTGAGCTTGGCGTTGCAGATTTCCAACTTTAGAAATAGACAATCCCGACACAGTTGTCCGGGGCTAGGTCATAGGTGGAAAAAGCCTTGTTTCGCTGGTGATTTGACGTTTTGAAGCCGATTACTTTTGCAGCTCAAAATTAGGGTAGCCTCATTTGAATAACCTACAAAAGTAAATCAATTTGGTTCTCAAAGTATAAAATAATTTGGTCCATGATTGGACACAAATAATAAAATAATTAATATAATTAAGTGACTCGATTATCTCGAGTCGAAAAGGAATGGAATTTTCCGAGTCTAATATCCATGAGGCTCAAATCCCATCCGAGTTAGTCTAAAAGAGAATCAAGTTAGATAAAGAATATCAGAGTAAACAAACTTGATCTAGACTAAACAAGGTTCAAACTAAATAAGCCGACTTGGAATAGACAATTAACAAGTGTAATTCCTGTAACATGAAATCGGACCCGAGTTTATGTTCGTGAACAAAAGTGTTTGAACATGCGATATACCTGAGTGTTGAGTGACTCGAACCGAGTGTGAAGAGGCATGTAGACTTAAGCTTTCGAGTCGATCGATCAGTCGAAACAATCGGAAACATATATAGTAGGTTCTATAACACTCGGAGAAAATGCTATATCACTCGAAAAGATTCTAAGGCACATGGAATGGCTTGGAATCAAAACTCTATAGGAGAAGAAGTCTTATATCCGATTCCTCGATGGAACTCGGAAAAGTGTAAGCCTAAAATCTGAGTCTTCACCTTCCCTTTCTCCTACGCCATTATTCACATACTTCTCTTCCCCATGCTATACCCACACCTTATAAGATGTGTCAAATCCATAGGTGACCTTTTACAACCTTAGGGAGCAATCTTGAGGATTTAAAACTCCGTAAACACGGACACAATATGGATTGTTTTTCGAATTTGATTGTATGTTCGATGGCAATCTCTAGAATATTTTTAACCCCATCACGATATTCTACACTCCTCCTATCGTTATGAAACCATGCTTGATCCATACCTTACCCATAAACACAAGAAACAATTCACCACATATAGTTCGGAAAGTATACGTCCTTTCATCATTTAACTACGCCAAATAATATGACATGAGTTAAGTTAAAATTAAAATTATTGAATTAAGTTGATTATAATTTCGAGTCAAAATGAATACCCGGAAAAGAAACCCGAACATGAATTAATAAAGTGGCCTAATAAAATTCATTTGGGCCCAATTTACTTTAGAACCCAAAATAGAAAATGAAATAAAAAAGAAAGCAGAAAATAAAATTTAAAAGAAAAAGGAAAGAAAGGATAAATACAGTAAAATAGAAAAAAAGGAAATGAAAACAAATGGAGGATGGTTGGCATTTGCAAGTGGAGCTGGCAATAAATGAAGCAAGAGAAGTTGGGGTCCAATTGCAATTAGACATAGAACCCACGTAGCTGTAGTCACGAAAAGAGGAAAGAGAAAGTCGAGTGTGGGATTAAGAAGTACCAAAGAAAGATAGAGGCAAGATTAGAATGAAAGAAGCGAAGCGAACGAGAGAGAGGAAGTGAGAGCGAGAGAGCCGAGGGGAATAGGAACCATAAATAGAGGGAAAAGGGGAAACGAAAACTCGACCAAAAGTTGAAAACGAAAGAAATAAGGACAGGGACAACAACAACAGTAGATTGGGGGAGGTGGCCGGCGAGCAAGAGTTCAGCGGCTGGCGAGTGAAGGGGAAAGACGTCCGGCGAGTGAGAGAAGGAAGGCAGCAGAAACCGGACGGAATCGATACTAGGGGCAAGGGTAGCAAGGAAGGTGAAGGGGACCAAGAGGAAGGAAGAAGAACCAAAATACGAAAATCAAACACCAATTCGAAATTCAAACCCAAATTCTTAGAACCACTAATAATCTAAGGTGAGTAATTCAACCCTTCTCCTAAAAGTAAAAACGAATTAGGTCAACTAATTGGGGAAATTGATGCATGAATTCGAAGCTCTAGGTTTAATTGAAGAAGTTAAAGGTCTAAATTCACTAAATTAGTAACTCATGAATTGGAAAGCAAGGTGCAATTTATGTGATGTCCGATTCATGAATTTAATGATGTTTGAGTATTGTCGAGGCATGATTATTGAGCTCTATCTTCAAAATTTGATGAAATTAGCTTGAATAGAGTTAGTAAGAAAAATCAGAAAATTGAATTCATGATTTAGGTGTAGATTTTTCAGTAACACCTGCTGTTCAAATTATTGTGACTTCATGAGTAGCCTGAATTTTCTGAAGCTTTTACTCGTAATTTCATGATAATTTATGATAATTTTTTGTAAATTTTGGTGTATATTGGATGAGTATCTTGGAAGATATGAAGTTTTGAGTGAAAATGTCCTATTTTAGGCAAAAATTAGGGCTGATCGAGTAATTAGGTTGAGAACTGAAATTTTAGAAGCTATATGGATAGATTAAGAGATATATAATGATTAAGGAGAGTTACTGGAACCATAAACCACTTATGTGCCATAATACGCAATCATGAAACAATAAGTTCGTTATTTAGAAATCCTAATTGATATGTTTATGTTATGATGTGTTTATCTTAAAGTACATCAATTATAAAGAATATAAGCATGTCTATATGAGTTATATTTGAAAGTTTTCTCTTGGTGAGACTACGTCACCCTAGAGGGGGTGAACAGGGTGATGAAATATATTAAATAAAAATCAAACTCTTTTTACACGTAACCGAATCGAAACAGATTCTAAGTCTAGATTGGACTCGGAAAGAAAGACAAACGAAGTACGTGGAAACCCTCCCGGGTCACAAAACCACGGAAAATGTTAATCCAACCACCAAGTCAAATCCACTAATTGAATCCTCAATTACATAGGATCGACTCTAACTAGAATTGTTCCCTTAGACAATTCCTAAAGTTCCCTTATCTAATCTCATACTTCCTAACCGAGGTAACCTTTACGAGTTAGGGACAACCGAGCCGAGTTAACCCTTACAGCTCAGTCAAAGGACCTTACACGAAACTAAGAGAAGTGTGCAATCGAGTACAAGACTTTACAACTCGAAAGTATTAATTACACGCTGGGAGTTATAAATTGAAGATTGAATATGAAAACAATGAATTTTGCTTAAGTAATGTGTTTCAACAATAGTTCCAAGTAAATGGATTCAGCAATCTTCAAATCTTGTGAAATGGCTTCTATTTATAGATGACCAAGCAGAGTAACCGTTATGTCTTGGTTCTAAAGAGAAGTCTTTACTCGATCTGTTGTAACAGTTCTTCTTAGTCACTCAAAAAGATCCGTTGGGATGTGAATGTTGTGCAATGGCTCTTGGCTCCTAAAGGTGCTCCAGATCAACCGGTGATGTCCGAAAAGCAAGGTGGAAACCACCGTTAAGCTTAGCATTGGAGTTTTCCAGTTTTGGAAATAGATAACCTTGACGCGGTATCCGAGCCCTCTTCACAAGTAGATAAAGCTTGTCTGCTGGTGATTGATAGCTAGAAGTCGGCTACTTTTGTAATTCAAAAATGAGATAACCTCGTTTGAATAACCTACAAAAGTAAACCACTTTGGTTCTCAAAGTATAAAATACTTTGGTCCAAAATTAGGCACAAATAATAATTTAATTAAGACAATTAAGTGTATAATTACCTTAGGCCTAGAAGAGTGGAATTTTCTAAGTCTAATATTCAATATACTCAAATTCCATCAGAGTCAATCTTAAGAAAGATCAAGTTAGAAAGAGTAAAATCATTAGAGTATAAAGACTTGATCTGGACAAATAATTCTCAAACAAACAAACTGACTTAGAAAGAGGAATTAACACTGTAATTCACTTTACATTGAAATATGCAATCAGAACTCATAATAGAAGTGTTAGAGAAATTATTTGAACATGCGATAGATCTTAGTGATGTTAGTGAGTCGAAACTTCAATGTAGAAAATATACAAGAACGTGTTTTCCGAGTCAGTCAAAAACGAATGAAAACTTATACAAGCGTTTCTATAACACTCAGAATGACTTGAAATCAAAACTTAGGAGGGATGAGATTTATACCCGAGTCTTTATGTAGTACTTAGTATGTCTTAGAGTTAAAATTTGAGTCTTCAATCTCCCCTTTTTTATGAAAGGCATTCCACACTCGGATAGAAACTTGTTAGTGTAAAACATGAGTTTTCATTCTCACTAAGTAGAACATATCAAAGTAAGAAGTAATGAGTGAGAAATATTTCATACTTAGAAAGTGCATAGAGATATGAACAAATATATCAAAGCGTAAAAGAAAAAATAT
The DNA here is from genome assembly GCA_021018815.1 of Talinum fruticosum. Classification (NCBI taxonomy): domain Eukaryota; kingdom Viridiplantae; phylum Streptophyta; class Magnoliopsida; order Caryophyllales; family Talinaceae; genus Talinum; species Talinum fruticosum. The sequence goes on along the minus strand of JAITYX010000025.1, from coordinate 3,787,926 downwards.
TATATTAGAGATCGAACTCGTAACGAATTAACTCAGAAATAAGTCTGCCCAAAGAGAGAAAATTCATTCATATATATAAAAAGAGAGGGTGAGCTACCCTAAACATAACAACATCAATTTTCTATATTTCTCCCCTTGCATTTTATAAAAAACAGGGAAGAAAAATATCAAAACAATACAGTTGATGTTGGACAAAAAAATAAAGAAAATAAAGAAAAGAAACTAAGATGGAGGGGCTAGTGGTGCTGAGGTGGAGGAGCAAGCAGTGCGCCGCGCTGGTAAGCTTGAGACGACATTGATGATCGTGGCCGCAGACAACATAGGGATGTCGAGCGGTGGCTCGCTTCAGTTGTCCGACCTCGAGCCATATCATCCTTGGGCTTATCCTTTGGAAAACAGTGAAGGGAGGTGCTTCGACTTGACCACTGTGGATCGACCAACGTCCGCAGCGTCTTCCGACCCACTCGGAATATCATCTAAGCCGATCGGTTCCGGTTACGGGACTATAGCACCTCATCCCTCGGTGTGAGCTTCTTCCTCTTTCTCCTTTTCTTCTTCCTCTTCCTCTTCCTCTTCCTTCTCTTCCTCCTTCTCCTCATCGAGCCGAGCTACTTCAGCTGCAGCTTCTTCTTCTTCTTCTTCAGCCTCACTGAAGGAGACTTGGTTGGGCTAGAGGACTCCTTACAAGTGTCCGAACTTTCTAGGTCCTGCGTAGCCATAGATCCGCATTCTTGGAGGAGCTGAAGTTACTCGTTCTGCTCCTTAATGAGTCCCTTCATCTCGATTAGCGAGATCCCGGTGCTCCTAGATCCGAGACCGAGCTGTCTTCCGGTTGATCACTAGACTTTGAAGGACGGTTTTGAGAGAGCAGAGAGTACCCCGAAATTCTTCAAACACGGAGGAGAGTTTGTCTACCAAAACAATAGACAAAGCAGTGAGTTGCTGCAAAAGATGGTTCGAATTGGATGGACCACCTGGTGGAGGAAGGAGTGATAGGGAGTCCGAGTTTGAGTGGGAGGAGGTGAAAGGGGCTTTAACTTAGACCCGTGAACCAAGAAACCGAGCTTGATTTCCTGATATCCGTCGCCTAAAAGTTCCTTCCCGCCTACCACTATGGCAGCCTCGGACATCGCATTTGGATTCGAGGAAGGGAAACCTTAAACTGTTTGAAGACAACAGTTAGAAGGGTTCCGAAGGGAAAGGAGAAGACATTTTGGATTGAGCTGGCATAGAAGCCATTTGCTCAAGAATTGCTGGGAAGAGGTCTACATCGTAGCCCTCTAGAATATCAAAAAGAGCTTTGAGAATTTTGGAGTTGGGATTCTCCTTGCTCGAGTGACGAGAGAAGAAGGTTCTCATCAAGAGAAAATAAAGTAATCTGGCCTCAGTCCTCATCCGAGTCATAGAGAAGTTTTTGTGTGACTCGGGGACCTCCTTAGCATATTTCTCAAAGAACTCATTTGCAATCTCATTGAATGGGATGGGATTGCGGTTCAGAAAAAGAGAAGAGACTTTGAAAAGCCTGTGTAGGAGAGAGAATTTGATACGAACAACCTCGTCTTTAACTCATGAGGTAATGACTCCTCGGAGTAAGACATGTTTAAGTAGAACTCGACAACGAGTTTAGGATAGATAAACTCACCGAAACACGGAAAATTGTAGACTCCGAGTGGTTTTAATATGTTGCAACCATGAAAACGATGTGGTTGGGAAAAATTTGTTATCCAACGTTAGGTGTTGGGTGACGAAAACTTTAGAGGGGTTAGAGGTACCCTGTTGAGGTGGTTTGGTGCGGGGTTTCTTTGTTGCGGACCCCAGAAAACCTTGGGTTGAACCTCTTTTAGGCATGGTTGAAGATTTTTGAAAGAGAGCGAAAGAGTGAACTCGAGAGAGAAAGAGAGAATGAGAGAGTGAGCACCGAGAATTCGAGAGAGAGAGAGCGAGTATGCTTAGAGAGTAAGTAAGCAGAGAGTAAAGTAGCAAAATGAAGGTAAAGAAGTGCTATTTATAGCAAAAAGAATGTCCTTCAACTCTCAATTTGACTCGAACCTCCAACGGTCGCCTTAGACAGGTGTGAGGTTTCTACTCTCAAACGGTTAGAATTCCAACGACTATCTTCCAACGGCTAGTTCTCTTATCGATCCGCCGGCGAGAGAGAGAGAGAAGAAAGATTTTAAAAATAAATTTATGAAATTCTCCATTTATCTAGAGATGATTTCGGAAGATTGATGTCCATTTTGCTCAAAACCGAGTCTTACTCATTATGGTTTATGAGTGACTCGGAACACTCGGAGATAAAATAACTCCTAGCTCGGTTTCACTCGGTCAATCGAACCAATTGTTATTAAGACAAAGAAAAACATATTACACATAATCATGTAAGATAATTTCACTTAGAAAATCACATAATCATGCATTAATCATTCCAAGCTCATTTCTAATAAAACAAAACTAATCCTCACTAACGATATCCGACCTCAATATGCTTCGTCTTTGAGTGCTTGAACTGGATTCTTAGTGATGTTGATTGCACTCTAATTGTCACACTTGATTAGGATAGATTTGAATGAAAGTCCAAGATCCTTCAAGTGTTGCTTGATCCATAGAATCCGAGCACAACATGCTCTAGTTGCAAAGTACTCGGCTTCGGTAGTTGATAAAGCAATTGAATTCTCGCTTCTTTAAGTGCCGGATATGAGGGATTAACCTAGAAATTGGCATGATCTTGATGTGCTCTTTCTATCAACCTTGTAACCAGCATAGTCAGCATCCGAGTATCTAGTGAAGGTCGGTTCGAGTCTCTTGAAAACCATAGACCAAGATTCCGAGTTCCGACAAGATATCTCGAAAATTCTCTTCACTGTAGTGAGATATGATTCTTTTAAGCTTGGAATCTTGCACACAGATATACACTAAACATAATGTCTAGCTTACTAGATGTGAGATATAGCAGAGACCCAATCATACCTCTATAGAGTTTCTAATCTACTACTTTACCTTTTTCGTCTGAGTCTAGTTTCATGCTACTACTCATGGGTGTTGCTTGCATGTTTCACATCTTAAAGCTTGTACTTCTTCAGCAATTCCTTGGTCTACTTAGATTGATGGACATAGATGCCATCTTTATCTTGTCCGATTTGTAGACCAAGAAAGAAATTGAGCTCTCCCATCATGCTCATTTGGAATTCTGTCTTATCAACTCAAAAACTCTCGGCGTAGAGTTTCATTAGTAGCCCCAAAAATAATGTCATCAACATAAATATGAGCTATAGGGAAATCTCTCCTTTTGGTTTTTATGAATAGGGTTTTGTCAATCTGACCTCTTTTTAAATCATTCTCAACTAAGAAACTGCTCGAGTCTTTCATACCAAGCCCCGGGAGCTTGTTTAAGACCATATAGAGCCTTTTGAATTTGAAAACATGATTTGGAAATTCTGAGTTTTTAAATCCAGGGGTTGCTCAACACGGACTTTCTCTTGAATGAATCCCTTCTTCTTTATTGTAACCTTGAGCCATAAGTCTAGCCTTATTTCTAACTACCAACCCATCCTCATCCAGTTTGTTTTTGAAAACACATTTGGTTCCTATAACTGAGTGCTCGGAAGGTCATTTGGTCAAAGTCCGGACTTGGTTTCTCTCAAATTAATTAAGTTCTTCTTGCATGGCCTCTACTAATTCAGGTTCATTTAGGGCCTCTAGTGCATTTCGGGTTACGTTAATGATATGAATGCAGTGAATGCACACAGATTTTGCAAAGAAGAACGAGTTCTTACCCCACTGTTGATGTCGACAAAATGTTTACGAGTGGGTGGCTCGATGCATATTTGAATGCTCTACCTATTCTCTGTTCACCAAGTTTATTGGTTGAACTGGCTGATCTTCGATGAGTCCGAGCTTGCTAAGTTTTCTCATTTGCTTGTCCTTCAAAGTTCCGAGCTGGCTCTTGAGATAGTTCGGTGTGAGTCATGATGTTCTAAGTCTGCCTCATTCCGAGTTGTTTTCTTCGACTTTGTCTCGGCTCGGCTTCAAGCAAGATCATCTCCATCTCGACCGAGTTTCGGATCCGAGAAGGTTGACTCACTTGTTTTTCCCTAATCAATCTCATCAAACACAACGTGGATACTTCCTTCCACTTTGTTAGTTCTTTTGTTAAAGACATGAAAAGCTTTACTTGTGAGATGAGTAACCAAGAAAGATACCTTCATCTGACCTAGCATCAAACTTGGTCGGGTGATTCTTACCATTATTGTGAACAAAGCACTTACATCCAAAGGGTCTGAAAAATGAGATGTTGGGCTCCTTTCCCTTGTAAAGCTCATAGGGAGTTTTCTTTAAGATGGGTTTGATGAAGCTTCGTTCAGTGTGTAGTTTCTGTGTTGATCGCCTCAGCCTAGAAATAGTAAGGTAGATCATTTTTTATCATCATTGTCCTTCCTATTTCTTCAAGAGTTCGGTTCTTTCTCTCCACTACTCCATTTTGTTGAGGAGTTCTAGGTGCTGAGAAGTTGTGAGAGATACCATTCTTATCACAAAACTCTGCAAATTCGAGTAGTCGAACTCCCTTCCATGGTCGGTTCGAATTCTTCTAATCTGGGTCCGAGACTCCACTTCAATTTTTTGCAGAGCTTTCGAACTATTTGAAAGCTTCATTTTTGTTCTTAAGAAAACAAACCCAGGTAAATCGTGAATAATCATCAACAATTACAAGTACATATGATTTACCTCCGAGGCTCTTCACAGAGGTTTCACCACATAAATCCATATAAAGCGGTTCAAGCACTTTGGATGTGGAAACAGTTTTGAGAGGTTTGAAGGATGATCTGATTTGTTTCCCTTTTGTGCATGCTTCACAAATTTTATCTTTCTTAAATGCACAGTTAGGTAAACCTCTAACTAAACCATAAGATGCAAGCTTTTTGATAGTGTGCATGCTAACATGACCTAGTCTCGTGATACCATGTCCAAGAATCATCTTGCAATGATGCCTTTAAACAAGATAAGTTCTAACTTGGATCGAAAGAGGAATAGTATAGGTATTACCTGACCTCTTACTTGAGAGTTTAGTCTTTTTGGTGGTTGCATCATAAATATAGCAGTTGGTCCGAGTAAATCTTACCTCTTGACCTTTGTCACATAACTGAGAGATGCTTGAGTAGATTGTACTTTAATCCCTTGACAAGATAGACTGGGCTGACCAGGTTGTCTCCTTTCCCAATCTTGCCAATTCCAACTATCTTGCCCTTACTGTCATCTCCAAAAGTGACTTTGCCTCCTTTAAAATCTTCTAACTCATAAAAGAGTCTTGAATCTCCTGACATGTGGCTTGAGCATCCACTGTCTAAGTACCAATGACCTTTCATCCTTTTACGAGTTACCTGTAAATCGAAACACACTAACCTTTCTCACTTCCTCTAACGAACCTAGTAACTCCCTTTACTTGTGGTCCTTTTCGAGGAAGAAGACTCTTGGGAACCCATATTTGAATGACTTTGGGTTTGGTCCGATTCTGAGTCTTCTGTCTAGAAACTTGAGTCCGTGTCTCTTTCTTTTGAAAATCCTTTCTTTTATAAACAGGTGGAAAAGGCTTTCTCCTGTAAAGCTGGTCTAGGCTTAGTCCTCCTTTCATTATTATGAATAGGACCATGCTCAGCATTCCTGAGCTTCACAATTCTGGAATCCCTTTTGAAAAGATTTGAGTAGGAATTAGATTCCTCCTCTTCGTTAAAACCAAGTCCTTCTTTCCTGAAGGAGACACACTGAATGCCTAAAAGCATGTCAAGGTTTTTCGACCTTGAGTAAACTTCAAAACAAGCTCTCTTTTCGGATGCTCATTTTCTCTTCGAGTGACTCGGACTCAGTCTCATTAGTCCGAGTACGAGTCTTGAGTTCTTTAAGAGTTAATCTCAATTTTTCCAATTCATTTTTCAAACAATTGCTCTCGAAGTAAGAGACTCAAGTTGTTCTTTAAAATGAGAAGAATCAAAATTGGACTTTTCTTCCAAAGTATAAATATATTTAGCCAAATCAACTTTGGAGAACTTGAGAAAGTATTCAATTACCTCCTGAGGACTTGTCTCCTCGGTGTTTGAGTTGTCGAGTCGACTCGGATTCAGCTTCGAGTCCGTTAGTGCCATCGGACACTTTGAGTCATCAGAATCATCATCTTCTTTAGATGATTCTTCATCGCTCAATGTTGCCATCATAGCGTTCTTCTTCTTTCTGTTCTTCTTTCTCTTTGGACGAGTCCTTGACTATGTGATCTTTGCTGCCACATTCAAAATAGTTAAAGTTCTTAGTTAAGGATAACTTTGAAGGGGAACCATAATTACCTTTTCTATCCTTCTTATCTTTCTTGTAGAACTCTTCCTTTGGCATCTTTTCCCATTTCTTATGCTTCATCATTCTTTTGAAGCCTCGGGCAATGAGTGCCATTGGATCCTCTTCCGAATTTGAGGAACTCAAACTTTCCCCTATACTTTCCGAGGCTTTCAGCGCAATGTTCTTTTTGGTGCTGACTTTGGCATCCTCTTCTTCTAGGTGAATTTCATACGTAAGCGGCTTCCCAATCAGTTCGTCTGGCTTTAGTTGAGAGAGGTTCTCGGCTTCCTCGATAGTTGTCACCTTGGGACCCTATCTTCTCTTTGGTAGACTTCTTAGAATTTTTCTGCACATTTCTTCATGAGAAATCTTTCTACCCAAAGTTTTGAGATTGTTTGTAATCTTAGTGAAGCGTATAAACATCCGAGTGATGTTTTCTTCGACTCCATCTTGAACAGCTCATATTTGTGAAGATATTGGCTTATCTTTGCCTGTTTCACTTGGCTTGTACCTTCGTATGTGTTGACAAGAGTGTCCCACACATCTTTGGTTGTGTCACAAGCTGACACTCTATTGTACTCTTCCGATATGATAGCATACATCAGGATGTTCATTGCTTTGAAGTTCTTTACGAACTTCTCCGACTCCTCATTGGTGTACTCGAATTTTTCTTTAGGCACATATCTTGTACCTTCCATCTTTATTAGAATGTAGTTGCCTTCTTGGATGATGTTCCAAACATCTTCATCGTTGTCCAACAGAAAGCATTCCATCGGTTTCTTCCGAGTGCATGAAGTTTGATCCTTTAAGCTTTGTGGGTCCGGTAGAAGGCCTTCCTTCATCGAACTCCCCAATGTTTTGAGTCATCCGATCTTTAAACCTTTGGATTGTTAGATCCTTCTTGAAAGGCTAGGCTCGATACCAATTGAAGGTTTGCTCTTGGAGAGTCTAAGTCACCCTAGAGGGGGTGAATACGGTGATGAGGAAATTTGAGTGAACTTAGAAACTTTTTGCTTGAAGAAAGATAAATAACTGATTTTGACTTTAGATTGGACTCGGAAAAGTATACACTAAGAATTACAATGTTTTCCTATACTCAAAAGTTCCCTTATCTAATCTAGTACTTCCTAACTGAGCTAACCTTTACAGTTAAGGACAACCGAGCCGAGTTAACCCTTACAACTCGGTCAAAAAACCTTACTCGTAAAGTAAGAGAAGTATGTAACCGATTACAAGACTTTACAACTCAAAAAGTATTAATTACAAGCTGAAAGTTATAAATTGAAGATTGAACATGAAAACAATGACTTTTGCTTAAGTAATGTGTTTCACCAATAGTTCCAGGCAAATGGATTCAGCAATCTTCAAGTCTTGTGAAATGGCTTCTATTTATAGATGACCAAGCGAGTGACCGTTGTGTCTTGGTTCCGAACGAAGTCTTTACAGACCATTGTAACGGTTCTTCTAAGTCACTCGAAAAGATCCATTGGGATGTGAACATTGTGCAGCGGCTCTTGGCTGCTAAAGGTGCTCCAGTAGACTGGTGATGTCCGAAAAGTAAGGTGGAAACCACCGTTGAGTTTAGCGTTGGAGTTTTTCCAATTTTGAAAACAGACAACCCCGACACGGTGTCCGAGCCCTGTTCGAAGTAGATAAAGCTTGTATGTTGGTGATTGACAGCTAGAAGCGAGCTACTTTTGTAATTCAAAAATGAAATAACCTCATTTGAACAACCTATAAAAGTAAACCACTTTGGTTATCAAAGTATCAAATACTTTGGTCCAAAATTAGGCACGAGATAATAATTTAATTAAGACAAGTAAGTGTATAATTATCTTAAGCCTAGAAGAGTGAAATTTTCCGAGTCTAATATTCAATATACTCAAATTCCATCGAGTCAATCCTAAGAAAGATCAAGTTAAAAAGAGTAGAATCATCGAGTATAAAGACTTGATCTGGACAAATAATTCTCGAACAAACAAACCGACTTTGAAAGAGGAATTAACATTGTAATTCACTTTGCGTTAAAATATGCAGATCGAACTCATAATAGAAGTGTTAGAGAAATTATTTGAACATGCAATAGATCTAAGTGATGTCCGAGTGAGTCGAAACATCAATGTAGAAGATATACAAGAATGTGTTTTTGAGTCGAGTTAGAAATGAATGAAAACTTATACAGGAGTTTCTATAACATTCGGAATGACTTGAAATCAAAACATAGGAGGGATGAGATTTATACCGAGTCTTTATGTAGTACTCAGAATGTCTTAGAGTTAGAATCTAAGTCTTCATGGTGTACTCAAATTTCTCTTTAGGTACAGATCTTACACCTTCCATCTTTATTGGAATGTAGTTCCCATTGTGGATAATGTTCTAGACATCTTCATCGTTATCCATCGGAAAGCATTCCATCATCTTCTTTCAATGTGCAAAGTTTAACCCTTTGAAATTGGGTGGTCTAGTAGATGATCTTCCTTAATTGAACTCTCTAGTGTTCTAAGCCATTTGATCTTTAAACCTTTGGATTGTGAGATCCTTTTGAAAGGCTAGACTCTAATACTAATTGAAGGTTTGCTCTTGGTGAGACTAAGTCACCCTAGAGGGGGCTAAATAGGGTGATGAAAGATATTAAATAAAAATCACACACTTTTTGCACAAAGCTGAATTGAAACAAATTATGAGTCTAGATTAGACTCAGAAAGATAGACAAACGAAGTACATGGAAACCCTCATAGGTCAGAAAACCATGGACAGTGCTAATCCAAGCACTCATTTAAATCCACTAATTGAATCCTCAATTACACAGGACTCGACTCTAACCAGAATAGTTCCCTTATACAATTCCTTTCCAAGATCTTCCTAGACTCGGAAGTTGCCTTATCCGATTTAGTACTTCTTGACTGAGTTAACCCTTATAGTTAGGGACAAATGAGCTGAGTTAGCCCTTACAGCTCGGTCAAGGGACTTACAAAGAAAGTAAGAAAAGAATGTAAGTGATTACAAGACTTTCTTTACAACTCATAAAATATGAAATAGAGAATTGGAGTTGTAAGTTAAAGATTGAGTAAGAATGAGACCAACAATTGGTTCAATAATAAATTCAGCAACCTCTAAGTCTTGCAAAGTGGCTTCTAGTTATAAGCACCAAGGCGGAATGACAGTTGAGACTGATTTTGGACTTGTGATCTTTACTAGTCATTGTAACGGCTATTCCGAGTCGCTCAAAAAGAGAACCATTGAAATGTGAATGTTGTGCAATGGTTCTTGGCTCCAAAATAAGTCTAACCCTCTAGATAATACTGAATTATATGGTGGAAACAACCGTTAGGCCCAAAGTTGGAGTTTTCCAGTTTGGGAAACAAACAACCCCGACACGGTGTCCGAGTCATGTCCAAAAGTAGATGTTTTACGTCCGCTAGTGTTTAACGGCTAGAAACCGGTTGCTTTTGTATTTTAAAAGTAGATTAGGCTTGTTTCAATAACCTACAAAAGCAAATCATATTGGTACTCAAAGTATAAAAATACTTTGGTCCAAGATTAGGCACGAGATAATAATTATACCAAAGTAATTAAGCACTTAATTATCTTTGGCCTAAAGAGTGGAATTTCTAAGTCTAATATCCATTAGGTTCAGATTCCATCTAGAGTCAATCCTTAAATGATCAAGTTAGAAATAATAAAATATCAAAATACATGAAGTTGATCCAACAAATAATTCTCCATAAATAAACCGACTTGAAGACAAAGAATTAACGCTGCAATTCATTTTAACTTGGAATACAAAGTCGGTGCTTAGAATAAATATGTTAGAGAGATTTTTGATCATTCAATGGTTCTCAGTGATGTCCGAGTGGGTCGAAGCACAAATGAGAGATATGCAATGAAGTGCTTTATGAGTGAGTCGAATCGAATGAAAACTTAGTTAAAGAATTCTATTAAGCTCAGAATAACTTAGAATCAAAACCTAAGAGAGATAGAGAGTTATACCCGAGTCTTCCGTATTGATTGTACTTGAATTGGACCTTGTTTACGTGAATTGCTAGTTGTGAAGATATTACTTATGAAGTTATTAAGCATGATTTATATGAATTAAGTGTATCTTGTCGATAAGTAACAAGAGAATAAGAAATATAAACAACTAAAGAAGGAAAAAAAGAATTGTGTTATTGATCTAAGACCTCACGAATTAAAGAACCATATGAAACTATGGCCATAGAAATGTCCATAAACTGAAGCCACGAATTATTTTGTTTCCACCAATGATTGATAGTATGCGTCCATCAAAGTTTGAGGCCACGAAATATTTTACCTCTAAGAACGGAGCTCGTAGGAACCACGGCCCGGGTCGCCGGGACCCAAGGCCGAGCTTCCCTACGTAAAATTTTGGCATAAGAGTTTTTAGATAGCTAGAAAATGATTTAGGGTTTTTGAAGATGCATTTTAGAAAGTGGAGATGAATCTTTTGTTAAGATTTTCAGCTTTTATTAAATAGATTTAAAGCGAATTAGGCAAACTTTGAATGGTGGTTTTATTAATTGTTTTATTTTATAAATTATTTTCAAAATTTCGAGGATATTATCTCCTAATTGAAGAACAAATAAAACTTAGAAATTTGGGTTCTATCATGAGGCTTAGGGACAGACCGATGTGAAAACACCAGTCAGGACCCGAGCCTCGGTCTTTGGCCCGCACTCGGCGGTGGCCGGCGTCGGCCAAAGGCCACAATTGAAACCGTCGGCCTCGGTCTCTTCCCTAACAAGCAGATCTAGATCTCTTCTTGTTTTTTTACACTGCAATCAAAAAGTAACTGGGATGCATTTTTCAATAAGAATAAACCACAAAAGGGGAATCACCAGTCATTTTTTAGGAATGAAAAACTATAAAAACGAAAACTTGCTTGTTCAATCTTAGTATGGGAAAACTAAGACTAAAAGAGGCTAAAATTGACTCCATCATTCTTTAAACCGAGAATCAAATTCGGGGCGAGGGTATGAAATGTAGGGAAAACCCTTCCATTCCGCTAATCTGAAGTCGGTCATTACTAGTTTGAGTAGTATATTAAAATAATGTGCTAAACACAAACATACAACAACATGCTAAACAAAAATTAAAACAACCAAATGGAATTAAAGGAAAGAAATAGAGAAACCATTAAGGAAAGCGAAAAGAAAAACGAAAAATTAAAGATTACACCGGGCGGGAGGAATTAAAAAGAAGTGATTACATCTCTTTAAACCACAATACGAAAGCGATAAACTAAAACATAAATTAAATAACCATTTGAAGGCTGAACGATTGCACTCGAGGTTGTCCCACCTTGTTGATATGGATCTCTACACTAGAACTCTTGATGCAACGGTGACAAATCAAAGAAAAGGCTTGTTTTTGTGGATTATGTGAAAGGTGAATGTGTAAAGAATTGGAAAGATCGATTGAATACATGCCTAGAGATTGGAATAACTTAATATTAATTAGCTCTATGCACAAATTCAACGGTGGTAAGTAGAGAAAAGATGAATGTTTGATATTAATTTCGGTAGTGTAACCTTTAGGTGTGAGTACTCTTGTTAGCTTTCTTTAGCATTACGCATAGGAGAAAACCGTATGGGAATGAGAGCCGGGGCTCTTTATTTATAGGGAGAGACCTAGGTCACAAATGACCTAGGGTTTACGATCGGCCAACTGTTCAAGCAGCTGCAAACAAACCACGCCGGAATCTCCCAAGATTGAATCGGATAAAGAAAAGATAGAACCGGATAGAACCCGGTTCACGGAACCGGCCACCCAGGCGTGCCTAGGGTTTCATGCTCTGTCATGTTCCCAAAGGATTCTCCAAGTCAAAACGTAGTGTTTCACTTTAAATTTTGGTGTTACAGGGCCGGTCACGACGTTATTTTGAGGGGAAAAGTTCCTAGTCTCGTGTGGATCTGTTTATGGAGCTTAAACGCAGCACTTTGATGCTCGTGATCATGAAATACAACGTTCTAATGCCATCTTCAGGTCTTCGGCTCCTTGTCCGATTGGACAAAAGTAAAATGCAATATTCGAACTTGGAATTTCTCGACACACGACGACTGGACTCTGTTGTCTCTTAAGGCTTGGCTCGATTCTTGGATCATTCGAAAGAAAAGAAGATTTTTGGATCGACCTAAGGCAAAAGGTTATTTATTTGGTACTAGTCGTTCTTTGTGGTTTACTCGGCTTATGTCGCACCAATTAAACACGATCCGAGATCCAAATCCTCGAGATAGGACTCAAAACTTCATCATCCAGCCAACGAGAATAAAATACGAGAATGAAAGAGATAAGAGACGACACTTTTTAGGTGTCTACAGTTAACCCCCACTTTGATCGAGTCTAAAAGGACGAATGGTCAAAGTAGACATTAAAGGGTACTTACCAATTTTGATATTAGTTATTGTGTAATGCTTGGAATTGGTCATTATCAAACCTAAACTCCAAAATAGGGCCTGGACTTTATCGGAGGGTCCTAAGCTTGGTATATTTTGATATTGAAACTTCAATCGTTCTTTAATCTAAAGCTTGGCTAAATGATTTGCTTGTACTAACGAGACTTGTTAGTGTATAATCAAATTGACGAAAGTTCAATGTTTTACCCGAATAATTCAATAACCAGGTCGAGCCTTTACAGATTATAGAGTCCAGAGCTGTGTACCTGGAGATTCCACGTTCAAAATACTATATTTTACTTTTGTCCAATCGGACAAGGAGCTGAAGACCTGAAGACGAGCATTAAAGCGTTGCATTTCGTGATCACGAGCATCAAAGTGCTATATTTAAGCTTCACAAGATAGCGCACACGAGGCTAGAAGCTTGTCCCCTCAAAACGATGTCGTGGTCGGTGCTCGCCTTCTAGAAACATCAAGTGGAATGTCTGTGTTTTGGCTTGGAGAGTCCTTTGGAGACACAACTAAGGCACGAAACTCTAAGAGCCTCCCGAGTGGCGCGCCCGTCAACCGGATTCTATCTGGTTTTATCACCTTCTTATCCGGTTCAATCTCTTAGGATTTGGTCCAGTTTATTTTTAGCTATTTGGATGGCTAAATGGAGGCAAACCCTACGTCATTTGTGACCTAGGTCCTCTCCTATAAATAGAGAGCCTTGGCTCTCATTCCAATACTGACTTATTTTCCTTAGCGCTACTGTTGTCGAACTAAGCTAGAGACGGTTTCTTCTAAACGTTATTCTACCGAAATCAATCTCGAACATTTATCTTTTCCACTCATCACCGTTGAATCTCTGTAAAGAGCTAAAGAGTATTCAAATATTATGATCTCTCGGGCACTTATTCAACTCATCATTACGATACCCTACATATATATTTAACAAAAACCAGCCCCTTTCTTTTGCTTGTCGTTGTTGCATCGAGAGATCCAGTGTGGAGATCCGAGATCCGCAAGGTGGGACAACCTAAGGGCAATTATTCAGCCTTCGAACGGTTTATTTATTTTCATGCTTTTTATCGGTTTTCGTATTGTGGTTTAAGAGATGTAATCGCTCCTTTAAATTCCTCCCGACCGATGTAATTCTTTTATTTCTCGCTTTTCTTTTCTTTACCTCTTTCTTTACCACTTTCTTTATTACTTTCTTTACTATGTTTGGTTGCTTTTAATTTTTTTCTTAGCATGTTATCGTTTGCTTGTTTGTTTTACATCATTCTAATCCACTACTCGAATTAGTAATGCTCGTCTTCGGACGGGTGGAACGGAAGGGCTTTCCCTACATTTCATACCCTTGCCCTCGAATCGATTCTCGGTTCAAAGACCGACGGAGTCATTTTAGCCTCTTTTAGTCTTAGTTTTCTCATACTAAGATTGGAAGAGCAAACTTAGTTCTTTTTAGCTTTTCTTTCCTAAAAACTTATTGGCGACTCCTTCATTTTGTGTTTTATTCTATTCAAAAATTTACGTCTTGGTTGCTTTCTAATTTGCAAGATAAAAAAATTAAGGTTCCAGATTTTCTAACCAGGGCGAGGCTGAGGCTGACTCTGTCGGCCCCGCATCCGGCCGGCGCAGTCGGGAACCGGTTTCCGCCTGTACCTAGTGGTTGGCAGGCGAGGCTTGGTCCAGATTGGTGTTTTCACACCAATCGGCCCTAAAGCCTCACGACAAGACCACAACCCTAATTTATATTTATTCTTTAATTAGAAAATAAGATCTCGGGAATTCTGAAAATAATTACTAAAATAAAATAATTAATAAAACCGCCATTCAAATTTTGACTAATTAGATTTAATAAAACTCGAAAAATCTTAATAAAAGGTTCATCCCCAATTTCTAAAAGTGCATCTTCAAAATCCTAAATCATTTTCTATCTTTCAAAAACACTAACACCAAAAGGCAATCGTGGGAAAGCTCGCCCCGGTCTCGGTGTGGGTCCGAGGCCATGGTTCCTACAATCTCAGCGCGATAACGGCTAGTTTCTCCAAAAGCATTCTTCTAACGGCTAGTTCTGCTGACTGTTCACTTGATAAAGAGAGAGAGAAGAAAGAGTTTTCGAAAACATTTTTGAGATTCTCCATTTATCTAGATGATCCCAAAATTTTGATGTCCATTTTGCTAAAATCTAAGTCTAACTCAGTAATGTGTCTAAGTGACTCATAACACACTGAGAAAATTTATAACTCATAGCTCGGTCTCATTACGAGTCAACTGATCCATTTGTTATCTACTCAAATCATATAACAATTAATCATAATAGAATAACTCATCCAATAACTCAAATAATCATGCATTTAACATGCCAAGTTCATTCCTAATAAAGCAAAACTGATCTTCACTCGGAGGCTTAGTGAAAATATATCAGCTAATTAAAATTTTGTAGGAATAGACTCAAGTTCAATATCACCTTTCTCATAATGGTCTCTTAGAAAATGATACTGATCTCAAGTGCTTTGTCTTTGAGTCTTGAACTGGATTCTTAGTGATGTTGATTGCACTTTGGTTGTCACACTTGATTGGAATAGATGTGAATGATAATCTAAGATCCTTCAAGTGCTGCTTGATCCAGACAATTTGAGCATAGCAAGCCCCAGCTGCAATGTACTCGGCCTCGGCAGTTGATAGAGCAACTACGTTATGCTTCTTTGAGTGCCAGGAGATGAGTGATTGACTTAGAAATTGGCATGCTCCTGATGTGCTCTTTCTATCAACCTTGTATCCAATATATTTAGCATCCGAGTATCTAGTGAGAGTCAATTCTGTGTCCTTTAAAAACTATAGACCAAGATTACGAGTCTCTACAAGATATTTAAAGATTCTCTTCACCGTTGTGAGATGTGATTCCTTAGGATTAGCTTGAAATCTTGCACAAAGGCGGACACTGAACATGATATATGGCCTACTAGATGTGAGATAGAGTAGAGATCTAATCATACCTATGTAGAGTTTCTGATCTATAGCTTTACCTTTCTCATCCGAGTCTAGTTTCAAACAGTTGCTCTTAGGTGTTGCTTGCATGCTTCACATCTTATAGCTTGTATTTCTTCAATAAATCCTTCGTGTATTTAGATTGATGGACATAGATGTCATCCTTTTCTTGCTTGATTTTCCTACCAAGGAAGAAATTGAGTTCTCCCATCATGCTCATTTGGAACTC
Source organism: Talinum fruticosum (assembly GCA_021018815.1). Lineage (NCBI taxonomy): Eukaryota > Viridiplantae > Streptophyta > Magnoliopsida > Caryophyllales > Talinaceae > Talinum > Talinum fruticosum. The sequence continues at coordinate 3,771,987 of JAITYX010000025.1, read as the reverse complement.
CTGTCTCATTAACTCAGAAAACTCCGACATAGAGTTTCATTAGTAGCTCCAAAAATAATATCATCAACATAGATTTGAATGATAAGAAAATCATTCCCCTTGGTTTTTGTGAAAAGAGTTTTGTCAATTTCACCTCTTTTGAAATCATTTTCAAATAAGAAACTGCTTAGTCTTTCATACCAACCTCACGGGAGCTTGTTTAAGACCACATAAAGCCTTTTGCAATTTGAAAACATGATTTGTAAATTTTTAGTTATCGAATCTATGGGGTTGCTCAAGATAAACCTTGCCTTGAATATAACCATTAAGAAATGCACATTTGACATCCATTTGATAAAGCTTGATGTTCATGTTGGATGTAAATGCTAAGAGAATTATGATTGCCTCAATCCTAGCAACAGGTGCAAACGTGTAAGACCCGTAATTTTGGGTTAGGTAGCTATACGAGTTAAGTTTATTATTTAGCCTTAATTGAATAGAGTAGGTCAAATGACCAAGTTATATACGTGGTTAGATACTCGTAAATTTATTTGAGCGAATTATTATTAGTCCGCGCAATTATAATTAGTAGAGCGTATTAATTCCTTTCCCCAAATTTTCTATCGGATCACATACTTATAAACCCGAGGCCGTATATGCTACATATGTAGGTTTAATTATTATTGCATTTAGCAAGAGAAAAAAGGAAAAAGAGGAATAAAAAGGAATTAATGGCAAGTCGGGAATGTGATAAGTGTGAATTGGAGATGTGTGCTGGCAACATTCGGTGAAGCCACAAAAAGGAAAGAAAGAGGAAACTAGTTGGGAGAGAGATAAAGAGAAAGGAGAGATTCGGGGAAAAGAAATAGAGAAGCGAAGCGGGAAAACGAAGAGGAAGCGGGAGACGAGGGAAGGGAGAGCGCGAGAGGCCGGGAGGAGGCTGGTGGGCAAAAGAAGAGGGAGGGCGAGGGAAGGCGAAAAGGGAAAGAAACAAAGCAAAGAAGGGAAGAGGGAAGACTGAGCTCGAGAGAGGGAGAGAGAAGGCAAGCGGTGCAAGGGTCGAGGAGGCGAGGGGTGGCCGGCGAACACCGCAAACCCCGAAGACCCGAGCAGCCGGCAACACGAGTAGGCGGCCGGCGAAGGGACAGAGCGAGGGCGGAAGAGGGGCCCGAAACAAAGACAGACGCGAGAGAGTCTAAGAGACCATGAACCGAAAAAAGGGACGGCGGCGAGGAGAAAGACCGGCAGCGAGCACGCGAGGACCTGACCGAGGTGGGTAGTCTTATACTCTAAACTATTAGTAATTTTGAAACCCAAATGGATTTATTGTGATTATTGAATATTGCTTGTGGATATTGAATATGTGTGTTATTAAACAAGTTTAGTAGTTGCTAAAAGTTGAATTAGGAGTCTTGAAGGGATTTGGTAGTTGTTTAGGCTCGAATTGGAAGTCGGGGAAATTCGAGACGGAGTTAAATTCTTTGGGTATAGTGAGTAATATCGAGAATTCAATCAGTTAGGGATGATCACATTGTGGTTTGGACATAAATTATGAAATTAATATTTCAGATTGAGCCTTAGAGATTTATTGAATGTACGGCATTAAGAAATGATTGCTAATATCGGGAAATAATGAGTGAAGTATAAAGAGGAGTATGAATTCATATTGATGGATGCACAATTGAGACATGGGAGTGAGAAATGGGTGATTGTCATGTTAATTAAGTTTGAATTATATTTAAATCTTCGAGGTTGAACTAAACGTGAAGGTAAGCAAAGCTAACGAAAATTGAGTGATGAAAAGTGATTAAGGATTATATGACTAAGGATGGACGAACAAGAGTTGAGTAATAAGATAGAGAGATACAATGGGAATTTCGAGCAAGAAAATGACAAGCTAGGAATTGTAAGGTTAAGTTGAGTTTAGAATGCATCGAAGTCTTTGAGATGAAATTAAGTTGGAAGACGAGGCTAGCAAGAGGAACTTAAGTGATAAAGTGAGATTAGGAGTTATATGGCTGAGCGTGAGTAAAAGAAGTGGACATATGAAGTAGAGACATAGAATGAGGAACTGAGGTAAAGACAATGAATTGCAAAAAGTTGAAACGTTGAATTAGGTGGTATTTGCTTGTGGTTATTGTAGCTCGATAAAAGAATCAATCCTACTAAATTAGGGAATTGAGAAAGGTATAGTTGGAAAAGAAGCTGAGGATGACTGCTTGCATTGAAAGGTGACTATTCGTGTTGAGTGATTACATTACATGATGTTCAAAAGTAGTCTTGAAAGGAGTTTGGTGTTTTATGCGAAATAATCCTTGAATGCAATTTCTTGGGAAATGCTTTTCGAACGTGAAAATATGTTTTAAAGAAGAGAAACTTACTTGAGAAAGTAAATCGGATTTGAGAAAGTGAATTTATAAAGGTGACACGTGGTGTCATGCCCTCCTTAATGTTAAATCGATTTGAGAAAGTTGTTGAAGTGAACGTGATAAATGATTATGTGCAAATTGTTTTGAATCGACTGGCTAAGGATCGTTTAGCATACCGAAGGGCTCAAATTGGGGTCCTCATTCGTGAGACTGCTCGGCTAGAAACTTCAAGGGAAGGGTTCTAACAGGGGTCCTATAAGGGCAGGATGCCCAATCCGAGACTTCCTAGAAGATAGGTCTCGGGAGCCTTTTATTTGGGGTCGCGCCCGGAGAAATCAAAGAAACTAAGAGAAATTATGAGAAATGAAGTGCTAGTTCGGATCCCTCGAAGGCCCAAAAAGTTGATTCAATTTGAAAAGAAATTGTGATGAGTGTGAAACAGACATTTTTAAATGATTAAAGTGTTGTGATCCATATGTGACTGTTATCTTATCGTACAGTTACAAGTTAAACCATTACTTAGGCTTATAATAAACAATATAGCATACGGAATAGTAGGGATCGAATCCATGAGGAAAGATATAATAACATGCAAACTTTAATCTAATTAAATTTACTACTTGTTAAAAACAAAATAGAAAATAAAAATTAAAATCAATAACTAAAAATCATAAAAAATTATCTAACAACTAAATAAATAATTTATATAGAATAATAGAACTACAATATCCCATAAATATTTTTGTATATTTTTAGAATAATTAAAACAGAAAACTAGAGCAGAAAATAAACAAATTCTAAAATAGAAAATTAAATAAGTAAAATTCTGCACTAAAACAATTACCAAAATAAATACTAAAATTACCTAGAATATTAACACTAATTTTCTAGACCTAACCAGACCCTAAAAATATAAAAATAAAATTTAAAACCGAATTTACGAATTTATTTAACTAAAAACCTATAGTAATTAAATTCAAGAATTAAATCTGAAAAATTATCAAATTAATTCTAAAAATTATAAAATTTAATCTCATCGAACTAGGACTCTATCTAATTAAAAAAAACTATTTTTAAACTAATTTCTAACAAACTAACTCAAAAATAATAAAAAATGACAGAAAAATAATCTGAAAATTAAAATATATAAAGACTCAAAATTAAATTAAAATAAAATTACTAAAACTAACCTAAAATACTGATCTTTAGGGGGATAATGAAATTGATAATAAATGACTATAAATTTATAAATAAAAATTGATAAACTAAAGAAAATAAAAAGCAAACAAATAATTATCAAAGATATCAAATTTATAAAAAAAACTTAGTATAATCTATATCCACCATGCAAATTATTATTTATCATTAACACACAAATTGATCTACCCATGAGCTAAACTGTAGAAGACAAGCACTAGCGGATCTTCCCCATTTTTCTTTAGTTATTAGTTTACTTAGTCTTAGCCCTAATATAAACCCTACTAATATTGATAACCCTAGCACCAGCACTAGAATTTAATCAAATTAGAGCATTAAGTATTAGAAAAACATCATCTAGCACCTAATAACCAATCTACTATCAAATTGATTTAAGAAGGATCTATGATAATTTTCTAATTAAAAGAAATGGGTATGAGCCATCTATGATTAACTGGGGCGATACTTATGCCTAAAAGATCAAGCGATTACGTACTTAAACTCTTTAAACTATCATATGAATTTATATAAAACTAATTAGTGTGCACTCTAATTAATTAGATATAAAATCATAAACAATAAAATCAAATTATCATAGAATCATGGATCGAATCAATAAGACAATAAAGATCGAAACTTTGTTTGAAAATAAATTATTTAACATGGTTTCAAGTAAATTATACGAAATATAAAAAACTATTCAAACATAATATAATTTAAAACACATAAACTAAATAAAAATATCGTGTTTAATATTAAACTAACAATAAAAATAGAGTCTTTAAAATAAAAATTACAATAATAATAATACCATAATAATCCTTGCATGGTGATGATCAAGAAGGTGATGATGGAGAGTTGATGATGATGATGAAAGAAGAAGAAATAGCAAGATGGTGATGAGGAGGATTATGATGATGATGGGTGATTAAGGGGCAAGCAGGAGGTGGCATGAGGGGGAAGAAAGTGGGATTTTCGTAGCAAGATAGGTGATGATGATGAGCAGCGAAGGGGGCAGCAAGAGATGTTGTGGGCGGCTGGTGTTAGCAAGGGCTGCGTGGGATATGGGCAGCGAAGGAGGGGCAGCAAGGGCTGCGTTTTCCTCCTCTGTAAGGGCTTGTAGCTATTAAATAGCTCGTTAGGTTTTAGCTTTTGTTTCTCTTTCTTCTCATCTAAGTTCCCTTTTCTCTTCAAATTAAGATTTCATAAAATAAAATATAATAAAATAAATATTTTATGACATATTATTTTTATGGACCGACTTGTTAGCTTTTCTTGGATGCTTGTCGGTAACTAAAAACCCACTTTTAAAGTCTTTTCTTTGCTTCCCCACTTTATTCGATAATTACCTATAAATAGACAAAATAGAATAAATTAGATAAAATAAACTATATAATATAAACTAAATAACTACTAAAAATACGTACAAAATACGACTTAACAGGTGACAATTGATTTCAAAGGGTTTCATTGAAAAATATTTAGATTTGTATTATGTTATTATACTTTCGCCGATTTCATTATTATGAGTAATATGTGTAAAGAATTTCCATTTTAAGAGTGTGAGACTTCCGGTGAGCCTGTGGTTTATTGCTCACCCTAACAAATTCCCCCCTTTTCCCTCCCCTGTGTTGTAGGTACACTTTTAGAAGGTATGATCTACACTTAGCATATTTCGGACTCTTGCTGATTGTTGATTGCCGACTGTTGAAGTAACTCAAGTGGTTGATGTGCATTCTTATGTTTCTAAATATTGTACTTGTAATTTAGTTCATGTAGTTGTACCCGATGTACCATGACCATTTAGATTGCTTCAAAGTTTTATCGTATAATTGCTTGAACTCCGGCATGTGGCCGTTGAGTTGTATACTCCAAGCGTGTGGGTCGTCGAGTTATATTGTGGTTTTATGCGGGGTTTTAAGGCTGTAAGCCTATGGGATAGTTCATATTACAAACATAACTCTACCGAAATTTTTAGGAAATCTCCAATTCCTTTGGAAAATCCCTTTACTACCTCTAAGTTAAATTTAGAGAGCCGAACCGATACACGGCAGAGCCTTGGGAGTTCCTGTAAGGGAACTCGGCGACATAATACTCCTAGGGGGTGTTTTGGGGTGTTACAAAAGGTTTCCTCACAATCAATTCCCTCTTCTTGGTTATACCCCTGAACAACTAATTTGGCCTTATTTCTGGCTACCAACCCTTCCTCATCCAGTTTTTTGTTGGAAACCCATTTGGTTCCTATTACTCGGGTGGTCGGAAGGTCGTTTCCTCAAAGTCCGGACTTTGGTTCTTTCAAATTGATTAAGCTCTTATTGCATGGTCTCTACCCATTCAGGTTCAATTAAGGCTTCTAGTACATTTTTAGGTTCGATTAATGATATGAATGCTGAAAAATGCACATAGATTTTGCAAAGAAGAACGAGTTCTTATCCCACTATTGATATCGAAAGTATGTTCTCGGGTGGGTGATAATGCATATTTGAAAGATCTACTTGTCCTCTGGTTTACCAAGTTTGTTGGTTGAACAAGTTGATCTTCGATTGATTGCTCTTGTTGAGCTTCTACATTGGCTTGTTCTTCGAGCATTCCGAGTTGGCTCTTGAACTTGTTCATTCCGAGTCAAAACATTCGAGTTGCCTCGGTTCTTTTGTTTTGACTCTTTCGAGTTTAGCTTCAGCAATGTCATCTTTATCTCTGTTAAGCTTGTGGTCTAAGAAGACGGATTCACTTATCCTTTCAAGTTCAATCTTATCAAAGACAACGTGGATGCTTTCTTACGCTTTGTAAGTCCTTTTTTAAAATCTCGGTAAGCTTTACTATGAGACGAGTAACCCGGAAATATATCGTCATCCGATCTAGCATCAAACTTAGTCGGATGCTCCTTACCATTGTTATGCACATAGCATTTACATCTGAATGGTCTGAAGTAGGAAATGTTATGCTTCTTCCCCTTGTACTTGCTCGTAGGGTGTCTTCTTCAGGATGGGTCCGACGAGGCATCCGTTGAGTGTATAGTTTGCTTGTGTTGACTACCTCAGCCCATAAATATTAAGGTAGATCATTTTAAATCATGATGGTCCTTCCTATTTCTTCAAGAGGTCTGCTCTTTCTCTACACTACTCAATTCCGTTGAGGAGTTCTTGTTGTATAGAAGTTGAGGGAGATGTCATTCTTGGCATAGAAGTCCGCAAGTTCCGAGTAATCGAACGGTCGGTTCGAATTCTTCCGATCCGAGTCTCGGACTCCACTTGAATTTTCCTACAGATCTTAATTAACTCCTTGAAGGCTTCATTCTTGTTCCTCAAAAAACATACCCAGGTAAATCATGAATAATCATCAACAATAACCAGCACATATGATTTACCTCCTATGCTTTTCACGAGAATTTCACCACACAAATCCATATGAACTAATTCAAGTACTTTAGATGTAGACACGGTTTTAACACTACTACGGAAACCACTTTTAATGATGGGTCTTTAACGATAATTAAAAGGACAAACTGTCATGAAAAATGGGCTGGTGGCATTTTTGTGAATAAGCGGCGTTGTTTACCACCTATGACGACGGTTGTTCCAATGAACTGTCATCATATATTAGGCTGTGAACATATTACTACAGTTCATTGAAAGAACCAGTATTTAAAAGTGACTTTTAACTACGATTCTTTCATTTGAATCGTAGTTAAAAGTTTTTCATTTTTAAGGTTAAAGTTTTTCATTTTCAGAAAACCCATTAACCCTAAGCGTGTCACCCTCTCTCTTGCCCTCTCTCTCCTATTAGAATGCCCCTTAATCCCCCCCACCCCCTCTCTCTCTAGTCTCCCATCGAATGCCACCCTCCCCTTTCTCTCTCTTTTAGGTCTCCCATGGAGCTTGAAAACCTCCCTTTTACTCTCTCTCTCTCTCTCTTGCTTTCTCTTCGGTCTCCCATGGAGCTTGAAAACCTCTCTCTCTCTCTCTCTCTCTCTCTCTCATGGCCCTTGAAAGGCGTCCTCTCTCTCTCTCTCTCTCTCTCATGACACTAGAAAGACCTCCCTTTCTCTCTCTCTATGGCACTTAAAAGATCTCCCTCTCTCTCTCTCTCTTGAACGACCACTTGAAAAATTGGGTGCTTCCGATCTCGAGGGTGAGCACCGTCAACGACGTGTTCTTCACCGACGAGACATTGTGCGCTTCCGATCTCCGAGGCTGAGCACCGTCGCCAGCGGAAGTGGAGAAATTATCCTAACTTCTCCACTGTTGTCCTCGCCGGAGACATATTTCTCGGAGACAGTAGCAACGGCTCGGTGGGTGAGTAGCGACAGCGGCGTCCGATTCAAGTTAGAGTGAAATTGAAGTAACCATCAGCTATGGATCTGCAGAAACTTCACACGTGGAAAAGGAGAGAGAAAGAAAGCGAGAGAGAGAGATCCACTACAAGAAAACGTCAAAATTGGCTCAAATTAGGGCTACCGAATTCGAAGAGAAGTTGAAGCGGACCGATGAAGATCTCCAGTTCTACAAGTGTTTGATAATGTGAGTGTTTCTTTTTGAGCGATTGAATTCGATTGAATAAAAACATTTTGGATTTTGATGTTATTCAAATTGCGGATCCGGCTTATTCGTGGTTAAAATCTCATTCTTCTCATCACCTTTTACTTTTTAGATCCGGATTATTTTTCTTAGTTTGTCTTTGCGAGTGTTCAAATCTATTCTAGTGTTAGAATTTGGGCTTGATTTTATTGTATAATATAAATTGGAAATTGGAGACTCTTTTTGTTTTTTGAGCAATTTTATGTTCATATTTTGTTGATTGTGTTATGCTATTGCGTTCTTGAAATGTCTCTCCCTGAATAATTTATTTTTAAAAAAAATAATGTATTTTTACTGACGATTCTTCAAGAAGAACCGTCATTGTAGGTCACCTATGGCGCTCTGTTCTCTTGAAGAACTGTCATCATAGGTGTTTTTTAACTATGGTTTTGAACCATAGTCAAAGGCGATACATATAACGTCGCTCATATACACAATGCTTGGTTAGTCTGTAGTTAAATGTCATTTTTAACCTTAGTTAAAAGTGGTTCTTGTAGTAGTGTTAGTGGTTTGAAAGATGATCCGACTTGCTTTCCTTTTGTGCATGCTTCACAAATTTTATCTTAAAAGCACGGTTAGGTAAACCCCTAACTAATCCATGAGATGTAAGTTTATTGATGGTATGCATTCTGATATAACCTAGTCTACAATGTCATGTCCATGAATCATCATTCAAAGATTCTTTCAAGCAAGATCAATTCTAACTAGAATGCGAAAGAGGAATGGTGTAAGTGTAACTCGACCTCGGACACTGAGAGCTTTGTCTCTTTGGTGACTGCATCAGAAATGTAGCAGTTGATCCGAGTAAATCTTACCTCTTGGCCTCTGTCACATAGCTGAGATATGCTCAAGAGATTGTACTTAAGCCCTATGATAAGGTAGACTTGACTCGATCGAGATGTTTCCTTGACCAATCTCGCCAATCCCAACTATCATTTGCTTGTTATCTCCAAATTTGACTTTTCCTCCCTTCAAGTCTTCTAACTCGAGAAGAGTTACGAGTCTCCGGACATATGATGTGAGCAGCCACTGTCTAAGTACCAATGACCCTTCCGTTTCGAGTAACCTGCAAAACAGAAACAAACTAACCCTTCTCACTTCCTCTCACAAACCCGGTAATTGCCTTTACTCGTGGTCTTTCTCCGAGGAAGAGCAATTTTAGGAACCCGATTTGAATGATTTTGGGTGTGGTTTGATTTTGAGTCTTCCTTTTAGAAAACTAAGTATGTGTCTCTTTTCTTTGAAAACCTTTCTTTTTGTAAATAGGTTGAGAAGGCTTTTTCCTGTAAATTAGTCTATGCTCAGTCCTCTTTTCATGTGAGTGAACGGGACCATGCTCGGCGTTCCTAAACTTTACAATTCTGGAATCAATTTTGAAAATACCTTAATAGGAATAAGATTCCTCTTAAGCATTGTAACCAAGACCTTCTTTTCTATAAAACACACTAAGAACCTAGTAAAAGATCAAGGTTTTTCTAACCTTGAGTGAGTTTTAAAACCAGCTCTTGAGACTCATTGAGCTTCCTTTCGGTTGCTCATTCTCTATTCCGAGGCACTCGAGACTCAAGTCTCATTGTCTTGAGCACTGGTCTCAAGTGCTTTTAGATTTTGTCTTAAGTTTTCTAACTCATTTTTTAAAACAAGTACTCTCAACGAGTAAGAGAATCAAGTTGTTCTTTAAAATTAGAAGAGTCAAAATTGGACTTTTCTTCCAAAGTAAAGATATATCTAAAAAGATCAAGTTTGGAAAACTTAAGGAAGTATTCAATTACCTCTTGAGGACTTGTTTCCTCAGCATCTAAGTTGTCATTGTCGACTCGGATTCAGCTTACGAGTCCGTCGGTGCCATTAGACACTTTGAGTCATCGGAATCATCATCTTCGGGTGAGTCGTCATCGCTCCAGGTAGCTACCATAGCTTTTTCTTGTTTCTGTCCTTTTTTCTCTTTGGACAATCCTTGACTATGCAATCCTTGCTGCCACACTCAAAACAACCAGAGTTCTTAGTTAAAGACAACTTAGAAGGGGATGATTATTTATCTTCCTTGTCCTTCTTGTCTTTCTTATAGAACTCCTTCTTTGGCCTCTTTTGCCACTTTTTGTACTTCATCATCTTTTTGAAACCTCGGGCAATGAGTGCCATGAGATCCTCTTCGAGTCCGAAGAGCTCGAGACTTTATCATCTTCTTTACGAGGCCTTTAATGCAATGTTCTTTTTGGTGCTGACCTCAGCATCCTCTTCTTCTAGGTGCGGTTCATGAGTAAGTACCTTCCCAATGAGCTTATCTAGCTTCACTTGAGAGAGATTCCGAGCCTCTTCGATTGTTGTCACCTTGGGACCCCATCTCCTCTTTGGTAGACTTCTCGGAATTTTTCGACCATTTCTTCATGAGAGATCTCTCGACCCGAGAGATTTGAGATTGCTAGTAATCTCGGTGAACTGGCCATACATCCGAGAGATGTTCTCTTACGGCTCCATTCCGAATAGCTCATACTTGTGAAGATATTGACTTATCTTATCTTGCTTCACTTGGTTAGTTCCTTCATAGTTGCTGACAAGTGTATCCCACACCTCTTTCATTGTGTTACAAGCTGACACTCTATTGTACTCTTCGAGCTAATAGCACACATTAGAGTGTTCATAGCTTTGAGGTTCTTCCTAAACTTGTCATTCTTTTCAGTGGTATACTCTGATTTTTCTTTAGGCACATATCATGCTCCTTCCATCTTCATTGGAATGAACTTTCCATTCTTGATAATGTTCCGGACTTCCTCATCATTATCCAGGAGGAAGCACTCCATCACCTTCTTCTAGTGTGCAAAGTTGGACCCCTTGAACTTGGGTGCTCTAATGGATGATCTTTCTTCATCAAACTCTCCATTGTTCCGAGCCATCTGATCTTTAGACCTTTGGATTATGAGATCCTCTTAAAAGGTTAGACTCTAATACCAATTGAAAGTTTGCTCTTGGAGAGGTTAAGTCATCCTAGATGGGGGTGAATAGGGTGATAGAAGATTTTTAAGAAAAATCAAACTGCTTTTGCATAGAACAAACTAATAAACAAATTCCGAGTCTAGATTGGACTCAGAAATTTGAGTATGCATAGAAATACTTGGAAACCCTCCTGGGGTAGAAAACCATGGACGAGTGCTAATCCAAGCACCAAGTCAAATCTACTAATTAAATCCACAATTACAAAGGACTGACTCTAACCAGAATTGCTCCCTTAGACAATTCCTTTACAAGTTGTCCTAGACTCATAAGTTCCCTTATCTAATCTAGTACTTCCTGATCGAGATAACCCTTACAATTAGGGACAACCGAGTTGAGTTAGCCCTTACATCTCGGTCAAGGGACTTAAAAAGAAATTAGAATGAATATGAGTAATTACAAGACTTTCTTCACAGCTCGGAAAATAAGAAATACAAATTTGGAGTTGTAAAAGCTAGAAGATTGAGTAAAAGTATAATATATTCGAGTTCAAAGCAATGTGTTCAGCAATCTTCAAGTCTTGTGAAGTGGCTTCTATTTATAAGCACTAAGGTAGAATGACCGTTGAAACTTGTTTTAGACTGGTGAGCTTCAATAGCCATTGTAACGGCTAGTTTGAGTCACTTAGAAAAAGATCTGTTCGAGATGTGAACGTTGTGTGATGATCCTTGGCTCAAAAGGTGGTCCATCCCCTCTGGTTATGATTGAAATTTGGGGTGGAAACAACCGTTAGACTCATATTTGAAATTTTCCAATTTTGGAAACAAACAACCCTAACATGGTGTCTAAGCGAGTGCTCGGATTAAAATGCCACTAAATTATGTCAAAATGTCAAAAATGCCACTAATTAATTTGATGATCAACAATTTCCACTGGACTAATTATTAACGGTAAAAAATGCCACTCGACGAAATTTTGTTCGTACACTTGTCACTAGATTAGTGTAGGAACGGATAAAATAAGTGGCATTTTTAACTAGCAAAAACTAATGTAGTGGAAATCATTGATCATTAAATTAATTAGTGGCATTTTTGACATTACGAGATAATTAAGTGGCATTTTAATCTGAGCACTCGTGATCTGCCATGTCCGAGAAATGGTTGATTTACGTCTACTAGTGTTTAATGGCTAGAAATCGGTTGCTTTTGTATTTTAAAAGTATATTAGGCTTGATTAAACAACCTACAAAAGCAAATCAAAGTAGTACTCAAATTATAAAAAATACTTTGGTTTAAAATTAGGCAAAGATAATAATTAAATCAAAGCAATTAAGCGCTTAATTATCTTCGACCTATAAGAATGGAATTTTCCGAGTCTAATATTCATTAGCTTCAGATTCCCTCTTGAATCAATCCTTAGAATGATCAAGTTGGAAAGAATAAAATATCAAAATAATAAACTTGATCAAGTAAATAATTCTAAATAAATAAACTGACTTAGAAAATAGAATGAACGTTGTAATTCATTTTCACTTGAAACACAAAGTCGGTGCTTAGAATAAAAGTGTTAGAGAAACTATTTACTCATGCGATTATTCCGAGTTGTGTTTGAGTGGGTCAAAAACACGGTTAAGAACGTTATTCTTAATGAATGGTTTCGAGTGGGTCATAACAGAATGAAAACTTAGATATGAGTTTTTTAAAGCTCATAATGACTTAGAATCAAAAGTTAAGAGAGATAGAGAGTTATACCTAAGTCTTCAACCAAGATGCCCTTTTCCTTAATATAGTGAGGCTCGGAGAAACCATAATAAGGGAAATCATCTCCTTCTTTTAGGAACCGCCTATTCGAGTATAGGGAAAGGGTTTGATAGAAGCGGATCGTGTGCAATAGAGTCCTCTTAGTTTGAACTTCCTACTTAGCTTGGGCTATTTCCTTAGCAGTAGGTTGATAACCTAGCCTGAATTATAGTTGTTAGTGAGTTCAAGGGGTGGAAAAGTAGGGTGGTATGCCTTTCTACCTACACCAACACCTGGAAAATACCCCTTCTTCCTAAGCATTGAATGGACACTAAGGTTACCATAAGGATTGAAGGTAAGAGGTACTTCATCCTTTTCTAGGGCAACAATAGTCTCAAATCCGTATAGTTCCTCATCATTGGCATCGTGCTCAATCTCAACCACGGATTCTTTAGAAGTAATAGTAGCACAAAGATTATCCTCGTTGACAATTATAACTTGAGCTTTGACGATCATCTTGACTTTCTAATGCGAGTGTAGAGGGCATCGCCCGATGATCATGTAACCAAGGGCATCCTAGGAGCAAGTTGAAGGTAGCCGGGACATCTAGGACTTGGAATTCGATGTTCCTTTCTACTGGCTCTATATTAATTGGCAGTGTCACTATTCCCAAGACTGTTCTTTTGGAATTGTCGTAAGCTCGAAGATGAACAGTCTATTTAGAGAGTTGTTGCTCCCTAATTCCTAACCTTCTAGCAGTTCTCCAAGGACACACGTTTACTATCGATCCATTGTCTACCAAGGTTAGGGGAACAAACTTGTTGATTTAAGTTATGGTTAAGTAAAGGGCATTGTTTTGTGTAACGCTCTGCTTTTGGGAGATCCTTTTGATCAAAGGTAATAGTTCCATCCCCATTATTAACCAATCCTACCACTTCCTCCGGCGTAGTTTCAGGAGAGACCTCGATCTTACTGAGCGCATCAATCACAGACATGTTTATGTTTCTAGGAAGCGGATATTAGTTGCCGGATTGAGATGTCATCTTTTAATTTATGTAGTTGTGTAAAGATTAGGTCTTCTTCTTTCGTAGCTTCAAGCTCTTTTAGGGCTTCCTGAGTCTATTGTGGACCTAAGGGTGCATTGTGCCATCCAGATCTAGTAAGGAATAAATCCGTAAGACTTTTAGTTTCTGCCCAAAAGTCTTCTTCTTCTAAGGGTGACGTGCCTCGAAGTCATTGCTATTATCGTCACCATTGCTTCTCGTTTCGTAGACATCTTCTTCATCACTTACCTATAGCCCCTGTGCTTTTGGATCTAATGGAGGTAAGCTATGAAGTGGTTTAGACTTGTCAACATCTTGAATAAAAACAGAAGGGTCCCACTTACCAGAGTGGATTCAATGAAAATGGTTAAGGTGTCACTAAAAGGATTTTTATTGTTGTTTCGATTTACATTGGACTTCGGTAACTACATCGTCGATGACGACTCGATGGTAATGCATAAAGGATTCCTTGCCGCTTCCATCGCTTGCTGATTAATTGACCTTTTGTAGGGTGTTTGTTTATTATTATTTATTCCGCAATGAAGACTCTTATGCAATGAAATGAAATGCAAAACTCGATTCTATAAATGCGCTCTTTTATTTAATATGATGCACAAAACTTAGAAAAATACAAAGACAAAAATAAAAAATAAAAAAAAATAGGCTCTAGCCCCATTCCCCCTAAAAGAAAATAATAAAAAGAAAATTGGAAAATTTCAAGTACGTGGTCCAAAACAAGGTGCGCATCATGGCCCAAGACGAAGAAAGAAATAACCAAGGATTGCTCGATCATAAGACAACCACAAAGCTGGCTAGGCCCAAGCCATGGCCAGCGCCGGCCATGTACGAGTCTCGTAGGGACTATAATGCCTCTTTGTACTAATCACAATAGGATTCGAAGAACTCCAGAAAAACACCTATAAATATGATCGACGGGCGAGTAGAAAATAAACACCAATATCAAAGCCTCCAATTAAACACACTATATCTCCTTCTTATCCTTAGAAATAGAACCATGAACTACCTGATCGAGCTGACCCGATGGATGCATGAGATGAGTAACATGGATAGGACTGGATTTAACCAATTATATGTTGAATGTCCTATTCGGCATTCGCCGAAGTTAAAATCTATTGGCCTTTCTTAAGGGTCGTTGTCACCTACTTGGGATAATCACCACCATGTCTTTAGGTTTAGGGAGAATAAACTGTGTCCCTTACCCGAAGAATTTGATGCCATACTAGGTAGTTTTAGGCGAACAAAACCAATTGTTCCCAAATCCTTAGAAAATCTTCATGAAAAGTACCAATATCTACTAAAGCCGAGTAGGAAGAATCTAGGGTGGATTCTTATTGGGAATCGAGTTAGTTTAACCAATCGTATGAAGCATTATCGTAGCATATATGCGTATTCCGAGTCCATCATCATCATGAGGTGACGGGCCATCATCACCTGCATGATAGGCGATTTCGACTAATAGGAAGCCATGAAGATTCGGCACCGAGTGGGTCTACTAAGCATGGTGGAATAGTTAGAAAATTATTGTTCCCTAACTCCACTAATAGTAGTTGAAACGATAATTAGCTTAGACCGAGTTGAAACGAGCAAAATTTTCATGGTAGCCCCTGTTATTGCAGGTAAGCATTAAAACAAACGGAAGCAAAGAACCGTAAACCGGGGGTGGCGCCGGCCATAAGGAGGTCGTCCGGCTCCAGCCGGAGGCCGAGGAACCTCCGACTTACACCGAAAAAACCTAACTTTCATTCCGACCTCTGCTATCGCTATTTTTACTATTTCAATTTTACTCTGTTGGGCCTAAAAATTTTAGACTTTGACCATGCAAGACTACCTCATCCTTTTCTAAGGCAGACAACGGTTTCAAATCAGTAAAGTTCTTCATCATTAGCATTGTGTTTGATCTCCACTACGGACTCTTTGTAAGTAATAGTAACACAAAGACTATCCCCATTGACAGTTATGACATGACCTTTAATGATCATTTTGACCTTCGATGCAATGTAGAGAGCACTACTCGATGATCGTGCAACCAAGGCTGTCCTAGAAGTAGATTGAAATTGGCGAGGATATCCAAGACTTAGAATTCGATATTCCTCTCTATTGGCCCTATATTGATTGGCAAGGTCACTATTCCGAAGACTGTTCTCCTAGAATTATCATAGGCTCGGAGATTAACGATCCGCTTAGAGAGTTGTTGCTCCCTAATTCCTAACCTCTTAGCGAGTTCTCCGGGGACATACGTTTACTCGCTGATCCATTGTCTACCAAGGTTAGGGGAACAAACTTGTTGATACAAGTTACAATTAAATAAAGGGCATTGTTGTTTGCAACACCTTCCAGGAGATCCTTCCGATCAAAATTAATACTTCCATTCCCACTATTAACCAATCCTACTACTTCCTCCGATGTGGTGTCGGGAGAAACTTCGATCTTGCTGAGTGCATCGATCAAGGTTTGCCTATGTTTATAGGAAGCGAGATATCAATTTCAGATTGAAATGTTGGCTTTTAATTTCTGGAGTTGCTTAAGGATTGGGTCTTCTCTGTAAGTTTGAATTTGTCTAATTAATTAATTTTACAAAATTAAATATTTGCCTTATATATCTAAAATGTATATTTTCAATAGGTGCTCTCCCTCAAGGTTTAAATGTGATGGAATAAGACCTACCTTCTTGGTGCGAGTAAACTCGAAGTACTACCAAATATAGATGTAAGTAATCTTATTTCGTTTGCTTACTTTAAAATTGTAATTTTGGTTATGAACATTAACAGTGGTACTTTGCTTTTATTAACCATGCATACTTTTTATTAGTTCTAATTTATGACTAATTTCCACATATTCTATGCTTTCAGTTTATATTATATTATGATAGTTATATTTCTTGATTTATACATTTATTCCTTTGTAATTAGTTACTACCTAATGTTGATAATTGTCATAACTCAATTTTAAAAAATCTTGAACTAGATGCCAACTATTCTTGTTTTTTGACATTTTTATATAACTTACTTTATTAAAATCTACTTTCAATTATAATTAGTGATTTCACTTAACTTTGAACATTAATCTCACAAACCTTTATCCTGTAGAGATTGTTCTTTTTGAAAGAACCAAAGAGATTTATAATGCATAGGACCCATAAAGTTAGCTTACATTTTTTTTTCCAAAATAAAGCGGCACAATAGTGTAAAACTATTTAACATAATCTTTAATAAACCTGAATCACATACAATATTATTTGTTGAATCAAGTTAAAATACAAATGGATTTAAAAAATATAATGAAGGACACAATCTACCTTCAAACCAATGAGACTCTCTTATTCACTATATTAAACAAATTTTAAACAATGTAAAATATAAATTTCATCTCACTACACCAACATGTCAATTGTTAAATCTCTTTTTTAACAATATTGATATATATCTAATTTAATTTGATCATACAAAGTGTATTTTACTTCACAACACTAAATTTAACACAATATTTACATTTGTTATAGACTAACTTTTACAATTAATAATGATGTGTCGTGCGCATCGCGCGTGGTGCCCTACTAGTGTATATATATATATATATATATATATATATATATATATATATATATATGGGGACGGTTCAAGTGAGCCCTCCCCTTTAGGGGAACTCACCCATTAGGTGAGCACTTTTAATCTAAACCATTAAACTTTCAATCAAAGGTTGAGATTAAAAAGGAAAATTATAATTTAAAAAAAAGGAAAAATATTTTTTTTCATCGGAGAAGGAGAAGAAGGGTCTCGACGCTTTTGCTGAGCCCTCATTCTCACGTTTTTCCTCCTCTCTCGTCGGAGCTCTCCCCGATGCTAGCATCTACCTTCCGGCCTCCTCTCACTGCCGGCCTTTGTTCTCGAGCCCTCTCTCTTCCGTTCCTCTCCCGGCGCTCGCTAGTTTGTGCTCGCTCATTCGTCCTCTCTACTCGGTGGCTACCCTCTCTCGAACTCGCCGGCTGCCTGGAAGCCAACCTCACCAGCCCATTCTTGGCCACCCTCCGTCCTGCCTTGTCTATCTCTCTCTCCTCCCTCGTTGAGGAGGACGACCCCATCGGAAATCGCAAGTAAGAGTTTCAATTAAATCTAGGTTTGCAATTCCTCTGTCTCTCGAATCCCTTCTTTGTGTCTCTCTCTCGATCCCCCCCACTCTCTCTCTTTATCTCTAGCCACACCCACTCTCCCCCAGCAGCCTACCGCCACCGAGAAATAGACAACGGAATCAAGCCACTTCGGAGATGTTTTACGAGTACGTTTTCTTGCTCATCTTGTTTCTATTTTCTCTTAATTTTGTGGATTAAAATGCTTTTAATTGCTTTTTTATATATTGACATTTGAAGTTGGTGATTAATTTGCTCATCTTGTGGATTTTGGATTTTGTGGATTATGAAACTTATGATGATTTTTGTGGATTTCAAGCTCACTAAACTAGTGATGAATTGTGTCTATTTGAATATTTTAGAAATATTATATGTGAGGATGGCCTGTTGCCATTGAGACATAGGAGAGGGGGAGGGGAGCATAAACAAGTAAATTGGAAGTTATTCATAGTAGATTGCTTATTCTATTTTTGAGTCTGTTTCTTTTTATTTGCAAATAGAAGTTGTAATAAGGTTGCCCATGTGCTAGCCAAGCATGCTTTAGTTGAGAGAAGTAGTAGAACTTGGTCCGGGAATTGCCCCGAGATCTTGCTATCTATGCTGAAAAACTTAATTTATTGGTTGAATGAAGGCTTACGCTAGCTTTTACTTCAAAAACAAAAAAGAGCAGATTGCTTATGGAAGTTAATGTGCGTAGAACTAATCTAGATCTTGTGGTATAATAGTGAAGTGATCTTAAATTGTGGTATCTATAGCCATTGCTTAAATACCAATGGCTAGGGTATGTGATATGTCTTCATGCCTGTATTAATTGGCTCAAGAGTGTGAACATTGTATCTTTCTACATATTGCTAAAGCAATACTTGTTAACGTCTAATGCTAATTTCCTTGTATTCTTTCAATTGCCTTAGGAGCTGGGCTTGTTAACTCTTTCAGCTATGCTACTTTCAACTGTTGTTTCTTGCCCTCTGTTCTATCAAGCCATTTGTGTTTCTCTGTTTATGTTCTGTTTGTGTTTTAGTCCTTTTTTGCCGGCCTATTAGCTCAAAAGGTAGAGCAACATGTAATTGTACATGGAGATATGGGTTTGAATCCCACATAGGCTATTTGTTGAATTTGGTGAGTCGTTGCTTCGCTGTGACTTCCGAATACTAATTTCAAATTAGGTGATTATGCATATATTAAGAACAAGTTGATTGTGCTAATTGCTAAGAATCTTTCTTAGTCGAGACTACCTCCACTTAGAAAAAATGTTGCATAATTGCGTTGCTATGTTCTTGTTTGGCACATGAAGTAGATTCCATTAATGAAAAGCAAATGTCAAATATGATCAGCCAAATAATACACGATCGGGCTACAAAACAGGCGGATTTTAGAAGTAGAAAGATTACATCCACGAGAAGAAAAGAAAAGAATCTCTAATATTCAAAGCTAGTTTCTGCAACGAATTTTGTTGTCGGAAAACTCATTTGAGTTCCTATTACGAAGTTTCCTTTAGTACAAAGATGGCGACACATGAAATCCTCTGAAACTATAAGTCTGTTGTTTCATGCTTCTCGTGTGACAAACATAGGCCACCCCGAAAAGTTACCTCATAAATGTAACACCCCGAAACTTAATCGTAATTAGTTATTTTAAATTTGCATTTTATCGTCTTAATATTATTTAAGAGCGAGTTAGATGCACACAATATGAAATTGAAATAAAAGATGCGAACAAATTTGATAATCATGAATAACAACAGAATGTATATATCTTTGGATAATGAAAAATTTATTCCAAACCCGAACAAATTAAAATGACAAGCAAAAATAAAATAAAATAAAATAAAATATATATAGTATTTTAATTATGATAGCAAATATAATTTAGCCAAACGTATAGTTATACATTTAACCATGTGGTAATAGAAACAGTAAAAATATAAGAAATATTAAGATATACAAAAGAAAAAAAAAAAAAAGAGGGAGGAGGGTGCTAGAATTATCGGGGATAATAAGTCGGTGAAGGGGAAGCCTAACATCTCCGCTTCATTCTTCCTCTCATCTCTCCTTCCTCACCTTCCCCTCCCCGCCATTGCTGCCACCGGTGACGAGCCTCGCCGGCCGCTACTGCGCCACCGGCCATCGATCGCCGACTTCTTCCGCCGCAGCAAGCCACGGCCGGTGTACACTGGCTGCCCTGCTCCCGCACGAAGTTTTTCTTCTCTTTCCTCCCTGTCTCGCGCCAGCGGCAAAGCCGCCCTCGCTGCTGCTGCTCGGTCGTGCCACCCTGGCCGTCGTCCCCGGTCGTCGACCGGCGCCGACGCCGCCGACCAACGTCCGTCATCGCCGCCCGGACATCGAATCTCCACCAACGAACCACTACCACCCATTTCCACCTCTAACCCATTTTGAGGTATATCTCTAATCCTCAATTCTAAGTAAATTCTATCTTAAATTTATGTTGTAATTGAATAGTTAGGCGAGTAAATGTGAGGATTGAATTAATTTATGGTGGAATTGGAAGAATATTGGGAGAAATTAAAAAAAATTGGATTTAGGATTTATTATATGTTGATATGGAATTGGAAATTAATTTGGGTTTAGTTATAATTATAAATTTCCTTGTTCAACTTCTATATGAGTATGAATGAGTTATTTGGTTGTGGAAGAAAGATATTTAGGATGATTGAAATAAGAGCATATATATATAATGTGGTGAGTTGCCTTCAAGAGCTGTGTAATTAGAGATTGATGGAAGATTGAATTTATGTGTATATATATGCTAAACTTGAGCAAATTAATGTGATTGAATATTGGTTTAGTCAAGCAAGAGTGAACGAATTTGAAATGTGAAACTTTGATGGAGTATGGAGGAGTACTCATTGGTATGAATTAACTGAAAAATTAGGGGTTATGTTAACTTTGGGAATGAGATATGAAGGAGAATGTAAGTGGCTATGAAATTAAGGGTTTGTTGAACTTATTGAAGATTTTGTTGACGTAAGTTGCTAAGGAGCGGAAGATAAGTCGGTAGGTGCTTGTATTATAAAGAGATGTGAATAATTAAGTGTGCAACAATTCTAAAGAAGGCTCATGATACTATTTAAAGTAAGTTTTGGATTGGAAAGAAGTTTAGAATGTAGAATGTTGAATAAAATTACTTTACGAAAACGAAAAGCGACGGAAACGACATGTTCGAAGAAAAGAACGTAAAGCGATATTTAAAGAAAAACGAACAACCCCTCG
This sequence comes from Talinum fruticosum, assembly GCA_021018815.1. Taxonomy (NCBI): domain Eukaryota; kingdom Viridiplantae; phylum Streptophyta; class Magnoliopsida; order Caryophyllales; family Talinaceae; genus Talinum; species Talinum fruticosum. Next base: position 3,750,778 of record JAITYX010000025.1, on the reverse strand, counting down.
AGTACGTTCATCGTCTACACTTTTCAAAATATTTAAATGTTAACAGGTTGAAATATTAATGAGTTTCACTATCTTGTCTACGACGCGTTAAATCATTAATTGATTATTGGTAGTACTCATAAAGGAATTAATCGTATGGAGCCATTTCCCGATAATCGGGATTTCTACAATTAAATTGCTTAACCAGAGCCTTAGCTATATATATATATGTCGTGGTCAAAAATCGAAAAGTTCATGAGCACAAAAAATGAGAATCTTGACGAGATTGTAACTTGGTTTATATACTGGTGTGAAACTTGGTTTTTATGGTTGTAAATATACTTTGGCGCGTGACCATTGAGTTGTGTACTCCACGCATATGGCTCGTTGAGTTTTATTGTGGATTTTATGCAGGTTTTAAGGCTTTTAGCCTAATGTTTAGATCATGTTTTGTAATAGCCCGACCTTAAATTACATTATCTTATCAATTACGAGACAAATCTCATTGAGCGCGTGCATTTCAATTCGGTATTCTATATTTAATTTATTTTTATCCGTGTGTTATGCAGCTAAGGTAACGAAGTGGCCTCCAATAACACTCCATATTAGCAATTGTAAATTTAAACGAAGCATTACATTTGAAAACAGATCGTATAACTTATTTACAACATTATTAGCAATAACACGAACAAAATAAAATAACCGTAAGAATATAAGCAAGTTACATAAAATCAGACAGATAATAAGATAATAAATAAATGAAAACAAAATAAAAATAGTGACGTTGATATTTTGAAAGAAAAATCCGAGAGAGAATTCTCCGGAATGTTAGACGACTTAAAAATACATTTCGAGCTCGTCCTCTCTCTCCCGTGCTCCTTCGTTCTCCCCTCCCCTGCCTCCTCTCGCATCTCCCCTGCCTCTCCACGCCCTTCTTCCCCGGTCGGGCCGGTTCCGGCGACCGGCCGCCGCTAACGCCGGGCGAGAGCCGACGCCGGTGTCGTCGGGGAGACGCCGACACCTCACCGGCCACCGCTCTCCCTCTCTCTCGCTGCCGCTCGCCCACGGGCAGTTGCCCTGCCTCCCCACCGCGGCAACCCACTCGCCGCCAACCACCACCCGCAACACGGCCATCGGAGCTCGACGCCGGTGCTGCCCCGCAGTCGCCGGAGCAACCGAGCACCCCCAACATCCTCTCCTTGACTCCTCCTCCGTGAATTCGAAGGTAAAACCTCAAACCCTAGATTATTGCACTTTGTCATTTACTCGGTTATTGTAGTTGTGAAATTGAATTATCGGATTTATAGACATGTTTGTGGAGTGAACTTAAAGATTAATTTGGGAAAAATTCGAATTGGTACAGAGGATTTAAGTTTGGTATTTTGATGAACCGATTGTGCGAATGAGAATGAATGCGACTCCTTTTGGGAAATTATGAACTAGTGAATGAGATTAAGGATGTTTTATTATCGAATTGAACAATTTGGTGGAATTGTTACATTTTGAAAATCGTTATATTGAGCAAACAAAGGGGAATGTGTACGTAGAAGTTGAAATTCGATAATGTGCAAGTGTACAGGCATGGAAAATAATTGAGCATTAAGCATACCTAATGGTGGTTGTGAATGTGAAGCTTGTCGGGAGAACAACGCTTATGACCTTAAAATGGTGTATGCATGAGTTTGAGCAATTTAGTAGATTATGGAACCTTTCTAGGGAAAGGCAATTGATGGGTTAACTGATTACTTAACTATGGATTTCAAATGTAATGAAGGGAGAAGTAAAGAGTAAACTAGAAATAAGTACTTGAATATATATATATATATATATATATATATATATATATATATATATATATATATATATATATATATATATATATACCATTTTCAATCCAAGTAACTAATGAATTGAATTACATAGATGTCGTTAACTTCTTTAATATGCGTTGTAGTCGGTGTTCGAAATGGAATTAATGCGATAAAGTTATGTACCAAAACATAGTTTAATTGATTACGTAATAAATGCGAGAAAATGAAATAATTGTTAAAGCTTATACAAACTCAAGCATTAAAACTCAAGAAAACATTATTAACCCTAGAAATCCATTTTAAACAGAATCGAGGCCACTTCCGTTGCCGAATAGCTGGTGACTCAAATTTCTGCAAAAGGGGAGAAACAAATATTCTCGGTTCGAGTACGTTCATTGCTCGTACCTTTCGAAAACTCACATGTTTCATCAAATCTCAGCATTTCTTATATATATACAAATAACAATGAATCATTTACAAGGCAAGTTTTGCCACCTAATTAAGTGGTCCCCGCCCAATTATCAATTATCGGGGCTTAGGCCCACCAATTATACCCGCGCGGTGTCAACTCGGGTTCTCGGTCGGCCGGGGGTGAGCACTGTTCAAGGACCGTATCGGTTACCAAGGGGTTCCACTTTCGGATAATAACCAGGCAAGCAAGTTTTACTTATATTCTCTCCCCCGATTTCAAACTAAAATGAATTGAAATGCGCGCGCTCAATTAAAATATTTTCAAAGTTGTTTTACAGATGCAGGAATGTTCGTACTGAGTTTCGACTCATTCTTCGAAATATTTTACTTGTTTTTGTTTTAGAAAGAAGCATTGGTGAACAATCTACCATTTACCAAGTCCGACGAAGGCAAACCTTAGTCAGCCACATTGCATCCGCAATTCGAAGGTGCATAGACGCTCACAGTGATTTTACCCTCAACCGGGGTCTAGGTATGACCTTGGGAATTACCGTACGTTGCATATTATTTTGTGGATTAAACAAAAGTCTAGGTTGTATAAATATTACGTTGCTAAACCAGGTTACTCGTGTTTGGGATGACCTAGCTACTTGGGTAATAAGTAGTTACTCCTAACAAGTATCATTAGAAATATAACAAGTGGATGCACAAATCGTACTTCATTTTATTTCAAATTATTTAGCCTTGTCCTATTTTTAGGACGGCGGTAGCGCCTTCGATCGTTACCTTCCGCTGCGACCTTACGTAATAGTCCCTAATGAGGGGATTATTAAGTAATGGTGATTGGGGGCGTTACATGTTTCAAACGAAACTCTGCCAAAATTTTTAGAAAATTGGAAAACCAAACCGACACCTTAAGTAGGAAGTATATTTGGTTTACAGATAAGAGGACATCTAGGCATACTAGATGAAACAAGTGTTACAATTAAGGTTAGGCTACATTAAGCACATACTAGAAATGATAGAAGCAAAAGATCAAACTTGAGTTTTATTAAAAGAATGGGAAATTAAACTCATCAATTGTTATATACGAATTCGAACTATATCATCAATAGCTTATTTCGGGAAATGTATGAATTTCGAGATCAAAAGGAAACAATATGGATAGGTACGCGTAAAGTAAAAGTTTGGTGATCGTAAATACATATAAATATTGTTAAAAGACTAGTAATCTACGAAAGTAGATTCGTTTTGGAAATAGAAATCGAATTGAAATTGTGTTGCAAAAACAATCAGCAATTGAGGTGTTCGGCACGCCGAGGTACGTTATTGCCTTTACATTTATACTAAAAATAAAATTTTTACAGATTAATAGATGGTGCTTACAATTCATTGCGCTTATAAATAAGCTTTTCATAATTTAATTGATTTGGCCATGCAAAGGACCCATTAACCGTTATGACGATCCATGAATGAATGTGATCGTAATCGTAATCGTAATTGTAATCGTAATCGTAAATGGTTGATCCGGGGACGCTCGGACAACGTTGCCTACTAGCGAGCATTTAACCGTTAATCGTTCAATTGTTCACGAAATCGTTCAATTGTTCACAGTAATCGTTAATCGTTCAATTGTTCACAAAATCGTTAATCGTTCAATTGTTCACGAATCGTTAATTGTCCAATTGTTCACGGAATTGTCAATCGTTCAATTGTTCACGGAATTGTTAATCGCTCAATTGTTCACGTAATCGTTAATCGTTCAATTGTTCACTGCAATTGTTAATCGTTCAATTGTTCACAACCGATCGCCTCGGGGTTCAATGACCCTAGGAGTCGGATTCCATGATTGATTGTCCCACTCGTACGGGTCCTAAGTTTGGCTAAATCGGAAAAGCAAATCGGTAATTGACAAGTTTGCAAACCGATTATGCAAGAAGAATGATTTAAGATATGCATGATTTAAGAGCACTTAAATTATAATTTTATTTTATAACGGTAACGTATCGAGCTTCTAGCTCACACGTCTATTGTTTTATGTTTTTAAATTTTTAGGGACTTGAGCGCATGGCGGACTATTCACAATCACACCCAAGGTTTAAAGAGGAAGAAAAGATAAAGCTGGTCGGAGAAGTGATGTTCGGTTGTTCGTCTTGACCCCATACATGTTAATCCCTTCCTCGGTCTCTTGGCTCATGATTCCTCTCCAATTGATCCTCGGTGTTTCGAAATTTTCATTTTCTATGAGGAAAATTTTGGGTTGGATTGTTGCATAAATTGTTTGAATAATTAATTGGCTCAAATGAATTTACCTTGTTTTCATTCTAAAAATGGCGGTAACGTCTCCCAATTTACAAGTCTTCCGCTGTTAATTATTTATTTATGTGGTTACGTATTGGGGGCGTTACAATAAAGCAGATCCGCTTTGACATTGATCAATATGCCATGGCAGCTATAGGTTGCAACAAAGGCCATCAAAGGACAAGAGTTCATAAAAATTTAACCAAAAGCAAGAAAGGGTAGAATAAACTAATTAACAAATGAAATAGGAGTAGTCATACATGTTTGCTCTAAAGTTCAGTTGATAGAAAGAAAGGAAAATCTTGACTTGTGTATGTCAATAAGAATGGGACCTGATTAATATTTGGAAGTGACAACGAGCAGTAGCAACGCAAGTAGCAACTCACCTTGTTGGGCGAAGCAACTCATCGATTGCACAAATAGCGTCATAAATAGCCTATATGGGATTCAAACTCATATCTCCGTGTACAATTACACGTTGCTCTATCTTTGAGCTAATAGGCTAAAGAAAAAAATGATTGGAACATAAAGAGAACAGAAACACGAAATACCAATGGCTTGATATAATAACAGAGGGCAAGAATCAATTCGAAGCCGATTTTGGGACATTCATATGGCATAATAAGTCCCATCTAACTTGGTTTAATACAACCATTATTCCAAGCAGTCTCTCTAGTTGGCAAGGGTAAGATTGCTATGTTCGGATTTCCCATGTTGGCAAGATTGACACAAATGTCATTGATGCCACATTAAAGATGATAATGAAAGCTGTTTCTATCTTCCCAGATAATGATATACCTCTCCTTAGTTTCAGTATTGCAATGACATCTTAATTAGGAAGACTAGGGGTGTTGAAACGATGAATACTCGAGAGAAATGGCTAAATGATATTTAACATATATGTCGGGTTAGTGGAGCTGATATGTCCATGTATTCAAAATGATATCCTTCATCCGGAGAAGTAGACATTTAGCATCAAACAAAACAGTACCACAAAATCCTACCTAGATGGGTATGCTAACCACAAACAAATTGCAAACGTATCATTTCCATGGGATCATGTATTAGGAATCAATTCGGTGTCTAGCCCTCATGACAATAGAAGTAGACATTTAGCAAGATGATCGGTTTAGTCACTATCATCTACGAGATACTTTAAGTTAACAAATTGCAAATGTATCATTTCCATGGGAAATCGAACATTGCCACGTTACCCATGCCAACTAGAAAGACTCAAGAAGCTAACCAAATTTCATAAAGCTAACCAAATTTCACAAAGCTCGAGATATCCTCAAAATAAGCAAACCAAATTTCACAAAATAAGCAAGTTCTTTGGTGGCAGTTGGGGCGGATATCCTCAATAAGCTAACCAAATTTCACAAAGCTCGAGATATCCTCAAGAAGCCAAAACATCACACAAAATCCCAAATTCATACCTACAAATTCAAAATATTCGAGTCCACAATCATTAAAAAAAAATCAAAAATTGACTCCAAAATCAATTAGAACACTTGCCCAGGGAATCGGACAAAACCAAATTTTGAACTGCCAAATACATAAAGTGAAAAAGAAAATTACCTCGAGAATCATACTCACCGAGGCGATATTCGGTGGCGATCGAGGAGGAATGGGAGATAGCAAGAAAATGAGAGACAGAGAGGGAATCGAGAGCGAGAGAGAGAAAAATAGAGGAGGGGCAAGACAATTTTGAAGAATAATAGAGGAAGAGGGGAGATGACGAAGCTAAGGATTCGGTTAGGGAAGGGGTTGGATGGGTTGGCGACCGAGAGAGAGTCGAGAGAGAGAGAGAGAGAGTGAGTGATTCATCGAGGCGAGGCAAGAGGAGCAATTCAGGCGAGACGATGGACAGGATCGACGAGAGAGAGAGAGAGAGAGAGAGAGAGAGAGAGCACCAGCGAGGATAAACAGCAGAGAGAGACAAAGGACAGGATCGACGAGAGAGAGACGACGGACGAGACGCCGGCGGGAGGACTGCACTAGCGGACGACAGAGAGATAGAAGAGGGGATGAAGAGAGGTTACAAACAGGTCAAAAGAAATGAGGGGGTTCTCGACCCCTTCCAAGTATTTTTTATTTTTCTTTTTTTTCAATTAAAAAACTTCTTTTAATCCGAACCTTTAAATTTTAGCTGAATGGTTCATATTAAAAGTGCTCACCTAAAGGGAGGGCTCACTTGAACCCTCCCATATATATATATATATATATATGAGTTAAGTCATTTTCCCTTTATGAACATGTAGTGCTTGTATCCAAGGAGTAGGGATGGCAACGGGCGGATCAAGGCTAGGGAATGCCTTCCCCGTCCCCGTCCCCGCCGGCCACCACTTACCTCGTCCCCATCTCCATCCCGGCTTCGGGAGAGAGATTGGTCCCCAGCCTCGACCCCAGCGGGTCCTCGATCCCCGACAGGGCCCCGAAATTATGCATAAATGTTCAAGGAAATACAAATTGAACAATTTTTTTACCAAAAGAAATCAAACAAAACCCATAATTCGAAACAATTTATCATCTCAAAAGTAATTCATTGCACAATCTAAATAACTACCGCTAAATTACATAATCGGAGGGAAAAAAAGTGAAAAGAAAGTAACCATGGTTGGCGGAAACCATGTCTAGGCTCGAAGGTTTGGCGGTGAGGTCGGAGCGACGAAGATAGCCAGGTTTCGGTAGTGATTACTCGAGCAAGATATAAAGCATGGGAGCCTCCATGTACCCACTTGAGAGAGAAAGAGAGAGAGAGAGAGAGAGAGAAACGAACGCCGGTTGAGGAGAGAGAGGGAAAGGAATCGCTGCTTGAGAGGTGAGAAAAAAGAACTAATAGAAGAACGCCGATTGAGGAGAGAGAGGGAGAGGAATTGCCGCTTGAGAGGCGAGAGAGAAAAGCCGATAGAAGAATGCCGGTTGAGGTGAGAGAGAGAAGGAGAGGAATGAGAGAGGGGGACGGCTGGAGGAAAGATGGGGTGGTGGGGATGGGGGCAATTGCCTTCCTTTTATATTTAGATTTTAGAAATTATATAATTACGAAAATAACCTTCACAACTTATACTAATATATATATATATATATATAAAAGAGGGGACGAGGACAAAATTCAGCCCCGTCCCTGTTCCCGTTCGGGGCGGGATTTTTCCCCACCTCGGGCGGGGCCCCAACAGGGACATCCTGTCCTGTTGCCATCTCTATCAATGAGAATTGTTAATTTTGAAGTGAATGAATGGAAAGTATGAAATTTAGCTTGCTAGTCTCCTAGAAATCTTTATCTTTTATCCTTGCATAAGATGTCTGAGTTGAGTAGATCATTTAGCTATGTATTATTCATGGGGTTGCTTATTTATCCTAGACACCATTCGCCACCAATACTTTAGTCCATTCAAACTTTGAAAATGATTCGTCGGTTCGCGTTGGTTCAGCCTGAGATTCATAATTGATCGGGCCTGTTAGTGTTCACCAGTTATGGGCCAGTAATTCAGGCCTTCCCGGCCCAGGTGTCATCTCCACCCCAAGTAGTGAAAATACATATTTCGATTTTATTATTTTAAAAAAAACCGCGTTTGGCTAAATGCGTACTTAATTCCGTGCCGCTTGTTTGTAATCAGGCCGAAGGCCAAGGGAGGTTTTTCTTCCGCTCTCTCCAAGGGTCGAAGCTCCTAAACCCTCACTCACACTTCTCTACTCGACGCTTAACCCTCAATCTCTCTCCACCGACATCCAATCGGCCGCCGCCGCCCAATTCGTTTTTCGAAATCCTAACTCCCTCATCTTCTTTTTCTCTCTGCACTTCAGGTGAGTTTTTTCTTTTGTTTTCTGCATGTTAGTACAGTTTTTGAACACCTATTCTCTTTTCTGGATTTTCGATTTTTGATTCCACGACGAATTTTTCGCAATTTGGCTGTTTAGACTTTTGGGTTTTTGATGTTTGCAACTCCTCTGGGGTTTTTCTCCCCTATTCATCTTTTGGAAGTAGAGTTCTCCCTAATTTCATGTTTCATTGCGAAATTGTTGCCAATCGATTCATTGACTTTCATGTGTAACTTTTCTCGCGTTCTCTTCCTTCAATTTTGTGTCCTTTCAGTCGTGATTGGTTTTTTTAAAGGGTATTAGATCTTACTAGAACTGTTTGATTTAATTCCAATAGTTGATTTTTGGTTGGGTACTTTTAGGGTTTTTTCGCAAACTTTTGGGACATGAAAATTCTCGTTGACATTTGATTCATTAAAGGTACGTTTTTGTTATTTGATTTTAACTTGCTGTTTTAGTACATGTAGCCGTTCATAAGGGACAGAATCTCTAAAGGGCACTTCTCGCGGTTCCACTACATTCCTCAGGGTGAGGGACCAGGCTTTATGCAATTTGTTTCCTTTTTTCCTTTAGTTGATCTATGTGTGGTGGAGTTTTTAAATTTTCATTGCCTGAATTATCTTTTCCCTATTTTTGTCATGGGAACATATATAACCTGTTAAGGAAAAATCTTCTGTCCTAAATTCTGGGTAAATCACCCTCTGAAAGCAGTAATGATGGGAATTCCTTGATTCTGTCCAGGTCAATACTTTTGGGTGTTTGGAATACTATAATTTCTCTGAAATTTTTTTATTAGCATGTGATCTTAAGAGGATGACCTCTGTTGTTTTGTCTTTTTATTCAAAATTACTGTTGAATAGCAAGTACATAAATTTCATTCTTGAAACAGCTGTCTACTGTGTTCAGTGATTCCTTAGTTATGCAAAAGTAGTTTAATGTGAGGATTGAAAATATATCCCTTTTCCTAATTATTTCTTATCCCTCAATGTTGTCTTTTGGCTAGGATTACTGTTTGTTTATGGATTTGGTCTCAAATCAATGCTTGTTAGTAAGTGTTTTCCTGGATTTACCCTGCATGTTGTTTTAGGCGGTTGCTTCACTTCCCGTCATTTTATAAAATATCGACTTGTGGCTGTTTCTAGTTAAGGTGTTTTGATCTCAGATCCCCACCGGCACATGAAACAAAATGATCCCTTCCAATTAATGCTCTATAATATAAGTCTAGCAAAGTTATTAGATAACTAAGTGGTTCACTAACAAAATGTAATTCATATTTACAAGTTAGTGTGATTGGTTTCTTGAATGTGGTTCAGCTACCTTCTTGTATAGTATGTCTGATTGTAGTCATCTTAGGTATCTTTGTTTATATCTTCTGTGACTTCGCTGTTGATATCTTCTGTATTTGTTGGATTATATATATATATACAATAATCCAGTTTTCTTATTAGAGCAATTGTACTGTACACTATATTTTTTTACTTGCTTCTTCTCAGAATTGGAAGCTGATTGCTGTTTGAAGATAGAAATGGGTGTAGTTTCTGAAGCAGCGGCAGCTGTTGATGAAAAGGCCTTGACGAGCAAGCCACTGAGGATAAAAATTCTTACAAAGAAACCTGTGATCAGTGCCTGTGAATTCTCGAAGCAAGTGCATGTGATGAATAGCATGGAGAAATTGGTGTCAACAGGCAATACGACCATTAATGTTTCTGGTAATAAAAAGCTCAATTCTTCTATTCTGGGAACCAAGCGTAAACTCGAGGGTGGAGTAGAATGTGTGAAAGAGAAGAGGTTGAAAATGGATCGCTATGCAACATCGAACTGCAAAGTCATTCTTGGTAAGCTGCTGAAGCATAGATTTTCTTTTCCATTCAAAAGGCCTGTGGATCCTGTTGAGCTGCGCATCCCTGACTATTTTGACATAATAAAAAACCCAATGGATCTGGGAACAATTAAGCAGAAATTGGATGATAACAAGTATAGGGATGCTGAAGCATTTGAATCTGATGTCAGACTGACCTTCTCCAATGCCATGATGTACAATCCTCCTGAGAATTTTGTTCATAAGCATGCAAATGAACTTATGACATTCTTTGATCACCTCTGGAAACCTGTGAAGGTCAAAATGAATCGACAATTTGGAGGTATAGAGCAACCGGGTTCTCAGAAGATCACTGATGAAACTACTCATAATGCTAACAGAAAGTGTCTGGAAAACTTTTCTTCTCATGCTGTCAAGTTAGCTAGGCAAACAATATTTTATAATGAGAGAGATCCTGGGGAGCGGACAGAAGTCTCAATTAAAAAGAAGGTAAAAAAAGCAGTCAAACACTGTGAAAACATGAAGCAATTGAATTTGCAGAAGATTGAGGAATCTACACATGATGTAAGCCAAAATTATCTGAAAGGCCTTTCTTCCCATGTGCACAAGTTGCCTGGCCAAACAATGTTATCCAATGGGAAACATTGTGAAGAGTTGACTGTTAAAAGGGAGCAAAGACACTGTGGAAGCATGAAGCAACTGAATTCTCAAAAAATCGTTGACGAGACAATGCATAATGCAAGCAGAAAATGTCCGAAAAGCTCTGTTTCTCATGTGAATAAGTTGCCAGCAAAAACTATATTATCCAGTGTCGAAGATTCTCAGGAGCTGATGGAGGCCTCTATGAAAAAGAAAGTGGACATGGGAGGCAAGAAAGACGTAAAAGTAAGTTCTATCGTTTTTGTAAATTCCCTCTGTGTTATTGACATTTACTCTATTGACAGTATGTAAATTCCTACCTGATCTCCTAGGATGCGAAGGCTAAAGGCTCTGCATCAGCACAGATTTGTAGATCTGTGACAGATAATGGTAGTGAAAATTCAGAAAGTTTGCATGCCAGGCCAGTGTATTCTGTGGTGAAGATGAAGTGCGTAAATGCAAAAGAGTCAATGGAGGAAAGGAAGGTCCCACATAATGAGCTCAAAGTTGTAGAGGTGAGTACATGAGTTGCTTTGACAATGTATGTTTTGTGGTCTGGAAATTTGCTGGAATCCCTTTATCTTGATATTTTCCTCCTTGGTATTCTTCATGTCTTGTTAGTTAACTCTTTGAATGGCAGGTTGAAAAAGTTCACTGCCACAACCGAGCATATCTGATCAAAATTGTTATGGTGTGTATGTGTTTCACTTCAACCATTTGCAATTGGCTTTCTTCTACAAGTGAGTTATCTATTGACATGAACTGAATTTTCTGAAGGGCATATGGTTTGTTTGGATGAAGAGCATGCTTGTAGTACTTCTGGTGATGCGACTATTGAAGGTTAGTTTCCTGAAAAAGCAGAATTGGACCATTTTCATTGACCTAAATTGCACCAGTTTGATTGACCTAAATCGGGTTCTCACGAATTCTCAAATTTTAATTTATTTTATTTTTAGGTTTGGAGACTGTGTTAGACATCCAACTCTCTCCAACAAAAGCCTTGCGTGCTGCAATGTTGAAGAGCCGCTTGCGGACACTATCTTGAAGGCCCAACATAAGACTCTCTTGCAATCTGTAAGTTGTGCATCGAAATTTTCAAGTATTTCAGTGTCTGTTTAAGTGATACTCGTTGGGAATTCAACTTCACACAATCTGCATTTTCAGGGTGGTGGAACTGATTCAGTGAAGTTGCAGCAAGAGAAGGAGAGGCTGGAAAGGAAGCAGCGGCAAGGTGAGTTACTCTTTCTAGGAATGCGTATCTTGATTTGAAGCAATTTCTCATATGCACCACGAACCCCAACAAAGGAAAAATCCCTTTGGTTGACTCAGAAATCAATTTTACTGAAAACGGTGTGGCTGAGTGGAATTGTAGTACAACAATAAGCAAAATGTTGTGTATCTGCGTTCACTGATTATTTGTTCACCTAAGTGATAAAAATCTGTGAATCTGAATGGCCAATAATGTTTGATCAGCTTGTACTTTCACAGATTCACCTGGGATCTGTGTCTGAAAGTAAGGAACCAAATGATCTAACTTTCATCCTTTCCTGGTCATGCTTCTCATTTCGCAGAGAAAGCTAAGATTGAAGCACAAATCAGAGCTGCAGAATCAGCTGCACGAATTAAAGCAGAATCTGAGCTCAAAAAGCGACGGAAGCAAGAGCGAATCGCACTAGAGAAGGTAGCTTCATAATCTTCCAGAAATTTAATAATTTTGGAAGTTGTGGAAGGCTATCTTCTTTTATAAATTCTTGATTTCTCTTTTTTTTTGTTTACTATGCAGATGGAGCAGTCTGTTGACCTGGATGACAACTTCCATGTTCTACGAGAACTGGAAGCTCTGATCGGTAGACCTTTGTTTGTCTTGTGCAAGTGCCGCGATGGGAGATCTCAAGCAGCTTACTTGTGGGATCAGATTGAGCCCGACGAATTGAGAAGCCCTTTGGAGCAACTGGGTTTGTTCATCAAGGCCGAGTACTTGGCTGGGGATGATGATGAAGCCGTGGAAGAAGAGGGGGAATGGGAGGAAGGGGAGGTAGTATTTTAGACAGGTGTGTAGAGAGAGAGCTTTGAAGTTATTTATGGGTGGAGCTCTTGAGCTGATTTAGTTGCGCTCTTTCCAGCTATTATGTTTATTCCTCGGAAAGAATGGTGGGAAAGTAGCTGTTACTGTAAGTAGAAATATTCTTTTGTAATTAGAGGATGAAGTGCGATGACAGAGCACCACTAGAAATACTGCAATGAACATACGCCACTGTTGTAAGTATGATGTTAGCAATGAAAAGTGATTACTCTTCTTTCGTGTACCCTGACCAAATTGACATGATAATTGCGTTTTTACGCTTGTGGCAAGAACATTTCATTCAAAATTGATGGGATACACTAACTTAAAAATGAAGTTTCGAATTGCCCATGTGTATACAGACATCGCAGACTGATCAAGAGAGCATCATATATTCATTATCATTAGCCTAAGAAAAACCGTCAGCCTAAGAAAAACCATCAGAAAAGATCAATAGTTCATGTTTCCATTTAGTCTAAAGACCAAACTTTTCAGCGAAGTCTTCTAAGAATGATGGCAGGCACTGTACAACTCAACAAGTGTAGCGATTCTTGGCTGCCCTGTCATGTTTCTTTGCGTCCTCCTGAATATCAACAGTGTAGATCATTACTCTGAAATTCTAAATGGGTCAATAAAAGACAAGAAGTGAATGAAAAAGATGGTACAATGTGAAAAGTGCTTACGTGAAATATGAAGCCTATGGTGTCATTATAATCCAGGAACTTTTTCCACTGCCGTCCAATGCTCAGCTGCAGGATAAAAACAGAATATTAAGGTTAGGCAAAGAGACGGACTCAGCAAACATGATATTAGTCGAGGAGAAAATGACATGACATGGAGACAGGAATTACAGCTAGTTCTTACACAGATGGGGTGAGACCAAGAACGAGGCCACGAAAATTATTAGTTACAGAAATGTGAGGTGCATTCATGGAATATTGCCTAGTTGCTTAGATTCTTACTTAATTCTTTCAAGAATTTCATAGACATTACAGCACTGCTCTCTTATTTTTCATGTTACTTTTGTCCAAGCATGTGTCCCTTGGACTGCTATATAGTTCATGTACGGAGTCTGGTTGTTGATACATAGACACCGTACAAGAAATATGATCAAGAACACGGCTATGTATCCTCACCCAATAATAAAAAAGAAGACAGAAACCCCATCAGCAGATGACAATGTAAAGCAGGGAAACAAGATAATGAAAAACTTGGTGATGCTAGATAAGAATAAAGGAGAGATAAAAAGATATAGATATATCTCTACATTGGCAGATGTGGAATATATTCTGTTATTTTTATTATTTTCGTAGGTTTATTATTGACATATTTTAAGACATACAAAATAAAATATTTAGCAGTATTTTATCGAGATTTAGTTTCCTAGTGCATTAAGATAATACTACGCTATATATTTCTATCCTTTCATATATTATATCTTATGTTCAGGTTTTCTAATATTAGCTAATCTCTTAATTATATAAACCTCTTTATGTAATTGGAAAAGGGAGATCATGAATGACAATTGATATTAAATTTTGAGTTTCTTTGTGCGATATCCGTGCGAGCCACCCCTTCCCGTAAGAATTGCTCTCGAGTATCCTATATCAAATTGGTATCGAGCCTTTTTATCCTTGATACGGTTACATTTTTTTCACTCTCTTTTGATTTCCAAATTTCCCAAAAGAAAAAAAAATCCCGATCACGAGCTCCTACCCACATTGATTTTCTTGCCCAATTTTCAAAGTCACTTTCACGTCTGTTTTTGCCGGATAGATGCCAACTGTTTGGTAGTTTTTCCATTGCTTAAAGCAACAATGGATTGGTGTGAAAAACATCACCCAAGCTTTATGTGTAATCATTCTTGACAACGAAGTTCCTATCACAAAGAATGTTTTGTACCTCGTTTTCTCTCCTTACAGGGATGTAAAAAACATAGCTACATTTCAAACGATGGGTGATTTTCAAGCTCTAGTGAATTTTTATTCCCATGAAGATGGCATGGGCGTCAAATTTATGAAGGTTGTTCTGAATTGGATCTCTATTTTGCTAGTGAGCTTATATGTGGTCTTAGACCTTACATTCCTAGATATATGTTGGACTATAAACCTCCTAGAGCTCCTTTGATACCTTGGCGAATTCCGACAAATGATTATGTAGATTCCGCTTACAGGTTTCCTAGGGAACCACAAGTTTATTATTTAGAGGAACATCCATTCTATCATGATGCAAACTATAGGCGAGCCTTCATTGAGGATAATAGGGACACCTTTGAGGAGTATTGCAAAGAAGATTTCCAAATGACAAAGAAACAAATTGTAGATAACAATGTCAATGTTTCAAACAGTGATGTTCTTCAAATTGACTCTTAGTATTTTGTGGATGAGGCAATTGAAACGGAAGCAGCCACTCTAGATATTGATGATGAAACTTTTTCAAGTGAAGACATTGAAGAGGATGTGCAACAAGTTGAAAAGGAAGTGCTAATAGAGACTCTTCGGGACGAGTTACCGGAAGACATTAGTTTGACCCAAGGAGTTATTGAACATGTTAACTCCTTCATTCGTAAAGACTTCTTCGAATTGAACTTCATTCAATGTTTACAAGGTTACTAGCATGGGAACATATTTTAAGGATTTAATTTAAGAGAATCTATCATGAAGTTGAATCAATTCTATCTTCTTGTTTCCAATTTTAGTTCATTTCAAAACAAGAGGTCGAGTTTTTTGCAACCAGGGGAGAAAGATGCAAGATAAGAATAAAGGAGAGATAAGAAGATATGGATGTATATCTACATTAGCAGATGTGAAGTATATTTTGTTATTTTTATTATTTTCATAGGTTTATTATTGACATATTTTAAGATAGGTAAAATAAAAATATTTAGTAGTATTTTATCGAGATTTAGTTTTCTAGTCTAGTCCATTACGATAATATTAGGTAATCTCTCAATTATATAAACCTCTTTAAGTAATTGGAGAAGGGAGATCATGAATGAGAATTGATATTAAATTTTGAGTTTCTCTATGTGAGATTGTTTGGTTCTGTGTGAGCCACCCTTTCCCGTAGGAATTAATCTTAGAGCTTCCTACATTTATCCCTCTCGTAGGAATTGCTCTCATAGCATCCTACATCACTTAGTCAATAGTAAATTGTTAAAATAACAAGATGATTGATTGATTCATTTCCAATGGAATTCATATATGCAATACCACCCGAGGCACTAGGAAGAACACAATAGGATGCGATGCAAATGGCTAATTGCAGATTATATGCAAAGCACCTTTGTAAGCACCAAACAACTCTTTCTAAGTTAGTGAACAAGATGTGTAGGGGAACCCATAGAACAACAAGCTGTAGCATTTTATACAGTTGCACTGACATGGTCACACACATCCAACCCCACATTATGATACATGTTATTCTGGGTAGTGTTTGGCCTAGTCAAGAAAGGAAGGCTAGAGGTTGATATATAGGTGGGAGGAAGAAAAGGCCTACAAGAGGGAAGAACTGAAAAATTGAGGAAACATACCTGGAACATCAAAACCTAGGCTTTCATACTATAATTTTTAGCAACCCCAAACACAACAAATAAGAGAGACATCACATTTGTGTGTCTAAGAGTAAAATAGGATAAACAGAGTATCTCAGGAAAAAGGTAAAATAGTTAATTATCTGCAAAACAGAATAGTGTTACATCATCAGGGAACATTTAATAGCAGCAATCTCTCCATGAATCATCCATAGGTTATTGCTGTTGCTTTCGGCACAACCACACACTTCGCTTTGTGGGGGGGTACTAACCTATGAGCAAAACATATTACCAGGGATAATACGGAGTTAGATGCCAGCATGTGCTATTACCTGAGCAGATTCATTAGCAGCATTCTTGGTCCACAAGGCAATCTTTTCTTGCCTAGCCCTCACGTTCACAACTGCCCCACATACTTCATCTCCATGATCAAATTGTTCTCCAATCATTGCCAGCAACTGCAAATGATGCATGTAGGTTAGAGCCAATGTAGCCTTCACACATTAACAATTGCGTTATACTGACAATACCATCAAAGCATACCGTGTAGAGCCAGCAAGTATCAGATTTCCCCCTTGAAAAGGTAACAGTCCATTTGCCCCCATTAGCACAAACTGCATCCTCCCATTTTGGCTCAATTTTAAACTTGAAACAGTGAAAATCTGCTCCCGCACCCAACTTGCTTGGATGATGTATGTTGTTGTACACACTGAAAAGGCAACAGCACGGGAATGTTATGATTAAAACACTAAAGG
The DNA here is from genome assembly GCA_021018815.1 of Talinum fruticosum. Classification (NCBI taxonomy): domain Eukaryota; kingdom Viridiplantae; phylum Streptophyta; class Magnoliopsida; order Caryophyllales; family Talinaceae; genus Talinum; species Talinum fruticosum. The sequence goes on along the minus strand of JAITYX010000025.1, from coordinate 3,733,650 downwards.
GATAGTCAGTTTCAACCCACCTACTGTAAAAATGTCTGGATTCAATCCCCGTCTACAAGCATGGGAGAGCCCCCCGGGATTCTCCTCAAGTGTCTTCACCACTCCAATATCCCAAAGAGATACGGGGGCCCTAATTGCACTACGTAACCCCCCCAAAAAAAAAAAAAAAAGAAGAAAAGAAAAGGATCATATGCAAACGAAGATTGAGAAATTGAACAAATCTAGGACCACAGCTATTGGCGACATTTGGAAAACTAGGCAGAAATCTTCCAACATCCTACGTGAGAATCTCAGGTACACATTTGGATTTGACTACCAGGTCAAATCTTCCCCAATTACCATAAGAAAGACGCAAAATGAGGAATCTTGTGAGCACCTTATTAATGTTCTAAAATTGCAAGGAGCTAATGTTATATGTCACGGGCCGCTCCGGAACATTCCAAAATTTTCTAGATTTCTCTCTACTACTCCACAATGTTCCATAATTTTCCACACTTGTATGGAAGCTTAGATACTTGTATGGAGGATTCTAGAGAATTAATATAGGCCGTAAGATTAAATAAATCTCCACCGTCCATTAAGGAGGTGGACAAGTATAAATACCCCGAGGGGTTCATTTGTGAATCATCCAAGAGAGATCCAACCATCCATTCCAAAAGTTCAATACACAAAGCATTCTCCCAAACTTTCTCTCTCTAAGTGTCTTTGCTTACTTAGCTCTCTCAAGCTTAAGTCAAGCATTGTTAAAGCTTACTAACAAGCTCTAAAAAGGCTTTCGAGTATAGTTTGCTAGTGCCGCACGGGAATCCATTTCGAGTGAATTATCGTCCCGTGATATATAGCTAACCATTTCTCAGAAAATTTTGGGAGGATGGAGCCTTTTTTTGCATTTTCAAATGGTAAGACCTCCATCTCATAGATTATGCGAGAGCACAGATGCATGACAAACTCAAAGCAAGCACATGGATTATTAGTCAGATTCTTGCTCCTAATTGTGCTCCGAGAGCGATAGGAATAGGCTTATGATCCCATTTCCAAAATCGACTTGTTCATCAATTTCATACATTTTCCAAAATAGATTACTAAACACTCAAAAATCCACCAGCCACTTAAAAGAAAAACCAGAATAACCACATCGTATTGAAACAACGGAAAAACAAATTAGATCCGACAACACTAAAAAACCCAATGTCAGATTACTCAACACGATGAGCATTGAATTGAAAAGTATACACACAAACCCAAATCAAGAAAACAATAAAAATTCTCACCTCCAAAACTCTTCGACGGAGGAGAAGGTGTAGATGGGGCGAATGGAGCTACCCCAAGCAGCTTGCTTCGACTTGGCAGAAGGATTGTCGAACCAGAAGGTCCAAGAATGCTCAAGAGGATGAGTTGTGGGTACGACTTTGCTCGGCTTCTCCTTCGCGTCGTCGTCCTCCACGATCTCGCCTTCCTCGAATTCCTCCTCCGCCTTCTTCTGCTCCTGCTCCGCCATGGCTGATTTCTCGATTTCCTCGACTCCCATTTCTCTCTCCTGTTTGAGGATCTTTGCTTCTTGTTGTTACTGAGGAGGGCAATCAACGATCTCTACTGTATTGGTTGAATCGGGGAAGAATTACTCGGCACGATATATATATATATATTATATATATATATATATATATATACACGGGAGGTTCAAGTAAGCACTCTCGTAGGTAGCACCAATAATAGGTAGCAGACTTCTAATCTAAACCGTTCAATTTTTATCTTACGGTTGAAATTAAAACGCATATATTTTGTTTAAAAAAAGGAAAAACAAAAATTTAGAGAGAAGAGGTCTTCCGGAGCACGTTCATTCTCCAGCTCTCGTCATTTTTTTTTTTGCCGGTTCGCTTCTCTCTCTCTCTACCTCTCGCCTTCCCTTCCTCTCTCTCGCCGGCAGAAACCACCTCCCCGCTCTCCGTCTACCTCGCCGGCTGCCTCTCTTTGTCTCATCGGTGGCCACTTTCTCTCTACTTGCGCCGCTTGCCTCATATCTCGTCGCTCTATCTCGTCGCCTCCCCACTTGTCGCCTCCCGCTCCGTCTGCCGTCTTCGTCTCCCCAATTTGTCTCTCCGTCTCTCTCGCCGGTCGCTCTGTCTCTCCGTCTCTCTCACGGGTCACCTCCCACTCGTATCCGCTACTCGGACGCCGAACATACAAAGTAATGTCTATCTCGCCTTGTAAGATTCTCAATTTTCCTCCTCTTCCAATATCGATTTTGCTTACACGAAAATTAGGGTTTGGAAAAATTTTGTTGGCTATGTTGCTTTGGGGATGATTGTTATCAATGTATTGCTTTAGGGAGATGATTGTTGACTCAATTTTGAAGTTTTGTGGATTAATTTGGGAATTTTGTGGATGAAGCAGTGAAATGTTCGTCGAAATTAGTTGGAAGTGAAATTTGGTTCGAATTTTGTGGACAAAATGGTTTTGCTTCTATTATTCTTGTTGCTTGTTGTTTCGAGTGCTTCGTTATTCTCCAAATTTCATAGATCATGCCTGCAATTGTCACTCTAGCAAAAATGCAATCCGTCCGGGTTTCCGAAGGTGCATGAGCCAATACGGAACCTGTCCGTATGTTTGCATTCTTTAGCCGATCCGGAGCCATTCAGTCACATGTTATCTAACCTCACTAGCATAGGCACATTCAAATAGGATGTGCTCTATAGTCTCGAGCTAGCATGAGCGAGATAGGATAGTTTATAACCATCTTGGGTTCATGTTGTTTCAACGAGCGGTGATCACTGCATGTACTTTCTCTGGTTGTTTCAGCGAGCATTTGTATCCCCATTTAGCTTTATATTCTACTCATTGCTTTAAGACTTCTACAATTTTTTAAGTCTTCCACTGAATAATTGTGAACATTAGTTGGGTAGATTGGAAAGCAACTATTAACTCAAACGTCAAGTTTTGATGTCGGACATCACTATTTTGTTTTAGCCTATTAGCTCAAGGTAGAGCAACGTGCAACAATGCATGGAGATATGGGTTCAAATCCCACATAGGCTTGTATAATTTTGCTAATAGCAATTGCAGACTTTAGCGCCGGAGCTTATTGCCAGCCTTGGACACATGCCATCCGATTAGGATACGGTTTCACTCGAAGGCCATATTTTCCTTAGTTTCACTCGGATGGTTTCAAAGGAATATTCATAACTCGCTTGTTATTTTGTTTGACTTGTTTTGCCATGCTATAAAACAACCTCCAATTCTAACCATCACCTCTAACATAACCCCATATAATATTCAGTATCTTTTTACATCTCCTGCAAAGCCTCACATAACTAGCCTCACATAACTATGTGAACTGGACGACATCGTTCCCTTTTACGGATATCGATAGATGAGTCAAAGATCAAAACTTTCTATCGAGTTACTAATGGAGAAATCTTTTGGGTGGGAAGTCAAGTCTAGAACTGGTTTGTTGAATTTGCTAATGGATGCTCGTGTCGGATTAACCACTCACGATGTGCGTAAAAGTTGATGGTAGTGCGGTTTGAGACTGTCGGGGTCTTAGACAAGTCTAATATGCAGCAAAGGATACTAATTAATGAAGAGAATGATTGTCCGGGCTTAAACACCAAATTTAACACATTAAGTTCTTAGTTGCAGCAGAATTTTTTTATTTTTATTAATAATTTTTGCACAAATGCCTTTCGGACATTAAGTGAGTGCGTTAAAAACAGCCTATGTGGGATTTGAACCCACATCGTTTGTGTCATTACACAAATGCTCTCCCGTATTGAGCTAATAGGCTTTTAGGGAACATAAATGGCAGGAGATAGAATATTTTACTTGTTCCCTGTCTAGCATATTGATACTTGAAGCTGCAAAAAAGAGTGAGAGGAAAAAGAGGTATCACATGCCCATTTTTTGATAGACCACTATAACCAATAAACCATAGAACAACATGAAAACATTAGGAAACAAGAAAATAACCTACATTAATGGCTTCATGCATATCATGAACACCCTTGATTATATTATCTCCAACTTCTTGATATCCTCTCGCATTTTAAGAGTTAGTCCTACTTAGCATACCATGCGAGAATTGAGATTGAGATTGCTTGCTGAAATGCTAGAATGAAGCTTGTTAGAGGAAATCACCGGTATCCGAGTAGTCGAGACAGCTTGATATTGAGTTTTTCTTCATAAGGCACGTGAAAGAAATTGCACGTTACGTCTCTAACTTCTTTTAAAAGGGATTCAGGGATTCCATGTCCCTTCTAATCCGCCAAAAACAAATCCGAACTTAAGATTTGCATAAGAGTTATAAGCCAAAGACATTTAACTAGTGGAATAGAATTAGAGGCTTTGATAAGCGGAAATGAAACCTTCTTTTGTTGTACAGGAAGTGCAAAGGATAGTAGTGCAATAGAACATGTACGATGCGTGATGACAAAGGAGAAATACAGGTTGGAAAGCTATGTACCCAACCCAAATCCAACTCCTCGGTGTTTGTTAATAAAGAAACCAGCAACTCATTTTATTCTCCGTAAGGGCGAGAAAATTAGAAATATTATTATGGTTGGTGAACAAAAACAAGTGTAATTAATTGCAAATACCACATAGAAAAATCCAGCCTCTGTACAAGCTTTATCCAATTGTCTAACAACTTCAAGCACATCAACATCCTCACCCATCTTCGGATCATCTAATTTTGCCACCGGAGCACGTATATTTGCATCAAATGGTACAATAATTAAACCTAAATTACCCGGCCACCATCACTGCCAGCTCTTTTCTCTCTCTCGAACACAACTTCGAGCTTTGTCTATAACATGATTTTAGTACAACGAGTGTATCTTAACCGTTGCAATTTCTCTACAGTTTAATAATGTATCTTAACGGTTTGAAGCTATCATTTCAAACCCAATGGAGCAAAGCATAATTCATGAGAGCCCGGATCACTTACAAACACCATTATATCCTCTAAGGTCACTTACAATCTCTCTACACCAAATCCAAAGCAACAATATTTTCTTCTTGACATTTGACAACACAATAACAAAACCTAGCAAATACCATTATATCATCCCTTACAAACATAACAAGAAGATGGGTTGGCAAAACTAGGACAGACTTTTGTCTCTTCTTACCATTAGGTAAAAAAATTTCAAGTATCATACTCGGAATAAATGAATTGTACAATTTCTAAGGCAACGAATCTCCGAACAACGGATCAATTTTAAGATGACAAGAAAGAAATTACCTCAAGCAAAATTGTGCAATTAGGCAAAAACCCTAATCTCGGCTTCAGTGGATATAGAATCGCCGGAAGATAGCAAAAGTGGTGGCCGAGATAGCGAGTGGTAGCCGGCGAGATAGGGAATGAGAGAGAACGGAGGAGACCGAGAAGAGAGCAAGATGCCGGCGATAGGGAGTGAGAGGGGGCGGCCGGACGATGATGGATGAGCGATAGAGGTGCCGGTGTCGACGATGGCGAGCGAGAAAGAGAGGAGGCGACGAGAAAGGTCTGGAGAGAGAAGATGGATTGTTCGGGTTTGTTAAGTTGAGAGAGAGAGAAGACGGAAGCGAGGTGGGCGATTGTCGGACAAGCGGCCGCTGGGCCGCTCGGGCGGCTGTCGGCGACGAGGCGGGCGGTAGGCAACTCGCCAATGTACGAGGAGAGAGAGAAAGAGGGGGAAGCCATTGAGGGAATTTGGGTTTGGAAATGTTGAGGCATTCAAACCGACCCCTCCAAACTTTGTTTTTTTATTTTTCTTTTTTTTAAATTATAAAAACGTCTTTTAATTGAAGCCGTTAGATCAAGATTAAACGGTTCAGATTTAAAGTGCTTACCTAATGAATGGTGCTTACCTATAGAGGGGTGCTTACTTGAACCCTTCCCTCTATATATATATATATAGGGTTCAAGTATATATAGGGTTCAAGTAAGCACCCCTTTATAGGTAAGCACTTTTAATCTGGACCGTCTAATTTTCATCTTAACGGCTGAAATTAAAACGTATATATTTCATTTAAAAAAGAAAAAACAAAAATTCGAGAGAGGAGGGGGTCTTCCGGACCACGTTCATTCTCCAACCCTCGTCATTTTTTTTGCCAGTATGCTTCCTCTCTCTCTCTCTCTCTCTCGATCTCTCGCCTCCCCTTCCGATCTCTCGCCGGCAGAAACCACCTCCCCCTCTCTCCGTCCTCCTTGCCGGCTGCCTCTCTCTGTCTCGCCGGTCGCCACTTTCTCTCTACTGCGTCGCTTGCCACATATCTCGCCGCTCAATCTCGTCGCCTCCCCCTACTTGTCGCCTCCCGCTCCGTTTGCCATCGTCGCCTCCCCAATCTGTCTCTCTGTCTCTCTCGCTGGTCGCGCTGTCTCTCTGTCTCTCTCGCCGGTCGCCTCCCACTCGTATCCGCTACTCGGACGCTGAACAGGACAAAGTAATGTCCATCTCGCCTTGTAAGATTCTCAATTTTCCTCCTCTTAGGGTTTGGGAAAATTTTGTTGGCTATGTTGCTTTAGGGATGATTGTTATCAATATATTGCTTTAGGGAGATGATTGTTGACTCAATTTTGAGGTTTTGTGGATGAATTTGGGAATTTTGTGGATAAAGCGGTGAAATATTGCTGAAATTAGTTGAAAGTGAAATTGAGTTCAAATTTTGTGGAGAAAATGGTTATGCTTATGTTATTCTTGGTTATTGCTTCGCTGTTTTAATGCTTCGTTATTCTTGTTGCTTGTCTCACCTTGCCCTGCTCCTGCCCTTGTGTGGATTATACATTTGTTTTACACTTCTAGTCATTTCCTTTGAGTAAAATGCAGCTTATAGGATTATGAGTTCTTGAGTAAGATGCAGCTTCCTTTATGTGGATTTGTGTCTTGCATTGGATTGCCATTACTCTAGATTTTTTGAATAATTTTTCCTTGCGGATGCTTGTTTGTAGTGGAATCTGCATCTTACGTGCAATTGTAGTAGAATCTGCATCTTCGGCGAACTTTTAGTGCACTTGAAGTTATGGGCAATTTGTTTGATGGCTTTACCTATAATGGTGTTTGGGTGGCTGATTAGTGTCCTTTGGTCATATGAACTTGGTTATCGGTTACCATTTATCTCGCACACACATAGGACATTGGATATGAGAGATCTCTTTTCTTGATTGCATTTTCTTACAAACATATAAGCAAATGAATTATGGTGGTTAATAAGAAGAATTTAGCTTAGATATGTTTTAGTGTGCTGAATATTTATTTGAATGCTTGAATTTGTATGAGAAATATGGAAGAGTTGAGGTTGTAAGAGACTTTGTTTAAAATTGTTGTACATAGGGAATTTAGGGTTCCTAAAATTCATATGGTTGCACATTATGCACAGTGTCACCAATTAGTTATTATTTTTTGAAAGCCCATTAGCTCAATGGTAGAGCATTGTGCATCAGCACAAAGATGTCGGTTCAAATCCTATATGGGCTTCTTGATTTTAAAATATAGTAAAGCAAAATCTCCATCTACACAAAAATATGGCCTGAAATAAAATACATTTAGCATCCCACTGACCACAACATCCCTAATTCCCTGGAAATGGAAATAGAACATAAAATACATTCTTCCATCAAATGTAAAACTTCCAACAAGAGCTTCGAGTAAAGTAATTTTATGGCATCCTGGTACTGTTAAGGATAAAGAATATAAGTTAGCTCGCCTACGGATGTATATTCCTAGCTCTTGCAATATCTCGCTCTGAGTAGTATGGTGGTGGCAGTGTAGTATGTCCTTGTTACTAAGGATAGTTAAACAACATTATCTCCATGCAAAGATCACTTAAGTACACACGAAGGGCCTAAAATGGCATTTGATTTAGAAAAATGTTACTGCCGCATAGAAATAAAGAAACAAACAATTTTTGCATTTTTATTCGACGTCTAAAGCGAATTCTTAGTTGCAAACGGCCTATGTGGGATTCGAACCCACATCTTTGTGTTATTACACATTGCTCTACCTTTGAGCTAATAGGCTTGCACATCTATGCGGTGCGATTATCAAAGGGCTATAGGGACTAACTAGTACATTCTTGGTCTTATTTGTGGAAATTGGGCTATATCTTTGCACTTCGCCACAACGATGCCAAAAGATAACTGCACTATTCTTTGTGTTAAGTAGACTACAAAAACTGAAATAAAGAATGAAAGAGGTATGCCTCTTATAGTGGAGTTGATTACACAAATGGTCAAGCTTTCCACAATTGCACCGAGCTTGTACTAAAGGGTGAAGCTTGTACGTACATCAAGAATACCCTCATGGTTGACATGCCTCAATATATATGCAGTTTCATTTGGGAAAGTGAGTCCAAAGTACTTGGGCTTCAATTGAGCATGAAATCATCCAGGGTAAACAGTGTCAAACCAAGTGTATTAACTGCCAAATGCAGAGCTAAAGCAAACTTAGCTCCCTTCGGAGGTCACCACGTTCAAAACCGGAAGGCACAACGACAACATACTTCTCAATTTGAACATCTCCAATACAACTTTAATTAATAAGCAAGCAACAAGATCATTTCTCTACCATTTAAACTTCCGGGAACTTCCACAAGTCAATTTGAACATTTCCAATACAACTCAATTTGAACATCCCCAATACAACTCAATTCAATTTGCCAATATAGTTAAACTATCCAAAATTTAAACTTCCAGGAACTTCCAAAGCTCAAAAAAATAAACGCTTAAAAACTTTCTAATCAAGATCTCAAATATCCAACCAAATCACCCGAATTAAAAAAATCAAACCAAAGAATGTCAAATATGAGAAATAACTACCATTCAACTAAAAAAGAAATTAAAATCCCAGATTTGATTTGGAAAGCGAGAAAGTTTGAATCCGATTCAAACCCTAGATGTGTTTTAGTGGGTGGAGGGCGACAGAGAACCCGACTTCTCGACGTGGTGGTGTTTGGGCATGGGAGGCCGACTGCTCGAAAATCCAACGAGTGCTTTCTAGCGAGGGAAGCGGAGTAGCTGGTGGTAGAGATGACGAGTGGTCGGTTGGTCGGTGGGTCGTGTTCTCAACAAAGTTGAGTTGGGGCTAGATAGAGAGGGGTTCGGCATTAGAGAGAGGGGTTGGTCATAGAGATAGAAAGGGGACCGGTGCGAGAGAGAGAGAGAGAAAGAAAGAGAGAGAGAGAGAGAGAGAGATAACGCAAGCTAGGAGGTAGAGGAAGAGAGAGAGAAGGAAGAGAAGGGTTGGATGGAAGTCTGGAGAATGAACGTGGTCCGGAAGACCCCCTCCTCTCTGAATTTTTATTTTTTTAAACGAAATATATGCGTATTAATTTCAACCGTTTGATGAAAATTGGACAGTTCGAGATCTGTGGTGCTTACCTAATGAATGGTGCTTACCTATAGAGGGGTGCTTACTTGAACCCTTACCTATATATATATATAATTTGCCAGGAGAATTAAATATGGAATAAAAACTAGATTTTACAACCAACTATAAATGTACACCATTAAAATTTAATTTTAAAATTTAAAATTTGTCACATCATTATCTTTCCTAACCATCCACCCAAAGCACACATCTCCCAAATGCCACCACCAACACAACTAACAACCGTCGGGGCTAATGGTCGGAACCACCGGCCACGACTCACTGGCGGACACCAAGCCCAAATAGAGGGTCGTCGTCTGCTGGCAAAGCCCGTGGTGGCTGTCGTCGGCCGGTTCATGAACATATGGCCTCAATTGTGCGATTTTTACTGCCAAAAGTTTCAAATTACCTAGAAATTTCATTCTTTCTAACTAGATGGGTTGATGTTGCCTAATTTTACTTGTTTTTTCATAGGGTTTTCTAAATTTCCGATAGCTTAGCCGCCGAAAAATCATAAATTAGTGAAATTTCACTGGCAATCCGTTGTCCGGGAAATGGAGGAGGTTTCGTGACCGTGGCTTAGCCACCGGAACACCATCCATGACCGTAGTCGACGGCATCGAAAGCTTCAACTAAGGTTCGCCGGTTTTTGGGAAACGAGAGGAGGTCGTGGCACCATCGGCGGTGGTGGTTCGTGGTTGTGGGGAAGTGGAGGAGAAAGAGGGAGGTTGAATGGGTAGATTTGATAATTAATACTTAGCTGATGTGGCACAATTTTGTGCCTTGAAAGAAAAATTATTGGCTCAGGTTCAAAGTTCTTAATTCTTAACTTAGAAACTAGTAGACATTTAAGTATTACAATTTTATATGTGATTTAATTGTAGATCTTGTGGATACTTAAATATTACGATTTAAGACGTTGGATATCTAGTCCCTTTTCAATTTGATTTATCATTACACTAATAACAGTTGCAAAACATTTAAAAGGATATAATATATATATGATATTAGAATATGTAGGATATTAGACAATTATGTATTGAATGTAAGTCAATGAGCAATTAATGGAAATTAATATTGATATTTGACAGTTACAAATTTCTTTTTTAAAAATGCTGACCACTTACGTTAATTAAGGAAATATAAAATTCAGCATAAACTGAAATTATTAAAAACTAAAATTATTTAAAAGGAGATAAAATATAGATATGATATTAGAATACATATGATATTAGACAATTGTGAATTGAATATAAATCAATGCGAAATTAATTGGGATTAATATTGAAATTTAACCGTTACAAGTTTTTTTAACATTTTATGGAATAATAATTAATTTATTTATATTCAATCAAATAACTTTTAGCACATTTTAATTTTTTTTGCCACATATTACTAAAATTTTACTCATTTAATGGGATATTAATTAGTTTGACTTTTTGCACATTGACAATTTAAAATTTAATAGATTTTAGTTTCATTGCACACTTTCCAATTCGCTGCACACGTTTCACTTCACATTTTCATTTTATTGCCTGAGGTCTTGATTATATAATAATTAATTATAGTTTGATGGATTATAGTTTTGTTGGTTGATATTGTCTTTGACAAATAATAATTTATAATAGAATATCACATCATGAATAGATATATTGAATCTTTGGTTTTAAAATTTTAAATGCTACCTATTGAGGGTATGAACAGATGATACGAACAATTTCAATAACGCTACCTATTAATTATAATAATTGAAGACTAAGGTATAACTCTCTCTCTTTAAGGTTTTGAATTCAAGTCATTCACTCATCTTTAAGTTTTCAATTATGTCCGAACCACTCAAAAACCATTTCTTGAGTGAAATGCTTATCTCTGGGTATGTAACCCACTCGGATATAATTCACACGGTTATTTTACCTAAATAATTTCATATGCTTAATTTATTCTGAACTTTGACTCTTTACAAATGTTAAAATGAAATTACTACGTTAATTCTAATCTTAAGCCAGATTGATTTAACTGAAATTATTTATCTAGCAATTTGATACATTGTGTCTATATATACTTTAACTCTCCATTCTTTTAAAGATAGACACAAAATAGAATTAAAACATATTGAATATTAGACTCACAAAATTTCATTCATTCAAGTAAAGGATTATTAAGGGTGTGTTTGGAACTAGAAAAATAGCTTAGAAAAGAAAAAAAGTTAAAAAATTACTTTTTTTTTCCTTTGTTTGGATTAAAGAAAAAGAGACGAAAAAAACACTTGAAAGGAAAATATGGAAAAAATTTAGGAAAATATTCTCCAAAAAACATAAGGAAAATGGTTGGAAAATAAAACGAGGGCCTCCTCCCGAGCCCTTGCCTCTCACTCTTCGCTCAACTCACCTCCACCAGCGCTCATCCGGGCTTCTCCTCATCTCACTCCACCGGCGTTCTTCTCTGCCAGCGTTCTTCTTTGCCGACGTTAAGGATGGCCTCCCCGAGCCCCTTGCCTCTCTCACTTTTCGCTTTCCTCAAGCTCTCCTCTCCTCGCTCTCCTTGCGCTATTCTCTCGCCAGTGTTCTTCTCTACCATCAAACTCTCTCCTTCAGCAACAATTTCTTTCCTCTCGGTAAATCTATCTATATCTCTCTCTTTCTCCTCCGGTAACCCATCCCCTTTTATATGTCACAAACTAGGGTTTAAGGGTTCAATATGGATTCGAACATTTCTAGGTTCATTTGGACAAATTATGTAAATTTGTGCGCACTTAAGTTGTGTGTTTGTGATTGAGTGGATTTATCCATCTAGATTTGGAACTTTTGGATCAAGTGTTGTTCTTTCTTAATTTGGCTGTTTCATGGTTTGTTGATTTGGCTGTTTTATGATTTAGTTTCTATGGGAGTCAAGATTTACAAACAATTAGTTGAGTACTTGCTGTGAAAAACACATGTTATTGATGTATAAACTAGAAGATGTATATGAGATTGCACATGACGAAAAGGCTTCTTGACCTGGAATATAAATCACTTTCAGTGCTTGACCTCAAATTTGATGTATCACTTTCACTGCTTGATATTTTTGGACTACTTAACATGTCTCCTATATCTGATGATGTTTTGTAATAGAGTTACTTGGTGCTGAGAATCTTGCCTTCTCTAGGCACCAACTTAGATTACAGTTTAGAACACCTTCTTTTTGGGTTTTTTGGGTGTTGGGGGTTCCTGTAACTCATGTATTAGTCTAGGGATTGAGAGCTTGCCCTTACACATTTATGTAAACATTTGTTTCTGGTGGCTCTAATGGAGTTGCAAAGTTGTACTGTGATTTCTAATTTTTTTATCAAGGCTTCACGTGAGTGATAGCTAGTTAGTTGGTAAAGGTGTTACTGCTTGAACTCTAACTAGCAGAAAAGATCATGTAATTCTAGCTCCTAGGAGAGACTACTAAGAAGTTCTCAACCAAATATCAGCAGCAAGTATCAGACTCAAGTGATTATAACTTCTTGTCTTCTCTTCTCTTTTGGGGTAATTAATCCAAATCTATGTGAGATTCTTAGTTTTGCAGCTGTATAAACATATGCGATGAGGGATACCTTGCACATATCGCAATGGGGAAGGGGAGAACTTCTATAAAGATACATATTCTGAATCTAGTTTTTCTAGGACATTTTTCACTGTGGTCTTGTATTTTTTGTATATTGGTTGGCACCAAATTTTTTTGTTTTTGTGAACTTTGATAGGCTTTTGGAGGGTCTTTATTATTAAATTATTTTTGTATTAAGACTTTACTCTCATATATTGAGCAATCAGTTATTGAAGGAAAAAAATAAGTGACTAATTATATATTGGATAGATATATATGAATTGCTAATTGTAATATGAATATGATAGCTGAGCAATCTCTTATACCGAGGGAGCTTCACAGAAAAATGTTGAGCTTCACTGCATCAAATGAAAATAAATTTTTAGAAGGAAAGAGTACCTAATATAGCAAATTATAGATTGCCTTGAAGTACAAAAAAATACATGGACAACTAGACTAGAACTTGCATGACTAGCCCCCCCAAACTCTAATTTTTGATAAATCTTGGTTTACATTACTTTTCTGAAGCCACACTGAAGCCAAATGCTTCTCTTTGTCATTCCCGACCCCAATTCAACGAGGACTACAATTGGACTAGAACTGCATGACTAGTCCCCCTAACTCTAATTTTTGAAATGTATTATCGAAAAATAATAAACTCCTGCTTATATTAGTTTAATGGCTAATAAGCAATGAATAATTTTAAAAAGTGTAAATAGCCTAAGAAAGAATGTGTGATCTTATTTGTTGATTATGAACCTAATAGAAACCCAATTAAATAGAGTTGTTGTTGGGTCGAGAATTGTTGTTTAAAGTTTTTGATGATAATTAAATTCAAAGCATTCAACTTTAGAATTGTCGATAATGTTAAAAACGGTTATGAACTTCTTGTCAAATTTGGTTTTCGATTGACAATATTAAAAACACTTATGAGCTCTTTGTAAAATTTGATTTTTGATTTTTGATTTTTCAATGTGATGGTAATTTCTTATTGATTATTATGCTACAAGTGATTGATTTAGTCATATCTAACTTACATCACCGATATGAGAGCTTGCATACAATAGTTGAATGAAGTTAGAAACTCACTACATTAGTTTTTTTTTTTTAATTTTTCCAATCAATTTTCCTATTTCCAAACAATGGAAAAAATATTAGTTGAAAAATCAATTTTTTCCTTGTGTTCTTTCTCTAATCCAAAGAAGGGGAAAAAAAGTTTCTCTCAACCTTTTTTCTTTCCTCATTTTTTCCTCTAAATTTACTTTCCAAGCTATTTTCCTAGGTCTAAACAGGACCTAAGTGCTTAATTAACTGAATATATTTTTATCATCAACTAATTTTAGATCAAAGTATTTTTATACTTTGAATACCACTTTGATTTGCTTTTGTAGACTTATTAAAGTATTTTAATCTTGTAGACACCTAAAAAGTGGCGTTTCTTATCTCTTTATTTACGTGTTTCGTTTTGTTGGCCCGATGATGATAATCCCGAGTCCTGTTTGTGGATTTGGATCTTGTACTCGTGATCGATTGGTGTAACATAAGTCGAGTAAACCACAAAAACCCCAACACCAAAAATAGCCTTTTGCCTTGGGTCGGTCCACAAATCCTCTTTTCTTTCAAATCGTCCAAGAACCGAGCCGAGCCTTTAGAGATTGTAGAGTCCTATGCGGTGTGCGGGAAATTCCGAGTTTAGAATATCGCATTCTACTTTTGTCCAAATAAGACAAGGAGTCGAAGATATGAAGACGGTGTTAAAGCGTTGCATTTCATGATCGGGAGCATAAAAGTGCTGCGTTTAAGCTTCATAAGACAACTCACACAGCGCTAGAAGCTTCTCCTCTCAAAACGACGTTTGTGGCCGGTGCTCGCCATCTAGAAGCACTAAGTGGAACACCTGCGTTTTGGCTTGGAGAGTCCTTGGAGACACAACTAGGGCATGAAACCCTAGGGCGTCCGGTTGGCCGGCGCGCCGCTGCCTGGTTCTATCCGATTTTATCCCTTTACGATCGAATTATATCTCTTAGGATTTGGCCCGGTTTATTTCCTGCTGCTTGGACAGCTGGATGGAGGCAAACCCTAGGTCATTTGTGACCTAGGTCCTCTCCTATAAATAGAGAGCCTTGGCTCTCATTCTAGAGACGACTTCCTGCCTTAGCATCACACTCGCTGAAAGCTAACCCGAGTACTCTCATCTAAACGTTACTCGGTTGAAATTTCTATAAGACATTCATCTTTTACTAAGTACCGTTGAATCCGTGCAAAGAGATAAAGAACATTAAGTTATTCTGATCTTTGGCCCTCATTCAATTGATCATTACTACATCCTATACACAATTCACAAAATAAGCCCTTTTCTTTGGATTGTCGTCGTTGTATCAAGAGATCCAGTGTGGAGATCTAGATCAACAAGGTGGGACAACTTGAGGGCAATTATTCAGCCTTCAGATGGTTCTATTTATTTATGTTTTTATTGCTTTCCATATTGTGGTTTAAGAGATGTAATCGCCACTTTAAATTCCTCCCGACCGATGTAATTCTTTCATTTCCGTTTTTCTTTTCTTTATCGCTTTTCTTTATTACTTTCTTTATTATGTTTTGGTTGTTTTAATTTTGCTTAGAATGTTGTGTGCTTGTGTTTTCCGCATCATTCTAATACATTACTTGAACTAGTAATGGCCGTCTTCGAGACGGGCGGAACGGAAAGGTTTTCCCTATGTTTCATACCCTTGCCCCGAATTCGATTCTTGGTTCAAAGACCGATGGAGCCATTTTAGAATCTTTTAGTCTTAGTTTTCTCATACTAAGATTGGAAGAGCAAATTTAGTTTTTGTTAGTTTTTCTTTCCTAAAACCGACTGGCGACTCCTTTATTTTATACTTTGTTCTATTCAAATTTGCTTCTCGGTGTTTTTCGATTGCGGGAATGGTAATGTTAGGTTTTGGATCTGGCCACTGGGCGGAGACCGAGGCTGGTTCCACCAACCACGACCTCTGGTCGGCGCCGGCCACTGCCAGGCACCATGGAGTCGGCCAATAAGGCTTCGGTGTTACATCAATATGGCCCTAAAGCTTCACAGCAGAACCAAAGCCCTAATGTTATTTATTCCATAATTAGAAAATAAGATCCCAAAAATTCAGGAAATAGTTTATAAAATAAAATAATTAATAAAACCGCCATTCAAACTTTGATTAAGCGGATTTAATAAAATTCGGAAATTTTAAAAAAGGTTCATCCCCATATTCGAAAATTGACTTTCTAAAACCATCTTAAAAATCAATCTTTAAAAAAGAGAGACTTGACATGCAGGTGGGGAGCTCGGTGGGCCCCGGCCGGTCGCGATTCCTACGAGTGATGACTCTACTGGGGATAATCATTTATTAAGAGGGTGAAACTTGAAAATTTGAGTAGTGTGTTTTTCATGATGTGCTTGCATTAGGCATCCCACATTTAGCAACCTTTGAATTAGTTTAAATACTATTTGGACCCCCGGAAAACTTTATTGTACCTCTTGCTTACCCTTTTGTTAAATCTCGTTTTTATCGATTTTTAAGGCATTATTTAACCCAATTCCGTGATGATTCAATGATGTTTATTTAGTTTTGGGTTAGATTTTGCTCATTTTCTCTTTATCGTCACCTAACTCGTAAATCTCTTTATTACGGGTTTTGGGCTTAAATTTGATAGATTTGAGGTAAATTTGATGAAAAGCGATGAAGAGAAGAGTACGGGCCCAAGAGGAGGCAAGAAAGAAGTCTAAAACACATCAAGAGAAGTTGCACGGCTTACTGTGCGAAGCCGCACGATCGTGCGGATCATCAAGCGAAGGGTTTGAAGTCAAGGAAGGACGCACGGCCCCCGTGCGCATCTTGCACGGCCGTGCGAGAAGTTACGGAAGTTGAAGTCGTGCAAGGTACCCCGTGCCAAAGTTGCACAGCCTGTGCAAAAGAGGCAGAATGTTCGGGCATTTCGCACGGCCTACTGTGCGGTTCGAGAATTTCGCACGGTCTACCGTGCGGAACCCTGCACGGCCGTGCGATAATGTTTCGGCGGCTTTATAAGCGATTTTTGTTTAGTTTTTTTGACAGTTCTTTTCTCCATCAAATTTTAGGGTTTCTAGGCTAGTTTCCAGCTGTCAAATCCCTTTAGATTGAAGTTTAATATTTTCAAGTTTTGAAGATTAATTTGAATTCAAGCATTCGATTTCTATTCGGTAATTCATTAATTCTCTCTCTTTATGTTTGCTCTTTGCAATTTTTCTATAGTTTTCATGTTTATATTCGTTGAATCTTGTCAATTTTTAGTATCATGTTTAGGGGCTAATTTCTCTATTTAGGTTGGGATTGATCCCTATTATGCCTTGATAATCATGGATTGAGTACCAATTGAATTGTTCTATGCTTGTTAGGTTAGAATTCACTTCGTTCATCACTTTTCCATTGATTGCCTCGAGAGAGGACTCTTTTTCTTTTATTAGGGTTTTGTGAACATCGAAAGATGAAAACTTACCTAGACTGACGTTGTGAACAATTAGAACTTTAATATGAAAATAATTAAGGTTTTAATCGGGGTTGTGAGATGCATTCTTTGTGATTTTTGCTCTTTATTAATCCCATGAAAATAGGTGATTAGATTGTGCAAGATTAGTCTTTGACCTTTGAAAGTAGGCGAAGACAGGTTTAATTTGGTGTCTCCCCTTCTAAATTGCTAGCATAGGCAAGCCTCAAGCGGTATTTGATGTTGATTTCAGGCATAGTGGTGTGATTAATCCCACTCTAATGCTTGTTATTCATTGATCTTTCTTAGTTAGTTTATTAGTTGAATCCAAAAACCAAATCATTGTCGAATTGAGTTTTTACCTAGATTAGAGTTTTTAGGTGGATTTAGTATTTGAAAGCGAGTTCCTTGTGGACACGACCCGTACTTGCCGGTTCCTAGCTACAGCTACACCGTGCACTTGCGGTATAATATTTCTCTCAACAAGTTTTTGGCGCCGTTGTCGGGGAACTTTGTTCTTTTGAGTACTAAATTTACTTTTAGACTTGAAACTAGGTCGTGTGTTCTTGTCTCGGATCCTATCTTTTCTTGATTTACGCTTGAACCTATTTATGCTCGGTATAGTTTTTGTTTTTGCATGCATAGGAGGAGTCGAAGAGGGAGAGAAATTGTCCCATTTGACCCCGAAATCGAAACAACGAGCAAGATCAATAAGCGCAGCTGCGAGAAGGCGGAGAAGAGAGGAAAGGATGGCGGAGCAAGGACCACAACCGAGACCGCTAGGGGACTATGCCATCCCTAGTGCGTCCGGGGCAATTTCGGCCATCGTTGGGCCAAATGTCGCCTCGAGAGGACTTTGAGGTGAAGATGTCACTCATTCACTTTGTACGGCGAAGATGCTTTTGGAGGGCTTCCTAGCGAAAATGCCATCCGACACATCAACTCTTTCTTGGAGAAGTGTGGAACTATGAAGATCAACAACTTCACCGATGAAGCCCTCCGCCTTAAGCTCTTTCATTTCTCCTTAAAGGATAGAACCAAGGATTGGTTACTAAATGAGGATCCTAACAAGTATGCTACTTGGGAGGCTTTGTCTAAAGCATTTATGACAAAGTTCTTTCCCCAAGCAAGACAACGAAATTGAGGAATGCTATCTCCACCTTTTGCTTGGAGGATGGAGAGTCACTCTATGAGGCTTGGGAGCGCTACAAGGATCTCCAAAAGAAGTGTCCTCACCACGGCATTCCCGAATGGATGCTCTTGCAGACTTTTTACAATGGTCTACCTCCCAGATTCGGATTTCTATAGATGCAGCTGCAGGAGGTGCTCTAATGGCTAAGGGTGAAGGTGAAGCCAAGGCACTTATTGAGAACATGGCTTCCAACAGCTATCATTAGGGCAGTGAGAAGGCAATTTCAAAGAAAGGAGGGATGCATGAGATTGATTCTATAGCCCTCCTAGCTAGCAAAGTGGAGGCCCTCGGTCGGAAGTTAGAGCGAGTGAGTGCGGTGTCTACTTCCAGTGGTTCCTCAAGTGCTGCAAATGAGGGATATGTATTGTGTGAGATATGTGGAGGACCATGGCATGTGGCCGCTGAGTGCCAAGTTGACTTCCAAACTGTTGAACAAGTCAATGCTCTACGGAACTTCAATTCTAGACCACAAAATGACCCATACTCTCAAACATACAACCCTGGATTGAAGAATCACCCCAATTTTTCCTACAGGAATAACAATCCTTTGCCACCTGGTTTTCAGCCTAGAGCATCCTTCAATCCGAGCACCTCAACCCCCACCTCGAAGTCACATCTAGAGAGCCTCATGGAAAGCTTCATTCAAACACGAGTCTAGAACAAATGAGGCCTTGGGTGAATCTATCAAGCAATTGACTTCTAAGTTTGAGGGCATGTCTACCCACCATAAGATCATGGAGACCCAAATGTCCCAAATAGCCCAACAAGTGAGCCATCTTTCTAGACCACAAGGGCATTTGCCGGGCCAGCCGAGAGATTAATCCTAGGGCCCATGTCAATCGTTGTTCAAACCTATAGCGCAGAGTTAGTAGAGAGCCCTGTTATGATTTTGCGGGAAGACAAGCACAATACTACTAAGGTTGATCAGCATAGCCCAATTCGGAGTTCGAGATGAGCATGCGCCCAAAACACCTCCTATACGCCCATACCAGCCATCCGTACCATATCCTCGGAGATTATTAGAGCTTCGGTTTTTGAAATTTGTTGATATGTTGAAGAAGGTCTACATCAACATGCCATTCTTGGAGGCTATCAAGGAGACACCTTTCTATCTTAAGTTTTTAAGGGAGATTCTCTCCAAGAAGACTAGGTTGGAGGATGTTTACGTAGTAAGTATGGAGGAGGTGTGCGGTGCGGTTCGCAGAACAAGTCACCTTCTAAGCTACAGGATCCGGGAAGTTTCTCTATTACTTGCTAAATCAAGGGAGTGCAGATTGATAGAGCCCTTTGTGATCTCGGAGCAAGTGTGAGCATAATGCCACTTCCACTCTATAGGAAGCTTCGACTAGGTGACCTACAACCTAAAAATATCTCAATTCAGCTTGCGAGACCGATCCGTTTAATGCCCAGTGGGTATTTTGGAGGATGTACCTATTCAAGTAGGGAAGTTTGTTGTTCCCTGCGATTTTGTGGTGATGGATATGGATGAGAGCATCCGAGTCCCTATTATCTTAGGGAGACCATTTCTGCAACTGCAAGAGCTGTGATTGATGTACTGCAGGGAAGATCTCCTTTCACATACTGTGGTGAAAGTGTTGATTTCTTCCTCCCACCACCACCTGTACCCTTGGCTCCTATTCCCAACCCTGCAGTTGATTTGATATCCACACATGGGATGAGCCACCCACGCCGACCTGCTCCACCGGACTTGCCCATCGAAGCGGATATTCGGTTTGCTCGAGTGTTGATCATGATGAGGAGGTAATGAATTTCATGTCACAAGACCATTTTTCACTTTATCCTCATCCTCGGTCCTCCCTATCTACTGTTTGAGGTAAGGGTCAAGCTTAAGGACCTTAAACAAGCGCTTCTTGGGAGGCAACCCAAGCATTTTTATTGCTTTCTAAAAAAATAAAAATAAAAAACAAAAAAAATAAAAAATATATCCCTCCTTCCCACCCTTATTACAATTTCCCGTTGTTTGTAGGTTTTCTTCTATTTCCTTTCTTTTCTTGCCCTTTTTCATTGAGGACAATGCAAGAGTTAAGCATGGGGAGTAGCTTGCAGCTTTTTGATGATTTTTAAGGATGGTAGGGATGGATTTGCATTCACTTAGGTTGCATTCATGTAGTTTCTTAGGATTACTTTTCATTTTTTTTCCATCTTTTCGTTTATCATATTGTCCTAAGCATATAGGTGAGAATCTTTGCATTACTTACATTTTTGTTCTTCCTTTTTATCTTGGCTCATTTGAGGAATTATGGAGGAGAGAAATTCATAAACTTTTGAGGTAAACACGCTCCATCCCTTCTTTCATTCTCTTCTATGTGAGGCATCTTTGTTAGTTAGCTTTTATTCCTTTAAAAAAATCCCAAAAACAGTTTTGAAAACCCCTCTCGTGATGATGATGTGAATTGTGATAGTTGATCTTTGGGCATGATTATGCATGATTTGATTGCCCATTCTTGGTAGAAACTTTGTATGGAAATGAACTTGCGAATGATTTGATTATGATGTCTTGAGTTACTTGCTGGTATCTTTGAGAATTACTTTACATGATTGGTCAAACTTGAGCATGTGGTAAATCTTTGAGCTAGTTGTTGACTTGTGGTGGATAAGCCCGTGAGACTTTGAGCCTTATAGACTAATTCATCGGTTTTAGTCTCATGTTTTGTTCTTTGTGTGACTCTTCCTTGATGCATACCTTTAGAACTTGCTTTGTTTCTCTTTAAGACTACACTTGGCATATGCATTGTGTAATATGATAGAGGCATTCGTTTGTTTTCAAGCTACATGAGCCAACAAGCCATCCCATTTATTTATACCATTTTGCTACCCCTTTGAGCTTTAACCTGTTTCTTGATACACCTACACCCACTTTACCTTTGGCCTTTATACATTTCCTACACCAAAGCCGGGTCTAGTGGAGCAATACTTATTGGGTAGTTTTGGTTTGAATGATGGAGTGTCTCATTTAGTTTGTAGTTTGATTTGGGGATCCATGTTGAAAAAAATAAAATAATAAGTTCCCCTTTTTGACTCTTTTGGAATTGAGTAGTGTTTATGATTCCCATGACAATTATATCTATTCCTGAAAATTTTAAATATTTGAAAAAGAATGAAAAAAAAAGAAGAAAAATTGAAGAAAAAAAAAGAAAAAAAGGGAAAAGAAGTGAAGAAATAAGTGGTTGGCATGTGGAAAGTTCAAAAAGTTATATGCTCATTCCAAAAGTTGTCTTAAAGCATGTTGTGCTTAAAGAAGTGAATTGGGAGAAAGGTTTTAGTCATGTTTGGAAGTGTTTTTGCTCCTTAGCTATTAGGCCTCGGCTATTTAGCTCCACATATCCCAAATTGGTTCCCCTTTCTACCAATGAACCTTGGCCACGTTACAAGCTTTGAAAAACCTCTTGATTGCACTTGCATTTTTGCTGTATAGTGGTGGAGAATGAGAATATGACCAAGCCTATGGTAGGTTGTGTTTTGGAAAGAGATGTTGAGAGAAACCTCAAAAGAAATTTCAAAAGAGATGGAGTGATCCACATTTCCTAAAGTGAGGTTTCACCCGGTCAAGCTAATTCGCCATTTGTTTGAGGGCGTCATGAATGTTATTGTAGTTCAATATGAGACAATTGTGTATTGTAACCAAGCATTGTAGTCATTGAAGTTTTCAGGCAAGTTTTCATGGAAGTATGACACTTTGAAAAGGTTGTCTTTGTGCACGGTCATCCCCATTGATTGAACTGTTAACTCGTCACCGAAGAGGGTGAATGCGAAGTTTTAACCCTAGGATTGTTCATTGATAGTCTTGCTTGGGGACAAGCAAGAGCTAAGAATGGGGAGTTGTTAAACCTCGTTTTTATCGGTTTTTAAGGCATTATTTAACCCAATTCCGTGATGATTTCAATGATATTTATTTAGTTTTGGGTTAGATTTTGCTCATTTTCTCTTTATCGTCACCTAAACTCGTAAATCTCTTTATTACAGGTTTTGGGCTTAAATTTGATAGATTCGAGGTAAATTTGATGAAAAACGATGAAGAGAAGAGTCCGAGCCCAAGAGGAGGCAAGAAAGAAGCCTAAAACACATTAAGAGAAGTTGCACGACCTATCGTGCGAAACCGCACATACTGTGCGGATCATCGAGCGAAGGGTTCGAAGTTAAGGAAGGACGCACGGCCCCCGTGCGCATCTTGCACGGCCGTGCGAGAAGTTACGGAAGTTGAAGTCGTGCACGGTACCCGGTGCTAACGTTGCACGGCCCGTGCAAAAGAGGCGAAAGTTCAGGCATTTCGCACGGCCTACCGTGCGGTTTAGGAATTTCGCACGGCCTACCGTGCGGAACCCGCACGGACGTGCGACAATTCCGCACGGCCGTGCGACAATGTTTCGGCGGCTTTATAAGCGATTTTTATTTAGTTTTTTTGACAGTTCTTTTCTCCATCAAATTTTAGGGTTTCTAGGCTAGTTTCCAGCAGTCAAATCCCTTTAGATTGAAGTTTACTATTTTTAAGTTTTGAAGATTAATTTGAATTCAAGCATTCGGAGTTCTGTTCGGTAATTCATTAATTCTCTCTCTTTATGTTTGCTCTTTGCAATTTCTCTATAGTTTTCATGTTTATACTCGTTGAATCTTGTCAATTTTTTAGTATCATGTTTAGGGGCTAATTTCTCTACTTAGGTTGGGATTGATCCCTATTATGCCTTGATAATCATGGATTGAGTACCAATTGAATTGTTCTATGCTTGTTAGGTTAGAATTCACTTCGTTCATCACTTTTCCATTGATTGCCTCGAGAGAGGACTCTTTTTCTTTTATTAGGGTTTTGTGAACATCGAAAGATGAAAATTTACATAGAATGACGTTGTGAACGATTAGAACTTTAATATGAAAATAATTAAGGTTTTAATCGGGGTTGTGAGATGCATTCTTTGTGATTTTTGCTCTTTATTAGTCCCATGAAAATAGGTGATTAGATTGTGCAAGATTAGTCTTTGACCTTCGAAAGTAGGCGAAGACAGGTTTAATTTGGTGTCTCCCCTTCCAAATTGCTAGCATAGGCAAGCCTCAAGCGGTATTTGATGTTGATTTCAGGCATAGTAGTGTGATTAATCCCAATCTAAGGCTTGTTATTCATTGATCTTTCTTAGTTATTTTAGTAGTTGAATCCAATAACCAAATCATTGTCGAATTGAGTTTTTACCTAGATTAGAGTTTTTAGGTGGATTTAGTATTTGAAAGCGAGTTCCTTGTGGACACGACTCGTACTTGCCGGTTCCTAACTACAGCTACACCGTGCACTTGTGGTATAATATTTCTCTTAACACATTTCTAGAGAGAGGCTCCCACTTGGTTCCTTTAGGTGGGCCCAACTAGGCTTGATTGCCCGAGGAAACAAGTACATCCTCCCTCGTAGCACGTCATTTTGGGCTAAACCTTTTGGTTCACCGAGAGTCACCGAGAATTCTGGTTAGTATCCTTATCCGTGCAACCCATAGGGGACCAAATTCTTGGACTACGTGTCACCATATATCCGAGACTCTTAAAACTCTCGGGCCATATAACTTTTGGACTTTTAGGTGTCACCCGGACTTCATGTGTGTGCTTGAATGAATGTGTGTGTTTTAGATTTAATCTTATGTTTGTGAGCCTTTAGGAATAGGTGAGGAGAACTAATTAGACCCTTGCATGGGTGAAAATAAAACACTTTAAAGAATTTCCTAGAGTCGGTCCGTTATGTGCATTTAAGCAAAAGTCAAAATACTTTTTTCCTATTAGAGTTGGTCCATTGTCCGCACTTTCTGTGTCATCCTAAAATTATCCTCCTAATAGCCTAAGTAGTTGCTATTTAATCTTTTGTTTTTACACCAATCTGACCATAAAGCCTCGCGACGTAACCAAAACTTAATGTTATTTATTCCTTAATTAGAAAATAAGATCCCGGAAATTCTAAAAATAATTTCTAAACTAAAATAATTAATAAACCCTCCATTCAAACTTTGACTAAGTAGATTTAATAAAATTCAGAAATTTTAATAAAAGGTTCATCCCCACATTTAAAAATTGACTTTCTAAAACCATCTTCAAAATCAATCCTTAAAAAAGAGAGACCCGACATGTAGGTGGGGAAGCTCGGCGGGCCCGGCTCGGCCGCTGTTCCTACAAATCTCAATTTGAAAAGCAAAAGCTACCGGCTTCTAACCGTTAAACACCAGCAGACAGAAAAGTCAACTGTTTCGAGACAGAGCTTAGACACCGTGTTAGGGTTATTTATTTCCATTTCCGATAAAATTTAACTTTAAGTCTAATGGTTGTTTCCACCCTAGATTTGAGTCACAAAAGGTGGGATAGACCACCTTTTGAGCCAAGGATCCATGCACAACATTCATCTTTACAATGGTTCTCTTTCGAGGAATTCGGACTATTCGTTACAACGGCTAGCGAAGCTTCTTAGTCTAGAATCGATCACAAGGGCTATCTCGCTCTACCGATTATAAATAGAAGTGATTCTACAAGACTTAAAGGATTGATGAGATTGTTGAAACTAAACTCTAAACTTATTCTCTCAATCTTTTCCAGCTTTTAACTATGTACTTAGTTTTCTCAACTTCTAAGTTGAAAACAAAAGAAGTCTTGTAATCGGCCTTACTATTACTTTCTTCATTTCTCTGTAATATCCCTTGACCGAGTTATAAGGGGTAACTCAGCTCAATTGTATCTAACTCGTAAGGGTTAACTTAGTTAGGAAGTACTAGGGCGGATAAGGGAACTTCGTGTCTAGAAAACTTGTATTGAATTGTCTAAGGGGCAATTCTGTAAGAGTCACTCCTTGTTCTTTATGGATTCAAAATAGTGGATTTGACTTGGTGTCCGAATTGACACTGTTCGTGTTTTTATGCCCCAGGAGGGTTTCCACGTATATTTTTGTGTCTACACTTTTCCGAGTTCATTCTAGACTCAAAATCTCTTTTATGAGTTATGCCTTGCATTGAAAATTTAAATTCCGCAAAATTTCCTTCTCATCCTATTCACTCCTCTCTAGGGTGATTTAGACTCTCAAGAGCAAACCTTCAATTGGTATAAGAGCCTAGCCTTCTCAAAGGATCTAACAATCCAAGGTTTAAAGATTAAATGACTCTTAACTATGGAGAGTTCGATGAAGGAAGATCATTCACCGCACCACCCAAGTTCAAAGGATCAAACTTTTCTCATTGGAAGAAGATCACGGATTGTTTCATCCAAGACTATGATGAAGAAGTCTGAAATATAATTTGTAATGGCAACTATATTCCTACCAAGATGGATGACACTCGTATAGTAGCCAAGGTGAAATCAGGATTCACTACCGAAGAGAACGAGAGGTATAGAATGAACTTAAAGGTAATGAACACTTTGATGTGTGCCATTGATTCAACCGAATACAACGAGTATCTCGCTCGTGATACTGCCAAGGAATTTTGGGACACATTGGTCACTACTTATAAAGGTACTAGTCAAGTAAAGCAAGCAAAGATAAGTCGGTATCTCCACAAGTACGAGATGTTCAAGATGGAGGTTGATGAGAACATAACTCATATGTACATCCGCTTCACTAAGATTGTCAACAATCTCAAGTCCCTTGGAAGGAAGATATCCCATGAAGAGATGTCATAAAAATTCCGAGGATTCTATCGAAGAGAAGATGGGATCCCAAGGTTACCGCAATTGAAGAAGCTTAGGACCTTACTCAATTGAAGCCGGACATCGCTACAAGAGTCACTTTTAAGTACGGTTCGAAAGACCTTTAATTACGATTATTCGGCATCGTGTATGCAACCGTAATTGTAAAAGACAACCTATTACTACGGTTGTTCAAAACAAATGTAGTAATAGAGTACCTATTACCATGGTTATAAATCGACAACCGTAGTAATAGGATAACATATCACTATGGTTCTTCATTAAGAACCGTAGTAATAGGTTTGGCCCCAAAACCCCTATTCTAGCTTAGAAGAACCTGGTCCTAGTATGAGCTCCTCATATTCGAAGAAGACCGCATGGCACCTTTGGCTTGAGGATTCAAGAAAATGATGAAACACAAAAATAGGTAGAAGAAGCCTAAGCAAGAGTTCTTCAAAAGGTAATTCTTATCTCCTTCAAATTTAACTTTAACTAAGAACTCGGCTGTTTTGAGCGTGGCAAGAAAGAGCACATAGTTAAAGCCTGTCCAAAGAGGAGAAAGGAAAGAAAGAAGAAAACGACTATGGTAACCTCCTGGAGCGATGATGAATCGAAGAAAATGATGACACCGATAACGAGTCAAAGTGCCTCATGGCTCGACGGACTCATAGGTCGGATCCGAGTAAGAAAATAAAGTATAAGATACCGAGGAAACAAATCCTCGGGAGGTAATAAATTACTTTCTCGAATTTTCCAAGTATGATCTAGCTAGATATATTTTTACTTTGGAGGAAAAGTCGAATTCTGGTTCTTCTCAATTTAAAGAAAAATTAAAGTCTCTCGGTGTTGAGAACAAATCTTTAGAAAATGATTTAGAAAAACCGAGACAAAACCTAAAGAGTACTTAAGACTAGTACTCAAAGACAATGAGACCGAGTCTAAGTGACTTAGAACAGAGAATGAGCAATTGAAAGAAAAGCTCACCGAATATCAAGAGTTGGTCTTGAAACTTACTCAAGGTTAGAAAAACCTTGACTTATTACTTGGTTCTTAGTGTGTCTCTTTTCGAAAAGAAAGACTTGGTTACAATGCTGAACAGAACATATTTCCTACAAAAATCTTTTCAAAACCGATTCCGAACAATTAAGTTTAGAAAGGCTGAGCATGATCCTATTCATCCAAAGAAGAAAGGGACTAAGCTCTGGACCAGCTTTTGAGCACAAGTCTTCTCAACTAGTTTACAAAAAGAGAGCTTTCCAAAAGAAAGAGACACAAACTCGGTTTTCAAAGAAGAAGACTCGAGAATCGGACAAAACCCAAAATCATTTAAATCCGGGTTCCCAAAAGTGCTCTTCCTCAGAAAATGACCACAGTAAAAACAGTTACTAGGTTTGTAAGAAGAAGTGAGAAGGGTTAGTTTGTTTCTGTTTTGCAAGTGACTCATAAACAAAAAGGTCACTGGTATTTAGAAAGTGGATGTTCTTGGCACATGTTTGGCGATTCAAGACTCTTTTTAGAACTTGAAGATATGAAAGGAGGAAAGGTCACATTTGGAGATAACAACAAAGGAAAGATTGTTTGCATTGGTAGAATTGGACAAGGAGACAACTCAGTTAGTCCGGTTTATCTTATCAAGGGACTTATGTACAATCTACTAAGTATCTCTCAACTATTTGACAAAGGTTAAGCAAGAGGTAAGATTCACTCGACCAACTCGCTTCATTTTTTATGCATCTACTAAAGAAGTAAAGCTCTCTAGTCTCGAGGTTAGGTAACACTTACACTGTTCCTTTTCTCGATTCTAATCAAGATCTATCATGCTTAAAAGCTTTGTATGGATTGAAACAAGCTTTAAGAGCTTGGCGTATGAAAGGTTAGGTAGCTTTTTATGGAAAATGGTTTCAAAAAAGGTTTTATTGACAAAACTCTTTTCAAAAAAACTAAGGGGAATGATTTTCTCATTATCTAATTTTATGTTAATGACATTATTTTTGGAGCTACTGAATGTTTGCTCTTGGAGAGACTAAGTCACCCTAGAGGGGGTGAATAGGGTGATGAAAGATTTTAAATAAAATCAAACTCTTTTTGCACATAATTGAGCAGAAATAGATTTTGAGTCTAGATTGGACTCGTAAAGATACACACGTAAGTACGTGAAAACCCTCCTGGGCGTAAAACCACGGACGGTGCTAATCCAAGCACCAAGTCAAATCCACCAATTGAATCCTCAATTACAAAGGACTGACTCTAACCAGAATTGCTCCCTTAAACAATTCTCTTACAAGTTTTTCCTAGACTCGAAGTTCCCTTATCTCGATCTAGTATTTCTTGACCGAGTTACCCCTTACAGTCAGTGCAACCGAGCTGAGTTAGCCCTTACAGCTCTGTCAAAGGACTTATAAGGAAAGTAAGAAAAGAATGCAAGTGATTACAAGACTTTCTTTACAACTCGTAAAGTAAAAGATTACAGATTAGGAGTCAGTAACTTGAAGATTGAGCAAGAATGCACTAAGTGTGTGTTAGACAATGTGTTCAGCAATCTTCAAGTCTTGTGAAGTGGCTTCTATTTATAACCACCCAAGAAGAATGACCGTTGAGACTTGTTCTGGATTGGTAAGCTTCATTAGTCGTTCTAACGACTAGTCCGGATCGCTCGTAAAAGATCCATTGTAAATGTGAACATTGGGTAATGGCTCTTGGCTCCAAAGTAGTCCAAACCTGAAGGTTTGCTCTTGGAGAGTCTACGTTACCCTAGAGGGAGGGGGTGAATAGGGTGATGAGGAAATTTAAAAGAACTTGGACAATTTTTGCTAAGAAAGAAATCAACAATTGAGTTTGAGTCTAGATTGGACTCGTAAATACAAACACTCAAAAATACGTGGAAACCCTCCCGGGGCGTAAAACCTTGGACAGTGCTAATCCAAGCACCAAGTCAAATCCACTATTTTGAATCCTCAAAATACAAATGACTCGACTCTACCAGAATTGCTCCCTTAGATAATTCCTTACAATGTTTTCCTAGACTCGGAAGATCCCTTATCCGATCTAGTACTTCCTGACCGAAGTAACCTTTACAATCAGGGGCAACTAAGCTGAGATAAGCTTTACAACTCAGTTAAGGGACTTACAAAGAAAGTAATTGATTACAAGACTTGCTTTACAACTCAAAAAATATTAAATACGGACTTGGAGTTGTAAGTAGAAGATTGAGTAAGTAATGCACTAAGAGAATTGGGCAATGTATTGATCAATAAAAAACAACAATCTTTAAGTCTTGTGAAGTAGCTTCTATTTATAAATGACCAAGCAGAGTAGCCATTGAGTCCGATTTCGGATTAAAGTCTTTACTAGTCGTTGTGGAGGCTTTTCCGAGTCACTCGAAAAGATTCGTTGGAGTGTGAACGTTGGCCAACGACTATTTGCTCCAAAAAGGTGTTCCAATCAACCGGTGTTGTCTAAAAAGTAAGGTGGAAACCACCATTGAGCCTAGCGCTGAAGTTTTCCAATTTTCGAAACAGACAACCCCGACACGGTGTCCGAGTCCTGTCCGAATTGGCTAAAAGCCGTCTCATCGGTGTCAAACGGCTAGAAGCCGCTTGCTTTTGAGATTCAAAAATAGATTAGCCTTGTTTGAATAACCTACAAAAGCAAACCACATTGGTTCTCAAAATATAAAATACTTTGGTCCAAGATTAGGCAAAGATAACAATTAAATCCGAGTAATTAAGAACTTAATTATCTTAGCCCTAAACGAGTGGAATATACTCGAGTCTAATATCACATAAGTTCAAAGTCAGCTCAAAATAAATAATAAAAAGTTCAAGTTAAAGTATAAACATTAGAGTGAGTGAACTTGATCTATCAAATAATTCTCTAAGAAATAAACTAACTTAGAAGATTGAATTAGCGCTGTAATTCATTTTACCTTAGCAAGCACAGTCAGTACTTAGAAAAAGTGCGTTAAAAGAATTATTTGATAACGCGATGGTTCCGAGTAGATTTTGAGTAGGTCGAATACCTCGAGTATAGAAGATATAAAACAAAGTGCTATCTCGAGTCACTCGTAACAATGATGAAAACTTAGATAGGAGTTTCTATGTAGCTCGTAATGACTTGCAATCAAAACTTAAGAGAGATAGAAGTTTACACCCGAGTCTTTCATAAAATACTTAGAGTTAAGATCTGAGTCTTCATTTGGTGGTGAGTGAAATCTAAGGTGGAAACAACCATTAGACTCGAAGTTGTAGTTTTCCAGCTTTGGAAACAAACAACCCCGACACGGTGTCCGAGCCATGTCCACAAATGGTTAATCTCTGTTTATTGGTGTTTAACGGCTAGAAATTGGTTGCTTTTGTACTTGAAAAGTAGATTAGGCATGTTTACACAACCTACAAAAGCAAAGCAAAGTGGTACTCAAAGTATTAAAATACTTTGGTCCACGATTAGGCACATATAATAAATAAATCAAAGTAATTAAGCACTCGAATTACCTTTGGCCTAAAAGAGTGAAATTTTCTGAGTCTAATATCCATTAGATTCAAATTCCATCCTTAGTGAATCCTTAAAGATGATTAAGTTAGAGATAGTAAAATATCATAAACTTGATCAAGTAAATAATTATCCACAAATAAACCGACTTAGAATTTAGAATTAATGCCGTAATTCATTTCTACTTGAAACAAGAAGTCAATGCTCGGAATAAACATGTTAGAGAAATTATTTACACATGCGATAGTTCTAAGTGATGTCCGAGTGGGTCGAAATAGATCAAAGTGATATGAAAATAAATTGGTTTCGAGTGGGTCAAAACATAATAAAAACTTAGATAAATGTTTCTATGGAGCTCAAAATGACTTAGAATCAAAACCTAAGAGAGATAGAGAGTTATACCCGAGTCTTCAATCTCCCTCTTTTGATGAAAGACATTCCATACTTAAGATAGAAACTTGTCGGTTCAAATAGTTAAATTTTCATGAAAAATTGATCGTAGCAAGAGGAAATCTCAATCGAGCATAAGATATTCATAAGTGCAGCTCGGATCAAAATGTAACTCAAAACATGTTCTTGAAACTAGAGCGAGATATGTTAAAGAGTCATGTACCAAAGTATAAAAAATAATTATAACTCGAAAACGGATATTTTAGTGATTGCAAGAAACATATATACAAAAGTAAGAGAAAAAAAATACTTAACTCGAAAAGAAAAAGGAAACTCCCACTCAACCAAACATCTAATTTTCTATCTTTTCTCTCCCCTATGCATTTCAAGCAAAAATATCAAAAGGATGGAGGAAACGACAAGTAAGTACAAAGGATGTTGGACAAAAAATAAATCCGAGTCAAGAAGAATTAAGAGGGAGGAGCGGTTTATCTTGAAGGGCGTGCGGTGTGCCTACGCCTATAAGCTTGTGTAGACTCGGTTAGGCGGGGTGGCTGCAGACTGGTACATCGGGAAGTAGAGATATCCTGGTTCTAGGAACCAAAGGCATATCTTGCTCTTCTTCTTCCGGCTCTTCTTTAAAGACAGAGTGCTGGCAGAGGTTCCGAGGCAGGGGCCTTGGATTGTCCAACTTCACCAGCCTCTTCGAGGCACTCTAAGTGTGATATGAGGAGATCACCTCAGGTTCTCTCGTTGCCCTGGTCCTCAGTCGACCAACTGCTTCTTCTTGGGCTGCTTCTTCTTTTGGTGCAGCTTTTTCTTCTCTTCCTTCAATAGTTCCTTGTTCCGCTTCTTCTGCTGCTATTTCAGCTTCTACCGATTTGGAATTAGAAGGGTTGGAGGACTCCTCGAAGTCTTAGAAGATTCTAAGTCCTTAGTTGCCTTAGACCCGCACTCTTGGAGATGTCCGATTTGTTCTCATTGTTCCTTGATGATCTCCTTGAGCTCGAAATTAGCTCTTGGTTCTCTCTCGAGATGAGATTGTGCTTGTTTCGCATTAGAACCAAGGTCGGAATGAAGCCCTTTAATGACTTCGAGTTGATTGCAACTCGAAGCCGGAGAAGAAAACTTGTTGGCTAATTAAGCAAGAAGCTTAATAGAAGGAATGGGCTGAGAAGCGGAAGGTCCAACAGGTAGAAGTGGTACCTCTAGAGTGGGCTAAGCCTAAGGTGGAGGAGGAGGTAACTCATACACATAAATCCAGACACCAGGTTTGACTTCCCGGTATCCTAGACCCTAAAGCTTAGGCTTGCCAAAACAAACAGCAGAGCTCTAAGCAACTTTGGGGTCGAGGGAAGAGGGACCTAAAACTGTTTGAAAACAAGCAATCGAAGTGCCCCGTAAGGAAATGGAGCTGACTTCTTAGAGCTAGCAGGTACAGTTGCCATCTGCTCTAGAATAAAGAAAAGAGGTCTACTTCGTAGCCCTCAAGAATATTGTAGAGAACCTTGAGAACTTTTGAGTTGGGGTTCTCTTTATAGGAATGTTGAGAGAAGAAAGTTCTCATCGAATGAAGCAAATAAGTCTTGCTTCGACTTCATCCGAGTCACGTAAAAGTTCTTTCCGGACTTAGGAACCTCTTTAGAAAATTTTTCAAAGAAGTCATCAGCGACCTCATTGAATGGAACATGATTAGAATTGAGGAAGAGAGCCTTCACATTAAAAAGTGTGTGAAGTAAGTGAAGGTTGATGCGAACGGTTTTACCTTAGACCCGAGAGATAATGATCCCTTCGGAAGCGATCATGTGAGTGTAGAACTCGGACACTAGGTCTAGATAAATGTACTCGCAGAAGCAAAGATAGTTGAACACACCGGTTTTGACGATGGGTTTCAACCAGGAAAACGAAGTGGTAGGGAAAAACTTATCGTCTAGGATGAAGTGTTGGATGACAAAGTGCTTTGGTGGATCTAGGTAGGCTCTTTGCCTTTTCCTTATGAAACCTTATACCGAGTTGACTTTGTTCGGCCCTCTTAGTGGCCGAACCTCCTTCTTGAGCAGTTCCTCTCTTAAGCATGTTCGCAAAGATATTAGAAAGAGATTAAGAAAGTAAAGAGAGTGTAACAACCCGACCCTAAACCACATTATTTATTTTACTGATTACAAAATTTACATAATCGAGCGCGTGCACTTCAATTCGATATTTTATATTTAAATCATTTTTATGTGTGTTATGCAGCTAAGGCGACGAAGTGGCCTCCAATGAAATTTCATAATAATGATCATAAATTTATGCATATGTTTAAAAGAAAATTTAAAAATTGTATTAATATATAATACACATAAATGCGAAGGTACATATTTAAAAGGCCATTAAAGATTATATTTTAAAGGAATCATTATATTTAATAATGAATTGTATAATTTATATGCAATACTATTTAAATGAAATAAAATAGGAATGAAATAACAATATATAACAAATAATAATAATAATAATAATAATAATAATAATAATAATAATAATAATAATAATAATAATAATAATAATAATAATAATAATAATAATAAAAATCATAATGTGCTAGAGATAACTGGAAACAAAGAAAAAAAATAAATTAATGTTGATAAAAATATCGGCTTCAAGTTAATCGAGCACCAAGAAAATTCAATCTTCATTCCTTCATCTCTCTCTCTCACTCGTGCCTTGCGTCCCTCTCCCTCGCTTCTCCATCCTCGCTGCTGCCTCTCCTCCGGCCACCAGCCCAACCGACGCCGACCGAAAACCGACACCGGCCTTCTCCCTCCTCTCTCTATCTGTCGTTCTCGCTCTCTCCCTCTGCGCCCTCTCTCTCTTGCCTTGCCATCCTTGCTGCCGCCCACTCGTAGGCTAGCCACCGGCAGCAGCTTGGCCGCCGGAGCCCAGCTGTGCACCACCACGACTCCCTCCCCTTCTTGGCTTCCACTCTTTGGGTTTTGAAGGTAAAAACCTAAGCCCTATATTATCACACTTCATTATTTACTTATTGATTATAATTGTTAATTGAACTATATGGGTTAGAAGGATATTTATGGTATGAATCTAAAGGTTGAATTAGAAAATTTTGAGTTATTGTGAATAATTGTGATTTGGGATTTTGGTGGAATGATTGTTGTGAAAGTTAATGAATAGATTGCTCTTGTGAAATTGTGAGTTGGTGAATTTGTAAAATTATGAGTTAGTGAATTTAATTGGGGATGTTTTGATATAGATTTTGGGTGAATGTGATGGTTTTCATTGTAGTTGGAATTGGATATATTTAAGGAAAAGAAAAAGAAGGTATATATATAGAGATTGAAGTTAGATAAGAAGTGGAGTTGAATGTATGTAAAACTTTGATAAATTTAGTGTACTTAATTGTATGTGTAGATGTGGACTTTGTTGAGGTAACGATGCGTATATCCTTAAATTAAAGTAGTGTATTGTGGCATATGTGTAATTTGAGCAAATTAAATTAATTTATAGGAGGTAATGAGGTGAAAAGTGAGTTAGTGGCAAGGATTCGAAGTGATATTAGGCTTGGCAAAGCTAATCGAATTGGGGGTAGTTAATAATAATAATAATAATAATAATAATAATAATAATAATAATAATAATAATAATAATAATAATAATAATAATAATAATAATAATTAGAGCATATATTTTGTATGCTAAACAAATTACAATAGCTAAGGGATAATTAGAAGTCCAAAATAAAAGTCTTTCGATCTAAGCGGAGTAACAGATTAAATTGTGTAAAACGTCAATAATTAGCTTAAACAAATCTCTTGCGCAAATTATGTGTTGTGAACAAAATTTTAGACGAAAATAACACAATAAAGTCGAGTAATGAAAATCTTAAATCTATCGATTACGTAATAAATAAAGAAGATGAAATAAATTGCAAACACTTGTACGATTCGGTTATTGAAACTCAAGAGAAACATTATTAACCACGTAAATCTCCTTGAAACAGTATTGAGGCCACTTCCGTTGCCGACTAGCTAGTAACTTGAATTTCTATAAGGGGGAGAAACAAAGATTTTCAATCTAGGTACGTTCATTGCCTATACCTTTCGAAAATTCACGAATTTCAACGAAATCTCAACATTTCTTCTATAAATAACTAATAATGAATCATTTGCAAATCAAGTTTTGTCACCTAATTAAGTGGTCCGCGATCAATTATCAATTATCAATTATCGGGACTTACACCCTTCAATTCCACCCGAGCGGCTTCAACTCGGGTTCTCGGTCGGCCGGGAGGTGTGCACCTTATTCAAAGATCGCATCAATTATACAAGGGGTTCCACTTTCGGATAATAACCGGCAAGCAAGTTTTACTCATATTCTCTCCCTTTGATTTCGAACTAAAATGAATTGAAATGTGTGCGCTCAATGAAAATATTTTCAAAGATATTTGACTATACAGGAATGTTCGTACTGAGTTTTGACTCATTCTTTGAATTATTTTACTATTTTATTTTTAGGAAAAGGTTTTGTCAACAGCCCATTGCCTAAGACGCCTGACGGAAGCAAGACCTAGCTGGATGTGTCATTTCCATAAGATCTATGATGGGTCTAGACGCTTACAGTGATTATCTCCTTATCTCGATTTTGGGTTTGACCCTGGAATGTATTACATGTTGCTTGTTTCTTACCACAGCACAATTATATGGGTTTGTATAGTATAAATGTATCGAACCGTATTTTGGGGTTGGTTTAATTATGTTGTATGGTTTAGCCATTGGGACATGATATTAGTGCTATTAGGACTTACTAGAGCATAACCGATGGACACATGTTTTTATTGTATTTTATTTTAGCCTGGTTCTATTATTAGGGCGGCTATAACGCCTTCGATCGTCAACTTCCGCTGCGACCATACCTAACATTATCTAATTAAGGGATTACTAAGTAATGGTGATTAGGGGCGTTACGGAGAGAATAGAGAACAAAGAGACTTGAGAATCGAGAGAGAGAGAGAGCACAAGTGAGCGAGATAGAGTTTGAGAGCAAAGAGAGCAAAAGTGCGAGCAATAAGTGAGTAAAGTGAAGAAAAGAAAGTGAAGCGGTGCTATTTATAGCAAGAGATGGCTTCCAACCGACTTTCGACTCGAATACCAAGCAACGGTTCTCGGACCGTTGAGTCACTCTGCATTGTAACTGCTAGTTTCTCCAACAACTTTCTTGCAATAGCTAGTTTCGCTGACTGTTCGCGTGACGAGAGAGAGATAGAGGAAAGAAAGAGTTTTCGAAAACATTTCTAAGATTCTCCATTTATCTAGAGATGACCTCAGAATTTTAATGTCCATTTTGCTCATAATCTTAGTCTCGACTCAATAAAGTGTCCGAGTGACTCGTAACACTTAGAAAATCTATAATGCATAGCTCAATCTCATTATGAGTCAACCGATCTATTCGTTATCTACTCCAGGCATATATCACTCAATCATTAGAGAATAATTCATTCAATGAATCACATAATCATGCATTAATTATGCCGAGTTCATTCCTAATAAAGCAAAACTAATCCTCACTAAGAGGCTTAGTGAAAATATCAGCTAGCTGAAACTTAGTAGGAATAAATTCAAGCTCAATATCACATTTATCAAAATGGTCTCTCGAAAAATGATACCCGACCTCAATATGCTTAGTGTTTAAGTGCTAATTGGATTCTTAGTGATGTTGATTGCACTTTGATTGTCACACTTGATTGGGATAGAAGTAAATGATAATCCAAGATCCTTCAAGTGTTGCTTGATCCAAAGAATATGAGAACAACGAAGCTCCAACTCGTAATGTCCTCAGCCTCAGCAATTGATAGAGCAACTAAGTTCTCGCTTCTTTGAATGCTAGGAAATAAGGGATTAACCCAGAAATTGGCATGCTCCTTATGTGCTCTTTCTATCAACCTTGTAACCAGCATAATCAACATCTAAGTATCAAGTGAGAGTTAGTTATGAGTTCTTTGAAAACCATAGACCAAGACTCCGAGTCCCTACAAGATATCTCGAAAATTCTCTTCACCGTAGTGAGATGTGATTTTTTAGGATTAGCTTAAAATCTTACACAAAGCCGGACACTGAACATGATATCTGGCCTATTAAATGTGAGATAAAGTAGAGATCCAACCACATCTCTCGTAGATTTTCTAATCTACAACTTTACCTTTCTCGTCCGAGTCCAGTCTGATCGCTACTTATAGGTGTTGATACATGCTTCACATGTTGTAGCTTGTACTTCTTCAATAACTCCTTGGTGTACTTAGGTAGATGGATATAAATGCCATCCTTATCTTGTTTGATTTGCAGCCAAGAAAGAAATTGAGTTCTCCCATCATACTCATTTAGACTCCTGTGTCATCAACTCGAAAACTCTTTGATATCATCAACATATATCCGAATGATAAGAAAATCATTCCCCTTGGTTTTGGTAAAAAGAGCTTTGTCAATCTGACCTCTTTTGAAATCATTTTCAACCAAGAAATTGCTTAGTCTTTTATACCAAGCTCCAGGAGCTTGTTTAAGACCATATAAAGCCTTTTGCAATTTGAAAACATGATTTAGAAATTTTAAGTTTTCAAATCCAAGGGGTTGCTCAACATAAACTTCTTCTTTGGATAAAACCATTGAGAGAAACACATTTAACAATCATTTGATAAAGTTTGATGTTCATGCTAGATGCAAATGCTAAAAGAATTCCGATTTCCTCAATCCTAGCAACAGGTGCAAAGGTTTCTCCATAATCAATTCCATCTTCTTGGTTGTATCCCTAAGCATCTAGTCTAGCCTTATTTTTTACTACCAACCCTTCCTCATCCAGTTTGTTCTTGAAAACCCATTTGGTTCCTATTACTGGGTGGTCGAAGGTCATTTAGTAAGAGTCTAGACTTGGTTTCTTTCAAATTGATTAAGCTCTTCTTGTATGGCCTCTACCCTTTCAGGTTCATTTAGGGCCTCTAGTGTCTTTTTGGGTTCCGTTAATGATATGAATGCGGAAAATGCACACAGATTTTGCAAAGAATAATGAGTTCTTACCCCACTCGTTGATATTAGAAAGTATGTTCTCGGATGGGTAACTAGATGCATATTTGAATGCTCTACTTGTCCTATGATTACCAAATTTGTTAGTTGAATAGGTTGATCTTCGGTTGGTTGATCTTGCTCGAGCCTCTGTATTGGCCTGTTCTTCAAGCATTCCGAGCTAGCTCTTGAGCTTGTTCATTCTAAGTCTCATCATTCCGAGTTGGCTTATTTTGAGTTGCCTCAATTCTTCCGCTTTGACTCTTTCTAAGCTCAGCTTCAGCAATGTCATGTTCATCTCAGTTAAACTTGAGATCCGAGAAGGTGAATTTACTTATCCTACCAAGATCAATCTCATCAAAGACAACGTAGATAGTTTGTTCCACTTTGTTAGTCCTTTTGTTAAACACACTATAAGCTTTACTATGAGATGAGTAACCCGTAAATATACCTTCATCTCGATCTATCATCAAACTTAGTAAGATGTTCCTTACCATTGTTATGCATAAAGCATTTACATCCAAATGGCCCGAAGTAGGAAATATTTGACTTCTTTCCATTGTATAGCTCATAGGGTGAGGCATCTGTTGAGTGTATAGTTTGTCTGTGTTGAGTAACTCGACCCGAAATAGTAAGGTAGATCATTTTCAATCATCATGGTCCTTCCTATTTCTTTAAGAGTTTTGTTCTTTCTCTCCAGTACTCCAATCTGTTAATGAGTTCTTGGTGCGAGAGAAGTTGTGGGAGATGTCATTCTTGTCACGAAATCTGGAAATTCTAAGTAGTCGAACTCCCTTACATGGTCAATTCGAATCCTTCTAATATGAGTCTAAGAGTCCACTTGAATTTTCCTGCAGATCTTAGTGAACTCTTTGAAGGCTTCATTCATATTCTTCAGAAAACACACCCAGCTAAATCGTGAATAATGATCAACAATAATAAGTACATATGATTTACCTCCTAGGCTTTTCACAGGAATTTCACCACACAAATCTATATGAACTAATTCAAGCACTTTGGATGTAGACACAGCTTTGAGTGGTTTGAAAGATGATCCGACTTACTTCCCTTTGTGCATGCTTCATAGATTTTATCTTTCTTAAATGCACAGTTAGGTAAACCCCTAACCAGTCCATTAGATGCAAGTTTCTTGATAGTATGCATGCTAATATGACCTAGTCTATGATGACATGTCCATGAATCATCATTCAAAGATGCTTTCAAGCTTGATAAATTCTAACTAGAATCAAAAAGAAGGATAGTATAAGTGTTACCTAACCTCGGACCCGAGAGCTTTGTCTCTTTGGTGACTGCATCGAAATGTTGCAGCTTGGTCCGAGTGAACCTTACCTCTTGACCTTTGTCGTATAGTTTGAGAAATGCCAAGGAGATTGTATTTAAGCCCTTTGACAAGGTAGACTGGACTGACCGAGTTGTTTCCTTCACCAATCTTGCCAATCCCTACTATCCTACCTTTGTTATTGTCCCCAAATGGGACTTTACCTCCTTTTAGATCTTCTAACTCGAGAAGATTCTTGAATCTCCGACATATGGCGTGAGCAACCACTATTTAAGTACCAGTGACCCTTTTGTTTTTAAATCACCTACAAAACAGAAACAAACTAACCCAAGTAATTGCCTTTACTCGTGATATTTCTCTCGAGGAAGAGCACTTTTGGGAACCCAAATTTGAATAATTTTGGGTTTAGTCCGATTCCGAGTCTTTTTCTAGAAAACTAAGTCTCGTGTCTCTTTTCTTTGAAAATCCTTTCTTTTGTAAACAGTGGAGAGAACTTTTTCCCGTAAACCGATCCGGGCTTAGTCCTCTTTTCATTTGTATGAATGTGACCATGCTCAACCTTCCTAAACTTTACAGTTATGGAATTAGTTTTGAAAAGACTAGAATAGGAATTTGATTCCTCTTCAACGATTGAAACCAAGTCCGTATTTCCTAAATGAGACACATTGAGAGCCTAGTGAAAGATCGAGGTTTTTCCGACCTTGAATGAGTTTTAAAATAAGCTCTTGAGACTCATTGAGCTTCTTTTTAGTTGCTCATTCTCTATTCTAAGTCACTCGGACTCAGTCTCATTGTCTTGGGCACTAGTCTCGAGTACTTTTAGATTTTATCTCAAGTTTTCTAACTCATTTTTTAAAACATTGCTCTCAGCGAGTAAGAGACTCAAGTTGTTCTTTAAAATTAGAAGAGTTAGAATTGGAATTTTTCTCCAAAGTAAAGATATATCTAGCTAAATTAGCTTTGGAAAACTTAAGCAAGTATTCAATTACCTCCCGAGGACTTGTCCCCTTAATATCCGAGTTGTCACTCGTCCGACTCGGATTCAGCTTCCGAGTTTGTTAGTGCCATAAGACAATTCGAGTCATCAAAGTCATCTTCTTCGGATGAGTCATCATCACTCTAGGTTGCCATCAAAGTCTTTTTCTTCTTTCTGTCCTTCTTCCTCTTTGGATAGTCTTTGACTATGTGCTCCTTGCCGCCACATTCAAAGTAACAAGAATTCTTAGTTAAATATAACTTTGAAGGGGATGAGTATTTACCTATCTTATCCTTCTTAGCTTTCTTGTAGAACTCTTCATTTGGCCTTTTTGCCACTTCATGTACCTCATCATCTTTTTGAAGCCTCGGGCAATGAGTGCCATGAGATCCTCTTCCGAGTCCGAGGAGCTCGGACTTTGTCGTCTCGCTTCGAGGCCTTCGAGTGCAATGGTCTTTTTGGTGCCGACCCCGACATCCTCTTCCTCCAAGTGAATCCTATGTGTAAGTAATTTCCCAATGAGCTCGTCCGGCTTCGGTAGAGAGAGATTCTAAGTCTCTTCAATGGGTGTCATCTTGGGACCTCATTTTCTCTTTGATAGACTTCTTAGAATTTTTCCGACCATTTCCTCATGTGAGATCTTTCTACCCAGAGACTTGAGATTATTAGTAATCTCTGTGAACCGAGCATACATATGAGAGATCTTCTCTTTGGCTCCATCTTGAACAGCTCATACTTGTGAAGATATTGACTTATCTTCGCTCGCTTTACTTAACTTGTTCCTTCATAGGTGTTGAAAAGTGTGTCCCACACCTCTTTGGCTATGTCACGAGCAGAGACTCTGTTGTACTCTTTTGAGCTGATGGCACACATCACCGTGTTCATAGCTTTGTAGTTCTTTCCGAACTTCTCGGCCTCTTCAGTGGTGTACTCAAATTTGACTTTAGGTATAGATCTTACACCTTCCATCTTCATTGGGATGTAGTTCCCATTTTGGATGATGTTCCGGACTTCTTCATCATTATCCATTAAAAAGCATTCCATCATCTTCTTCCAATGTGCAAAGTTTGACCCCTTGAACTTGGGCGGTCCGGTAGATGATCGTCCTTCATCAAACTCTCCATTGTTTTGAGCCATTCGATCTTTATACCTTTGAATTGTGAGATCCTTTTGAAGGCTAGGCTCTTATACCAATTGAAGGTTTGCTCTTAGAGAGACTAAGTCACCCTAGAGGGGGTGAATAGGGTGATGAAAGATTTTAAATAAAATCAAACTCTTTCGCACGTAACCGAGCAGAAATAGATTGTGAGTCTAGATTGGACTCGTAAAGATACACACGAAGTACGTAAAAACCCTCCCGGGGCAGAAAACCATGGACAGTGCTAATCTAAGCACCAAGTCAAATCCACTAATTAAATCCTTAATTATAAAGGACTAACTCTAACCAGAATTGCTCCATTAAACAATTCTCTTGCAAGTTTTTCCTAGACTCGAAGTTCCCTTATCCGATCTAGTACTTCCCGACCGAGTTACCCCTTACAATCAGGTACAACCGAGCTGAGTTAGCCCTTACAGCTTAGTCAAAGGACTTACAAGGAAAGTAAGAAAAGAATGTAAGTGATTACAAGACTTTCTTTACAACTCATAACGTAAGAGATTACATATTAGGAGTTGTAAGTCTGAAGATTGAGTAAGAATGCACTAAGTAAGTGTTAGACAATGTGTTCAACAATCTTAAGTCTTGTGAAGTGGCTTCTATTTATAAGCACCCAAGCATAATGACCTTTGAGACTCGTTTTGGACTGGTAAGCTTCATTACCCGTTGTAACCACTAGTCCGAGTCGCTCGTAAAAGATCCGTTGTAAATATGAACGTTGGGTAACGGCTCTGGGCTCCAAAAGTAGTCCAAACCTTTGGTGGTGAGTGAAATCTGAGGTGGAAACAACCGTTAGACGCAAAGTCGTAGTTTTCCGCTTTGGAAACAAACAACCCCGACACGAGTGTTCGAGCCATGTCCGTAAATGGTTTATCTCTCGTCTACCGGCGTTTAACAGATAGAAACCAGTTGCTTTTGTAC
The DNA here is from genome assembly GCA_021018815.1 of Talinum fruticosum. Classification (NCBI taxonomy): domain Eukaryota; kingdom Viridiplantae; phylum Streptophyta; class Magnoliopsida; order Caryophyllales; family Talinaceae; genus Talinum; species Talinum fruticosum. Next base: position 3,691,117 of record JAITYX010000025.1, on the reverse strand, counting down.
TTGAAAAGTAGATTAGGCATGTTTACACAACCTACAAAAGCTAAGTAAAGTGGTACTCAAAGTATAAAAATACTTTAGACCAGGACTAGGCACGGATAATAAATAAATCAAAGTAATTAAGTACTTAATTATCTTTATCCTAAAAGAGTGGAATTTTCCGAGTCTAATATCCATTAGGTTCACATTCCATCTTGAGTCAATCCTTAAACATGATCAAGTTAGAATAGTAAAATATCGGGATATATAAACTTGATCAAGTAAATAATTCTCCATAAATAAACCGACTTAGAATTTAGAATTAACGCAGTAATTCATTTCTACTTGAAACAAGAAGTCGGTGCTCATAATAAACAAGTTAGAGAAATTATTTACACATATGATAGTTCCGAGTGATGTTTGAGTAGGTCGAAACGCAGATAAGAGTGATATGCAAATAAACTGGTTTATGAGTGGGTTAGAATAGAATGAAAACTTAGATAAAGGCTTCTACGAAACTTAGAATGACTTAGAATCAAAACCTAAGAGAGATAGAGACTTATACTCGAGTCTTTGGCTACTAGTGAAACTCTATGCCAAGGGTTTTTAAGTTGATGATGAGTTCCGGATAAGTATGATAAGAGAACTCAACTTCTTTCTTGGACTCGCAAATCAAACAAGATAAAGATGACATCTTTGTTCATCAGTCCAAATACACAAAGGAGTTGCTCAATAAGTACAAGCTACAAGATGTCAAACATTCAAGCAACTCCAACGAGTAGCAGCTTTAATTTTAATTAGCCGATATCTTCACAAAACCTCGAGTGAAGATCGATTCCGCTTTATTAGGAATGAACTTAGTATGTTGAATGCATGATTGAGTGAAAGGCGAATCTTGTTTGAGGGTCTGTTCGGCTTTGTCAAGATCCTCCATGGATGATGTTCTACTTTTTCTCCATAACTCAAGAGGAGCAAGAAGATATTACCACCGGGTATCTCTATACTTTGTTCTTGGATATAGATTTGTCCTACATTCAATATTTGGGATGAATCATAACGCGATTGGTAAGTCTCCATCTACCCTTTTTGTGAAATCATATTTCTAGTGTGGAAATCAACTTTATCTCTACAGACTTCTTCCTGGCGACATTTACATTCCAAGTCTTGAGGTCGATGTGTCCCAACCCGGAGAGTCTCCATGTTACGTTAGGATTTCGAAAATTCCCGAGTCCAAATGTATGGGGCATCCTCTCCCAAAAACTAGAAAGGGGTAAGAGTATTATACTCTTTTACTTTTAGCTTAATGCTAAAGTGTCTTGCTAACACAATGAATCAGTAGTACGATCAAGAGTAATCTCGAAAAGTGTCCATCGGATTCTAGTATGCCATCAATGCCTTCAACGACTTTTTCACCTGGTCGGATGTTCCGAACATTTCGGGTGAGCTTAGTTAGTTAAAGTGCTAACTCATGAGCTTTTAGAATATTTGCTAATCGCTCTATTACTTTTGTAGGATCGGTAATCTAGGTCTCCTCCATCAAGAGGTTTCCTTGGCGGCTCCGAGGCTCAAGCTCGTACCTCTAGTCAAGAAATGTCGTCCAAGTAGCACTGCTAGAGCCGGTTCTCACTTCATTCCTCTTGACCCTCTCATGGTAGTAGTGCTTCGAGGCAAGGCTAAGTACGTCCGCACTTAGGCCTAGTTCTTCCGATGCTCGGGCCTAGCTCTTCCGAGACCCGCATAGACATCATGCCTTTGTGAGCGCTTGACCCTTATGGCAATCTCTATGATTTTCATCGGATGTTGTATAGTGGGCCTTATCATGAGGCCTCTAACCAACTTGGGACCACAGGGCCGTTCTTCGCAAGCTGCTGGGGATAGATGAGTTTCCACTTCGATCTTCGAGGATTTGGCAACTATATCTTCAATGATGCTTCCGATGATAAAGATTGAATAACCTCTTGAAGGTTGCTTAATTAATATTAAGGTTTTGTACTATTTAACTTTATGTAATGAGATGAATGCAAAGACTCAATTCTAAAATGATTTCTTTATCTATATGATGAAAATAAATTCAAAGACAAATCGAAAAAATTGCACTAGCCCAATTCCCCTAAAAGAAAATAATAAAATAGAAAATTGGAGATCGTAAGTTGCATGGTCCTTAAATAATCGGGCTTGGCCGAAATAGGCCGTAAAAAGTAAAAAATAAAAAAACTGGCCCAATGTACAAGCACGAGCCCGGGTCCCGGCTGACCGTAGTGGCGTGATGGATGAGGACTGTGGTCCCGAGAAATCCGCTATAAAAATAACCTAGTGGCAACTCTCCGAGAAGTACACGTTCAATACTTATCTACAACTTTGAAAAACAATCCTTTAGAAAAATTCTAGTTCCTTTGTTCCTTCAATTCTCAAAGATGAACTTCATTACTCGAATTGACCCACCGGATGCACGAGATGATCGATGTTGACCAAGTAGGGTTATCTCATTATGAGTTGAATACCCTTTTTAGCATTCGATAGGTAGGTATCTACTGGACTCGCTTAAGGCTGCAGTGGCCTTTTGAGATCCCGAATATCATGTATTTAGGTTTAGGGATAAAGAATTGTGTCCCTCCCCGAGGAATTCAATGTCATTCCGGGCATTAATTATCATCGGACCAAGCCCGTGGTTTTGACACCATCAATGAATATTTTTGAGACATGCAAACTTCCAAGGGTGAATAATAAGAATTTGAGTTGGATTCTAGTTAGGGACAAAGTGCATCCGATGAACCTAATGTCACACTTCGCTCGATGAATTCTTCAGGACCGGCACATATTCAAAAGCATCGGGCCATTATCACTTGCCTAATAGGTGACTTCCTATTAGTAGGAGGACACAGGGATATGGCACCTGCCGCGCTATTGGACTTCACTTAACAGTTGGAGGATGACCGTTCCCTTACTCCATTGATTGTTGCAGAAACTAGCTTGGGGTAGACCGAGTTAAAGCAAATCCAAATGAGGACATCGCAAGCAACCCCTTATTATTGTAGGTAAGTAGTACAAAAATATTCGAGAATCATCCGATAGGGCTAGAAGGGTGGTGCTGGCTAAGGGATGGTTGTTCGGTGTCGGCGTGGCTAAAAAGCCCTTGGCTTTTCTTGGTTCTCGATTCTTCCCGTTTTTTGTTTATTTTGATTTTGCTCCTATTGGATCGTATGAAGGTTTGCTCGGGAAAGTCCGAGTCACCCTAGAGGGGGTGAATAGGGTGATGGAGGATTTTAATAGAAATTCAAACTCTTTTACAAAAGTAGAGACGAAATGCATTCTCGAGTCAAAAGCTTGGTCGAAAAGTACGGACTCGTAAATGTCTGTAAAGAGTAGAAGCAAATTAAACTAAAGCTTTGAGGCTATCTCGAGTCTAGAATGAACTCGGAAAGTGAGCACTCGGAGATTACGTGGAAACCCTCCCGGGGTAGAAAACCACGGACCGTGCTAATCCAAGCACAAAGTCAACTATTTTGAGTCCACAAAATACCGTAGATTGATTGAACTCGAGCTGCTCCCTTAGACAACTCTTTACAAGTTTTCCTAGACTCGTAAATTCACTTATCCGATCTAGTACTTCCTAGCTGAGATAACCCTTACAGCTAGGGGCAACTAAGCCGAGTTAACCCTTACAGACTTAGTCAAGGGACCTTACTCGTAAAGTAAGAAAGTATTTGTAACTAAGTACAAGACCTTACAACTCAAAAAGTAACGAATTACGAGTTGGAGTTGTAAGTAGAAGATTGAGAATGACTTTGCTCAAGTACGTGTATTAACAAATAGGTTCGGCAATCTTCAAGTCTTGTGAGTTGGCTTCTATTTAAAGATGACCGGGCAGAGTAGCCGTTATCTCTATCTCGCTGATTGAGAGTCCTTTGTGACCGTTGATAAGGGCTTTCGAGTCACTCGAAAGTATCCGTTGTGATATGAACGTTGGGCAACGGTTTAACTCTCTTGGAAGTCCCAAAACCACTCGGCGGTGTCTTAAAAGATAAGGTGGAAACCACCGTTAAGCTTGGCGTTTCAGTTTTCCGATTTGGAAACAGACAGGCCCGACACGAGCTTCGGGACTGGGACAGAGAAGGTGAAAAGCCATGTCCGATGGTGATTTGATGTTTTGAAGCCGGTTACTTTTGTATTTCGAAAAGTATATCCTCGTTTGAATAACCTACAAAAGTAAGTCAAATTTTGGTTCTCAAAGTATAAAATATTTTGGTCCACGATTAGACACGAGATAATAAAATAATTAAGATAATTAAGTTGGTAATTATCCGGGTCGAAAAGGAATGGAATTTTCCGAGTCTAATATCCATGAAGCTCAAAATTCCATCGAGTTAGTCCGAGCGAAGAAACAAGTTACTTAAAGAATAACAGAGTGAAATAGCTTGATATAGACTAAGCATGATTCAAACTAGGAGTGCTGACTATAACAAAATAAGATTTATATCATGAAGTCGGACCTGAGTGCGATTATGTGAAATACTAGTCAATTCATGCGATATATCTAAGTGATGAGGGACTCGGAACCGAATGAGATAAGCAAAGTCTGTTTTCGAGTCACACCGAGACAGGCAAGAATACATGAAGTAAATGCTCGTATCACTTAGAGTAAATATCCTATATCACTCAGAAAAGTTTCTAAGGTGCAGAGAATGCCTTGAAATCAAAACTCTATAAGTAAGAAATTCTTATACCGATTCCTTTAATACAACTCGTAAATGTGTCGAACGTTGTCCGAGTCGTCATCGTAAATTAGGATGAATTCAACCTTACAGGACACTACTAATTTTATTATCTCGTGTTGTGCGGATATGGTTGGTGGAGCACTTTAAGTTGGTGCAAGGACCTAAAAAGCGAACTAGTACCGGCTATGCAATGCTATCGGGAGCAACAGCTGGGTTTGCTTGACCGATTCGCCAGCCTTCTTGGTGGGAGACCCGGTTGAGAGTTAGGCGTCCCATTGAGTGGTCTATCGAGCGCTAGAGGGTGTCCCAATTTAAGACACTCACCTAAAGGCATCCATTTGTACGTTTATCGGGTCTTGAAACCAACACATACTATTTCCCTTACCGTGTAATGAGGCAAGTGGGCGAGTCTAGGATATCCCTTACCTAGATTGCATCGCGCCTATATCTTTTGAGATTTTTAAAGGCTTTGGTAGCTCGAGGTGGATACCTACATGGGTTAATTATTGGACGAACCTGTCGAGGTTACCGAAACCTCGCGACAAATGATCTTACCGCGATCTTTGGATTTTATCCGGAGTGGATAAAAGAGACCGATCCCAAATGATGCAAGGCACTAAGGGCTCGAGAACGTGATCCAAGAGGAGTTGTACTCTGCTGCTGCACCCCTTTAGATTCTTGAAGTAGCCCCACATATTGACGAATGAGCTCGTAGGAGAGAAGTTGAGGCTAAGGAACTGGAAGATAGAAGGGCTTGCATGATCGAGGAGCTAAAAAGCGAACTCGGAATGGTATAGCCGAGTCTAGCGGTTCAAAAAGGAAAAAAAGTGAAAATCGACTAGGCTGAGATTAAGAAAAATAAGAATTTGGAAACTTTTAGTTTTGTCTCTTTAGAACAATTATTTTTCAAGGAATATGCTTGTTATTTGCCTTTTTAATTTACTATGTATTCGAGATTAGGATAAAGTAAGTTTCATGCTGATTTTTATGCTTTGTTTATTTTATTACTCACTTAAAGAAATTAATTAAAAATTGGACCGTCCTAAAAAATAATTAAACGTCAAAAAATAAAATATCAAGCACGAGGGATTTATTGGCCCAACCATTCGACCATTGACAGGGCGGTGGCCGCCCGGCTAGGGTTGTTACTCGGTTGGGTCGGGCCTAGTAAATTACGTGAACTGTTTAGTATTATGCTAAACATAGTATTTCTTTAACCGATCCAAGTTAGTATATTGAAAATTTTCTTCTCCGTCTAAATCTATCGCCTTAATTGCTCTTGCTAGCGATATTTCATTGAATATGAATGGGCCTTGTCAATTAGGCCCGAATTTTCCTCTAGGGCCCCGAATTGGTGCTCCGATTTCTTTAAGAACCAAATCTCCGATATGTTTATTATGAGGCTTAACCTTTTTGTTAAATGCCCTTGATATACGTGCTTGGTACATTTGAACATTATGCAGAGCATGCAAACACCTTTCGTATGGTAATACTAACTCTTTATAGCCCGTTTTGGCCCATTCTACTTTAGGAATCTTACTTTCTACAACGATTCGCAAAGAAGGGATAACAATTTCTATTGGGAGGACTGCTTCCATTTCATATACTAGGGAGTAAGGTGTCACTCCCATTGAGGTTTTAATAGAGGTTCGGTAGCTCCCATAAAGCGAAGGGTAATTTATCCGGCCAATCCTTGTAATCGATGACCATTTTCTCTACTATCTTTCGGATGTTTTTGTTAGCACCCTCGATTGCTCCGTTGATCCGAGGGTGATAGGGAGAAGACTTATGACGTTTGATTTTGTACTTGACTAGTAGACCTGCTACCTCTTTCTTGAAATAACTACCATAGTCACTAATAAATTCGTGTAGTACCCCATATCGGCAGATGATGTTATGAGTTATGAATTTCTCCACATGTTTTGATGTTATTGTTGCATAGGATGTCGCTTCTACCCACTTGGTGAAGTAGTCAATTGCTACTAATACAAACTTGTGACCTCCTCGTTCCTTTAAGGGTCACTTTATCGATGATGTCAATGCCCAAACTAAGAATGGCTAGGGCGATGTAAGTGTTGATAAAAAGAAGGTGGTTGGTGTTACAAGTTTACATCACGTGACACTTGTGACATCTTTTAACAAATTCATGACAATCTGTTGTCATGGTCGACCAATAATACCCTAACCTCTTAATCTTCCGAACCAACATTATTCGATTTATATGAGGTCCACATTCCCCACCATGAATGTCGAGTCATTATGCGCTCTACTTCATGTTTATTGATACAAAGTAAGCTAATTCACGTGTTGGTTTTCTTGTACATTTGCCCTTGATGTATAAAGAACAGTTGTCGTTAACATACGGATGACTCGTTAGGCTTTAGATGTGGAGTCCGGTGGGTATTCTTGGTTTTCTAAGTACCAGTAGATGTCGTGATACCAACTAGTTTGGCTAGTACTTAACACTTATAATGTGTATATATGCGCGAGTTGACTCCGTCGTTCAATATTGATAGGCATTGATTGAATGCCACTAGGGATATAATCATAGATGTTAATTTGGCTAGAGCATCCGCGAACCGGTTGTCATCCCTAGGAAGGTATGTACACGATATGCTATCAAAATATTTTGCTAATTCTATCAAATGCGCTTGGTAGGGTGCTAAGGCTTCACTGTTTGTGAAATCTAATTGATGATCAAACCGGAGTTGCCGAAGACCCCGACATTCTTGGCTCCTATTTCTATGGTGGCTTGGAGTCTTGTAATACATGCCTTGTATTCTCGTAGTTTTGTTAATGACTTCAAAAGATAATTTGACCGAAGTGGGAATATGTGGTCCCTCCGGTGAGACTAAAAGGATCCCTACTCCTAAGCCCTTCCGATTGGAAACGCCATCAAAGTACATTGTCCATATTTCTACTTCTACTTGTAAAATGGACTCATCCGGGAAGTCAAGATGTTCAGGTTATGCTTCGGTTATTGACAAATCAACTACTCTCCCTTTAAATGCCTTTTGTGGGACATATTTGAGTTCAAACTCCGATAGCATGACTCGTCCATCTAGCTATCTTGATACTAATGGTTGGTTGCTCTAGAATGTATTTGATGGGGCCCATTGCTGCTACTACATATACCGTGTGGGCTAGCATGTAATGTATAATCTTCTTTATGGCCCGGACTAAAGCCCATGATATTTTCTCTAGAGGTATATATTAAGTCTTGTAATCTAAGATTTTCTTCCTTAGATAATACACTCGCATGTTCTACCTTTCCATTCCGTTGAGCTAACATGGCTCCCATTGCGGTTTCTATTATAGTAAGGTATAATAGCAATGGCTTTCCTAGTCAGGCGTAACCGGAACCGGTAGATTGGCTAGATACTCCTTAACTTTCTCGAATGTTGTTTGGCATGCTTCATCCCAAATGGGATTAACTCCCTTTTAACCTTCTTGAAAATGGGTTCACGCGACCATAGTCGGCTTTGATATGAAACGACTAATGTATCAGTAAACGTCCTAGAAAACCCCGTATCTACTTCTCTGTCTTCAACGGTGGATTCTCCTGGATGGCTTTAATCTTGGACAAATCAACCAATTCCTCTAAGACTAACCACATAGCCTAACAGTTCGCTCGAGGTTACCCCAAAGGCAAACTTTTGTGGGTTAAGGCACATGTTATATTTTCGTAGTCTTTCGAAGAATTTTCTAAGGCTAGGTAAGTGCCATGTCTCATCCTTGGACTTGATGATCATGTCATCAATGTAAACTTCAGCTTCTTTATGTATCATGTCATGTAGCAATTTTGTGGCCATCCTCTAATACGTAGCTACGGCATTCTTGAGTCCAAAAGGCATTACTACATAACAAGTACATCCCCATTGAGTAATGGAGGTAGCTTTTTCCATGTCTTTTTCAGCCATCTTCACTTGGTTGTATCGGGCATAACCATCCATGAATGAAAGTAAGGCATAAACTCGCTGTGTTGTCCACTAAGATATCAATATGGGGTAGCGAAAAGTCATCTTTAAGGCTTGCCTTTATTGGCCTTTCTCAAGATCAATCCAAGTGATAAGCTTAGACCTTTCTATATTGGCATCCGTGATAAAATTGGATTAGTCAAATTTTGGGTGTGACGTAGCTTAGGGCAGTACCAAAACTGAATTCCTCTCTAGGATTTTATCCCGTCCGAATAGCAAACCAAAGATATTGGTCTCAAGCAAGATTGATCCAGTCTTGTGTGGACTGTTCCTTCTCGAGGAGGTAGGGTGCCTCATTTTCTAGCATGTTGCAGCTTACTAAAGACTTCTAAACCAAGTACTAGGATACCCTTCTCTTTTATATAATAAGGCTCAAGAAAACCATAGCAAGGTTTAATAGAGTTTAATAGAGTGGACTCGTGAGTGGTGCAATCCTCTTAGTTTGTGTATCCCACTTAGCTTTGGCTACTTCTTTAGCAATTGGATCATAGCCTAGTCTCGAACTTTTTAATTATTGGTGGGCTCTAGGGGTGGAAAGATTGGCAGCTAAGCCAGGAAAATACCCCTTCTTCCTTAGCATCGAATGGACAAGGATTGACGTAAGGATTGAAGTTAAAAGGTGCTTCATCCTTTTCTACAGTAGCGATGGTCTCGAATCCATAAAGCTCCTCATCATCGCCGTCGTGCTCAATTTCAACCATAGACTCCTTAGAAGTGATGGTGGCACAGAGGTTATCCGCCTTAACGGTTACTACTTGACCTTTAATAATCATTTAACTTTCTGGTGCAAGTGCGAAGGCATTGCCCGATGGTCGTGCAACCAAGGGCGTCCTAGAAGAAGATTGAAGGAGGATGGGATGTCTAAGACTTGAAAGTTAATATTTTTCACCACTAGCCCGACATTGATCGGAACAGTCACTATTCCTACAATCTGTTCTTTTGGAATTGTCATAGGCTCAAAGATGAATAGTTTGCTTAGAGAGATGTTGCTCTTTAATGCCTAACCTTTTAGCAGCTTCTCCACAACCATACATTTACTGGTAGATCCATTATTGACCAACGTTAGATGGATAAATTTATTAATGCAAGTTACCGATTAAATAAAGGGCATTGGTGTGTGCAATGCCTTCTTCGAGTAGGTCCTTCTTGTCAAATGTGATAGTTCCATCACCATTATTGACCAATCCTACCACCTCCTCAAGCGTAGTTTCAGGAGAGACCTTAATCTTACTAAGTGCATCAATTAAGGCATGCATATGCTTTTAGGAGGCGGATATGAGTTGCCGGATGGAAATATCAGCTTTGAGTTTCTGAAGTTATTTTAGGATTAGGTCTTCTTCTTTAGCAACTTCTTTTTCTTTTGGGACTTCTTGAGTCCGTTGTGGACCCATTGGTGTATTATGTCGTCCCGATGTGGTAAGGAATTGGATTTCGGGACTTTTTGGTTCTCCCTAAAAGTCATCTTCTTCTAAGGGTGGTGTGCCCCAAAAGTCGTCATCCCCATCGTTTTTAGTCTAGTAGACATCTTCTTTATTTACCCATAATCCATGGGTTTTTGGGTCTAAAGAGGGTAATTTAACAAGTGGTTTAGACTCACTAATGTCTTAAATAAAGGCATATGGATCCCACTAATCCGGAATGGGTTCGGAGAAGATAGCTAAGGTACCGCTGAATTGGTAATTACCTCTATATCTAACCACCCTTTTGTGGTCTTGGAAGACAACTCTTCTTCTATTAGCATGCCTGCATCTCTAAGGGTTGTGAAGCTCATGAACAAGTAGGAATTTGAGATGCTCGGTTATAGGCGACCGAAGGTTGTTCACAATAATTCTAACTTGGTCCTTCTCGGAAGGTCAGTCTACCATATAGGCAGCCTTTGCCCTCCACCTGGTGAGAAAGTCAGTGAAGCTCTCTTTGAAGACTCAGGTATAATTCTCTATCTCTTTATGGTTTTGATTTCAAGTCATTCTAAGTCTTTAAGAAGTTCATCTTTAAGTTTTCAATACTGTCTCGACCTATTTAGAAATCATTCCTTGAGTATAACACACTTCACTCGGGTTTCGATCCAAGCATAACTCATATAGTTGGTATGAGTAAATAATTTCACAAACACTTCGTATTTTGAGCACTAACTTAATGATCTAACCGAAAATGAATTACTGCGTTAATTCTTTATTCTAAGTCAGTTTATTGAATGAAATTATTTACTTGATCAAGTTTATGCATATTGCTTATTCAATCTTAATAACCCGATCATTTAAAGGATTGACTCAAGATGGAATTTGAACCTATTGAATATTAGACTTAGAAAATCCCATTCTTTTAGGTTAGGGATAATCAAGTGATTAATTATTATGAATTAATTATTATCCTTACTTAATTTTGGACCAAAGTATTTTTATACTTTAAGTACCACTTTGATTTACTTTTGGAGGTTGATTAAAGTATTTTAATCTTATTTGAAAAACAAAAGCAACCGACTTCTAACCGTTAAACACCAACAGACAAAAAATATCTTTTCCGAACAAGGGTCGGACACCGTGTCGTGGTTGTTTGTTACCAAATTCGATAAACTTCAACTTTGAGTCTAACCATTGTTTCTACCCTATATGTCAGCCACAACTAGTGGGATGGACTACTTTTCAAGTCAAGGACCAAAGCACAACATTCACATTACAACGACTAGTGAAGCTCTTTAATCCGTAACCAAACTTAACGGCTAATCTGTTCTTCCGAGTATAAATAGAAGCCTTCTCACAAGACTTGAAGATTGACGAACTTGCAAAAACCGAATCATACTCTCTCAATCTTTAGCTTACAACTCGACTCTTAAGTTGTTACTTTTTGAGTTCTAAAGAGAAAAATCTTGTAATCACTCTTACATCTTTCAATTCTTTGTAAAGTCCCTTGATTGACCTGAAAGCTCAGTTGTAACTAGCTATAAAGGTTACCTAAGTTAGGAAGTACTAGATCAAATAAGGGAATTTCGAATCTAGGAAAACTTGTAACCGAATTGTCTAAGGGAGCAATTCCGTAAAGGGTCGATCCTTGTATTTTGTGGATTCGAATAGTGGATTTGACTCAGTGATTGGATTAGCATTGTCCATGGTTTTCTACCTCGGGAGGGTTTCCACGTAACTTCTCTGTCTTGTATCTTTCCGAGTCCAATCTAGATTCAAAATTGTTTTCTAAGTCATTACTTTGTAGAAAACTCGTGTTTATCCGCAAAATTCTTTTATCACCCTATTCACCCCCTCTAGGGTGAATTAGCCTCTCCAAGAACAAACCTTCAATTGGTATGAGAGCCTAACCTTCTCAAAGGATCTAACAAATCCGAGGTCTAAAGATCAGATGGCTCTAAACGATGGAGAGTTCAATGAAGGAAGATCTTTCACCGGATCACCCAAGTTCAAGGGTTCAAATTTCGTACACTCGGAAGAAGATAATGGAGTACTTCATCCAGGACTATGATAAGGAGGTCTCGGCATAACATTTGCAATGGCAACTACACTCCTATAAAGATGGAAGGAACACAAACTATACCTAAGGTAAAGTCCGAGTTTACCACCGAAGAAAACGAGAAATATAGAAAGAACTTCAAGGCCATGAACACTCTTATGTGTGCAATCAATTCGTAAGAATACAATAGAGTGTATGCATGTGGCACAACGAAAGAAGTGTGCGATACACTAGTTAGTATTTATGAAGGAACCAGCCAAGTGAAGCAAGCAAAGATAAGTCAGTATCTCCACAAGTATGAGATGTTCAAAATAGAGCTCGATGATAACATCATTCGGATGTACATTCGCCTCACTCAATCTCAAGTCTCTTGGAAAGAAGATGTCTTATAAAGAAGTCGTCGAAAGATTCCGAGAAGTCTACCCAAGAAAAGATGGGGTCCTAAGGGGACAGCAATAGAGGAAGCGCAAGATCTCTCTTACTTAAAGCCGGATGATTGGGAAGCTACTCACTCATCACCGCATCTAGAAGAAGAGGAAGTTAAGGTCAGCACCAAAAGGAACATTGCCTCGAAGAAAGACGTCAAAGTATGAGCTCCTCATATTTTGAAGAAGATCCCATGGCACTTCTAGCCCGAGGCTTCAAGAAAATGATGAAATACAAAAAGTGGCGTAAGAAGCCCAAGCAGGAGTTCTACAAGAAAGACAAGAAAGGTAAATACTCGTCATCTTCTAATTTGTCTTTAACTAAGAATTCTGGCTATTTTGAGTGTGGCAAGCAAGGAGCACATAGTCAAGAACTGTCCAAAGAGAAAGAAGGACAAAAAGAAGAAAAATTCTATGGTAGCTACTTAGAGCGATGATGAGTCGAAGAAGATGATTACTCGATGATTCAAAGTGTTTAATGGCACTATTAGACTCAAAAGTTGGATCTAAGCCTGACAATGATGGATCACATGTTGAGGAAACAAATCCTTAAGAGGTAATCAACTACTTCCTTAAGTTTTCCAAACTTGATCTTACTAGATATATTTTTACTTTAGAAGAAAAGTCCAATTCTAAATCTTCCGAATTCAAACAGAAACTAGAGTCTCTTAATGCTCGAGAGCATCACTTTGAAAAAGGGTTAGATAACTTGAGACAAAATCTGAACGTTCTTGAGACCAAGCACTCAAATGAGACCGAGTCCGAGTGCCTCGTAACGGAGAATGAGCAATTGAAATAGAAGCTCAAAGAGTCTCAAGAGTTGGTTTTAAAACTCACTCAAGGTCAAAAAACTTTGATTTATTACTTAGCTCTCAATGTGTCTCATTTCGAAAAGGTCTTGGATATAATGCCGAAGAGAAAGATAATTCTTATAACAATATTTTTAAAACCGATTCCGTAACTATTAAGTTTAAGAAGGCTAAGTATGGTCCCATTCATTCATAAAGAAAAGGGACTGAGCCCGCACTAGTTTTTATGAAAACGCCTTCTCAACCTCGTTTACAAAAGGAGAGGTTTTCAAAGGAAAGAGACATAGTGTTAGTTCTTAAGAAAGAAGGCTCGAATCGGACCAAACCCAAAATCATTCAAATCTGAGTTGGAATTGGCATAATTGGTTAAGGAGATAACTTAGTCCGTCCAGTCTACCTTATTAATGGGCTCAAATACAATCTTCTAACCATATCTCAATTATGTGATAGAGCTCAAGAGGTAAGATTCACTCGCACCAACCTGTTTCATTTTTTATGCTCGTCACCAAAGAGATACAACTGTCAGTCCGAGGTCGGGTAACACCTACACTATTCCTCTTTTAGATTCTAGTCAAGATTTATCATGTTTAAAGGCATCGTTAAATGATGAATCATGGACATGGCATCGTAGACTAGGCCATATCAGCATGCACACTATCAAGAAACTTACATCTCATGGATTTGTTAGAGGTTAACTTAACCGTGCATTTAAGAAAGATAAAATCTATGAGCCATGCACAAAAGGAAAGCAATTCGGATCATCTTTTACGCCACTCAAGACAAGCATCTACATCCAAAGTACCTGAATTAATTCATATGGATATGTGTGGTGAAATTCATGTCAAAAGCTTAGGAGGTAAATCGTATGTACTAGTTATTGTTTATGATTACTCACGATTTACCTAGGTGTGTTTTTGAAGAACAAAAATGAAGCATTTAAAGAATTCACTACGATCTGCAGGAAAATACGTTGAGTTTGAGACTCGGATTAGGAGAATTCAAACCGACCATGAAAGGGAGTTCAATTACTTAGAATTTGTAGACTTCGTGATAAGAATGGCATCGCCCACAACTTCTCAAGCACCAAGAACTCCCGAACAGTAATGGAGCAAGTGGAGATAAAGAATAGAACACTTGAAGAGATAGGAAGGACAATGATGATTGAGAATAATCGACCCTACTATTTCCGGGCTTCAACACAGACAAACTACACGCTCAACGGATGCCTCATTCGACCCATTCTCGAAGAAGACACTCTATGAGCTGTACAAGGGAAAGAAGCTTAACATTTCCTACTTCAAACCATTCGGATGTAATTGTTTTATACATAATAATGGTAAGAAATATCCGACCAAATTTGATGTAAGGTCGATGAAAATATTTTTCTAGGTTACTCATCTCATAGTAAAGCATAGAGAATCTTTAACAATGGGACTAACGAAGTGGAAGAAAGTATCCACGTTGTCTTTGATAAAATTGATCATGGAAGGACAAGTGAATCTACTTTCTAAGATCTCAAGCTCAACCGAGATGAAGATGACATAGCAAAAGCCAAGCTCGGAATGAACAAGAACAAAGAAACCGAACTAACTCGTAATGAGCAAGTTTAAGAGTTAGCTCGGACTCATCGAAGATCAAGCTAACTAAGAAGTTCAATAAGTTGAACAAAATGAAGATTAGAACATTCAACCAACAAATTTGGTAGATCGGATGACAGGTAAAGCTTTCAAATATGCATCCAAATCACCCACTTGAGAACATCATTTCTATCATCTACTTTGTAGCGGTACTAAACCGAACTCGGATGAGAAAGGTAAAGCAAGAGATCAAAAACTCTATAGAGGTATGATTGGATCTCTACTTTATCTCACATCTAGTAGGCCGGATATCATGTTTAGTGTTTGCCTTTGTGCAAGATTTCAAGATAATCTTAAGGAATCACATCTCACTCGCAATGAAGAGAGTTTTTAGATATCTTGTAAGGACTCGGACACTTGGTCTTTGGTATTCGAAAGGCTCGGATCCGACCCTCACCGGATGCCGACTATGGTGGATACAAAGTTGATAAAAAGAGCCCATCGAAGCATGTCAATTTCTGGGTCAATCACTCATCTCATGGCATTCAAAGAAGTAAAACTCAGTTGCTCTATCAACTCGCCGAGGCTAAGTACATAACAGTTGGACCTTGTTGTGCTCAAATTCTTTGGATCAAGCAACACTAGAAAGATATTGGACTATAATTCACGTCTATCCCAATCAACTCGTGACAATCAAAGTTCCATTAGCATCACCAAAAATCCAGTTTAGCACTAAAAAACGAAACACATTAAGGTCGACATCATTTTCTCGAGAGATCATTCCGAGAAAGGTGATATTGAACTTGAATTTATTCCTACCAAAATTCAATTAGCCGATATCTTCATAAAACCTCCGAGTGATGATCGGCTTTGCTTTACTTGGAATGAACTTGGCATGATGATTGTATGATTATTTGATATATTGCATGAGTTGTTATGAATTTGATTGATTATTATATGTTCCGAGTGAATAACAAATGGATCAGCTTGAATCACAATGAAACCGAGCTATGAGTTATTAATTTTCCGAGTATGTTCCGAGTCACTTAGACACATCACCGAGTAAGACTCGGTTTATGAGAAAAATGGACATCAAAATTCTAAGATCATTTCTAAATCAATAGAGAATCTAGGAAATGTTTTAGAAAATCTCTTTTTCTTTCTCTCGTCACGTGAACGGTCCGAAAACTAGCCGTTAGAGAGAAGCACTTCCAAGATATAACTCGTTGCTCACTAGAATGTTAAACGGTCCGATAACCGTTACTTTGAGGGCTAAGTCGAAAAGGCGTTTGTTGTATAAGTGCTTTTATTCTATAAATAACACCCCTTCATTCTCATTTATTCACTTTGCTATCTTTTGCTCTCACTTTTTCTCTCTTTTCACTCGTACTCGTAATCACTTGCTCAAACACTCGTTCCACTTTAGATTCTCAACTTTCTACTCTCTTTCTTACTCATTCACTTTGTTCACTCGCTTATTCTTAATCTCTTTCACTTTCTCTCAAACATGCCTAAGAGAGGAAGCGTCGCGGAAGGAGGTTCAGCCACTAAGACGGCTAAAACCAAATCCACCATTTCTATTGATCCTCAAAAAGACCCTTCCAAGGGTAAAGCTCTTGCCTACGATGACCAAAAACTCATCATGGCCCAAGCACTATTTCATAGAGGAAAAATTCTTCTCTACCACAAAACTTTGTTGGATCAAGCACATCCTCAACATAGTTACTTACAAGCATTTGTGTTTCGCAATTATATATACCCATAACTCATTACTGAGTTCTACGTAAACATGTCTCGCGAGAGAGAACATAATCTCTTATGTCGTTCAAGGGAAAACTATTCGTATTAATCTCTCTCTCCTTCATAACCTCTTTAGTGTCAAGACTCTTTTCTTGAACTTAAACCCAATTCCCTTCACCGAAATTGCCGATCATTTCTTTGATAAATACTCCATAGAGGTTCCAAAGTCCGGAAAGAATTTTTCCGTTACTCAAATGACTTCGAAGCAAGACTTCTTTGCTTCATTCTAATGAGAATCATGTTCTCCTTCTATCCCTCCAAAGAGAACCCAAACAAGCAAAGTTCTTAAGGTTCTCTATGATATCCTTGAAGAGTGAAGACTCGGACTTTACTCCGCACATTTTTGAGTACTATCAAGGGAATCAAGTATACAACTTTCTCACTTATAGAGTTTTGATTCCAAGTCATTCTCTCGAACCTTAGAAACTTTTCCGAGTGATATAGTATTTCCTCTAAGTGATATAGCAATTATTTCATGTATTTATGCATGACTCTGTCTAACTCGAAAGCATATCTATACTCACTTTTATACACTTAGTTCCGAGTCTCTCATCACTTAAAATTATCGCATGTTCAAATGACTAGTATTTGCATAACCGCACTCAGGTCCGACTTCATGTTACAGGTCTTATTCTGTTAGAGTCGGCGCTTCTAGTCCGAACCATGCTTAGTCTACATCAAGTTTGTTTCACTATGATATTCTTTATTTAACTTGATTCTCGCTTAGACTAACTCGGATGGAATTTCGAGTTTCATGGATATTAGAGTCGAAAATTCCATTCCTTTTCTAACTCGGATAATTAGTCACTTAATTATCTTAATTATGTTATTATCTCGTGTCTAATTTTGGACCAAAGTATTTTATACTTTGAGAACCAATTTGATTTACTTTTGTAGGTTATTCAAACGAGGCTACACTTTTGAAAAACAAAAGTAACCTAGCTTCAAAACGTCAAATCACCAGCAGACAAGGCTTTTTCCACTTCTAACCTAGCCCCGTAAGACCGTGTCGTGGCCGTCTCGTTTCCAAACCGGAAATCCGCAAGACCAAGCTAAACAGTGGTTTCCACCTTATCTTTGAAGACACCACTAGTGGTTTTGGGACTTCCAAAGGAGACAAGAACCGTTGTCCAATGTTCATATCTCAACGGATATTTTCCGAGTGACTCGTAAAACCCTTAACAACGGTCACAAAGGACTCTCGGCTAGAAGATGGACTCAACGACTAAGCCGCTTGGTCATCTATAAATAAAAGCCAACTCTCAAGACTTAAAGATTATCGAACCTATTATTAACATACATACTTGATCAAAAGTTATTGTATTCATTCTCAATCTTCTACTTACAACTCCCACTCTGTAATTCATTATATTCAAAGTTATAAGGTCTTGTACTTAGTTACAAACTCTCTTCTTACTCTTTAAGTAAGGTCCCTTGACCGAGCCGTAAGGGTTAACTCAGCTCGCTTGTCCCTAGCCGTAAGGGTTATCTAAGCTAGGAAGTACTAGATCGGATAAGGGAATTTCGAGTCTAGGAAAAACTTGTAAAGAGTTGTCTAAGGGAGCAACTCGGGGTCAATCAGCCCATCTGTATTGTGGATTTGACTTCGTGCTTGGATTAGCACGGTCCGTGGTTTTCTCGCCCTAGGAGGGTTTCCACGTACTTTCGTGTCTTCACTTTCCGAGTACATTCTAGACTCGGAAAGACTCAAAGTTTCAGCTTTATCTCGCTTCTTTACTCCTCACTCGCAATTCCGAGTTCATACTCTTCGACCTCATTATAGACTCGTAATCATATTGAGTCTCGCCTCGAAGAGGCCGGCGATGCAGCCAATCTAAGGCTCCCTCCTCTCGTACAACGACCTCAAGTCGAAGAGGCCGAGGGCTCAGCAGAAGAACAAGAGGATGTATAACCTCTTATTCATAGGCGTGCATTTCAAGTCCCCGACTTACCCCTACTCTTGCCACCTTGCCCAACAGGTTCTACACAGGGCTACGGACGCGTAAGAGGCCCTCGTTCTTCTTCCTCAACACACACTACTCCACCTCCTTAATTTTAAATTTTTTTTTGTCCAACATCTCCGTACTTTTCTCGCTACTCCCTCCCTTCTTTATTTTTGATGAAATGCATAGGGGAAAGAAAGAGATAAATGTTTGGCTTAGGGGAAGTTTCTTAGTGTTCTTTTTTTTTTTTGACTTTGTTTATCTATATGATAAATGCATAGGGGAGAGAAAGAGATACTTTCCGAGCTTGAATGAAATTCTCTATTTCCGAGCACATATGAGTTGTATCATTCATATTTTATCTTGACTCGATATGTTATATCTCTCGCTTTAATACTTGCTCATATACTTTGATATTATGCTTTGAGATATACTCTCATATTTTTGCTCGATATATTTTGTATCAAAATGCCATGAAAACTTAACTCTTTGAACTTTTAGCTTCTATCTTAAGTATGGAATGTCTTTCATTAAAAAGGGGTAGATTGAAGACTCAAGCATAACTCTTTATCTTTCTATGGTTTTTATTTCAAGTCATTCTAAGTCTTTAAGAGCTCATCGTTAAGTTTTTAACAATGTCCGACCTACTCAAAAATCATTCCTTGAGTAGAACACACTTCACCGGGTTTCTCACCCACTCGGACTCCAATTCGGACAGTTGGTATGAGTAAATAATTTCACAAACACTTCGTATTTTGAGCACCGACTTAATGATCTAACTAAACATGAATTACTCGCATTAATTCTTTAGTCTAAGTCAGTTTATTGAATGGAATTATTTACTTGATTAAGTTTACGCATATTGCTTATTCAATCTTAATAACTTGATCATTTAAAGGATTGACTCAAGATGAAATTTGAACCTATTGAATATTAGACTTAGAAAATCCCATTCTTTTAGGTTAAGGATAATTAAGTGCTTAATTATTACGAATTAATTATTATCCTTATATAATCTTAGACCAAAGTATTTCTATACTTTGAGTACAACTTTGATTTGCTTTTGCAGGTTGATTAAAGTACTTTAATCTTATTTTGAAAAGCAAAAGTAACCGACTTCTAACCATTAAATACCAAGCAAATAGAAAAACACCTTTTCTCGGACAAGGCTTAGACACCGTGTTAGGGTTGTTTGTTACCAAATCCGGTGAACTTTAACTTTGAGTCTAATAGTTATTTCCTTCGTAGATTTTAGTCAACACTGGTGGGATAGACTAATTTTCAAGTCAAGGATTAAAGCACAACGTTCACATTGCAACGACCCCTCTACTCTATCGAATATAAATAGAAGGGTTATTGACACTTTAATACCTGTACTTTTGACAAATAATAAAAGCCCCTCAGGTATCAAAAATAATAAATTACTACCCTAAGGTAATGCATAATATTATAAAGTTACCTTTTATGGTATATATATATATAACCTATAAAGGAAACTTTTAACAAGTAAACAATATTGTACAATACCTCAGGGTAGTAATTTATTATTTTTAATACCTGAGGGGCTTTTATATCATTTGTCGATAGTATAGGGTATTAAAGTGTCAATAACCTTAAATAGAAGCATTCTCACAAGAGTTGAAGATTGACGAACTTGCAAAAACCGAATCATACTCTCTCAATCTTTAGCTTACAACTCCCCTCTTAAGCGGTTACTTTTTGAGTTGTAAAGAGAAAAGTCTTGTAATCACTCTTACATCTTTCAATTCTCTCGTAAAGTCCCTTGATCGAGCCAAAAGGGTTAACTCATTTGAGTTATCCCCAACTATAAAGGTTATCTCAGTTAGGAAGTACTAGATGAGATAAAGGAATTTTTGGTCTCGGATAAACTTATAACCGAATTGTCTAAGGGAGCAATTATGTAAAGAGTCCTTGTATTTTGTGGATTTAAAACAGTGGATTTGACTTAGTGCTTGGATTAGCACTGCCAGTGGTTTTCCGCCCCAAGAAGGTTTCTACGTAACTTCGTGTCTTGCATCTTTCTAAGTCCAATCTAGACTCGAATAGTTTTCTAAGTCTTTACTTTATAAAAACTCGTGTTTATCCGTAAAATTCTTTCATCACCCTATTCATCCCCCTCTAGGGTGACTTAGCCTCTCCAAGAGCAAACATTCACTCTTTGTCGCCTTGTTTGATCAACTCCAACTCTCTAAGGGTGACAGATAGATCGGTGTTATGGGAATATTGGTGTAGGAATTCCTTACACGTATCAGTCCAATTAGTGACCTTGCATGGGTCAACAAAGATTGTACCATTTCATTACATCAATATTAAACGTCCACGGGAAGATGATGTGGTAAGTGTCTTCAGGTACATTCTTAAGAGTCGTTGCTCCTATGAAGTTGCGAACGTGGTGATGGGGATTCTCGTACCTTGAAACTTGATATCCGGCATAGTGAATTTAGGAGGTAGTTTCCTTTAGTGATTGAAGTGAATCTCGTGCGATCAAAGTAGTGACCCTTGTGAAGGTTTGCTCCTGGAGAGTTTAAGTCACCCTAGAAGAGGGGTGAATAGGGTGATGAGGAAATTTAAACAAACTTATATACTTTTTGCTTAAAAAGATAAACAACCGAGTCCGAGTCTAGATTGGACTCAAAAATGTAAACACTCGAAATACGAGGAAACCCTCCTGGGGCGGAAAACCACTGGACAGTGCTAATCTAAGCACCAAGTCAAATCCACTATTTTGAATCCTCAAAATACAAAGGATTGACTCTACCAAAATTGCTCCCTTAGACAATTCCTTACAATGTTTTCCTAGAGTCGAAGTTCCCTTATCCGATCTAGTGTTTCCTAATTGAGATAACCTTTATAGTTAGGGACAACCGAGCTGAGTTAACCCTTACAGATCAGTCAAGGGACCTTACTCAGAAAGTAAGAGAAGTATGTAACCGATTACAAGACTTTACAACTCGTAAAGTATTAATTACAAGTTGAGAGTTGTAAGTAGAAGATTGAATATGAAAACAATGACTTTTGCTCAAGTAATGTGTTTTTCAATAATTTCAACAATCTCCAAGTCTTGTGAAGTGGCTTCTATTTATAGATGACCAAGTAGAATGACCGTTGTGTCTTGGCTCGAACATAAGACTTTATCGGTCGTTGTAACGGCTCTTCCGAGTCCTCGTAAAAGATCCGTTGGGATGTGAACGTCTGTGCAACGGCTCTTGGCTCCAAAAGCTTCTCCAACCAACCGATGATGTTTGAAAGCAAAGTGGAAACCACCATTGAGCCTAGTGTTGGATTTTTCCAATTTTGGAAACAGACAACCCTAACACGGTGTCCGAGCCTTGTTCGAAGCGTATAAAGCTTGTCTCGCTGGTTATCGACAACTAGAAGCCGGCTACTTTTGTATTTCAAAAAGTGAGATGACCTTGTTTGAATAACCTACAAAATAAACCACTTTGGTACTCAAAGTATAAAATACTTTGGTCCAAAATTAGGTACAGATAATAATTAAATTAAGATAATTAAGTACATAATTATCTTAGGCCTAGAAAAGTGGAATTTTTTAGTCTAATATTCAATATACTCAAATTCCATCGGAGTCAATCCTAAGGATGATCAAGTTAAAAGAATAGTATATCGAGTATAACAACTTGATCTCGGACAAATAATTCTTACATAAATAAACCGACTTAGAACAAGGAATTAACACTCGTAATTCACTTTGCGTTGAAATATGTTGTCAGTACTCGTAATAAAAGTATTAGATAATATATTTGAACATACGATAGTTCTTAGTGATGTCTCGAGTGAGTTAGAAACATCAATGAAGAAGATATTCAATAATGTGATTTTTGAGTCGATCGAAATGAATGAAAACCTATACAAGAGTTTCTATAACACTCGTAATGACTTGAAATCAAAACTTAGAAGAGATGAGATTTATACCTGAATCTTCATGTGGTACTCGGAATGACTTAGAGTTAGAATTTGAGTCTTCAATCTCCCCTTTTTATAAAAGGAATTCCATACTCGAGATAGAAACTTGTTAGTGCAAAACATGAGTTTTCATTCTCACTTAGCGAGAATATATCGGAGCGAAGAGTAATGATTGAGAAATATTCTATACTTAAGAAGCATTGTAGATACTAGCATTACTCATCGTAGTTATGCGGATAACATATTAAAACAAAGAAATGAACAAATTATATTAGAGCAAAAAAATATTATGAGATATCTAACTCGAAAGCAAGTAACTCGAAATAAGTCTGCATTCGTAAAAGAAAATTCATTCATTTGCTCATAAAAGAGGGTGAGCTCCTCCTAAACACAACAACATCAAATTTCTATATTTCTCCCCTTGTATTTCATAAAAATGGGGAAGAAAGGTAACAAAAAGGTACACTTGATGTTGGACAAAAAATAAAAAAGAAGAATAGACTAAGAGGGAAGGGCTTGCTTGTCGGGATGTGGAGGGACGAGCAGTGGGCCGGTGCTGGTAAGATTAGGACGAAGTTGTTGATCGTGGAGGCCGCAGACACGAGGATGTTAGGCCGTGGCTTTGTTCTGGTCGGCCGACCCGGGGCCATATCATCCTCGGGCTCATCCTCCTAGAATACGGCAGAGGAAGGTGCTTTTGACTTGATGACCGTGGACTCGACCCATGTCCTCAAAGCATCTTCCGATCCACTCGGATCATTATCCGAGCCGATCGGCTCTAGTTCAAGGACCGCAGCACCTTGTCCCTCGAGTTGAGTGGCCTCCTCTTCCTTTTTCTCCT
Source organism: Talinum fruticosum (assembly GCA_021018815.1). Classification (NCBI taxonomy): domain Eukaryota; kingdom Viridiplantae; phylum Streptophyta; class Magnoliopsida; order Caryophyllales; family Talinaceae; genus Talinum; species Talinum fruticosum. The sequence continues at coordinate 3,667,650 of JAITYX010000025.1, read as the reverse complement.
CTTCTTCCTTCTCTTCTTCCTTCTCCTCTTCCTTCTCTTCTTCCTTCTCCTCCTCAGCCGTGCCGCCTCGCCTGTAGCTTCTCCTTCTTCAACCTCAGCCAAAGGAGACTTGACTGGGCCGGAGGACTCCTCGAAGTGTCTCGAACTTTCTGGGTCCTCGCAGCCTTAGATCGGCGTTGATGGAGGAGTTGGAGTTGCTCGCGCTGCTCACCGATGATGCCCTTCAGCTCGATCAACATATCCCGATTTTCTCGGATTCGAGATCGGCCTCGTCTTCCGGTTGATCATCGAGCTCGAAGGATAGTTTTGGGAGAGCGGAGAGTGCTCCGAAAGTCTTCAAACACATAAGAGAGTTTGTCTACCAAAACGGTAAACATAGCCTCGGAGGTCGAAGAAGGTGGTTGAGAAGTGGATGGCCCAAGTTCACTTTCTCGGAATCAAGTCATTCCCTACCGAGTTTGTATAAGTCGGTTTATTCCTTAAACGATTATTTGATAGATCAAGTTCACTTTCTCTATTTGATTATTCTTCTACTTGATCTTTCTAGGAGTTATTCTGAGCTGAGTTTGAACCTATTTGACATTAGACTCGTAATATTCCACTTCTCTAGGCCCAAGATAATTACGCTCTTAATTACTCATATTTAGTTAATATCTTTGCCTAACCTTGGACCAAAGTATTGTATACTTTGAGAACCAATGTGGTTTTTTTGTACGTTATTCAAACAAAGCTAATCTATCTTTTTGAATTTCAAAAGCAACCGGCTTCTAACTATTAAACACCAGCGAGACAGCTTTTAGCCAATTCTCGGACAGGACTCGGACATCGTGTCGTGGCTGTCTGTTTTCAAACTGAAAATCGAAGACTCGAGACATCGCTCTATATCTTTCCGAGTCATGCAAAAGGAATCGGTATAACGATGTCATTCATATAGAGTTTTGATTCCAAGGCATTCTCTGTGTCTTAGAAACTTACTTGAATTAAATAGTATCCTTTCTATGCGATTCGGCCTTCACATATCTCTTTAATCGCTTTTTAGTTAGCGACTCGTAAAAGTTGTTCTTTATTCCGAGTCCATTCTCACTCGTAATCCGACTTGTGGTTATTTACTCTATTGCTTGCATAGTCGGCATTCATAGTTCATTTCATGCTTAGTCTATATCAAGTTCTTTCTCACTCGATATTTGCTATAGAACGTGTTTCTTTACTTAAGACTAAGTCATATGGAATTCCGAGTAACATGGATATTAGACTCGAATATTCCATTTCTTTTCGACTCGGATAATCAATTGCCTAATTTTTCAAAATTATTTTGTTATCTCGTGTCTAACCTTGGACCAAAGTATTTTATACTTTGAGAACCAAAGGTGTTTTACTTTTGTAGGTTATTCAATCGAGGATATCTTTTCAAACTACAAAAGTAGCCGGCTTCGTAACGTCAAATCACCAGCGAGATATGGCTTTTCACCTTCCCCGCTTTAGTCTCGTAAGATTGTGTCGAAGTCGCTCGCTTCCATATCCGAAAACTGGAACGCCAAGCCTAACAAGTAGTTTTCACCTCATTTTTCAAGACACAACCGATGGTTTTGGGACTTCCAAGAGAGTTAAACCGTTGTCCAACGTTCATATTTCAACGGATACTTTCCGAGTGACTCGTAAAGCCTTTCTCAACGGTCACAGAGGACTCTCGGTCAGCAGATGAAAATAACGGCTACTCGCCTGGTCTTATCTATAAGAAGAAGCCACTTCACAAGACTTGAAGGTTGCCGAACATATTGTCTATACACTTACTTGATCAAAGTTATTGTATTTACTCTCAATCTTCAACTTACAACTCCCACTCGTAATTCATTACTTTCTGAGTTGTAAGGTCTTGTACTTCGTTACAAACACTTCTTACATTCTTTGTAAGGTCCCTTGACTAAGCCGTAAAGGTTAACTCAGCTTAGTTGTCCCTAGCTGTAAGGGTTATCTCAGCTAGGAAGTACTAGATCGGATAAGGTAACTTCGAGTCTAGGAAAATCTGTATAGAGTTGTCTAAGGGAGCAACTCGGGTTCTCGTCAAGTTCACATTATTTTGTGGACTCAAAATAGTGGATTTGAATTCGTGTCCGGATTGACACGGGCCGTGGTTTTCTCGCCCCGGGAGGGTTTCCACGTAAAATCTCTCGTGTTCTTTTCTCGAGTTCATTCTAGACTCGGACATGCCCTTAGTGCTCTTGCTTCTTCCGATTCATTCTTTTTGTGTCCAATCTTTTCGACTCGTTATTAGACTCGGATTCTCGTCTTTGCCTCTTTTCGCGCAAAAGTGTGTATTTTCGTAAAGAATTTTCTATCACCCTATTCACCCCCTCTAGGGTGACTCGGACTCTCCTTGAGCAAACCTTCAATTGGTATCGAGCCTAGCCTTTCGTAAAGGATCTAACAGTCCAAAGGTTTAAAGATCAGATGGCTCGTAACACCTGGAGAGTTCGACGAAGGTAGATCTTCCAACAGGCCACCAAAATTCAAAGGTTCAAATTTCGGTCACTGGAAGAAGCTCATGGAATGTTTCCTTATGGATCACGATGAAGAAGTATGGGAAATCATACAACAAGGAAACTACATTCCAACAAAGACAGATGAATTCAGAATCCTTCCAAAGACAAAGGCCGAGTTCACGCCAGCGAGGCAGAGAAGTTCGTAAAGAACTTCAAAGCCATGAACATCCTCATGTGCGCCATAAGCTCGAAGAATATAATCGAGTCTCTCGCTCGTGACTCGCTAAAGAGGTGTGGGACACTCGGTCAACACCTACGAAGGTACAAGTCAGTGAGACAAGCAAAGATTAGCCAAGTATCTTCACAAATATGAGCTTTTCAAAATGGAGCCGAAGAGAACATTACTCGGATGTTCATACGCTTCACCGAGATCACCAACAATCTCAAATCTCTCGGGAAAGAAGATCTCCCATGAAGAAATGTGTCGAAAAATTCTCGTAAGCCTACCCAAGAGACGATGGGGTCCTAAGGTGACTCGTCATAGAAGAGGCTCGTAACCTCTCACTCTTGAAACCGGACGAGCTCATCGGAAAGCTTCGACTCATGAGATACACCTGGAAGAAGAAGATGCCGAGGGTACTTCCAAAAGGAACATTGCGCTTAAAGCCTCGTAATCCAAAGAAGCAATTCCGAGCTCCTCCGAATCGGAGGATGATCCCATGGCACTCATTGCAAGAGGCTTCAAGAAAATGATGAAGCACAAAAGATGGGACAAAAGACCAAAAGAAGAATTCTACAAGAAAGACAAAAGAGATAGAAAAGGTAAGTTTTCTTCTTCTTCAAAGTTATCTCTGTCTAAGAATTCCGGATGTTTTGAATGTGGCAAAGAAAGACCACATAGTCAAGGACTCGTCCAAAACGAAGACGGAACAGAAGAAGAAAAAGGCCATGATGGCAACATGGAGCGATGAGGAATCATCTCGAAGACGACGAGGATTCAGATGACTCAAAGTGTCTAATGGCAATCACCGACTCGTAAGCCGAAAAGAGTCGACTCGCATACGTACTCGTATAATGAGGAAACCGATCCTCAAGAGGTAATAAACTACTTCCTCAAATTCTCCAAAGTTGATTTAGCTAAATACATCTTTACTTTGGAAGAAAAGTCCAATCTCGATTCTTCTCATTTCAAGGAACAACTTGAGTCAATCACTTCGAGAGCACTTCTTTAAAAATGAATTGGAAAACCGAGACTCACACTCGGAGAACTCAAGACAAGTGCTCAAACTAATGAGACCGAGTCCGAGTTACTCGAAAAGAAAATGAGCAACTCGAAACGAAGCTCACCGAGTCTCAAGATCTCGGTTTTAAAATTTACTCAAGGACAGAAGAACCTTGATATGCTCTTAGGTTCACAATGTGTCTCTTTTAGAAAAGAAGGTCTTGGGTTCAACAAGGAGGAAGAATCTAATTCTTACTCGTAATTGTTCAAAAAGGATTCCGTAACCGTTAAGTTCAAAAAGGCCGAGCATGGTCCCATTCACAAAAATGAAAGGAGGACTAAACCCGGACCTATCTACAAAAGGAAACCATTTTCTCCTGTTTCAAAAGGAAAGGTTTTTAAAAGGAAAGAGACACGGACTCGCTTCTCGAGAAGAAGACTCAGAATCGACTAAACCCAAAGTCATTCAAATCTGGATTCCAAAGCACCTTCTTCCTCGTAAAAGGACCACAAGTAAGAAATGTTACTGGGTTCGTTAGAGGAAGTGAGAAGGGTTAGATTATCTCTGCTTTGCAGTGTCACTCGTAAAAGATCAAAAGGACATTGGTACCTGGACAAGTGGATGTTCACGACATATAACAGTGACCAAGGACTCTTTTCCGAGCTGGAGTCATATAAAGGAGGAAAGGTGACCTTTGGTGATGACAAAGCAAGGGCAAGATAGTGGGCATTGGGAAGATTGGTAATGGAAACAATCTGGTGAGCCCAGTCTACCTTGTCAAAGGACTAAAGTACAACTTACTTAGCATCTCCCAGCTTTGTGACAAAGGACAAGAGGTAAAATTCACTCAATCCAAGTGCTACATCACGGATGAGATCACCAAAGAGATAAAACTTTCAGGTAAGAGATCGGTAATACCTACATCATCCCTCTTCTCGACCCAAGTCAGAATTTATCCTGCTTGAAAGCATCTCTTCAAGATGATTCTTGGACTTGGCATCGTAGATTAAGTCATATTAGCATGCATACTATCAAAAAGCTTGCATCTCATCATCTAGTTAGAGGATTACCTAACCGTACGTTTGAGAAGGATAAAGTATGTGAAGCATGCACCGTAGGGAAACAAGTCAGATCTTCATTCAAATCTCTGAAGACAGTTTCCACATCCAACGTGCTTGAATTACCGCATATGGATCTATGTGGCGAAATTCCCGTAAAGAGTCTCGGAGGTAAATCTTACATACTTGTTATCATTGATGATTTTTCAAGATTTACCCGGGTGTGTTTTCTCAAGCATAAGAATGAAGCCTTCAAGGAATTCAAGTAAGCTCGTAGAAAGATTCAAGTGGAGTCCTGCACTTAGATTCAAAAGATTCGAATCGACCATGGAAGGGAGTTCGATTACTCGAATTCTCGTAGTTTTGTGACAAGAATGGAATTTCTCACAACTTCTCAAGACCTGTAACTCCTCAACGTAATGGAGTAGTTGAGAGAAAGAACAGAACCCTTGAAGAAATAGCAAGGACGATGATGATTGAACACAACTTGCCTTACTATTTCTCGGGCGGAGGCAGTAAACACAGCCAACTACACTCTCAATCGATGCCTCATCGACCCATTTCGAAGAAAACACCTTATGAACTCTACAAAGGAAGGAAGCCAAACATTTTCTATTTCAGACCTTTCGGATGTAAGTGCTTTGTCCACAACAATGGTAAGGATCATCCGACCAAGTTTGATGCTCGGTCGACGAAGGAATTTTTCTAGGTTACTCTTCTCATAGCAAAGCTTACCGTATCTTCAACAAGAGAACTAACAAAGTGGAAGAAAGTATCCACGTAGTGTTTGATGAGCTTGAACAGAAAAACCAAGTGAATCTTCATACTCGTAACTGAAGTTCGTAAAGGATGATGACGAAGATGAGCTTACAAAGACTCGTAAGGAGATCACTCGTAACGAGGAAGTTCAGAATGAAATAGCTCAAGAAGTCGCCGAGCGAGCAAGTCAATGGAGTCGATCACTCGTAACAAGCTTCGAAGATCAAGCTATTCAGCCCACAAACCCGGTGAATCAAAGAACTGGTAAAGCATTCAAATTTACTTCCAATCATCCCCAAGAAAACATAATTTCGATATCAACAATGGGGTAAGAACTCGTTCTTCTCTTCATAATCTATGTGCATTCACCGCATTCATTTCACTAATCGAACCTAAAAATGCACTAGAAGCTCCTTAATGAACCCGAATGGGTAGAGGCCATGCAAGAAGAGCTGAATCAATTTGAAAGAAACCAAGTCTCGGACTCGACCAACCGACCTTCCGACCACCCAATTATAGGAACCAAATGGGTTTTCAAAAACAAACTGGATGAGGGTGGAATAGTAGTCGAAACAAAGCTAGACTTGTAGCTCAAGGTTACAATCAAGAAGAAGGAATTGATTGTGGGGAAACCTTTGCACCAAGTAGCTAGAATTGAAGCCATTAGAATACTCGTTGGCATTTGCATCCCGCATGCATATTAAATTATATCAAATGGATGTTAAGTGTGCCTTTCTCAATGGTTTTATTGAAGAAGAGGTCTATGTCGAGCAGCTCTCCTGGTTTTGAAAACTCGTAATTTCCAAATCATGTTTTCAAACTTCAAAAGGCTCTCTATGGTCTTAAGCAAGCCCCTAGAGCTTGGTATGAAAGACTCGAGCAGACTTCCCGGTTCAAAATGATTTTAAAAGAGGTCGATCGACAAGACTTTATTCATAAAGACCAAAGGGAAAGATTTTCTCATTGTTCAAATATATGTTGATGATATTATTTTCGGTGCTACTAATGAATTTCTGTGCCGAGAATTTTCTCGAGTTGATGAGTCAAGAGTTCCAAATGAGTATGATGGGAGAACTCAACTTCTTCCTTGGATTGCAAATCAAACAAGACAAAAATGGAATCTTTGTTCATCAATCAAAATACACCAAGGAACTCGCTGAAGAAATATAAACTTCAAGATGCAAAGCACGCATCTACTCCTATGAGCAAGCAAGATAAAGCTCGACTCGGATGAGACAGTAAAGCAAGAGATCGAAACTCTATCGGGGTATGATTGGATCACCGCTATATCTTACTTCAAGCGTACTGTATATAATGTTCAGTGTTTGCTTATGTGCACGATTTCAAGCTAATCCAAAAGAATCACATCTCATCTGCGGTGAAGAGAATATTCGGATATCTTGCAGCACTCGTAATCTAGGACTATGGTACTCCGTAGACTCGTAACCGACTCGACCGGGTACTCGAACGCAGACTATGCAGGATACAAAGTTGATCGAAAGAGCACATCTGGAGCTTGCCAATTTCTCGGGTCAATCCCTAATATCCCGGCACTCAAAGAAGCAAAACTCGTAGCTCTATCAACTCGCAGAAGCTGAATATATTGCCGCTGAGCTTGTTGCGCTCGCATTCTCTCGGATAAAACAACACTTGAAAGATCTTGGACTATCTCTCAACTCGGCTCCAATCAAGTGTGACAATCAAAGTGCAACCGCATCACTAAGAATCCTGTCCAAAGACTCAAAAACAAAGCATATTGAAGTCGGTATCACTTCTACGCGATCACTCGTAAAAGGGTGATATTACACTTGAGTTCATTCCTACTAATCTTCAATTAGCCGATATCTTTACTAAGCCACTTGGTGAAGATCAATTCCGTTTTATTCTGAATGAGCTTGGTATGTTAAATGCTTAGTGTTGTGTTATGATTCTTGAATATTTCGTGCCATGTGCTTTCATTGTTAATAACCATTAGTTCAGCTTGATCATGTGATACCGGGTTAATAGTTATTTCGTGTTTCGAGTCACTCGTAAATTTTTCTGAGCCAAACTCGTACGTAAGAGAAATTTGGACATCAAATTTTCTCAAGCTATCTCTAGAACAATGGAGAGTTTCGGACTATAATTTCAAACCCTTTTTCTCTCTCTTTCTCGAGCGCTACGATCGATCTTAACCGCAGATTTTAAACCACCGATATCTCAACCGTTGAAGAAGAACCGTCACACCGGGCATTAATTATCGATGGACGGGCCGAGTCAGAACGGAGTTACTTAACGGATAGTGAACGGGCGCGCGTACTCACTATAAATAACGACTATCCATCTTCATCTCGGTATTCTAAAACTCCTTCCCTCTCAAACGAAATTCTTCTCGCGGAAGTTTGCTACGTGAATAGTGTTCCCCGATCGTCCGCGACGTCGAAGAAGCTCTCTCTCTCTCTCTCGTAAGTTTTCGATCGCTCATCTCTCTTTCTTCTACCATTTTTTTCCGTTACCTTCTCTTCTACACCTCATTCTCTTTCTCTTTCGAAAAGCTTCATCTTTTCTTCTCTCACCATGCCTAAAAGAGGAAACCATCCCGACTTTCGTGTTTCTTCATCCTCTAAGAAGCCTCGCACCAACAAGCTAGAAAGCTCAACCCCTTCTAAACCTCGTTGTCACCCAAAGATCTTGCGCTGGACGACAAGTTCTTCCCAACAACCAAATTCTCCTCGGTTGTCCAATATCCAAACCACCGGAGTCTACCCTTTCTTGTGCTTCAACGAGTTCATCTATCCCGAACTCATTTCGAGTTTTATACTCATCTCACCCACTCCGAAAATGTTCTAACCTCTCGGGTTCGTAACATTACCGTTCGTATCAACACCTCCCTCCTTCACCGTCCTGTTCAAAGTTTCTTCTCTCTTCTTAAACAGCAACCCTATCCCCTTCACCGAAGCCGCCGACGACTTCTTTGAAAAGTACGCTAAAGAATTCCCCGGGTCCGTAAAGAACTTTTCGTGACTCGCTTGAAGTCGAAGCCGAGCTTCAGTGTTTCTGCCGATGAGAACCTTCTTCTCACAGCATTCTAGCAAGGAGAACCCCAACTCCAAGCACCTCAAAGCCCTCTTCGATATCCCGGAGGGATACGAAGTCGATCTCTTCCCCTCCATCATTGGAGCGGATGGCCGCCGTGCCAGCTCAACTCCAGAGCAAGAAGAACACCTCCCTTCCTTTCGGTGCTCTTCTCACCCTTGTCTTCAAACAATTCCAAGTTCCTCTTCCCTCTCGACCCTAACGCGGTGTCCGAGGCGGCCATTGTGGTCGGCAAGAAGGAACTCCGGGGTACGGATACCAGAAACTAACCCCGGTGTCCGGGTTCACAACTCGTAGCCGAGGCCTCCTTCTCCACCTCGACTCGTAAATCAACCCCTCTCCCTCTTCCTTCTTCACCTGGTGGTGCCTCCACCTCCGGTGCTTCCAAAACTCTCTCTCGCCCTCTTGTCTCCTGTCTTCATGGACAAGATCACCTCTGTGTCTTCCGATTTCGTAGACATGCTCGGGGTTTCAAGTCCTGTTCTTCAGTGGTCTCGACCATCAACCAAAAGACTGGTCGAGCCCCAAATCCGAGAGCAGCAGCTCTCGTTCTTGAGATGAGAGAGCTGGTTAAGGAGCGAAGGAGCTGGCCGAGCTCCTCGGAGAGAGACGGTCCAAGGCGGCTCAGACCCGGATGACTCGGACACATCCGAGGCGTTTCGAGCCCAGGCCCGACCTCCTCGGACAGACGAGGAAGCCGAGGAAGCAGAGGAAGAAGCTACGGATGCAGCGGAGGACGCCGAGGAACCCGCGGCCGAAGCAAGCCCTTCCGGCAAAGGGAAGAAGAGGCCGTGGCAACCGCTCCCCAAGCTCAAATTGCCAGTACTCAGCTCGCATAGCCAGCCTCGAGTGGGTCGAAGATCTCGCTCCTCCAGCCGAGTCGCCCAGAGCAGCCCCTCCAGCCCTCGAGGTCCCAAGGGAAGAACCCTCGATCCACTATCTCCGGGTCAGCCCTCGTAGCCGAGCCCTCGCGAACTATTCCGGTTCTCCCTTCGCCGCGCTCAAGCACATCGTCAAGGTCTTATCGGCGCCGGCGCACCTCCGCCTCCACTCGAAATCCCTCCTTCCTAGTTGGAGCCATGCACCGAGTCACAATTCCTCGGTGTCTCCGCAATTTCGCTTCAAAATTTTCTTTTTGTCCGGACAACTTATGTGTATTACTTGTACTTTTCTCCATTTGTTTTGCTTCTTGTCTTTTTTTTTTTTTTTTGCCGAAAGGCAAGGGGGAGAAAATGTAGTCGAAACCGGTTGTCTTGTCTAGGGGAGTTCCTTCAGCCCTTGTAATTTTTTTTTAATGAATTGATGCATTTCCTTATTCATTTCTCGAGTTCTTTCTTTTCTCGAGTTAATGAGTTAAAGCATACATTAATTCGCTTTGATATATCGTATATTACTCGATCCATTCATTATGCCTTACTTTTTATCAAACTACTCGTAATCAATCTATTTTCTTCTAACAAAGTTTCGTTTAAGTATGGAATGCCTTTCATCAAAAAGGGGAGATTGAAGACTCGTACATCGCTCTATATCTTTCTCGAGTCATGCAAAAGGAATCGGTATAACGATGTCATTCATATAGAGTTTTGATTCCAAGGCATTCTCTCGTGTCTTAGAAACTTACTTGAATTAAATAGTATCCTTTCTATGCGATTCGGCCTTCACATATCTCTTTAATCGCTTTTAGTTAGCGACTCGTAAAAGTTGTTCTTTATTCCGAGTCCATTCTCACTCGTAATCCGACTTGTGGTTATTTACTCTATTGCTTGCATAGTCAGCATTCATAGTTCATTTCATGCTTAGTCTATATCAAGTTCTTTCTCACTCGATATTTGCTATAGAACGTGTTTCTTTACTTAAGACTAAGTCATATGGAATTCCGAGTAACATGGATATTAGACTCGTAATATTCCATTTCTTTTCCGACTCGGATAATCAATTGCCTAATTTTTCAAAATTATTTTGTTATCTCGTGTCTAACCTTGGACCAAAGTATTTTATACTTTGAGAACCAAAGGTGTTTTACTTTTGTAGGTTATTCAATCGAGGATATCTTTTCAAACTACAAAAGTAGCCGGCTTCGTAACGTCAAATCACCAAGCAGATATGGCTTTTCACCTTCCCCGCTTTAGTCTCGTAAGATTGTGTCGAAGCCGCTCGCTTCCATATCCGGAAAACTGGAACGCCAAGCCTAACAAGTAGTTTTCACCTCATTTTTCAAGACACAACCGATGGTTTTGGGACTTCCAAGAGAGTTAAACCGTTGTCCAACGTTCATATTTCAACGGATACTTTCGAATGACTCGAAAGCCTTTCTCAACGGTCACAGAGGACTCTCGGTCAGCAGATGAAAATAACGGCTACTCTACCTGGTCTTATCTATAAGAAGAAGCCACTTCACAAGACTTGAAGGTTGCCGAACATATTGTCTATACACTTACTTGATCAAAGTTATTGTATTTACTCTCAATCTTCAACTTACAACTCCCACTCGTAATTCATTACTTTCGAGTTATAAGGTCTTGTACTTCGTTACAAACACTTCTTACATTCTTTGTAAGGTCCCTTGACTAAGTCAGTAAGGTTAACTCAGCTTAGTTGTCCCTAGCTGTAAGGGTTATCTCAGTTAGGAAGTACTAGATCGGATAAGGTAACTTCCGAGTCTAGGAAAATCTGTATAGAGTTGTCTAAGGGAGCAACTCGGGTTCCATCAAGTTCACGGTATTTTGTGGACTCAAAATAGTGGATTTGACTTCGTGTCTGGATTGACACGGGCCGTGGTTTTCTCGCCTCAGGAGGGTTTCCACGTAAAATCTCTCGTGTTCTTTTTCCGAGTTCATTCTAGACTCGGACGAGCCTTAGTGCTCTTGCTTCTTCGATTCATTGCTTTTGTGTCCAATCTTTTCCGACTCGTTATTAGACTCGGATTCTGTCTTTGCCTCTTTCTCGCGCAAAAGTGTGTATTTTCGTAAAGAATTTTCTATCACCCTATTCACCCCCTCTAGGGTGACTCGGACTCTCCTTGAGCAAACCTTCAAAAACTCCAACGCCGAGGCTCAATGGTAGTTTCCGCCTTACTTTTCGGACATCACCAGTTGATTGGAACATCTTTTGGAGAAAATAGCCATTGCCTAACGTTTACACTCCAGTGGATCTTTTCGAGTGACTCGGAAAAGCCCTTCCAACGGCTAGTAAAGAGTTTAGTCCGGAAACCGGACTTAATGGTTACTGTGCTTGGTCATCTATAAATAGAAGCCATTTCACAAGACTTGAACATTGCTGAAACTATTGATCAATACACTCGCCTAATTCTCTTAGTGCATTACTCACTCAATCTTCTACCTACAACTCCAAGTCTGTACTTAATATTTTATGAGTTGTAAAGTCTTATAATCAATTCCATATTTCTCTTGTTTTCTGAGTAATGTCCCTTGACTGAGCTGTAAGGGTTATCTCAACTCAATTATCCCAAACTGTAAAGGTTATCTTAGTTAGGAAATACTAGATCGAGTAAAGGAACTTTTGAGTCTAGGAAAACATTATAAGGAATAATTTAAGGGGAAAATTCTAGTAGAGTCGAGTCCTTTGTATTTTTAGGATTCAAAATAGTGGATTTGACTTGGTGCTTAGATTAGCACCTGTCCGTGGTTTTCTGCCCCAAGAGGGTTTCCACATATTTACGAGTGTTTGCTTTTCCGAGTTCAATCTAGACTCGGACTCAATTGTTTATCTCTTTCAAAGCAAAAATTATCAAAGTTTATTTAATTTCCCTCATCACCTATTCACCCCCTCCTCTAGGGTGACTTAGACTCTCCAGGAGCAAATTTTCAGATGGGATTGCAGTTCGGGAAGAGAGAAGAGACTTTGAAAAGTTTGTGAAGGAGAGAGAGGTTGATGCGAACAACCTTGTCTTGAACTCGTGAGGTAATGACTCCCTTAGAGTAAGACATGTTGGAGTAGAACTTGACAATGAGTTTAGGATAGATAAACTCACTAAAGCATAGAAAGTTGTATACTCTAGTGGTTTTGATGTATTGCAACCACGAAAATGAGGTGGTTGGGATGAATTTGTCATCCAACGTGAGATGTTTGGTGACGAAAACTTTAGAGGGTTAGAGGTACCCTCTTGAGGAGTTTTGGTGTGGGGCTACTTGGTAACAAACCCTAGAAAATCTTGTGTAGAACCCCTTTTCGGCGTGGTGAGAATTTTTGAGAGGAAATCGAATAAATGAGAAAGAGAGAGAGAGACAGAGACAGAGACAGAGAGACAGAGAGTAAAGACAATGAGAGCACTTAGAATTCGGAGAGTGAGCGAGAATGCTTAGAGAGTAGGAAAGTAGTGAGTAAAGTAGCAAAATGAAGGTAAAGAGGTGTTATATATAGCGAAAAGAAATGACCTTTAGCCTTGGGTCCGACTCGAAGCTCCAACCACCGTCTCGGATAGGTGTGATGTTTACGCTCTCCAACGATTAGAATTCCAGGTGGCTTTCTTCTAACGGCTAGTTTCTCTTATCGATGCACGTGCCGAGAGAGAGAGAGAGAAGAGAGATTTTAAAAATATTTCTAAAACTCTTCATTTATCTAGAGTGATTTCGAAGTTTTATGTATATTTTTCTCCAAGACTAAGTCTAACTCAGTATGGTTTCTAAGTGACTCGGAATACTCGGAGACCTAATAACTCATAGCTCAGTTTCACTTGGTCAATTGAACCATTTGTTATTAAGACAAAAGAAAAACATATAACACATAATCATGTAAGAATATTTCACTCATAAGATCACATAATCATGCATTAATCATTCCAAGCTCATTCCTAATAAAACAAAACTGATCCTCACTAAGTGGCTTAGTGAAAATATCAGCTAACTGAAATTTTGTAGGAATGAATTCAAGTTTAATATCACCTTTCTTATAATGGTCTCTCGAGAAAATAACACCGACCTCAATATGCTTTGTCTTTGAGTGCTGAACTGGATTCTTAGTGATGCTGATTGCACTTTGATTGTCACACTTGATTGGGATAAATTTGAATAAAAGTCCAAGATCCTTCAAGTCTTACTTGATCCATAGAATCCGAGCACAGACAAGCTCCAACTGCAATGTACTCAGCTTCAGCGAGTTGATAGAGCCACCGATTTCGTTTCTTTGAGTGCCAAGATATGAGGGATTGACCCAGAAATTGGCATGCTCCTGAAATTGGCATGCTCCTAATCTGCTCTTTCTATCAACCTTGTAACCAGCATAGTCGGCATCCGAGTATCAAGTGAGGGTCGGTTCCGAGTCTCTTGAAAACCATAGACCAAGATTCCGAGTACCTATAAGATATCCGAAAATTCTCTTCACATCGGTGAGATGTGATTCTTTTGGATTAGATTGAAATTGTAACACCCCAAAACACCCCCTAGGAGTATTACATCGCCGAGTTCCTTACAGGAACTCCCAAGGCTCTATCGAGTGTTAGTTTGGCTCTCTAGTCCCAACTTAAAGGTAACAAAGGTGGTTTCCTAAAGATTTTCTAAAACTTTCGACGAGTTCTATTTGTAATATGGACTATCCCATAGGCTTGAAGCCTTAAAACCCTGCATAAAAGCATAATATAACTCAACGAGCCACCCGCTCGGAGTGTACAACTCAACGGCCACACGCCGGAGTCCAACCAATCATGCTATAAAACTTAAAACAATCTAAATGGGTCATTATACATTTGGTACAACTATATGAACTAAATTACAAACTACAATGCTTGAGAAATATAAGAAATGCATATTCTTGACTTGAATCACTCGAGCACGCATCAAACATCAATCAACGGAGTCCGAAATATGCTAAGTAGAAGTTATACTTTTGAAGATGTACCTGCAACCAACACTTGGGGAAAATTTGTGGGGGTGAGCAATAAACCACGGGCTCACCGGAGTCTTACACCCTTAAAATGGAAACTTTTTACCCATAATACTCATAATAATGAAATCAGCAAAAGCATAATAACATAATACAAATCTATATATTTTTCAACGAAATCTCTTGAAATCGTTTTCAACGTACCGATCATAACATTTCAATTATTAAAAGCACGAATTGCAATCATTTTGGGAATTGAATCACTTTAAACAAGGTGAATTCATCCGCACTTTCTTTCAAATACTTTCAATCGGACATTGGATCATTGCTACTTGAATCACTTTTCATAAATCATTTTCAATGAATCTGTTTTGGTGAATCACTTCCCGGGTTTGGGACTCGAACTAGCACTTCGCAATTTCTCATAGCTTCTCCGATTTCTCGGGGCGTGACCCCAAATAAAAGGCTCCGGGACCTATCTAGGAAGATTCCAATTGGGCATCCTGCTACACAAGACCCCTAGCTAGCCGCCCCTAGCTAGAATCCTTCCTTGTGCTAAACGATCCGGGCAAGGTCGATTCACAACAGTTTCTTTAACACGTTCACTTATCAAACTTGTTTCAAACAGCATTCTCAAATCACTTTCACTTCTTAAACGCATGTTTTCACATTTGAAAAGCATACATCATATAAGTCACATTCAAGTATCATTTTGCG